>JAMKCF010000019.1:7658057-8258057 GCA_023634235.1 Pisaster brevispinus | reverse complement strand
CTGAAGGACCTATTTTTATAGAGTTGTTAAACAGACATTTTTTAATAACACTTTTAGGTGAACAGTCACAAAGTTCCACATAATATCAAGTTTATGTAAGCCAAACAAGTTCCGACCTAATATTTAAGGCTAAGACCAATTAACCTGAAGTGTGTCCTTGGATTTAAAAAAAAACCACACACACAAATGAAATTTTCATCTCATTTCATCTGTTACCAAAGAAAAAGGTTTCCACACTCGTAGATTCAAATTTTGATGCTAAATTTGGACAAAATAATTTTCTTGTACCATCAATTTTGGATTAGCTGCATTTTGTAAAAATCTTTTTTTGATCCAACAAAGCACTCGACAGCTTATAATCAGGAGGGGGGGGGGTGCTCCACAAATTACAATACTTGTTCTGACATGAATGTGAACAGGATGTGAATAGAGGGATCTAAACTGGCTCAAACTATAGAAACAGAGTTTACTATGAATTGTAAACAACTGTTGCTGGTTGTCTGATTGGGAAGCAGTTTGTCCAAATGGGAACCTGGTTGTCCAAATGGGAAGCAGTTAGTCCAAATGGGAAACTGGTTGTCCAAATGGAAAGTAGTGTGTCTAAATGGGAAGCAGTGTGTCTAAAATGGGAAGCAGTGTGTCCAAATGGGAAACTGGCTGTCCAATTTGGAAGCAGTGTCTAAATGGGAAGTACTGTGTCCAAATGGGAAACTGGCTGTCCAATTGGGAAGCAGTGTGTCCAAATGGGAAACTGGCTGTCCAATTGGGAAGCGGTGTGTCTAAATGGAAAGCAATGTGTCCAAATGGGGAACTCGTCCAAATGAAACTTGCTATACCAGAAATGATGGAGTATAAAGTTAATAAGAATCATCTTTAAGGCAAAGCTTCCAAAAGAAGGAAAACACACTTGAACAATTTTTTAAAAAAACATTAAAAAAAATAATAAAATAACAACAACTTTAATTTGAATTGACAATAGACCACTGCATGCGCAAACACACAAACAATACATCAGTTTGACAAGGAGGGAAAGAAACAAGGACATTGGTACATACTTTCTGGCGAGCGTGGTGACTCGGACACGTCGCTGACCGCTCGAATGTTGATACTGAGTGACAAACTGGACGCTGCCCCGGCCGCCCTGGGGTATAGGCGCGTTGTGCTGTTCATCAAATGAAAGGAAAAGCAGCAAAATTATTATCAATAATCGGGCATGGTATTTGGTTCTTGCAAACAAAAAAATTGAAACATTTCATTGAGTACAAGGGCTGACCCTTCTGGCTTTAATAGACTTTTCAGGCTATTCAATCATAAGTTTTCTGATTTTTCCCAAGGGCCAAGGGCTAAACTAATGAAGGAAGAATATCATGATTGAATAACCAGAAACAATGTTGTAGAACTTGCACTCATACATGTACAAGTACTTCTTCACAGTGACTTGTTCAAATAAAGATCTCATAAAACAAATTATTTCTGAGCTACAAGGCCTGTGGTCTAGTGGGAATTTCCTACCTCAGATAAATAATAATGATAATAATAATAATAAAAACTGGCACGATATCCAAGTGAAGTGCCCCAGCATTTAGGATTAGGTTCAACTGCAATGTCATCTAATGAGCATAAATATCATAAGGAAATGTATCTCAGAATGATCGGTACTGACTTATCATTCATAACTGGTCAATCAAACACCGAGAAAAAGAAGAAAAAAAACCCAAAGATACCAATTCCAATAATTGCCAATGTAGAAATGAATCACATATGGGAAGGAGGAGGTGGGGAGAAGTGGGTCGGGGAGGGAGGTTCCATGTTTAGGCATTTTCAAAGTATTGACAGTTTGACACGATTCACTCCCAAGACAACCTAACAATGATTTGAAGATTATTTGTGCAAATTAAAATGGAAAAAAAGCTGCAACAACAATTCTTTATTCAAACATGAAATTTATCTGTGCATTGTACTTTTTTGCAATCCTACGAGAATATCAGCACCTTGATTATTTACGTGCATATTGTACTGGCTAAAAACACATTCAATCAATTGAAAACCTTTTATTTTAAACATTCCGTTGTTTGTGACCATTGTGTAATTTTTTTTTACAGGGACCTGTCACAAGTTAAAGTTGTAATTAAAAAGGGATTATTTCTCTGAACCCCTTGGGCACAACCTCCTGGCCACTCATATTTTCCCATCTCTCCCTCAAGTCATGCATAGCATTCTCAATCAGCCCTGTGATCAAATTTGCATATATGTATGAGCACCTCGGCCAATCAGCAATGCAGCAGCATGCCTCTGACCAATCACACTCTGTCACACATGAATATTTACAAGTTGGAACTTGGTTGCATTATGTGCTAATAGCGGACGCTGTGCAGTGGTTGATGAGCACAGGACCCTGTGTACAAACTTGTGCCGACCGCAGCAAATGTTAGAGGGCTGGAATAAATTCCTGAAAGTCAATGGATTCTTGTATCTACCTCAGTAAACACTAAATGTGTGCTGTCACTAACCACAGGTAAGTTTTTTATTAGTTTATTTCTATCATTATCTTCAAATGACGAGATTAGCAAGCAGGAAATTAAAACTTAATCATTTCTACAGTTCCTTCATCGGGCTGCAACCAGGATGTGTTCCCTGTGTGCAGATGCAGAAATGAAAATACAGAGCCGCGTCGTGCTAATAAGGGTAACAGGCTAAATGTCCTTCTTGCCTCAGTTTGGTTACAATTAGTTGAATGGGAAAAACAACAAGATGGCTGCCAGGTCCACATGAACCAGTAGGGCTTGAATAATTTCTCATGAGAATGTTTTGAAATTTCATTTTGCTTTGTAATTATTGGATTAATGTGGTGGTTTTTGGTTATGCTACTGGTCTGTATGTGTAGAAATTTGAGTGCAAGGAGCTGCAAGACATTAAACAATAGTTTGTTTGTTTGTTTTTTTAGGTGATGACATAGCCCACTACACCTTAACAGAAATGAGCAGAAAATAATTAACTGTCTCAAACATTCTGGACACCAAAGCCAGCGTAAACTCCTTTTTCAGTTCTCCGAAAAATATCATCAAGATTGCCTGACTGATTACTCGATTGTTACGCACAGAGTCAGGCCTTCGCTGAATGCATCACCACTAAGACCTCAGACCATCCTTTGTCTCGTTCGCACATTCACACCCAGGAGATCTACGAGCCCGAGTGCCGATCATAAAGTCATGTCTCACCACTTAAGTGTCTAACAGGGTGGAAAGTAATTGAATCGCCTACAAATGACAAGCGATTGGGACAAGAGAAGAGCTGGATATAACCAATTTGCCTTGGACCTTGGATAATATCGGTGCTTGGCGTGTAAGGCAAGAGCCCCCGCCGAAAGCTGGGCCGAGTTTGTCTGGCTGGATTTATACACATCAGGGCACAGCGTAGCTAGCTTTGTCTAGCGGTTGCAGTCCCTGCAAGCAATTGCCGGCAGGACGGTGACTCAAAGTCCCATGGTGGAGTTGGGTTTTTTTTTTTCCTTCTGGGAGAAATGGACATAAATATTGCATAATTGGGACTGCAAATCAAGTGGTGAAGCCACAGGTAAGCCTCTGATGTTAACTTCCTTTTGTATTAACTTTAAGCAGCGATTTCCAATGGTTACCTGTTTTACTGTGGCCAATAGTAAAGTATAACTTTCTGCAATTATGGCAGTTTTTTGTAAGTCTGTGTGTGTATGTGGTTTTTGCTGTTGCAATGCATGCGTTTTATTTAGTCTACCATGAGGTTAACAGACAGTTACAGTCGTTGATTTAATAATAACTGTCAAATTTCCTCTTGTATTAATTACACCAAGTTAAAGGGAAAGTACACCATTGTTTTCTGAAGAGTAACTTCAGTCCCATCCACTAGTTTTCAATAAACACACCGTATAACCGCCCGGTGAAAATTCCTTCAAATTTGGCCACATTTTAATGCCCTAGGCCCCCTGTCTAGAATTGTATGTGTTGTGAGGAACTTTTGCAAATTTATGTCGGGCTTATTTTGGTTGCAGCAAAATAAGTAGCGATGGAGGGGGTGGGGAGAGTCATCATTTACAAGTGTGCTAACTTAACAGTAATTCAGACTAAATTCTTTCTTTGGCGGATTGGTACTAGTAAGCACTTTATAATTAGTTTGAACCTAATGAGAAATGTTGTTGATAATTATTAATCTTTCACCTTTAAAGCCCTTGTAAAACATTGGTAGTTGTCAAAGACCAGGGCTCAATTTCATAGCGCTGCTTAACTTTCTGTGCTAACTGTAGCAAAACAACTTGCTTCAGCGTAAGCGTATTTCACAGGTTCGCAAGAAAATGAGGCAGACATCTTGCGCGTTCGCCATGGATTTGCATTGCTACATCACTCATTTTCATACAGTAAGCACCGGAAGGTTAGCATGCCTTTTCGTGTGCTTACGGCTAGCAGCGCTATGAAATGGAAATCGCACAGTAAACACAAAATCGGCCGTTAAGCGGCTCTATGAAATTGGGCCCGGTATTCGCACTTCATGTGAACCAACATATATACATGAAATAACAAGCCTGTGAACATTCAGGCTCAATCTGTCATTGGAATCATGAGAAAATAGTGACTGGAAAAAACCTTAATATTTTGTTGACCGTTTTAGAACATTGAGTATTGGTCTTGCAAGAACAAAGTTAATTGTTTACTCGTTTTTCAGAACTGTAGCATTTCAGTCCAAAATATCTCAAGGGCAGTTTTGCCACCATGACCATCTCTACGCAAAAGTGAACGCACAGCGAATTCGGTGATGTGAACAATCAGGTATGCGCTGTTTTCTCCAATTGTGATGCAGGGAAACTCGCTTCGCTTTAACAATTCCCGCAAAGTATGATCCGGGTTTAAGGATTGATCCGGGTTTAAGGATTAAGTTGAGCTTCAGGTGGAAGTGCTGGTAAACTCGTGACCAATCTGGGATTGAAGGCAACATTTTCAATGGGAAATAAATGAACATTCGCCACACTTAAAAACTTTTCCACTGGTTGTGGTACTAGATCTTATATGCATTTATACCACACAGACAGCCAACATGGCTGCTTTATTACTTCCAATATTCTAAGAGTTGTTCACTCACCAAAAACTTGGACGGGGCTCCTGATTTTATGCAAGTATTGACAAGTTGTGAGCAGTTCTTAATTGGTTGTGTTTGTTGAAGAGCAGAGAAATGGAATAAAGGCACCAAATCGCATCCTATCTCTTACAGACATTTTAAAATTTCTTTTAGCGGACATTTTCAATTTACAATCCCCTAAGAATGCATAAAAATGGAATAACCAGGGCCTAATTTCATAGAGCTGCTTAAGCAGAAAATAATGCTTAACAATTTCCTGCTAAGCAGAAATGAGCAGGATACCAGTCACAAATTGTACACATGACATGGTAGTTTGGCTGGTAACCTTATTCTGGTAAGCAAAGTTTTATTGTGCTTAGCAAATTTGTGTGCTTAAGCAGCTCTATGAAATTGGGCCCTGGTTGATTACTTGCGGTGTAATTGTATTGTGTTAATGGTCCACAGACAATTTGTTGAATTGTCTGGTTGGGCAATCTACATTACATGCAGTTGACCTGCATGATATTTACAGCGGTGAAGGGCCCGTCTGGAAATTAATTGAACGAGGTTTTTTATCTTTTCAACTGTAATGGCAAGGAGCTCTCAACCTCAACAGCTGAGTATGGTCAGCAAGAATTTCTCTGAAAATGAGGAGGGAGAGTTTTTATCTCACTGTTTCGGAGAGAGAGAGAGAGAGAGAGAGAAACTGACGGCCCATTTGACAAGGTATTGGTCTTATTCGGGAGTTTGCTATCAGCCTTTCAGTGTCATTGAGTCATGTGGTTAGACTGCAGGACTTACAATCACAAGGTTGCTGGTTCCGATCCAGCCTACACGTAGCTAACCGCTCATTTCACAATGACTAGAATTTATAAGTATTGTCGTCTAGTTACTGAATCACAATTTATTGAATGCAATTCATAATCATAGACGTTAAACCAATGTTTGTATTGAGAGAGATCGGCTGTTGCTAGCTTGGGAGTTTTGCAGAGTTGGGAAGATCATCTCAAACAAACAAACAAACGAACAGCGTACTCATTTATGCAAACCCTCAAATGAAAAGCTCTGGGAATTCTACAAGCACATGGTTCAAAACAAATAAGCATCCTCCACCTCTTTCCCCTCTGAGCTGATCATATTTTCTGATAACATCCGGTTGGTGAACCCCTGGAGGGTAGCCAGGCAATAAATGTTTCAATTAGACTAGAGGGTGATAAATGAGTTTTCCCCTGTAGGCGGTCGTCCCTCCCTGTACATATTATTCCCTGTTGTCCAGCTCTGCTAACTCATATCGCCTACCAATCTATAAGAAGCCGGTGGCATCCCTGTCGGTTACAGGTGAAGTCCGGATAAAAAATTACCATCTCTGGCAGTAGAGTCTTTAATTCAACAAAACGATGTGAGCTTTTCTAATATCACATAGCATCATGTACTTTGACATCAGTTGTTTGTGCTACCCACTGCTAATTGTCGGACAAGAGTGACATCTCAACATCTGGCAACTCATCAGTCTAGTGGTTAAGGCATTTTGCTCTTGAATATGGACGTTTTTTTAATTTCAAGTTTTGCCAAATCAAATGAAGCACAAAACTATAAACCCGTAACAGATCATGCACCATCAATCAGTGTTTTTTGTTTTGTTTTTATTTTAAACAGGACCACCTTCAGGGAAAAAATTTGGTTTTTACAGGTTGATTGATTAGATGTTGTGGCTGATTAAAACCAGACAACAGAAAAATTAACATACTCTTAGCCATGTTTCTCATGCTACTACTTTAAAACAGTTTTCAAATCAGAAATTGGGAACATTTGGAAAATGCACCGTTCCTTCCAACTCGTGTTAAAGAGACCAGCTTGGATCACATTGAACACATTTTTATCCCCACTAGCCCATCAGACTGTACAAACCCCTGCAGCTCCAATGTAGCAGTCCGACAGCAAATTTACTGATCTCGGGTTAGTGAACTGATTGTTAATTTCAAGCCCCGAAATTACTCTCCTCCAACACTTCTTTCCATGGATAAAACAGTTAATAAAGCGCAGGCTTGCAGTGACTCCACATCAACAAAAAAGTGATAAAACAGTATTTCAGATTGAAAACTGGATGTCCACAAAACAACCGCACACCTCTCCCTAGTGATTGTTTTTTTTTATAGTGGTGCTACATAAATCATAAGTTCGTTTTCATGTATTGTCTTGCTTCATTTACCACAGACCACAATGCAGTGATGCGCCAATTTTTATACCTCATTTGTTACACAAACAGTTTTTTTTAATACCGCTCCTCTCCCAGAAGTATTAAAAAGAAACATTCTACAGAACTGAATCTCAGTTACAATTTGTCTGAAGCCCAAGACCACTCCCTGGGGCTGTGAAATAACATACTCATGTTGACAAATACTCAAGTCTTCAGCGGCAGTACACGCTTATTGATTGCCATTCTCACGAACCACTAAAAGCTTTCAAAAATATCCGCTTAATTACACAGAATGATTAATAGTCAATATTTGATCAGGTACATTGAACAGTATCGTTCATCTTCTTGACAATCCATTTGTACGATTATTTGATGTTAAAGTAAAGGGCACTCATGTTGGCTCAGTGGTTTCACATCTGCCTATTCACCTCTAGGAACCCCGGTTCGAATCCCACCTCGGGAGACAGACAAGTATAAAATGTCTTCTTGGAATGGCAAGGTTAGGAACCAGACTGATTAGGTTTGTCTCCTGGACATTTGACTTACACTTGAGATTTCCTCACGTCTGATTACATTGTGTTTTTTTTTTATTTCAGGTAACTTATTATCAGTGCAACTTTATAGATGTTCAACCCCAAAATGAATTCCACACGACATGATGATGAGAATCTCCTTGATGTGGAGGACAATTTCTCCATCCTCATGGGTGTCTTGCACATCTTGACCATCCTCGTGACGACCCTCGGCAACATCCTAGTCATCACTGTCATCATCAGGTCCCACAAGCTCCACACCATCACCAGTGGCTTCCTCCTCAACCTCGCCATCTCCGACCTCGCCGCTGGGCTGTTCCTCGTCCCGTTTGCCGCAGGCACCAGTCTTAACCTGGAGTGGCTGTACACCCGCGCCTCCTGCACCTTCCTCGGTTTCCTCTACACAGTCTTGTGTTTCGTATCAACGTGGACGCTCGCTAGCATCAGCTTCGAGCGTTTCATCGCCGTCAACAGTCCCTTGAAATATCACCAAATGATCAACAAAAGACGTGTCATCATGGTGATTGTTTTAATCTGGACCAGCGCGACAATCAATGCTTCTTTCGCCTTCGCGGAGCAAGAGGCGTACGTGTTTCTCCCTCAGTATACCTTTTGTCTACTGAACTACCAGGATAGGATAGTGACGGCAATCATTATACCAATAATAGCAATCTTTATTCCGTTCTGTTTGATGTGCTATACGTACACGTCTATCGGACGGATAGCATGCTCACACGCTAAAAGGAAAGTCGTCGAGTGTAACAAGGACCATTGTATGTTTGTCGCTCCTAAGACCAAGGACTACCGCGCTGCTAAGATATTGGCTGTCATGGCAGGTGAGTTACAAACAACATGAGTGCAATCTTCAAAGTGTACCACTCTACTTGTTTCTTTGCACCGGAAAAGATTTATGGGTTTATAAACTCCCGTTGAGAAGTTGTTAAAAGTATCATGCAGGATAAATAGAGCTGACAACATAGTTGCAGACAGTGTTTATGTTAATCGACCATATACATAAAAAAAATTGTAAAAATTTGGGCTTAGTCCGTTGAGTGAGTCAAGAGAAAAATAGTAACTAAGTGAGGTTTGCGGTAACACCATGTGAAAATCTCTTTTGAGTAGTGTAGGTTCTGAAAAGAACCGGTGGTTAACGATTCAACGTTTCAATCAGTAAGCTCTGATAGTCTTAAGGAGAATGCATGATCGTCTTCAGGAGAATGTATGATCGTCTTCAGGAGAATATATCCAGCATTCTCCTGAAGATGATCAGAGCATACTGATCGAAACGTTGAGTCGTTAACCACCGGTTCTTTTCAGAACCAACACTACTCAAAAGAGATTTTCACATGGTGTTACTGCAAACCTCACTTAGTTATACTTCCACCATGCAAAGTTTCAAATCCCACTTAGAAAAATAGTTTAAAAATCATGCGCAGTTTTCAGCACGTAGCAACTGAAATCAGCTGTTGCAATTTTGTTTAAGGTATTCAGACAAAGCTTTCGTGAATATGACTTCATTTCAGAGGAGAAGTATTTCACAGAAAAATGGTTCTAGTACAGACTTCATAATCAGTAAGCTTTCAGACTAAAATTAAACAAAGATGTTTTTTTAAATCCTTACCAATCCTGTATAATATCTTTAAGAAATTTAAAACTAATCTCTGAGGCACTGTCCATGCGTCCCTTTTTAATCTAACTGTACCCTACGTTTCCAACTTAGGAGGCAAGGATCCAATTACTTACGTAGAGATGCCAAGTTGGAATCTCTTTTCACTTATTTCCTTTGCTACTTCTTGAGAGGGAAAAATCAACAAAAAAGTCCTTCGTAATGTACCAGGGCACTGGTTACCTTCAACTGTATCCTAGCAAAAAAGCCTTCTGTTTGTTGACTGAGAGACCCTCTCAAAACTCATTTCTTACTGGAATTATTTTTCGCAAATTGTAGTTACAGAGGCAATCACAGAGGCGCAGGATGAGTTAATTGCAAGACCTGTTATGACATATGAAGATGCAATCCTTAATGGCAGCCCAGCAAAATTACAGCAATTACAACGGGACAGTCAGATGTGCCCAAACATGGGACAATTACATGTAATTGCTTCTTTTGGAAGAATAAAACTACTAGGTAGTAGATCAACAAAGTACTCTTTTTGTTCATAAATCATACTAAGAAGTTGAATTCAAGGAAAAATGCATTGAGCCAGAAAACAGGATTCAAAACCATCAGCGAAAATTATTTAGCATCAATCTGGAAGCTCACTGATTATAACATTCATACCAGTCCAGGGCTTGAATTTGGGAAAACAATCCACAAGACTGCAGGGCTTGTAGCTCAAAACTTTTACTGGACCAGAACATTTGTTACAAGACCGGAATCCAAAATGAGAAGAACACTCTACACAGTTTCACATTTGAGCTGTTTTTGTATCAAGCGCTAAGAGAAGATTGATCTCATTTTTCGTATGGGTAATACTTCAATACTCCACAGAATTGAAAGATATTTGAATTGGTCCTCGGTAATGGGTGCTGGTGGCTGTCTGTCACTTTGTTTGATTGCGATTATTTAACGAGCTTATAAGCTTTCATGTGACTTCTTTAAACACAAATTTACCAATGTCCAGTGTTTTTCAGGAGGAGGGGTAAAGTTCATCAGAGTTCATTCACTCAATTAACTACTGGCGAAGCAATAATTTTCTCGATACGTATCATGGTGATTTTAACATGGTTGCTATTTTTGGGGGAGGTCTGGATCTCTATTGAAAATAACAAGGGTCCTTGGTTATTATTTAACAAGGATAGTTTTCACACGTCTGTAATTTTGTATTTGTTAACATCGATGTGATTTCAGTAACGGTCTTTCGTTCAAAACTGTCTTAATGTGAAAGGACAAAAAAAGCCATTACAAGAACCCAAAACCACACCCTGACAATGCCGATCTTTGAGTCTGGTGGCCGACTAGACCACTCTGCCACCACACACTAGTGATGTATCATCCATTAACCACAAACAGACCCGACTTCCTTTAATTCCTCAGTCGGTTATTCTCTCCAGGTTTCGGGGCCCGGCCCGAGTTCTAAAGATAGCGACGGCGGGCTATGTTTGGCGACCACATTGGATGACTCATGGATTCACGTAGGAAAAGGGAACCCACAACTTAACCACTAATCTGCCGTTAGACATATTGCCAAAGGGAAAACATGCACTTGCAGTGCATTTCCATTAATGGGCCTTGACACAGTCTCGCTAGTTCAGTCACGGTTGTGGGTCAAAACCATTCATGAACATCTCAGCAACAACCTGGATACAAATTTGCTGCGATTAAAAAAAAAAAAAAAAAAAAACCCAGGGCATCCAAACAGCTCTCTCCTACAATACTCAGGGAGCATCTCAAAAATCGGGCATGGTCTAGGCGCAAAAGAACATTCCCGTGGGCACGTGCCGGTAATCCATTGGACTACCAGAGCATTGCGCTAGACTGCATCATTGTGCCGAAGTGAGGGCGCAACCCTACACAAGTGAATACGCACATTAGTGATTTGAAAGTTCCTCCAATGGATTGTTCCGGCGGTCCAGCAGAACAATCCATGCACACGCGCTGGAACACTTATCCAGCCCAATTAGAACACTCTTACTGATTCCGACTTTTGCGACACTCCCTTATTAGATGTAAAGGAACCATAGGAGAGAATGCCAAGGTTCAAAGGACACCCAGTTATCCTTACAGTTACAATTTACCGTTGTGTACGAGCAGGCCTCAACTTCAGCTTTTCAATTGGTTTTTCACCCCATGTCCAAAAAATCACTTTACACCATGGTAATTATTAATTTGAACATCCTTCAACAATGACATCCTTAAGTCACCCAAACATCAACTTTGGAAATTCACACAACCTCTTGGGGGAAAAAGTACACCTACTTGAATATTAAGTTAATTTTTAGCCTTGTACAAGTGTTTGAACTACAATTTACAATTTGACTAAGATGTTTTTATAAGATTGCTTTAAAAACTTGACTTTCTTGAAGACAAAAGAGGTTCAGGCGGCAACATTTCTCAAGACAGTCAGTAAGAAACCAAAGTTTACACCAAAAGTGGTCTCCCTCAACTCTGGAGGCTGGCAAAATGCAAGATCAAAACCCTAAAGGCAATCAAAAACTCTCTTTCAGGTGTCCCAAAAAATGCATCGGCCAACACAGGGTGCCAGACTAGTCTGCCCATTGGGTTGTGCGGCATTTGGACCAAAAATGTCAATCACGCGGCCGAAGAATACTGGTCCCTCTTTCTCGAAACTCTCCCAATACATGGCTCTGACCAAATCTATTTTTGAACCTCTCTCTGCACAGATTATTTTTATAAGTGCCGTACACATAACAATGTTGAAAGGAAGCCACTAGATTCGGACTACCATAAACCCTGGGGACAAATGAAACGAAAAGGTTAACGGTACGGCTGGCTAGTATCTAAAACAGTGAAAAGATAATCACAGCATTTACTTTGTACATCCTTTTATGTCAACATTGAGCCATCCAATCTATTTTGATATCATACAGGCGTGTTCCTTATCTGTTGGATACCCTTCACCATCCTCAGCCTGTGGCAAGCGAGCACCGAGGTCAACTTTCCATTCTTTCTGACGGCAATCTCAATCTGGTTAACGTTCCTAAGCTCAGCCATCAACCCCTGGCTGTACTCCATTCTCAATAGAGCATTCAGACAAGCTATGAGAAGTCAGGGTGTAAGACTCCTGCAGAAGGTCCACATTCTGAACACCGACGACGACATTTTGGAGAACACAAGTCGGGGGCCCAGCAACGTCCAGGCCACCAATCAGAGACAAAGCGCCCTCTACAAAAAGACCTTGATTATGCGTGAAAGTCAAAAAAGGTCAAGCAATAACAATGCCGAAGAGGAAAAGGATAAAGATGCAGTGGAGGGTGACTGTAGCACTAACCAACATGACATGTTAGTTGAGTCTATGCCAGGGAGACTAATCGCTACATAATGGTGTTGAAAAAAATAAATAAATACACACAAGACTATGCCGGAGTGAATGACTATAAACTCAAGATAACACTCATCATAAACCTGTTCTACTGCAGTTCTTTCATTTTCTCGAGAGAGTAAACTGACATTGCAAAGAACATGACAATGTTTTCTCCATTCCACTACCACTGCCTGGTTCATCACTGTAAGACAGCTGACCCATGGACACGGCCCATACAGCCTATAAATAAGGAATTATTTCAGAAAAGCACTCTGAAAATTATTTCAAATTTACCCAGTCGGTTTCCCTTGTGGTTTATTACTTGACAATTTTTTTTTAAAGACAACTTTCTAAACTGTAGTGCGAGTTTTTCAGTAGGTTTCTGTTCCAAGTCCAAAACTGGAAAAATCCTCACACCATGTATCCTTTGTGCAATAAACATAGACGTTGTCTATCTCTTGTGTAATATATTACATGTGACACTAAGAAACAAAGACAGAGGCTCGTATGCCGGTGGGTGCAATGCAAAAATGTTCTTCGCAAGGAAAATATTGCTTTATAATGGTGTGTTGTGGCCGAGCAGTCTACCGCATCGGACTCAAGTTCTCACGATTGAATCATCAGAGTGTGGGTTCGAATCCCGGTCATGGCACTAGTGTCCTTGAGCAAGGCACTTAACTAGAGTTGCTTCTGTTAACCCAGGTGTATCAATGGGAACCTGAGAGGGCCGAGAAAGTCTTGTGTTGGATTAACCCCAAGCGCTAACTTAAGCAGCTTGGGGTTGTAATGTATGCTCCCCAGAATTTGGTAAAAGGGTGTCCAAATTTGCTGGAAATTTAAAAACTGGGTGTCCAAATTGTTCACTTACAACACATTTACATGTAAATGACAGATGAAACAGGGTGTCCAAATTTAAAACAGGGTGTCCAAAAGACACACAGACACCCCTTTAGCTAACACCATGTCCCCGGGGAGTTGAGAAAGTTAGAGGCAAGGTCTCTGTATGCCTGATGAACAGGGATAATAATGTTGTAAAACACCTTGATCTAGCTCTACTGGGATATGTGTACTCTATACGAACCGATTATTATGACTACTATATTGCTTTATTAGCAGATTAAGGTCACCAACAAAACATTACTTAACATTGCAGCCACTGGGTGCACTGGAAATGGCGACACACAATTTTCTGCTTTACAATACATCTGAATAAAATATTGGCCAGCGATGGTGTAAACTCAACAACCCTTTTCCCATGTACCAACTTTGTTCATATCACCTTTTGTCTAGCCATTGTGTACTCTAACTCAATCCTGCAGATTAAGGCAATGACAACCCGTAACCACCCCAGCACCCCTCCCTCCAGGGCCAATGAAGCTTGCCCTGACTTCATGAACTGATATACATAATATATCTTTCACTTCATCGAATGTGGCTGCTCAAAGCTAGAAGCCCCTCTGATTCCAAAGAAAACCCACAAGACCACAGGGCTGTATAGTAAGGGCATGAAGTCCAGAGACATGTTGCAAGACCAGGAATGACATCTTCCTTTTCCACATCTGTCCTTTGCTTCACTTTTAAAAGGAGGTTTCCGAGTTCCAAATACTAAATACTAAAAATATACTTCTTTTAAATAGCGGAAATAAACAAACTGAACAGTGGGTTTTGCTTGGTTGTGAAGCTTACAGTGACCCCAATGCTAAAATCACTGGACTTGAGCCCGAGGGTATTTCAAGCCCCCAAAATAAAATCATGAGACTATTTTAAGAGATTCCCTTCCATTAAGTTGGGTCCCTGAGGGATAAGGTGTTCCACCTGCGTGGATTCATCAATACAAGGAGGGGAGTTGGGTTGTGAGGATCCTCTCAAGTTACATTGCCAATTCTCCCCTACATTTAGCTCGCAGTACATGGCTCCAATCAAAATAGTGCATAACCTAGCATCGCCTCCAGTGCTTTCTAAATTAGTATGGGGTGCATTTGGGGTTATTCCTATAAGTGCTTGACGTAGGTTTTGTCGACGAACCCCTGCAGTTGACATTGTTCCCTCAAAAGATGTGTATTCTTAGGCGTTTTGGAATCACATTCATTCCCATCTTCTAGATCAAACCTAGAAGTTTAGTTAGTTTACCTTTAAACTTCTGGTTTGAACAGGCAGACAACGTCAATTTGGAATTCAATTTGTGTCGCGTTTGTTCAGTTTTTGAAGACCTTTCTGATGATGTGTAGATTGTAAACAAATCCATCATGAGCTATAATTTGTTCAAATATTAAAATTGTGATTTAACCTAATTTGACACCGTATTCATACTGATGTTCAATTGCCGCATGAGTTTCCAGGCTCAGTTCAGTTTAAATTTTGAGCTACACTGTAGAGAAGAGTTGGGCAGAAAAAAAAGAAAGAGAAGAAAGGAAAAACAGAACAAAAACAAAAGGTGTTCTTGCTCATACTGCACGCACACCTAAAACAAAATACAACCACCTTGTGAACATATCATCACATTAGGGGGGCACATTTTTTGATAAATCAGTGAACAATGTCTAGTCTGGAGTATGATCACAGTCATCATTAGGTGGTCGAGCTCATACTTTGGAAGCAGTAAGAATTATCTGAGTTTAGATCTTTAACATCGGTCAAGAGCACAGTGTGTGTAAAAGCTGAACAAGAAATTCCTATTCAGTAGGCCTATACATGTACCATGTACGATATTTAGCCCTTGGGGAAAAAAAGTAGGAAAGTTTGAAACCAAATGCTGCCCTACATATTGTGTACGCTTTGGTAGGCTTTTCAGGTCGTTAAATATCAATTTCACTTATTTTTACCGAGGAAACCAAAATTGGAAATCAGGTTTAACCAGCTCACTTCGTTATTAACAAATCCCTTTCCCATTTCCAATTAACCGTGAAGGATTATTCTCCGTCAAAAAGCAATTTATTTTGCCTTGACATTTGCAGATTTTAATGGCTCATTTTGTAAATATTTTTTTTTTACGGTCGTGTTTCTGAAGCAATGTCAGACCACTGACAGGCTGTTACATAATGGCCGATCATCCACCCACATCCAATATGAACAGACAGTATCCCAGAGAGAGATGAAAAGCCTAACGACAATGCAGTATAACCAGTCTTTACATAACTCTTGGCTGGTAAAGTGAAAGGAATAGGTCTTCAATAAAGGCATTAGCCACAAATCCATCCAAAAAGTAAACTCCTCCTTGTTTGCAGTGCCTTTTGACCAGCGCCACTAAGACCCCATGAAACAGCTGCCTGTGTACGCGCAAAAACCCTGCAAAGTGCCTCACCACATGAGGCGTATTGACATGATCATCGTTAAAAAGGCACAGAGGCTCCAACACCAGTTTATATGACCGCCGCTGCATGTTGCGTAAGAAATTTGCGCTTTATAGTGTACTCCAAAACGAACGGGTTATGGATGTATGAGGAGACTTTTGGTCTGTGAATAAATTTGATCTAATATTGTAATTTATTTTCAAGTAAAAAGAGAAGATTAACCTCCATGGTTTAGCAGAGCAATTACAATCTGGTTCATCGAATTGTTGCCATCGACCCACTAATGGCAATCACAAGACGAGTGAATGGTACAAAAACATCTCTAAATTGCATCCCATCTGACCATTTGAAGAGTGCATTATTTACAGACCATTACACGCAAAGCTTAGTAAACATTGGAGACACAAATGTGCATTTAGATAAATTGCAGTGGACTACAAACGTTTGCCTGTAAGTCGTAGAAAATGGTACAACAGGCTCCATAGTTGTTCCATTTGATTTTAAGCTACCTTCACTGAATTCGAACTGTAACAACTTCAGTCATGAAGTTATATCTGCAACCAATAAATCTGTGCAATTTTTCTTTCTAAGTTTAATTGGCCAAAAATAATGCGATAAAAGTTGCCTTATTAAGGGGATTTTTGTATGCGGTTCAACAGTTCAACATGAAAACTGGACAGTGTGTTTCCTTCACTGACTTCAATCAATTTTAAAGCTTTGATAGCTGACCCAAAACCGAGTCTCTGGGCCTGTGTCAGTAATGTTCGGCCATGTCATGGTCTATAGCTCTTTTCACACTGTATCTCTTATCCCCGTGGAATACAGCCCAGGGGAGGCCCCAGGAATGTTTTTACCCGCAGTTACCCCGGCACAATCTCACACTATCCCCGCATGGGTATATTTTCTGGGTCCTTATTCCACGGGGTTCCTTTCACTGTCCGACACATAAACAGGGTTTAGAGAAACCCAAATTCGTTTCCCACTAGCAGTTATTTCCCGGAGGGGACTAAACAAACCCAGGGGTTGTACCGCTCCAGAGCAGGGCTATTCCCCTGGGGGTATGGCAAATAGGGGTAGATCAGGGGTAAAGCGATCCAAGTGTGAAAGGGCTGGCCTTCATTCCCCGTGGATGCCCCTGGGGAACAGACTAGTGTGAAAGGGGCTCGTGCAGCTAGCTGTAGAGTTCGTTATCAGTTAATGGGTTAATAGATCCAGGGTTCTCCCCATGCACAAGCTAGTGTATTGTGGGCCCCAAATTGCAAATTGCGAATTGCGACCGATACATGCAAACATTTATTAATTTTGGGGTTTTTTTTACTTCAGATCAACTCCACAAAAAAATATTACTTTAGATTAAACCATTTAGAATGCCTCAGATTGTACAGTAGGGCTTTTAAAACCAGAGGTAAACACCAAGTAAACAACATGATGAGGATCTTGTTTCAATTCAGCATGCTTAGGCCGTGTCCGAAACGGCGACTTCGGCTACAGCTAGAGCTAGATCAGCGCGTCTGCCAGTGTTGAAGAGTAGGCAGACGCGCGTGATCTAGCCGTAGCTGTAGCCGAACTCGCCGTTTCGGACACGGCCTTAGGCCAAACTTCCAAGATTGATGTCCAGAATGCCCCCCAGTTTTGAAAAAAACCTAGGGAAAATCTTGGGATCAACCGATCGTTGCATCAAATTGTTCACAGAAACTGTAGTGCCAAGTCAGTGAAAACAGAATGTTTCATCTTCAAACTAAGGATAAAATCACATCACCAAGTTTAATCACTGTTACAAATAAGTAAGTAGAAGTATTTGTAAGAAACTTACGCACAAAATATCGCTTAGTGTTCACTATTTTGATAAAATTATACGTGGGACAATTTCACTTACTGTGTATTTGAAACCACACAGAAAAAATTCCCTTTATCTTCTTTTTGTATCGGTTTGTAAGAAAAAGTCTAAATATTGCTTTCCAAAGAACTAGTTCATCTGGAGGCCAGCGACTGTGCAAGCTTGTTCCTCATTTCAACAAAATGCAATTTGGTGATCTAGTTCACTCTGTGTCTGAAATTAAAGGAAAATTTCTATCAAGAACACCTTCAGAGGAATGACGTCATAGCGTTGTTTGCTTTCTGGAGAGAAAACAAAAGATAATGGATCCATTCTGATTGGAAAACGGTGAACTGGCCTCGGAATAAAATTGGTAGGCTGTAATCAGAGGATTGGTTTGCTATCAAAACAGGATAACAAAGAGGGATGAGTAAAAACTTCTTATTTATAGAATTTAATGCTCACCAAAGCAAATTTCTGTAATTGATAAACGCACTCTATTTATAAAAGAAATAGGCATTAGCATTGCCAGGCATTAGCCAGGGTGGCAACTGCATTTCTTTTCAGGACTGTATACAACTGGGGACAGAAACAAAAACACCCAAGAAATTTCGTGTAAGTGACCTGCATGTAACAAAACACTAAAGTTCTTGCTTCTTCCTCATGAATTAAACATGAAATTTTTCATGATTCAACTTTCTCAAGTAAACTTCTACTGACTCATTCCTCTGCGAAACACGCCTCCGCAAAATGCGCATCCGCCACTTCCATCATTTTGGGGATCAATTCCTTTGTGTGCATTTTGACCCCTACAATGGGGGCAGGATAGGAGCGTGCAAGTACACTGCGCGTCATGCAAGGGGGTCAATTGATAATCTTGTATTTAGTTCGGTGACATTTGGTTAATTATATTTTCAGTTTGAAAAATGACATAATTGTAAAACTTACTGCTAGAGGGCGCTGTCAAATGTTATAACGGCATAATTAATGGGATACCATGTGATAATATCTACATATACATGCCATATTCATTGTTATAAGAACTTGTCCTGCTATTTATCTATTGCCATAGAGTTCGGAGACTACCGAGTTCAAAGAGTTCTTATTATCACATGGTAATACCACAAACCATCGACACTCCACCATGCAATGCCTCAAATCACATACCATTTATATAGTCGAAAAGACAAAAGGTCAACTGTCATTTCATACATAGGAACTATGTCCAAATTTCCCTTTCATAAATTGCTCTGAACTCCAAACAATGCTAGGGAGAATTTTTGTCGGTTCAATTTCTGCTTTGGACCTTTGGTCACATTCGTTTGTTTTTCCCCAACGATAGTGTAGAACTGTTTTGAAAAACAAATCCATTGCTTACACACTTCAGGAGTTAAGTTTCTTTTAATAACAACCTTTGCCTGATTTAGCATTCAACATCTGATGATGTGATCTGGTCTGTTTTCACTGTCTTCATTATCTGGTTGTTTTACTTTTGGTTTTTGATTCGTTACAATCTTTTCTCTTGTATAACAGTATGGAAATAAATGTGGGGTTTTTTTTAATTGAAATTATTCAGGCGCCGCGCCTGTGTTTCATCTCTCGAGATTCAAGGTTCAATTCAGTTTCAATTCACTGATTGCTGTGCAGAAAATGTTTGGAGGGAAGAAAAAGTAGAGGATAGTATCCCTCCCCCCCCCCCCCCTCCCCCTTTCCCTGCCCCCAATAGTGCAGAGACCTTTGGGTCCAGAGTGCCCCACAGTTTTGAAAAATCCAGGGGACTGCTGGTCACAATTGAGACAAATATGGTTTCAGACAAGAAACTTTGTATCCCTAGATCGAAGCTTCATGTATTCAAATATTAGTCTCCAGGAGAGTGGCATATTACAACATGTACAGTACGTGTACGCCATTTCACTGATGACATGAAATCCAATCTATTTTGTACAAACAGGAATTATGAAACCAGCCGGTGGCACACAAACACTCCAGCCAGTGAGCTGTGGTGAGCATTTATCCAACGCACTGTCGAACAGCTTGGGTTTTTAATGGCAACTAAGAATTGCCATTAGCGTAAACAAAATGCTTAGGCGTACATGTGGGTCCCTCAGGATTGTCAGCACAGTAAGTAGTTTGAGTTTATTGAAGTGAGTAGAGTGCCGGATTTATTATGTACATATGCACAGTCAGAGGGAAAAGAAAGTATGGATTAGTATGGGGTACTGATAGCAAATGCACAATATGTTCACTTTTTTTTATTGTCACTTTATATTCGACTTCAGACTTTACGATCAGCCGAGCGTAGAGTCAATCTACATCCTTTGAACGTTTCTTCGGAGGTACGGTTGGATTATGGACTCTTGTGGATTTCATATGTTCGCTATGAGACGATGCAATCGACCGGTACTAACGTGTGGGGCTGATTACTAAGGAGTGCCTCTTAGTGGCCGTCTTTATTTATTTTATTACCCCTCCAACAGCACAATTAGTGTCAATAACAGGACGAGTACATGGTGTAGGAAATGAGAAGAAATGTTTAGTTTTGGATGTGGGAGGGAAAACCCCAATGGGAAAAAAACCCACGCGATCAGGGTAGGGACTGAAAACCCAATCCACATGCAAGGCGCCGGGTTTGAACTGGGGCCCACAGAGGTTACAGGCAGGGACAGAAGCCTCCGAGCCAACCCCTTTTGATTATCTCTCCGCCCACTCTTCACCTGAAAGATCTCTGGGGGAAGAAAAAAGCATGTGTACAGCTTGTTTTTGTTACATTTTTGTACAAGACAGCAGAAATTGATTCAACTTGGTTCCGTTAGCCTGAAGGGTGTTTGGGAGTCTTTTGGATGCCCTGTTTTATCAAATTGATCTGTGATTTATGTAAGCAGTTAGGATCTTGCAATTTACAGTCATTCTGGACGTTCCTTTTCCCAAACTCCAGCTACCATCTAATGTCATTCCACTGCATGGGTTGTGTTATGGTGTAACAACTGTGCACAGACTTAAGCCCATTCGCATTGGACTTAAACTGGTTGACTTACCGATATTAAGTCCAAGTGCGAGCAGCGGGTTACTTACCGGGGTGGTAAATTACCGCCACAGCGCTGTTAACTTAACAGGCCGATTCGAGTCGAGGTAACTTAACAATGTTAACTTAACAGGGACAAGAAATCCAATGCGAGTGCACCAGCCGTACCGGTAACTTAACGGTCAGGGAGGGCGCCCTCTCGAGATCTAATTTGTCAACCTACGCGGCGTCCCTGGTAAGTTACCGGACACAAATTAATCCAAGTGCGAACAGCTGTTGACTTACCGGCCTGGTAAGTTACCAGACCCAAAAGTCCAATGCAAACGCGGCTTAAGTGTTCCTTTCTTCCCTACCTTACGGAGACCACAGATTATAGAAACACATGGTCTCCACAGGGGAATTCTAAAGGAACTTTGGGCACAAAGTCTCTGGGATGTCTAAAAGAAATCTCAGCAGGGATGCAAATAAGTGGATGTGTGTGTGTGTTTAACCTGTTGAAACTGAGGGCTTCAACAAAAAGGGATCTGGGTGTTTTGACAGACCGAGAATGTCCTTGCACATGAAGTCCAAACAATGGGAGAAAAAAGAATCGTCCTCAATTTACCGGGTCAACAAACTTGTGTGTGTTTAAGCACTGCATACAAAGTGTGGACCTGTGAACCAAAATGGGTCCACACAATGCAGGGACTTCAAACACTATGTGAACTTACACACGTCCACACAGTGTTTTCTTCAGTGTTGAAGACTGGGTTTTTTCTTAAATGTACAGAACAAAGGAATGTCCACAGAGTGTGTGTAACACATGCCTGTGGGCAAGCGCTACATACGCAGTGTGGACCTGAGAACAAAAGAGGTCCACATAATGTAGGGATCTGAAGCACTATGTGGACTTACACACGTCCACACAACGTTATTTGCAGTGTTGAGGAATAGGATTTTCCTTAAGTGTACAGAACAAAGGAATGTCCACACAACGACTGCAACACAAGACTGTGTGTGTATGTGTGTGTATTGTCTAGATGCATTAACCACATTGCCACATTGCAGGCTGGCATAGTTTAAATCTAATCAAAGACACAAATGGGGTTAATTCCAGATCATTTAAAGCAATGCTGGCATGCCACTAATTTGTGCCATTGGTTTATGCAGTTTATGGGTTCAAGATTTTATCACCTAGAAAAAACTCTCGAATATCGGGTTTTTATTCCACGGTCCCCTTTAATGTTTATTTTTAAATACACCTACACATAAATGATCAGCCAGGATTAATATATTCTTAATTCTCAGTTTCAATCTGAAAGCTCGCTGATTATACCAGTACCATTTCGCCAGAGAAATTGTTCTGCCTGAAATAAAGTTAAAGTCAAGAAAATGGCACATGACGACCGTACCAATCACTGTGACTTATTTTGATTGCTGTGATTCAAATGTGATATTAAGAAGATGCACAGAATCCCTGACAAAACACAGGCCGTCTTTCACTTTTGCCCTTACGAATGGGGCCACATATTTGGATGAAACTTTCACAGGTCAGTTGTACATGTACTGATTGATGACTAGAGGGCCAGAATTAATTTATTCCTATATGTGGTTTACCTTTACACCAAAATGTGTGATAATCATAACCACTGTACACTCAATAGTTTCCCGATGATTGATAAATGATGGCGCTGACTGTCCAATTCAGTGAGACTGAGAATATTTTTTCAGATTCTCAAGAATCTGAACAAAATATTCTCAGTCTCATTACCCCAGTTATAACCACTGACTAAATAGTCACGCGAGTTCCTGGTCAAATTATATTCCCCAATAAAACCCAGTCAATATGACACAATATGAATATAATACCCAGACATGTACCTTATCCGTAGAACATGTGATCAAAATGTTTACAGTTTTACATTTTTCAAGTCAACAGTCTTGGAGTGTCGCTGAATTGGACGGCGCCACCATTTATCAATCACAGGAATACACCTCTAGAGCCGATGTGTTTACCACTAGTCCACTGAGCCAGCTCAGTGACAACAAGTCAGTTCAAATCCCATGGCTCGAATTTTACACCGGACCGCAGGCCCCAAGCCAGTGGTTTTAGTATTGGGCCAGTAAACTTATGACCGTACAAGTCCGACGGTCTTGTGGTTTTTTTTTATTCGAATCACTATGTGATATCTTGAACAAAAACAAAACAAATTTGTTCAAATGTTGACTTTAAGTCTGTTAAATAGCTGTCTAATCAAATGAAGTTTACTTAATACGCAAAAAGACAGGAGATCAATCTTCTTTTACATGTCTCTGTGGCTCCACTGTTCAAATAAAAAGAGTTGATTGCATGTTGCCAGACCCTAAGATGTTTTTTTCTCATTTTGATACTGGTCTTGAACAAAATTTTCCGGTCCAGTGAACATTTTGAGCTACAAGCCCTGTGGTCGTGTGGATCTTTCTCCCAAATTGGAGCCCTTAATCCTGGTATTGAATCCTGCATCCTGGTTGCTATGTTAGCGGCGGGTACAGCTAATTTATTCTTGGAAAAAAAAAAAATAGAAGGACTCCCAGTGTTCATTCATGTAGAGAGTCTGTCGGCAATAGAATTCTGAGCTTTCCACAATTAATCAGTAACAGATTTGACGAGTTGCCGCAGAGGAGTAAGCAACTTCAGATTCCCAAGTAGATATCGTGGGGAGACGTGTTTGGCGATTCAGCCCCGAGGAGACTGATTGCCTGGTGTTTTGTGATTGATAAGTAGGTGTCTCAACAAGGCGCCTTGGATACCTAACAGCTTAGTTCAGTAAACGAACACAAATTGCAGAATAATGACAAGGGGAAACGACTCCAGAGCCTGGTTATGATATGTTTCATGGAAGTGGTGAGTTCTTCCTTTGTTGACTTTCGGCGTCCACGTTTTAGGCAGACAAACTACTGATGATGTGCCTTTTAAAGCAAATACGTCATCGGGTTTTCGGAGAAGTACAAGAAATTCAATCCTTTAGTCTCCAAGAAATGACCTCGAGTCTGATCATGCTACATTTCATGGAACTGGCGATTTGTTGTGGACTTTATGCGCCCACGTTTAGCAAGTCAAACTACTGATGATTTGCCTTTTCAAGGGAAATATTAACATCAGGTTTGGGAGAAGTAAAATGAATCGCAATCATTGAGTCATCAAGAAACATGTTTCTAAAGAGATGATGTACACCATTGGTGTTTGGAAGAGTATGTTCATGTACATTTACCTAGAGGAGTAGTACGTCAATGGCAGGGTTCTGCACATGCACAAGCTAGCATATCAGGCCGAAGAATTCTGGGCCTGATATGTACTGTACGTGCAAATTGCGGCCGATATGCAAACAATATAGAAAACTTGGATCAAATTCACAAAAATCACCAAAATAACACCATTTAAAATACCCCAGATTGTAAAGGGCGTTTACAACCAAAGCTAAACACCGAGTCAAAACCATTCTGAGGACCTTGCTTCAAATTCAACGTGCTTAGGCCAAACTTCTAAAATGTGGGGTTCACTAGTGCCCTCCCAGTTTTGAAAAAAAAATTGGGGAGAAACTTTATTGGGTTTTGGATGAGTACAATTCAAGCCTCTGGTCTGTCTTCAAGAAATGTATATCTAATGAGATGGGTACATTATTGGTTTGGGGGAAAAAGGGCATTTTAATCTCCTAGTTTCAAGAAAGGGATGGAACATCGAGGGAAATTAGAAGAGTACATTCACTTCAGTCATCTACATGGACTAGTGTATCAACCATGCACACACACACTGCGTTAGCGTCAGTTTTAGGGGACGGCTTGATGTGTTTCTTTGACACCTTTCAAAACAGGTTTTTAGTAAAAAGTTCACCACATACTTTGGTTGATTAGCATGATCGTTTTCTTAACGGATACTTCATTTAAGTTTAATGTGAGATTTGTTCATTTCAAGCAAGAAATCGTAAACTTTGCCCCAATCAACAGACAAGTAAACCTGGACATCAGGAACACTTCATCATCGTGATCATAAACAATGATTTTGTTTTTAACTGTCACTAGTAATTACACATGTCACCTGTAAAATAATGACAGCAACCACTCAAATTGCTGTGCCCGACACAGAAGGGGGTAAACATAAACAAATAAATGTAAACGAAAATCTCCGCTCTGTTTCCGTTCATATTCCACTCATGTCTTTCATCAAAGTTCTCTACCCGCCCCCCCCCCCATCCCCAAAGTAAATTAATCAGTCAATCCTATCCTTTAATTAAAACTGACAACCTGCATTTGTTTGAGCAGGATTCAGTCTACTCATCTTTACCGTCCAGCCGGACGTAAATGCCAAGCTCTTACGCAAAACCCTACGCGTTAAGTATAATTTCCATCAGGAAGGGGCGAGGATTAATAGCTTATTTCTCATCGGCAGCCCCAGGGTTCATTCGTTGTGAGATGTAGGGTTGGCTACTCCCTTAAGAAGTGGGGCGAGAGGGGATTCCACTCAGCTGTCACATCATAATCAGGACATAATTAAAAAGGAATCCTGGACTTCACCGACGGTAAGGAGCAAGGAAATGCTGGCAACACGGATCCAAATGAAACGTGTCAAACCAACAGGGTCGCAACTATGAAGTCCCTTTTCATACTGGACGGCTTCATTACAAAATTGTCGAGGCCGCTTGGCTTGATTAATTCAGACCTTACACACGATTCATTTCCTATTATAATCCAAGATCCTGACTGTGTCATCTCAGGGTCACAAGTTGTGGCGGTTGCTTTTTGGATGCGTGTGTTAGACAAACAAGGAAGTTGATCGCACGGGGCGAGAATTACAGAAGCGCTAATTTGACTTTATTGACAACGTTGACTACTGATCAATCAGTTAAAGCTTTGTTGAAAGACAGTGAATAATGGAAACTTGATGGTACTGCATACTTGGCTTTCTTTTAGACATATCACGAGAAAAAACATTAAAACAACAGGGCATGGCATTAATATGCACTAATTACATGACTCATCCATTGCATTCCCACAAAGGAACCCGCTGAATTTTATCAATATACTAAAGTTACGCTGGTACATTTGATTACACTGGTAGTCAATACAATTAGGAAGAATAAAACTGATATAATACAATTTTGCATGTTTTGTTTCATTTATCAATAATGGTTGTGAGGCCCAGGATTCTCAGAAAGGCAAACTCAATCACTGTAGTAGTTTTAGGAGGAAATTCCCAGAGAAATATTCCAGGGAAAACCCACACAATCAAGGCCTAATTTCACAGCACTGCTGACCAGAATTCCGTACTTACTGTGCCCCTGTACAGCACACAACTTATGCAACAAGCGCTGAATTTCACAGTAAGCACAGCCGCCAATTGGGCCCAGGTAGGGACTGAAAACCCAATCCCCATAGTGCCCCTGGCAGGATTCAAAAACCAGGGTCCCAGAGGTGGAAAGGCGAGGAAAAGTTACCACCATGCAAACCCGACCACCAAATTACATGTACATATAAATTATGGTCTGCATGTGCTTACAGATGGCTCTTCCTTATCTTGTGTAACGATCGTACAGTTTTACAGTTCATTTTCATTTCATTTCATTTCATTTATTGATTCTGGTTGTGAAGCCAAGGACTCTCAGAAAAGCGAACTAAATCACTATACTAGCCAAGAACCCAATGGAGAGAAGACAATGAAGGAAGTTTCAGTTTTAGACGTGGGAGGAAAACCCCAGAGAATTATTCCAGGGAAAACCCACACAATCAGGCAGGGACTGAAAACCCAATCCACATAGTGCCCCCGGTGGGATTTGAACCGGGGTCCCAGAGGTGAAAGGCAAGGCAAGATACCACTACACCAACCTGACCGCCAGTTTTACATCCCGTCTGAAAGACGTAGGGTCTGATATTAAGGAGCACTAATCAGGCATCCAATTTTGGGGCGTTAGAAAATGTTCGTGCATTCACGTGATAATTTGTTAATTATTACGGTGGGAGTATCAGAATGCGACTAGGACAAATGCTTTAATGGGTTGCAGTGGGCATGTGCCACTTGCCGTAGGTCTAATTACTAGTAATAAAAGGCGTATACACGAAGCAATCTGTTCGTCTATCTGTATTTCATAAAGCTCTTAAGACTCACCTCTACCCATGTTTAGTTCTATTAAGTGCGCTATGATCTTAATGGAATAGCGCCTTATCAATTGTAACCGTTATGTTATTGAATATTAACGCTAGACACCCGCTACAACTATTTAATAGGTGAGAACAAGATCTCTCCATTTACAGTTGACTTTTTTTTATGACTCTAAAGCATACAATACAAATTTCAATTCTAAAAGAAAGTAAGCTCAGGAGGTGACTTACCTGGTTGACGACTTCGAAGAACAGCGCCACCGATGACTGGGGAGAGAGACCGCAGAATCTCCACTGGGTGGTACCTCCCATGCCGATCTCTGTGTCTGATACACAAGGTCCCTTCACATTGGTGGATATGCAGGGGCCGATGGCGCCAGATACCTTCAGCTCACGAGAGGTCTAAAAAAGGCGCAGACAAAAACAAAAAACTTGTAAAAATAAAAAAATTGTTCAAGAAAATCAGACACCCTTACCATGAATGGTGTCAGAAATCCACTCCTGAGTTTTGTCAGAAATCTGAATGACTTTCAGACCTTGACAATTGATACTTCACAGTAAATATCAAAAGTTCCTGTCTTGAAAAACTTTGAGACAACCAGAATTCTGACACTACTATTCAGTGTAACAGGAGCGACTGTAGAATTGCCTAGAATACACCTGAATGCCATGGACTTTTGTACACATTTTGAGATTGAAAGCAAAGGCTCAGTGCTAAAACTGGTTCTTTAGTGCAGTAATTTAATATTCGTAATAATTAAAAGGCATACAATTTAAAACGGATATAAATCAGGGAAAAAATAATCTAAAATCACATACAAATTGATATTTATCTTTGCCAAACAAATAGTTTTGCGAGAGATTTCACTAAGAACTCAAAATTATCAGGCACTTCAAAAAATGGCGTTACAATTTTGTGAACTTCATATATAGTACCATATAGTACTGAACAAATGAAATGTATACAAATACTGGATGCATATGAGTGCACTGTTGCAGAATATAATCACTTGCTGAAATCTGGACCAATTCTATTTCACTAAGTGTTTCCAAGTGAAATGGAAAAGCCAGATTTCACTGAGTATGCTAATCCAGGATACTATCAGAGAAACTTTGACTTCATTTTCTATTTCACAGCAGAGCCTTGGCTAATATTTGTACACAATGTATCACACTGGGGTTCTTTGTGTATGCATTTGTATAATTGGCCATCAATGGCGTTTTGCGTACAATGTTATGAAGCGTGTGCAATCATGATCTGGCAAAATGTATTAAATCTAAAAATAGAGGTGATTAAGCCTCACATCCTTGAAGAACTCTGGCAACAAAAACAAATTCATCAACATCAGTGAATGAAGAAGGTAATTACTACAACTAGAAATGTGTTTGTTCCAAAACAAAGATGGGGGTTTCGGGTCTAACAAAATAAATGATTGCGATATGCATGCCGCCATGGTGACCTAATGTAGTTTGTTGGCTAGTTGATTAAGTTGTCACAGTCCCAACAAGGCGGATCAACTGTCAAGAATGTCAAGTTAAGCACAGAAGTTGAACCTCTTCCTTGAGGGCATTCAACTTCACTGACAATTTCGAACAGCGAAAAAATATGAAGATCGTTGATTTAAGATTGTTGTGGACACAATAAAACTAAATTACACAATAAACTTTTGAGTGTTTATATACCATTATTATAGTCCACTCAAAGTATCAAACACTTGATCAAACTGTTGTTGGATCATTCCAGACCACAGTGGATGATATTGAATGGTCAGTCAGTGGGAGGGTTAACTGTGTAGACGCATTCACCACATGATATCATATTGCAGGCTGGCATAGTTTATCTCATTCCAAAACCACGTTGGAAGACATTAAATGGTCAGACAGTAGGAGGGTTAACTGTATAGAATGCATTCACCACATCATATTGCAGGCTAGTATAGTTTATAAATCATTCCACAAACCCTAGTGGATGATATTAAGCGGTCAGAGAGTAGGAGGGTTGGAGACACTATGTGATTTTCAACAGAGATTTCCACCTTACCTTGACTTCCATGACAGCACCGAATGCCATCTGAAACTCCCCTTTCTGATCTCGAGCAAAGACTCGCTGGAAAGTCTGCTTAAACAACGACGTGTTGAAGGAATCTGCCATGACCATATGACCACTGGAAAAACAATAGTATTTTAACAAATAGATAAATAGTCAGCCACTTACATCCAGTGTGCTATCAAATAATATGATCTGATACTCCTTTTTTTTTTTTTTTTTTTTTTTATTTATAAGATATCGCCCAACTCACAAGGCCGGACGGCCACTTCATGGTGAGGGCTACACTTAACTGATTTGGGCTGTCGACCCAGATCAACTGTCACCAGGGGCACTTTGCCACCTACTCCTGGGGCTGAAACAGAGTCACCCCCTTCACAGTCCATAAGGATGTAGGCAAGGGTATCATCCAGTAGGAGCCTGGCTAGTAGAGCAGAGTGCACTACCTTCCCAACATTTTACGAAGCAATTATGGTTAAGTGCCTTGCTCAAGGACACAAACGCCATTACCAGGATTCGAACCCACACTCTGCTGCTGACAACACCAGACCTTGGGTCTGAAGAACTAAACCGTTCGGCCACGACACGCCACACGCTGTGTCTGCGCGCATAGAGTGGATAGACCACAAGCCTTAAATTTTTTAGCAGCAATGCAGCTGTTCTGACCAAACCAAAACCAAGTAGTTGGCTCAGTTAGGCTTGATTTCAAGATGGCAGATTCTACAAACTAATGAAAAATGTCAACAGAATTCTTTTAAGCATGAAAAACATTGAAGCAAACCAATCCAACTATATTGATAAAATTATAAAGATTTGGGTTTGAACAAAGATATTGACTAATGGGGAGACCGACAACATAGGGCTGTATAGCTCAGTTGGTAGAGTGCAGTACCTTAATCTGGAGGTCGTTGGTTCAAGTCCCACTCCAGTCAATTTTCAAGAGATGTACCTACATCACAAACTTGTTTCTGGTTACCGGCTGGGCCTGGCGCCCTTTCACATTCGTATCACACTACAGTGGTACAGCACAGAGGAAGAGTCCTGTACAGGCCTAGTTACCGACTAGTTTTTCGCGTAGCTTCCAGAAATTATTACGGTCAATGAATTTTATACCAGAGACTTGTTTCTGGTCAGGGGTCGACAAAAACACGCCCCAAGATTCTTACCCGGTGAAGTTACAGCAAGTCTTCATCTCATGAAGCCCAGTCTGATCCAGTGCACAGGAGTAGATATCAATCGTGTGGCCATTAGTACTCGCTCTTGTAGCTAGTCCTTCATAGTGCTGGGTGGTGTACAAATAGAAAGGCGTCAGTCATTGATCAAAGGTACCGCTTTGATTGTATTTTACAGGCATATTTGGCCCTTGGTGAGAGGGTGAAAGTCTTTGCTGACAAGAAAAGTCTTAAACTTGGATATAGATTTGAGGAGGTACATTGAAATGGTGGCATTTAAGCTTCTTGGAATTATAGCAGGCCTTGAACTTCACTCTTGAAGGGGCATTGCAATTTTCCTCTGGTAAAGGGCACTCTATGAGGAATATGTCAATTTGTATTGGAACTTTGCAAAGGCCACCACAGCAAAAGCACAGGGCACCACGGCAATTGCTGTGGGTGCCGTGGGTTATTTCGAGGCCTGTTATAGATTCCAAGGAGCTATTTGGAAACTGTATCCTCAGTGCTAGAGAAGTAGACCAAAGAGGAGGACTTACTTTTATTTGGATACTGCATTTTTGTGTTTACCAGGTAAACTTCAAAAAATCTGAACTCGGATGAAAGTCTGAAATTTATCCTCCCTTGTACAAGGACTGACTTATGTATGGTGTAGGCTTTGATAGGCATTTCACGTCTATTAAATAACAAATTTGGTGGATTTTTCAGGAGGCAAACAAATCGGAAATCAGATTAAAGTGGGGAATATATCATACCTAGTATTTGTCATTGTAGTAGGCATGGGTACACCCTGTCTCCACTGCAATAATCATAACTGCAATTTTAACCGCTAACTTTAGTTAACTACTGTTGAGTAATCTACGAATACTTAAGTATTGACCACAACTATCAGAAATCTGGCTGTATGAACAAAATTTATGATTTGAAAAATGCTATGACAGTAAAAATTGTCAACATTAAGAAATTATTTCACAGCACTCGACATAATTCTTAAAAGCTGTGCTCAATATGACATAGGTGACCATGGAATTGACCTTGTACAGCACATAAAACTTGCAAACCCCACTTTAACTCCGAATGTCAACTGACAACCTTAACCCTCTTGACTCTCCGACAGTCAACATCGACAGTCAGGACTGACACTTGGCAATGGAGGCAATTGCCTCCATGCCCCTGGTCATTGCCTTGGTGCCTCTTGCAATGTTCCAAAGTGCTAATTGCAAGATGGTTTAAAATCATTCCGATCATTTACCTTCATTGCTTTCCTCATGCCAGAATCTGCGAGAATCCATTCCTCGAAAATTGCGAGAATCCTGGATTCTCGCAGAATTCTTCAGCGAGAATTCATTTTGATTCTCGCGGAGTCTTGCAAACTTCTAGGCCTGGATTGTACATTTACCTTCATTGCTTTCCTCATGTACTTGGCGTTATCTTTCTCGATGTCGTGGTGAGACCTGATTGGTGCCTTTAACTCATCACCAACGACCATCCCGGGACCCTGCGTGCCTGGACCCCCGATGAACAGCATGACGCGGCCGCCGGTGTTAGGGAATGAACACTGAAAGCAAAGAAAATAGGAAGGATAAATTTAGAATCTCTGCAGCTCTCTCTTATTTCATGTTTTTCACTTCTACAGAGGATTTGAAACTTTGCATGATGGAAATACAATGTAGTGAGGTTAGTGGTAACACCATGTACATAAAAATCTCTCATGAATTACAGTGGTTCTGAAAAAACCCAGTAGTATAACAACATTCTCCTGAAGACAATCAGAGCATACTGATTGAAACGTTGAGTTGTTACACCACCAGGGCTCAATTTCATGGCTCTACTTACTGCAGAATTCTGCGCTTACAATCACCATTCTCCGCTTAATGTGCAAGTAGTGCCGAATTTCTGTGCTAGCTGTGCCAGCGAAGAATGCCTAGTTATGTAGAGTTTGCACACGCACAAGCAACCCGTGATGTAAGCGCGGAATTCCCTGCTTTCGTTAAGTGCAGATCCTTCGGTAACGGTAAGCAGAGCCATCAAATTGGGCCCAGTTCTTTTTTGAACCACCACAACTCATAAGAGAGATTTTCATGCACATGGTGTCAATGCAAACCCTTACTTGAATGTCTCTTTATAACAAAGATTTAAACTCTACCTAAGGGGTTTAGACCTTGCATGTATGTTTGGCATGAAATTTCAGAATTAAAACTTTAGTTTTTTGCTCAACGGCAGTGTTCAATAAAAGCACTGCTTGCATCATGTTTTCCTGAACCCAATTTTTTTCTTGGAAGAAAAATTTACACCGTTCTTGACGAGAAAACATTTCAGGAATTCCGACGATTCATTACCTCCAGAAGGCCAACAGCAATGGAAAGTGCAACTCCTGTGGAGCGTAGAGGGCGCTTTCCAGAGCCGACTGGCCATGGATCCCGCTGTAGCTCGCCCAGGAGGTCAGTCAGGTTCATGTCGCATTTATGAACTGGTTGCAGAAACCTGTACCGAGGTATGACGCAGTGTTAGTCTTCGCTCAAGAAGTTTGTGGAAATGAAAATCTAATATTTATCTTCATTCTAAGGGATAGAAATCCCTTTTGTAACAAACATTGTATTATTTACTTCTCATTTTACATCTAACGGGAAAAAAAGAAGTTAAAATACAAGCATTAAAAACAAAACTAATTGTCATTTTAAAATGACACAAGTACAATGATGTAAAGACCCAAGTTTTCAAAGTTAGGTAACCAGGCAAAATACCATGTAATACACATTACTTGATACACATACTGTGTGATGATTCACCATTAGTTCTTACTCAACAAAGAAATCCACTTCCACTAAAAGTCTGAAAATGAAATTATTTGTAATAAACATTTTGTGAAAATATTGACAAGTTGAGAAGACAAGGCAAAATGAATAATTAACCCTTTAAATACACCAACACCAAGAAATCTTTGGATAAAAATAGTATTAAGACACAACAGCCCTTCTTTTTAAAAAACAGCTTCAGCTTGGGCTTTGTGCTTAGGCCTTGTCTGCCTGCATGAAGCCTCAAACTGAATTCACCAACAAACGAAAGACAGTAATACTGGGCTACAGTAAGGCCGTGTCCGAAACGGCGACTTCGGCTACAGCTACGGCTAGATCGCGCGCGTCTGCCTATTCTTCAACACTGGCAGACGCACTGATCTAGCTGTAGCTGTAGCCGAAGTCGCCGTTTCGGACACGGCCTAATACTCTGGGATCATTCAAATGCACATACACATGTGGAGGAGAGAAAACCTCAAGCAGGGACCTTGGGTACCAGGGAAAACTGTAATGGGTGTACCCGGGAAACTATAATGGGGGGTACCAGGGAAAAACTACACTGGGGATATCGGGGAAAATTTAATGAGGGTATCAGGGAAACTATAATGGGGTATCAGTAGAAAATGCAATGAGGGTATCAGGGAAAACAATAATTAATGGGGGTACCAGGGAATACTCTAATGGGGTACCAGGGGTCAATTTCACTGAGGTGCTAAGAAAAAAGATTTTCTAAAAAGCATAGCAAAGTGGCTTAATATAAAATCAGGTAACAAGCTGAAATTCATGTAAGTTAAACATTATTCCAACTGGTACTCTGGTCATGTTTTGTTTCAGTGATTAATTTTGTTGAGGAACGTATCTTGCCTAACAGCATTATGAAATCAAGTTCTAGCCACTGATGTCATGAACTACATGTAATAGTAAACAACTCACTAATGTCATGAACTACATGTAATTGCAACCACCTCCCTCTGTGATCTTGTAGCTTTCCATAGTCCAACACAACTATGTATGTTAATGCAACATCCGATTGCTTGGGCTTTGACAGAAGTGGATGGTTTTACTAAGAAATACTGAACCTCATCAAATTGACACAAAATCATTGGTGGTTTTTTTTTAAAAGGATATTAGGAATGGGTAGTGAAGAATGGGTTCGAGCAATATGCCTACAAAATAGAGCCAACTAGGTTTTCACAAAACGGGAACCCGTCACCAAAATGGCGTCACTACTCACGATCCAGTGATATCAATGGTCATCAAGGGGGGTTGTGTACTATGGCAGAAATGTGACGCAAGAAAAATGAACAGTCAGGCAAAGTAAGGAGATAATGTAAACCAACCAAACTGAAGTTTTCTTTAAAAAGTCTTCCGCACTCACAGTTTGGAGTCAATATTATGTACCTCTTTACACAAGTGCAGTGGAACGACTCAATGCCCCCATCTGAAAGGTATTTAGCAACTTTGGTAATAAGTTGTACCACAACAAGTGTGGCCAGCATCCCTCAGCAACCTAGGCTAGGCTTGCACTCAGCTATGAAACCCCACTAACTTTATCAAAACAAAGATTGCATGTGGTGCCGAGCCAAGCCCGACGGGTACCTCACAGAGGCGACTGCCTCCACGGCCCCCTGGCCACTGCCTTGGTGCCCCTTGAAATGTTCCAGTGGAACTTAAAAATATGCCTTGCTCTTACAACAGAGTATCAAGGCTTGCTATTGCATTCCCTTCATGTAGAACTGTTTACATAAAAATAAAAATACACAAGTGATAATGATCCACAGGGTAACAGGAACATGCAAATCAAGTTTACATTGAAATCTCAACAAGAGATGCATAATAAACAGCCCTGCTGAAGATACACACGACAAGGAAAGCAATTTTAAAATGCAAGGATATATTCACAGGCAAACATAAAAAACAGATTTCAAATCAATTCAATATCAAAAGATGCAAATCAAGTTTACATTTGAATCACCACAACATGAGATGAATAATTAAGTGGCCTTCTGAAAATACACACATCGGAGAAAGTGATTTTAAAACGAAAGGGCATTCTGGCAGGCAAACATGAAAATCACATTTCAAATCACTTCAATATCAAAAGACATAAAATGCAAATCAAATTTATATTGAAATCACATCACGAAAAACATGACAGAAATACAGGCCTGCTGAAAATGTGCACACCAAAGAAAACAATTTGAAAATGAACAAGCAAATATGAGCAATAAATTTCAAATCACTTCAATATCACATTCCGATCAATAATCAAATAATAGCAGATATTACATGGAAGTGCATTGTAATACAAGGCAGATTAACCGAAGAAAACAATTTTATAACGAACAAGCAAATATGAGCAATACATTTCAAATCACTTCAATGTCACATTCCGATCAAGAATCAAATATAGCACATATTACATTGAAGTGCATTTTAATACAAGGCAGATTTATAGAACAAGATCACTTTCCCGGTGGAAAATAAAATTTCAATAGAAATTTAAAACTATCGAAGGAAACAACTTTTTTTTATGGATCACATGCAGGCAATGGTATCCATGAAATTCCAGGGCAGGGTCTAAATCCAGCTGTTACTAAGCATAAAATAATATGCTGAGCAAATGAAAGAGGCCCAGTCACAAGCAAGATTGCTAAGCAAGATTGTTCTGTGCTTAGCAAAAGTATGTCTCCCTAATGAAACCAGACCCAGTCTTGATATAAAGAACAGTCCTGCTTGCGCATCTTGGAGCTCAAAGTGTTTACACAAAACATGAAATACATTGTCATTATCTAGAAGATAAAACTGGTGTGACGAATTTGGTCGTAGCGATAGAAGTGTTTTACGACGTCAACTAACCTGTTCATTGGCTGCTGTGGCTGCTGTTGCTGCTGACCCCTCATCTGCGGCTGCGCTGTTGATCTTCCAATTCCCAACATGTCCTGAAAAAAAATGGCACCCCCCAAAAAAACAACATATTACTTGTTCTGCTCATTCAGCATTACACCCTCGATAGAAGTCCCATTGGCCCCATTAAAACTAGCACTGTCCCTTATAAGTGGACCGCTGGTCAACGAACCAGTCAAGTGTTCAAGCTGGCTGGAAGCTTCGTTAAAATGAATCATAGGCGAGTAAAAAAAAGCTGACGGACTTGTGAAACGACATGCTACCTGGTCCTGCCGGCTAGTCACTGAAAAAGCTAAGGGGCAAACCCCTGAAATTATCTGTGGATGTAGATCAGTGAGAAATCTGTCCTAGTGGCCGAGGTTGGCTATTTTGTTCTGTCTTAAAGCTACATGTCTTTGGCTTAGTGCTAGAAGGTCCTCAATTGTAACTTCGTATTTGTAATAATCAAAAGGGCGTCAAACGAAAGGGCTTTTAAATCTGAGACAAAACTACAGAAATGAATAGTCTCGGGTTAAGGGATGTTGAGGTTATTGAAATGACACACACGCTAGGCCTCTTGTTTTCATGACTAGGGCTAGAGTCAGCTGTATACCCGACTAGCTTATGTGATTTATGTGTAATATTTTCATAAAAAAAAAAAAAAATGGCCCCCATATGTAACTGTTTCCGTTGAATTGGCCATTGGTTAATCACTGGACAATGACCGAAACAGTTATTGGTTACAGCCGCGAAAAAATGCACACCTAGATGTAGCATCCCTATAAATGCTGCCCTCATACCTGGATCTGCTTAGCGTTTAGATCTTTGGTGCCACGGAACACGTAGCTTTTTGAGCACCCTTCGCATCCCAGCTCGTGCACTTGAACCATGCGGCCAAACGTGATCAGTCCGATGAGAGCATTAGGGGGCAGGAGACTGAGAGACATTTGCAGAGACTCCTTGAGGGCTTGCAGGTCCTCGTCGTCCATACAGGTGTCGATTACCAAGAGGAATATCAGGGGGCAAGACGGAGCACGCTACAAGGGAGGGAAAAAGAGAACAGGTTTATAGACAAAACCTACCATGCAGTTTGAGATTTTGTAAACAAATCACCCAAGGGAACAGGGTTAAAGAAAAATGCATTATTACTAGTATTATTTTTATATTTTTCTGGTAATGAAACCAAGGATGCCTCACAAGTGAACTTGATCACTGTAGCTCGCAAGCCTGAGGAAACCTGTAAACAAGGGTGCTTGCTATGTGAACCAGAAACACCTGGGTTAACCCCTACTCTTCCAGGATAAGTGTTCTGGGTTCTTTTACGTGCACTACCAATCCTAATACATGGGACCTACAGCTTAATGTCCCATCTGAAGGACAAAGCAGTTATGAAGTATTTTGCTCAAGGAAACAAGTGCCACAACCTGGACCCGAACCCAGACTCTTCTGATCAGAAGCACCAGAGCTTTAGTCAGTTGCTCTTAACCGCTCAACCATGACATGAATACAAATACAAAATGACAGCATTGTTACAAATATTACATTGTTGCAAATGTTACATTGATAGTAACACAAGCTATAGATAAATGTAATAACGATAAAATCTCGGTACACTGTCACCAACAAACTATACACCAACAAAATACTTCCAAGTTATTTAGGGAGTCATTTGGATTCAGAGAGAAGTCTGAAGCTAGAGAAGTCTACACTAACAAAATATCTTTGTGAAGAACACTTACATTGAGAGTGTATTCAATGGTTGAAAAGGCAGGGATCAGCTCGGCTGGTTGATGCTGCTCAGAGATGCCTTTGTACTGAGGTGGGAACTGAAACACAAACAAAGTCAATTTAAATCCACATGTTGTTTTTTCGTTAACCTTTCAAATCCTTTGGAAATAACGTCCACAGGATCTTCTTCTTTCGTGTGCTACAAACGGAAGTGTAGACTTGGATCTGGAGCTTGGTTTTTGATCAGCTAATCCTGTGTGGGAACATCAACATCAACCAAACCTTGGGCTCCATTGGGTGGTTGATGGAGAGGCCACTCTTTGATGATGCGGTCCGCTGTTGAAGTTCTTAATTGCACCACGAACTGACCGCTGGTGAACCACAGCCCAAATTCAGTGTTTGGAGAAAACTATGGTTGAATTTCGAAATTTTGCTAATCCTAAAAATGATCTCGATCAACCCTACTCCCAAGCAGGGGTAACTATGTACTAAGAGGTTTGCCTGGATTAATAATTTGTTGGTAAATTTCATGGGAATTTTTTATTGTGTTAAAAAGAGGTTTAAGTACAAGTTGTAAATATAGAAGATAACATTTATGGTTTTTAGATTTAGGTTTCGACTTTACCTGATTTCTCTGAAAGCAGAAGTTACAAGTCCACAGTTTGGCATTGTAGTCCACTTGGCTGTAGATAACAAACAATTTAGAAAAAAAAATAATTATTAGAATAGAGCCTACTGATTACATTTATACTGCTTCAACTAGAGGATGTTCGCAGTAGCAAAATATACTAAAAAGTTACTTGAATGTTCATTAATTACAGCAAAATATAATACATCCATAAAATACATACAATGTTAAACAAAATGATATTTTTAAAAAAACTTAGTAAATTAATAGCAGAAACCAAGCACGGAGGGCACAAATTCAACAACTCCTCCAAAAACAAAAAGAAGAATTGTTCAGACAACAAAAAGTACTACATTAAAATAAGAATATGAATGCAAGTAAATCCCAGTAACGCACATATACTAAAACAACATTATTGTATTACAAACAGCATTACTGCAGACTCTAAACATCTTTACAAGCCTAATACTTCACAGAAGCAACAGAGGCTATTGCCTCAGTTGCCCCTGGTCATTGCCTTAGTGTCCCTTGAAATGTTCCCATAGAAATTTTCAATTTCCTCATAGAGGTGCCCCATACCAAGGAGAAAACATCTTGCTGCCCTTGCCCTTTCAAAAAAAAAGAAGCATCAGCGAAGCATCAGTGAAGCATCGGCCCCTGACTTTAACATATAAGTTTTTAGATTGCCTTGGAGGACTCTTTGTACAATGATCCCCGATTCAGGACATAAATGCTTGTTAAAAACATAAACAAGGAATAGATATGTGGAGAAAACACAAGACCAAAAAGTTGGGTGCTCTGGATTTTCTAGTAACATTCAGACAAACAAATTCAAATTTTCAGTGCAGTTAGAAGCAGAAACCGCAATTTGATGAGACTATTGATATTAACCTCCACCTGTGACATCCGTTGTTTTTGCACATATGGAGTGACAATGTGCCCACAGCACGAAGTCACAGAACCCTCAGTGTCGGTCCTACTAATTACCGTCAACACACCGTCAACACAAACAGTACCGTCAACACACCGTCAACACCTCCAATATGTACAATATGGACAACGGAGAACACAGATGGCTGGTTTATAGATGGCACTCTTTTCAGTCCAAGCTCTGTGAGAAGGCAATATGGCAGCCAACGGCTACGCTGCCTAGCGATCATTTTTTCGCGTGAAAAAAAACCCCTCCATTTTCATAAATGAAATGTAACTTCAGAGTCCGACGAATGGAAGTTCTCCTTTAGTCCATCCTTTAAAGTTCTATGCATCTATTGTCGATTCTAAATGTATATTGGATGTGTTGTTGGTGTGTTGACGTTGTTAGTGTTCGTGTTGACAGTGTGTTGACGGTGTGTTGACGGTATTTAGTAGGACCCTTCAGTGTCCACTATTTGCCCGAGTGGTGCCTTCCTTGGACATAATCGTTTACGTCACTCACCAGAATGGATTGAGTACGGCTCTGCAAGTTGATCTTGTGCACAGGACCGGCTCATACTGCACAGGGGGCAGGTCAGGTCTCTCCTTCAGTGGTGTGTACATTGCCGCTAGGGGGACCACCATCCGTGTGGCTTCCAAGCGGCTAGACGGCCAGACATTCCAGCTGAATCGAATACCGTCTCGATCCTCATTCTGCTGTATGTACTCCTGGTACGTCTGCGCCATTCTCCCTTATGACTAATGAAAAACAAAAGACTACATCACGAAGAAAACATCAAAATACTCAGTCTTTTTATACTGCTTGTAAAATTTTTACCATGAAGAAAACTATGTTAAATTTCTCAGTTTTTAAGTAATAAATAGTCAGTTAAATGCCACATAAATATATCTGCAACAACCATGGTCCTTCCTTGTGCTACACACGTTGCAAAATAGTAAGAAATCCTTTTATTTAGGGGGGACACAGAATTTTGTAGGGAAAAGATGCTGAATCAGAGCGCCACTTTTTTCTTAACTTTGACTTTAGTGAAATAAACATGAATTTAAATAAGATTCTGTCAAGCCAAAGTGACTGTCAGATGAAAGGTAGGGTCATAGATTCGTAACTACACAAACAACTAATTACCATAAAAACTTGATTGATTAATCGTACTGCAGCTGTTGATGGTAAAAACTATTTTGAGAAAGAAAGGATTCCCTTCCAAATATTATGGTTTGGATAATTTTACACCCAAAAACATTTGAATGCATGAACCACTGTATTTGTTCTAATTTAGAAAACAATAAAAAAAGAAAGAATAAATATGCATGTTGTGAGCAGTCATGACGATGTACTACGACCTAAGCCTACCTTACCTACTACTAGGTGGTACTAACACTTCTAAATACTGAAGAAAACTTCATTTCTTTGTATATTTGTAAATTTGGTAACCAAGTATTAATAAGTAACATTTCTGTATAATTTTGTACTATTTATCCAAAAATTTCCACTTTTTCATTAAATAAAATAGTATCTTTATTTACTCAAATGAGATGTTGATTTTGGAAACAATGAATGAAAAAGTGGCAGTCGGATAAGGAAATTTTCCCTGACTTCACGTACACAGCATGCATTTCACTTTCCCAAAACATCAACCATTCTCATTCACTAACTCATTCACTAAGCACAAGTACCAATTTGCCTAGTTTACGGACATGTACATTTATGCACTTAAATTAATCACGATTTATTCCAAAGTATATTCACCGAAAAACACATTGAACTTACATTTTTTTCGAGTTCCAATGACCCTTATAACCACCTCCTTTTCCAGTGTTTACATCAAACAACTTCAAGGGTGAAAATTTAGTCCAGAAGTTGGTTTATTTGGGGTACTTTTTAGGAGACTACTACCGGCCAGGTGACACTTGCACTATCATATCTGCATGATGTAATGCACACACTACTAAAATCACACGCACAGTCTAGTACAGTGTGTGCACGTTAATGCCACGTCGAATAAAAGCGTTTCGACACACGCCCTCTATAGAAATTAGTATAAACGTGTCGTAGGTTCCCCCATTGATCTATTACAGAGATCAATTAAATGGTTCCCCTATAATGACAAGACCCAATGAATCACGAGCCTCAAAGTGTGACGTCAACATAATGTTCTGGTAAGAGGGAGGTGAGGTGCAACTATTTAAACCGAGGGGAATTTGTAACTTATTATTTATGAAGGATAATTAACGACCCTTTACATGAATTTTTGAGACAGCATCATTCATCTATTTGACAACTTTAAAGGTGGGCGGGTCACTCGTTTGGGTTTTTTTTTTCTCAACGTAATGCTGAAAGAAAACTATCAATTTCACCTGTGAAAGTTGCAATGTCTACTTAGTGAGAAACAGCAAAAACTGATGGTATTTTCATCAAGACCGTCAAATCCATTCATGTTTAGCGTGATAAAGAAGCACGCGTTGAGGGCAACATTCAAACGGACACCTCGAACGTGTCAAATGGTGATCTTTGGAGATTCACATTTTTCGACATACTGTTATTGGTTTCAACGGGGGCACTTCAGACGAAGTAAGTTCGCAGGATGCTTATTGCCATTACAAGTAGGCTTTCTGATAAAAATGTCACAATTTTGTTTTCCTTTTTTTTTTGGGGGGGGGTCATTACACAGCACATATTAAAGAACCACACCTAGGACCCTTTGGGATTTTTTGGCGAACTTTACGAAAATCTTAACAAGGAGCTACAATACACAAGTTATTGGATGCAAAGACTACTTCGCAATAGGTTTTACGCGGGCGGTGGGGAGCTTGCTGCTCGATAGATAATGGAAACATTAGGCCGTGTCCGAAACGGCGACTTCGGCTACAGCTACGGCTAGATCGCGCGCGTCTGCCTATTCTTCAACACTGGCAGACGCGCTGATCTATAGCTGTAGCTGTAGCCGAAGTTGCCGTTTCGGACACGGCCTTATCTAGACCAGCATGCTCCTCATTTTACACCCAACGCGCGCGTTACACGTACGTGCAAAGCAGTATATAATGCGTGCAATGTCGCAGAACATAATCACGAGATGAAATCTGGACTATTCCATTTTAACATGAGGCAAAGTATAGAGTGAAATGGAAAAGCCGGATCTCACTGAGTGATCATGATACTCTGCAACAGGAATGCACGAACGAAATGCATTCAATACTTGCTTATGTAAATCACACACAGATCCTTGTCATTTGAGGGTTGTTTTTTAAACAATAAACACAGACACACACGTCCGCTCCACACTCTGAAAATGAAGGGGGAACCTCTTAAACATAGTGGATGACTCCATTAGACACACAACTTGCGGAGCCGTGAAACGAGGTTTGTTTTGGGTTTGTTGTTTTTACTACAAATGAGAGAGGGTGACTTTTTTTTGGAAACGATGCAGCTGCAAAGTGCCCGATAATTATCCGTAATAATGGACGGGCCAATCCAATAATTTGTTATTTAAGTTTGGAGTGTCGCGGTAAAATATTGGGTGACAAACTAGTCTCAGCAATCAATCGAAAAAGATCTGTGTCTGTTATATCCAAAGGTTTTTCCCAGTCATTTCCAGCAATAAATTAGTGAAATAAGTTAGTAAATAAATTAGTATAGATTGCTTATCGTAGCGGTGTATCTCACATGTTTAGTTTTGGATCTTGGTTGATGGGATTCTTTGCTTTCCCCCTACTGAGAAAAACGCCTCGCCCGAGCTCTCCATTTTAATCGGTTGCGCATATTGTACCATGTCACATGGTACAATGTGACTGGTATCCTGCTCATTTCTGCTTAGCAGACAATTGTTAAGCAATATGTTCTGCTTAAAGCAGCTCTATGAAGTTGGGCCAAGGTATGGTGAGGTGGTTATTTAATATTTTTATACCGAACACCAGATTCACCAGGGGTTTCCCCGGCCTCCAGCTCGCTCGCCTGTCAACTTCAACGTTAGGGGGGAAAACTATGGTGACCCTGAAGGGACATCGCATATCGCAAACGTGTGCGCATACGTATGCGATGTCGCGAAATAAATCGCGAATATGTGCGCACACGTATGCAATGTCGTGAAACAATTCGCGAATATGTGCGCACACGTATGCAATGTCGTGAAACAATTCGCGAATATGTGCGCACACGTTTGCGAATTCATTTGCAATGTCGTGAATTTTATTGCATACCTTGTCGTATACCATTCAATAAAATTCCTAATGAACTGGGGAGTTGTAGCAGCTAGTCTGGGATCGAGACGTACAAATAGATATAAATAGGGTCTGACTAATTTACCTTCGAGCGCACTCATAAGTGAATAACTATTATACTAACCATTGTACCGGTGCTCATTTTAGTGAGAATAGTCCGACGATTGTTTGCATGGACCTTTTGTTTTGTGATATGATGCTGTACCATCACCATGTGGCTGGCCGGCTAGGCATGGCCACACTAAAATGTACCTGCCTGGTACCCAAGCTCCTGCCTTGAAGTATCTTTGGTATACAAGATGGGACCGGGCCACTTGCGTACTCCCTAGGTCACTAACAAATTGCCCGCAAAATGACACCACCCCAAAGGTATGCGACAAGGTATGCAATAAAATTCACGACATTGCAAATGAATTCGCAAACGTGTGCGCACATATTCGCAAATTGTTTCGCGACATTGCACACGTGTGCGCACATATTCGCGAATTGTTTCACGACATTGCATACGTGTGCGCACATATTTGCGAATTGTTTCACGACATTGCATACGTGTGCGCACATATTCGCGAATTGTTTCACGACATTGCATACATGTGCGCACATATTCGCGAATTGTTTCACGACATTGCATACGTGTGCGCACATATTCGCGAATTGTTTCACGACATTGCATACATGTGCGCACATATTCGCGAATTGTTTCACGACATTGCATACGTGTGCGCACATATTCGCGATAAATTTCGCGACATCGCATACGTATGCGCACACGTTTGCGATATGCGATGTCCCTTCAGGGCCACCATAGAAAACCAATTTACAGCAACATTGTAAAATATGGTTATGCAAAATAAAAAACTCGAAAAGTGAACTATTGGGAGTTTATGTAACAATTAAAACGAACTAAATCTAATTTTCAGAATACACAGAGTATAACTCACACCGTTGATAAAATTATTATTATAAATTGTCGTGTCTTTGTTTTGTTTTTTCATTTAAAACAATGATCAGCAGTTCGTGTTATACTTGTTTGATATCACGAGAATACAATTCTCATTGTTGTTCTGAACCTGAACCGCAGGGCTAGCCTTCACGGGGCCTGCCCCCCCCCCCCCCCCCCCCACCAAAGGAAAGCAAAGGAAAAATAAAACCTTTAAAAAAAAGAATTAATAAATAGTTAATTCAATAAACAAATAAATAAATAAAAACAAAAATTTCATTTCAAAATTGGACCCCCCCCAAAAAAAAAAAAAAAAAAAAAAAAATTAAAAAAATGACCCCAAATATTGTGACGGAAACAAAAATAAATGCGACGGGTTAAATAAAACCAAATATTATGTTGCATTATCCTTTCTTTCTAAGTTATGTTTTGGGTATAACTATACTGGCCCCTTACCGGCTACCATATAGTTCCCGTGAGGCGGGGGGTTGTTGACTTTAAACTTTAGGTATTTTAGATGACCTATAGGCCCTGTAAAAAAATAAATAAAGTTTCACACGTAGAATCGACCTTTTTGATTGATCCCATTATTTATTTATTTATTTATGCCGGTTTAAAAACACAAAACATGGTCGGTAGTATCACAAAGTAATACTAAAATTTACATGCTTACAAAATCAAACATTAAGTTTACAGTATTGCAGATTGAATTTGCTTGTTTCATTTATGTTAACCATTTTCCAAACGAGTCCTGTATTGTAAAAAAAAAAAGAAAAAAAAAGTCAACTTTATAAACTTTTGATAATCCCAATAATTTCCAGTCCAGAAACGTATGCAGCAAGGTTTAATTTGTTATATGATGTCTTTACAATGAGTGTAGCTGTAACACTTTTACATCGTGACGGTTGCTTTTACATCATTAAAAGCCCGTCTAAAATAATTGCCGTGGTTTTACCTACATTAAAACGGAAGAAGAATAGGGCCTACGGAACGAGTTTCAGCATATCTTGTTACGTCACATTGTCCGATTGGTAAAGAACACACGGTCCACAGAACAAGATCGGACATGTTTTGGTTGAAAACTAATCGGCTTTGACATCATCTGTTGACTACTACCATGAATGGTACACACTACACAAGCTATAAACACTACATTAGAGTTACCCGGTCACTGATATACTTTTTCACAGTTTAGCTGTTTTGTGTGAAAACGTGTTTATCTGACGTCCTGTGCTTGGAGTGAGTTTGTCCCAGTATTCCCACGTTGCTCTGGAAAAAATAAACAACAACAGAACATAAAATCTTTCCGTAAACGATTCATCCCGAGTTGTATATAAATAGCTCATCAAGTTCAGTTAATCACAACAATCTCTGGTTTATGTAAAATATTTCTTCGATGAAAGTATAGCGGAAATAAAGTTAGATATCTTGCCCAAGAACGCTAATTATTCCAGTGAGCGAACAGGTCGGCACTTTAACCTTTTTGGTGATGATCACGAGTACGCCTAAAAGCCTAAAGCTTTGCCCAACCCAAGATTTTGATGATAGAACCGCGTTCGGGCGACGCTTTGCAATAAACAATGCTACAACTTCTGGGATTTTGTTTTATTTCCCGATCTTCAAGGCTGTTTGCTGGTAACGTCAACTCATGCACTCACCTCTTACTGTATAAATCGATTCCGCGTAGCTTGAGAACGTCCCAGGAGTTGAGTTTTCCTGCACATGGCGGGCCGCGCCCTCTCTCTTCGGCCAACTGCCAAACAAACAGAAATAATCAACCACCAGGGCTACATTATTGGTAGGTTTTAGGATAAATCAACATCAGAATTTATTGAGAACCAGCTTTGGTTTAACTTTCTCAAACAAGTATCAAACTTTTCCAAGGGTTACTGTTGTACAAAGTTTAGGTGTGGCCATTTCGGTGATACAATGTTGATTTCTAATTCCACCAGTACTGAAAATTCCGTTCTTTGAAAACATTATAAAACTGCATTATTAGCAAATCCTGGATTACACATACGTTTCTTTAAAATAAATAACTGCACTGGTACCTCTTCTGCAATAGCCCGGATATGATACGGCTCAAATCCACAACAACCTCCGATGTAACGGACTCCCATCTCAAAGGCTTTCCTCGCAAAATGATGAACATCAATACGGGTTAGAGCACGTGGTTCCATAGCTTCGGGGGGGGAGGATGACACAATTAGCACACAAAGTTTTTTTCACTTCATAATTTTTTTGTTATTTCTTTCTTTCTTCTAACTCGCCCTCCTTTTTTTTTAATTTCAGATAATGAAGATTGAGACATGATTGTGCTTGAGTCATGTTCAACTCAGGATAATACAGAAACCTCTTGATGTTTTGTGTTCAGTCTTCTTTCTGATTACGCACAGCCAGAAAACGAGATGGCCATTTTTCGTTTGCCTGTGTAAAAAAACAAACCTACTTTGCTTTTTAAAAAAAAACAAGAAAAAACGTAGATATCTGCTTTTTAAATTGAAGAAAAAAACCCCCAGAATTTGAATTATCAACTATTATGTACACTATCTGACCCTCTATACCTACAATATGGAATTTCTGGTAGAACCACTGCACCCAGATTCTCTGTCTCCATTCCTGGGTCTTGCGTATGAAACCCGTAAGGCTGGACCATGAGATAGGTCTTGAGTCCTGCCTCCTCGAGACCTTCCTTCATCAAAGCTATTGCCTTAAGACTGAGCGTTGGATCATACTGACAGTTCACACCGACCATAACAGCACCTGAAACCGGGGCCATTGTAATAAATAGTTACATTGCTATCATTTGACATTAATTGGTTCTGGAACCTGATATTGGAACCGGGTCCGTCAACACAGAATATTGAATAGTTCCAAAATAAGTTTACCCCTCGGCCTGTAAGACCAAAAGAGGGGGGCCTACTCAAATTTAAATATAATTGGGATCAAGTCTGCCTGAAATCGGTCCTAGCATCTTTAGATGTCTTCACTTGAAAAATGTGTATCACTTTGTGTCTGTATGAAACCCCGGGCTCAGTATGTCATGAGTTTCACCATCCATAGATGGATTGCACATGACGTCATGCAGTGGCCGCCATCTTTGATAACAAACAAACGCGCGACTCTCAGCCAATGATAGCCTTTCACGCGTGCACGTTTCATCAACGATGGCGGCCAATGCAAGGGGACTATTGCTGTACCTGCTTTAGCCATTCGGACGGCGCATTCTTTGACCGACACACCGGCCCTATCACCTCCCAGTGGAACGGCCATGGTGCATGCCACAGGCACGCCTACTTCAGCCATCGCCTCGATGGCCCATTCGGCTTCCTCGACCTGATAAAAAAACTGAAACGACAACTTGATTCGCTAAAGTTTGCTACCTCTATTCCCTGTAAGACACGACAAAGTTGCGCCATTTTTAGTCCGTTTAATTTTTGAAAAAACAATATGGCCGAATCACGTGTTCACATACCTCACCCAAGAGGAAATCAACCCCTTTCTCCTTAAATACTGCCATCTGCTTTCTGAACTCCGTCTGAGAATATTCCTTGCCTTTCTGAAAGCTTACTGCCGATAAAGGAGACACCGAACCAGCAACAAGTGCACCGCCCTCTTGTGCCACACCCCTGGCAAGGTCAACGGCGGCGGCGTTAATTTCACCTGCTGTCTGACAAAGGATAAAGTCGGCTTACGTATAACTATATTTGGACTAAGCCATAACAAGAGAGAGTATAAATACAAGTATTGAATTGTTCACTGGCTCTGGTAAACTCTTATGTTGGTTTTACAGTTTCACAGGTAGTTAAAAAAAATTACCAGGGTTTTTGCCCTTTCATCGTTGGAAGTCAGTGCTAAACATTCCAGTCGATCTTCTGATGAATAGAAAGTAAACGTCTGCATCACATCGGCTCCAGCTCTCAGAAACTCGCGATGAAGTTGACGAACTGTGGAGTAGGATGGAATGTGTTTTTTTTAAAGCAAAGGCTTAACAAGTTCATGGAATAATTGGATGGGAGACTTTGGAACGCGAGTTTGCAGCAGACTTACCAGGTAAACTGTCATTGTTTACGTAGTTCTGAGCATGCGCACATTACCGAAAATGATGGATTTTACAAGTCTGCTGCCACCTAGCATCCAAAAAGTCCCCAATTGCATACCATAATATTATCCTTGGAACTATGACTCTCATGGCTCATGGCTCATTATCACTGGGCCAGTTTTTATCATTCCTTTATACCATTGAGAGTATGCAGCACGTGTTGCCGTATGTAGCACTTCAGAATAATCTCTCTTCTTGAAGGAGCAATTTAAGCTTCTTGCTCAGCAACTTGCTATCGGCCACGCCCAGGATACGTCTGTCAACATTTTGAGTTCGATGCACCAGCAGCCCGTTCGAACACGACACTCTACACCTTGTCCCTTTTTAACCATTTCGCTCGGTTTGTAGTAATGGCAGCGAAACTTTCTTGCAAGAGAACTTTACCTGCTTCTGGATGTAGGACACAAGCTTCAGGTGTCCACACACCGGCGGTAGCGTAGCCTCTCTTCTCCATGGTGATCACAAAGCTTCCATCACCTACCATAATCCCATCAGTCAGACGCTCCATTAAACCCTGCAGAAGATACAGATGCAATGACGTGTAGATCTTGTTGCTTTGCATTATGGCTTCCCATTAGTTGTCCAACCTTGGTTGGCAATAACTCAGGCTGTGAGGTCGTAAATAATAGAAAGGTCTATAGACCACTTTGCACGTGACGTCAAGTTCTCAAACAGCGCCCTCACTGAGGCAAAAAGGAGGTAGACCATTGGTGCTTCTAAGTGCGTAAAAACGTAAGCGTGACCTCAACGTACCAGGAGCGTTGCGAGTTGCTGACCAATGATCTGCCTCATTTCGCCTAAGTGAGGGCACATTTTGAGAGTGTGACGTCACATGCAAGGGGGTCTATTGTCATTACCTTAAATATTGAACACTGACTGTGTTTAAATTTGTATTCCTCAAAACTTAGTGGAGTTTCCATGATTAGAATGTCACGCAGGGGCCCTTGGAAAATCTTTGATTTTTGTCTTAACTTGCAAGCAACGGCCGATTATAGGCAGTGTTTATTCACTTGCCATGACAGGTTGCCTTCATAAGTAGTTTTTTTTAAATATTACTAAATAGACGTTCTATCCAGATCTGGGCAGTCCAATTTAAGGGCTCATGCTTACCACGGAATTCTGCACTTACATCAGTAAAGCACATGATTCCCTGTGGGCCATAAGCATAACATTCCGTGGTAAGCGCAGCCATGGACTTGGGCATTGATGGTTGCAGAAATAACGAAGTTTTTTTTGTGTTTTTCACAGTGTAGGCCTCAGTTTCTAGTACATATTGTATAATACATCGGCAAAGAAAAACACATAACATAGCATAACAAAGGCTAACATAAATGGTAAATGCTATAAAGATACAGAAGCCTACAGTCTCTTGACATCAAACAAATTTGAAAACTACTAAAAAAAATTATCGGGCTACTTCCATCTCAAACAAAACTACACATCACGTATCACACACCATGCTCTAGCTTTAGCCAAGCCTGCGTTTATCAATGAGCAAAACAGGGCCCTTTTTAGCAATTTTAATTGCATGAAAGTCACTGTGTTCGGAAGGAGCAACACCAGATGAGAGAGTTGACCATACGCTTCAATCATTGAGCTACTAAAAAGATTTTAGTTCCACGCTTCAACAATCAAATCAACAAACCTATAGCTCCAAGCTGGAATGGAAATGGAAAGTTTTGTGCGTAAAGATACGTGTACCATGCATGGACCATGCATGCAGACATGAACAAGCAGACATGAACAAGCAGACATGGACACACATGGAGGAAACAAGGCTTGAAATCCACAGGAGTTTACTTGAACATAGTCTAGCACGAGTACGGTACGAATTGACCCCAACTAAGAGTCAATTGGAGTTACGAGTTGGTCGAGTTTGAGTTCACCTGTTTTCCATATCTCTGATTTCCTTCAATCTGCAAAAGCAACTTGTCAGTTTTCAAAAGGAGAACATCAACAGTTTAATACATAAATTGAATCGCCATTTTGGGGGAGAAAACAAAATAAGGAACAGGTAGCGAGTGCACCCCACAAAATCTATGTTTCGGAAGATATTGGTGGGAATGAACTTAGTGATAAATTCAACATTAGACAGTATTTACTTACCCGTTTGCTGGGATCCATGTTGTCTGTCAGTTCAGATCTTGTATTTCAACTCTGGTTATTTTTAAGCCATGGAGGTACAGAATTCTTAAACCAAGGCCAGCACTTGATAAGCATAGAATAAAACGAGATAGTGAGATGGTTTGGAGGACGGGGCCGTCAGTCAGACTATGCTTTTGATAATATATTTCGCGTATTCGTGGCAGACACCCTTTTTACAGCTGACGTAATGTGAATGGACATGTGAATGGAAATATAACGTATTACTATAAGGAAATAAGTCATTCGTCAACAAAATAAAGGAGAGCGTGCTTGTACTGTATGCACCTCGCTGGCTGGCAGCCAAACATGGCCTGTGGGGGTCCAGGGGGCCAACTCAGGGGCCCTGTAACTACACTATGAAAAATACATGCCGTCGCTGAAGCATTCTGAGCTTTTCCGTGGCAACTTTTGAGCACAACCGAAGAATTTTAAACGTTTGTGTTTATCTATTTGCTAGCGATAATCATAATAATAGTTTGGCATTTATATGGTGCCCTACAAAGAACATATAACGCCCCACAATCAACAACAAAACTTAAACAAAAAGAAAAGAAGACAATACATTAAAACAAACAGAACATAAGCTGGGGAATAATGTGGGGTTTGAAGTGGTGTTTGAAGCCAAGGCAGCACCCGGCGGCTTGTCCATAAGTTAGGGCAACAACAACGAATGAACTGTCCCCGGCCTTCCCTTTGGAGAGCGGAACAATCAGCTGGGTGAAATCAGAAGAGGAGTGAAGCCCCTTGCGATCCACTGTTTCGTTACCAAAAAGATTCAAGTTAAAGATCAATTGAAAAAGATAAAAAAGAAGGGGGAAAAAAACCATAAATAAGTATAGGCAAAAGCAAATGAGAGGCCCATCACCCACTTAGAGTAAGTAATGCCGTCCAAAACAATTAGTAAATATTTTAATCTTTTGACGATACACTTCTTTGAGCGAATAACTTACTCATTCGTATTTATTTGTTATTGCTTTAAATACCAACAGACAGACTCATTGTTGTCTCTTCCAGGCCTCCGTAAAAGACGCTTGACAGGTTCATCGAACATGATTGGGAAACTCGTTAGTTTATATTGGCGTGCACCACACCAAACGGTCAAAAGTTCATGCACCAAAATGTTTTTCATAATTTGTATGCCCTCAAATTCTTTTGAATAATAACGTTTTGGGGGTCATGCAATTAATAGACCGTGTAAAAGTTACCACAGCCTGGATGTTCTGCATGTGCTTCAACTTTTGAGGAGATTTGATAGATTTAAGCTTTAAAGTTTTTCCTTTAAATTGGCTAGGGAATTGGAAGAGTGCTTCATGAAAACTGGCAGCATGTCGGTGTGGGAAAAAGCACCCTTTTTTTTGGGGGGGGGGGTGTTCTGGGGTCGGCCTAATTGGCAACAATTCCAAACGGCTTACCTGCCAACAATTGAAATTTGAAGTTTGGTTGCCCGAAAATATATCTTATGGGCTTTCAATGAGAACCTTTCAGGTATTTTTTTGTAATAGTATGTTTGAATATTTAGCATTTAGCATTTGTTGTTATTGGAGTTTATTTAGCGTGGTGCACCCATTGGATTATTTGAAACAAATGTAAAAGCGCCCTCAATTGAAATTTTTGTGTTTTTCCCCAGGACAGATGAGGCACTTAGCATAAATGGGCGTGTTTTCTACCGGAAGCGGTCTTCGCACGTGCGCACTTTGCACACTTTGAGGATATGAGGACATGTTATCATTCTTGTGCTCTACGTTCACTAAGCGGTTATGTTTTGTGCACACGTGGGAAAGTAGGTAAAACACGCCCATTTATGTTAAGTGCCCTCAAAAACTACGCGCCAGGGCCCGGGAGAAGAGTCACGTGATGTGAAGAGTACAGCACTGCCCCGCCCCACCCCCACCCTTCACTCTTGCACATGTGCTTATTTGTTTTGATCGCAATCTGATGACTGCGCACTTCTCACACAGTGCCATCCAACTCCAAGGCATTTGAAGTCAACCGCACACTAGTCTTCTAAGTACGTAAGCTGGATCTGTTGTTATTCGTTGGAGTTGTTAAGTCGCCATTTTTAATCGTCTATCGTGGGCGAAATGGAATCATCGCCGGCAAAAAAGGTAAAAGACAAGTGGGTTCCCCTAGATCCAGTAACTAGGGCGTTGTAGTGCACTCCGTTTTTTTCGAAATGTTGACATCTGCGCAGATGGCAGTATTTAAGGAGAAAGGGGTTGATTTCCTCTTGGGTGAGGTATGTGAACACGTGATTCGGCCATATTGTTTTTTCAAAAATTAAACGGACTAAAAATGGCGCAACTTTGTCGTGTCTTACAGGGAATAGAGGTAGCAAACTTTAGCGAATCAAGTTGTCGTTTCAGTTTTTTTATCAGGTCGAGGAAGCCGAATGGGCCATCGAGGCGATGGCTGAAGTAGGCGTGCCTGTGGCATGCACCATGGCCGTTCCACTGGGAGGTGATAGGGCCGGTGTGTCGGTCAAAGAATGCGCCGTCCGAATGGCTAAAGCAGGTACAGCAATAGTCCCCTTGCATTGGCCGCCATCGTTGATGAAACGTGCACGCGTGAAAGGCTATCATTGGCTGAGAGTCGCGCGTTTGTTTGTTATCAAAGATGGCGGCCACTGCATGACGTCATGTGCAATCCATCTATGGATGGTGAAACTCATGACATACTGAGCCCGGGGTTTCATACAGACACAAAGTGATACACATTTTTCAAGTGAAGACATCTAAAGATGCTAGGACCGATTTCAGGCAGACTTGATCCCAATTATATTTAAATTTGAGTAGGCCCCCCTCTTTTGGTCTTACAGGCCGAGGGGTAAACTTATTTTGGAACTATTCAATATTCTAAAACGACTAAAAAAAATTATCGGGCTACTTCCATCTCAAACAAAACTACACATCACGTATCACACACCATGCTCTAGCTTTAGCCAAGCCTGCGTTTATCAATGAGCAAAACAGGGCCCTTTTTAGCAATTTTAATTGCATGAAAGTCACTGTGTTCGGAAGGAGCAACACCAGATGAGAGAGTTGACCATACGCTTCAATCATTGAGCTACTAAAAAGATTTTAGTTCCACGCTTCAACAATCAAATCAACAAACCTATAGCTCCAAGCTGGAATGGAAATGGAAAGTTTTGTGCGTAAAGATACGTGTACCATGCATGGACCATGCATGCAGACATGAACAAGCAGACATGAACAAGCAGACATGGACACACATGGAGGAAACAAGGCTTGAAATCCACAGGAGTTTACTTGAACATAGTCTAGCACGAGTACGGTACGAATTGACCCCAACTAAGAGTCAATTGGAGTTACGAGTTGGTCGAGTTTGAGTTCACCTGTTTTCCATATCTCTGATTTCCTTCAATCTGCAAAAGCAACTTGTCAGTTTTCAAAAGGAGAACATCAACAGTTTAATACATAAATTGAATCGCCATTTTGGGGGAGAAAACAAAATAAGGAACAGGTAGCGAGTGCACCCCACAAAATCTATGTTTCGGAAGATATTGGTGGGAATGAACTTAGTGATAAATTCAACATTAGACAGTATTTACTTACCCGTTTGCTGGGATCCATGTTGTCTGTCAGTTCAGATCTTGTATTTCAACTCTGGTTATTTTTAAGCCATGGAGGTACAGAATTCTTAAACCAAGGCCAGCACTTGATAAGCATAGAATAAAACGAGATAGTGAGATGGTTTGGAGGACGGGGCCGTCAGTCAGACTATGCTTTTGATAATATATTTCGCGTATTCGTGGCAGACACCCTTTTTACAGCTGACGTAATGTGAATGGACATGTGAATGGAAATATAACGTATTACTATAAGGAAATAAGTCATTCGTCAACAAAATAAAGGAGAGCGTGCTTGTACTGTATGCACCTCGCTGGCTGGCAGCCAAACATGGCCTGTGGGGGTCCAGGGGGCCAACTCAGGGGCCCTGTAACTACACTATGAAAAATACATGCCGTCGCTGAAGCATTCTGAGCTTTTCCGTGGCAACTTTTGAGCACAACCGAAGAATTTTAAACGTTTGTGTTTATCTATTTGCTAGCGATAATCATAATAATAGTTTGGCATTTATATGGTGCCCTACAAAGAACATATAACGCCCCACAATCAACAACAAAACTTAAACAAAAAGAAAAGAAGACAATACATTAAAACAAACAGAACATAAGCTGGGGAATAATGTGGGGTTTGAAGTGGTGTTTGAAGCCAAGGCAGCACCCGGCGGCTTGTCCATAAGTTAGGGCAACAACAACGAATGAACTGTCCCCGGCCTTCCCTTTGGAGAGCGGAACAATCAGCTGGGTGAAATCAGAAGAGGAGTGAAGCCCCTTGCGATCCACTGTTTCGTTACCAAAAAGATTCAAGTTAAAGATCAATTGAAAAAGATAAAAAAGAAGGGGGAAAAAAACCATAAATAAGTATAGGCAAAAGCAAATGAGAGGCCCATCACCCACTTAGAGTAAGTAATGCCGTCCAAAACAATTAGTAAATATTTTAATCTTTTGACGATACACTTCTTTGAGCGAATAACTTACTCATTCGTATTTATTTGTTATTGCTTTAAATACCAACAGACAGACTCATTGTTGTCTCTTCCAGGCCTCCGTAAAAGACGCTTGACAGGTTCATCGAACATGATTGGGAAACTCGTTAGTTTATATTGGCGTGCACCACACCAAACGGTCAAAAGTTCATGCACCAAAATGTTTTTCATAATTTGTATGCCCTCAAATTCTTTTGAATAATAACGTTTTGGGGGTCATGCAATTAATAGACCGTGTAAAAGTTACCACAGCCTGGATGTTCTGCATGTGCTTCAACTTTTGAGGAGATTTGATAGATTTAAGCTTTAAAGTTTTTCCTTTAAATTGGCTAGGGAATTGGAAGAGTGCTTCATGAAAACTGGCAGCATGTCGGTGTGGGAAAAAGCACCCTTTTTTTTGGGGGGGGGGGGGTGTTCTGGGGTCGGCCTAATTGGCAACAATTCCAAACGGCTTACCTGCCAACAATTGAAATTTGAAGTTTGGTTGCCCGAAAATATATCTTATGGGCTTTCAATGAGAACCTTTCAGGTATTTTTTTGTAATAGTATGTTTGAATATTTAGCATTTAGCATTTGTTGTTATTGGAGTTTATTTAGCGTGGTGCACCCATTGGATTATTTGAAACAAATGTAAAAGCGCCCTCAATTGAAATTTTTGTGTTTTTCCCCAGGACAGATGAGGCACTTAGCATAAATGGGCGTGTTTTCTACCGGAAGCGGTCTTCGCACGTGCGCACTTTGCACACTTTGAGGATATGAGGACATGTTATCATTCTTGTGCTCTACGTTCACTAAGCGGTTATGTTTTGTGCACACGTGGGAAAGTAGGTAAAACACGCCCATTTATGTTAAGTGCCCTCAAAAACTACGCGCCAGGGCCCGGGAGAAGAGTCACGTGATGTGAAGAGTACAGCACTGCCCCGCCCCACCCCCACCCTTCACTCTTGCACATGTGCTTATTTGTTTTGATCGCAATCTGATGACTGCGCACTTCTCACACAGTGCCATCCAACTCCAAGGCATTTGAAGTCAACCGCACACTAGTCTTCTAAGTACGTAAGCTGGATCTGTTGTTATTCGTTGGAGTTGTTAAGTCGCCATTTTTAATCGTCTATCGTGGGCGAAATGGAATCATCGCCGGCAAAAAAGGTAAAAGACAAGTGGGTTCCCCTAGATCCAGTAACTAGGGCGTTGTAGTGCACTCCGTTTTTTTCGAAATGTTGACATCTGCGGTCGTAGTACTGCTAGTACTACCATACCAGCAGGTGTCAACATTTCGAAACAGTACTGCGCCTATGGGTCTAGCTAGATCTCCACCTATCACCAAAGTAATGTTATTATTGGTTTGTTAAAAACATTCAAACATTGCAGCAAAAGGCTGAATTGTGCTTAAAATACAACAAGAGATACATATAGAAAAGATAAAAATATAATAAATGAAAAATATATATATCCGAGCCTTTGTTACTTGTCTTTGTTACTTGTCTCTGAACCTTGTAAAAGTTTAACCCGGGTTCAGTCATGAGGGTCGTGGAGACGATAGCGGAACGAACCGCTTAGATAGTTCTAGTGAGTAGGTCATGCGGTGTGAGAAATACATCCAGAAACTGAATAAAGCAATCCTATCAAATTGGATATCGATTTACCTCCATAAATCAGTGGTCGCCTTTTTCAGATCATTTTGGAGGAAGAAATATTGACACTCGCAATTGGGGCTATACCACTACAAGTATTACGGATTTGCCAGTTTGAACAATTGACACACAGTGTAGACTGTACTATCATGGAATACTATTAAACCTCAATGGTTGGGATGTAACCTCCTCAATCCAGACCTGGGCATTGACACTCTTTAAAAACACAAGCACCCGTTTGTGGCAGTGTTCTTTATGCCTAACAATTTCTTAATTCCATAGCACAATGCAGGTAGGCAGAATTTCTGCACGCACCCACCAACACAACCTTAATATAGCATATACCATACTGAGCTACATACATGGCTAACCATGGCCGATTTGTTTGGCATTTCTTTTATTGGGAAAGAATACCATTGTAAATTTTCTAAGTCAGTGAATTTGGAAGCTTTGCATGGTACAGGAAGAATTGAATAGGTTTATTGGTAACAACCTAGCCCAGAATGGACTCCTCCGTTGCGTACAGCATACACTGACGTCCTACCAGGGCTAGGTAACAACCAAGTGGATAAAATCTCCTATGGGGGATATTAGAAAAAAACAGGGTTGAGATAATGTGCAGAGTTTTGAAATTTCAAAAGTATAATGTTCTCGTCTTCAGCGCTATTTCTGCTGAGAATGAGCAGCAGAGGTACACTTCAAAGTGGTACGACTCTGCTTTATGACAACCTCCTGCCCTATGGTAGAACCCAACTACATCTCCCAAAAGAGTTCTTCTAGTCGACAAGAATGATACAAACTAAACTATCATTATCGTCATCTTCTTCCTGTACTGTTGTGCAGAAACTTCCTCCAACTCCAGAGTCACACATTGGTTGAAGTACAAATGAGCAGGTGCAGATGAAACCCAAGGCATAAAAAACAAAACAAAACAAAACTAAACAAAACAAAACAAAACAAAACAAAACAAAACAAAACAAAACAAAACAAAACAAAACAAAACAAAACAAAACAAAACAAAACAAAACAAAACAAAACAAAACAAAACAAAACAAAACAAAACAAAACAAAACAAAACAAAACAAAACAAAACAAAACAAAACAAAACGAAAACAAAAACATGGTGGAGTTCCCTTCTCCTTAACAAGAAGCTCTTAAATTACACAAATTGAACAAATTTTCAATTTAAAGAACACAAGTTTCCTTTATGGCAAATCTTGGCAAAAACTGAGCCACTGTAAAGTAGCAAGGTGGGCCCACCTCATGTTTGAATGGTCATTGGAACCACTGGTATACCCAGGGTTGGATCATGGTTATCGAAGAAGGAAATTACCTGCTATCTTTACAAAAACATAAGTAAGGCTTGTTTGCCTTAGGGATTTAGGTTTATTGATGTTTGGTTGCCCGTGTTGTTAGAGTTATGCCAATGGGCGAGGGTCTAAATATATTACTAATCAGTATTTGTTTGTTTGAAAAAGGTTTTGGCTTTCCTGTTTTGACAACCTCGGCCTTTTTTTATCGAATAATTAGATGAATATTTATGAAAGTTTTAAATGAAACAAATTTGTTGCTGTTTTAGGGGGTATGTTTGTGATGAAGTGTCTTGAATTGGATATGTACCGTCCGTTCTTAATTATCAGGACTATGTTTAGGGTTGTTGGGGGCAGGTTGTCTAAAAACCATAATAGAGCAAGGACCAGGGCCTTATTTCATAGAGCTGCTCAAACACAAACAGCACAAACAAATTATGCTTACCAAGGTAAGGTTACCAACCAAATTCTGATGTCACATGTACCATCTGTGACTGGCTGACTGGTATCCTGCTCATGCTTGCTAGCAGAAAATGGTTGAGCACTATTTTCTGTTTAATAGCAGTTGGGCCCTGTCCTTGCTCTACATGCTCTATGCTAAAACCAACCCAATTTGTTCAAGTTTTAAATGGCAATATTTGGTTAGAGTCCAACAACCTGGTTATTCACCATTCCCACAAAGTGTTAAGTGATGGTTCCAAATTATTTGTTTGAAAGAGTTAGTTCCTTTTAAACTTGAACTCGTAGTTTACATGTCAAACAAATTCAACTTCAATTGACCTGGGCCCAACTTCATAGAGCCGTTTCTTAGGACAAAACAATTGTGCTTATCAAAATACCATAATGTCACACCTACATGTACCATAAGTGACTGTTATCCTGCTTATTTTTGCTTAGCAGAAAGTTACAGCATAATTTTCTGCTTAAAAGCAGCTCTGTAAAAATTGGGCCCTTGTTGTTTACCCTTACAATAAAACAATACATTTAGATTAGTGTTCTGTGAAGTTGAAGTGGAACTTTCCTTGCCTTTTAAGGAAAAGAAAACAGCTTTCAAAATGTCTGCCGATGCAAATCAATTAACTTGCACCAAAAAGACTCGACTGTGTCGACTAACTCAATCAAACTTGTATGATCTGGCCTCTGGCCAATTGTCTACCTCATCAGTGGTCTAGCAGTTAAAGATGTCTGCTGTACAATGCAGGTCTTGGGTTCGAATCCCACTAGCGGTGGATTCTGCATCCACATGACTAAAAAAACACTGACTAGTGTGAAGTGCTTATCACACATCGGTGTGGGGTAAAAAAAACAAACAAACAAACTTATCCTTGATGCAGGTATTACATCGAACAATTGTGTTTCTTTTCTTGATATAGAAAGGGCTTTTGGAACGTCTTCAAGATGGTGTTGTTATTGGTGATGGTAGCTACGTAGTAAATTTAGAGAAGCGAGGCTATGTTACTGCTGGTATGTGGACCCCAGAGGCAGTCATCAAATATCCCGAAGCCGGTATGTCAAAACTTTTATTGTGAATGTTGAACGAAACAGTGCCTTTTGATATATGACTGCCTGTCCTGATTCTACAAAGTGAAGATTCGTCACATTTGCAGATCGTCAACTAAGTGCCGAGTGCAGAAAAAAAGAAGCTTCAAAACTCCACCTTTGAACTTGTGTACCGTCCCTCTCCCCCATTACCCCCCTCCCCTTACTCTACATTGCCCAATTAAGGGTGCTCAAGGCCCTTGAACAAACACAAACATTTTGAGACGGGGTTTTGAAGTTTTTATGAATTATGAGACCCATTAATATGTAGCACCTTATAACAAGGTGCTATGGCGCATTCAGCAGCCACTGCCAGAAATATAGAGGCAAACCCCCCTTCTCTTTAAGTGTAACTGGGTTCTTTTATGTGCATTACACAACGAATGGAACCTACACCTTTTCATCCCATCCGACGACGGACAAAGCAGTTATGGTAAAATATCTCGTTCAAGGACACAGGTGCCACAGTCCGGACTGAAACCCACACTCTGCTGATCAGAAAAACCAGAGCTTGAGTCTGAAGCTCTGAATCGCTCAGCTACGACATGCCATTCAAATCGCACACTCTGGTGACTCAGACACCATACATGTAGCTTTATGCCCAAGTGCTAAAAAAGTTCAACTGGTTAGGGAAACCTTTGGGGGGGGGTTTGTTCGGGTCGCAGTATCACAAGTTTTTAATTTTATGTAGACTGTTTTTTATCTTTCCAGTGCTTCAGCTTCATAGAGACTACCTACGAGCAGGTGCAGATATTCTCACCACATTCACTTTCTACTCGAATGATGAGAGATTCAAAGTGCTTGAAGGTCAAACCAATGGAACCCCAGGACTGTGCGGGGACATTCATGTAAGTGCTTTAAGCTCCAGTACAAAACTAATCAAGAAATTCATTTAGTGACTGTAATAATAGTAATAATATTGCAGTCTTATATAGCGCATGTTTTCAACAAAAAGGGGCTCAAGGCACTTGAACAAATAGAGCAGGTTTTAAAGTTTTTATGAATTATGAGACCGATTTATGTAGCACCTTATAAGGGTTTACAAGGTGCTGCAGCGCATTCAGCAGCCACTGCCAGAAACACTGAGGCAAACCCATTCTCTTAGCGATAAGTGTAACTGTTCTTTTATGTGCATTACACAACACACAAGACCTACGGCTTTACATCTCGTCCAAAGGTCCAAGCAATAATAGGCAAGTGTCTTGCACAAGGATACAAGTGTCAAGACTGGAACTCCATGTACATGCAGAAAAATGTAAACTGACTTTGTTGTTTTCACTAAAATGTGACCACCAAATTTGATGAAATTTCCACAGTTTGATTGGATGGTATGGTCAAAGAAAACTACAGAATAGGAATGAATTTAGTCTTTCCAAAACTAATGATATGTAATCAAATTAATTCAAGAGAGGCAACTCAGTTGAGACTTCTTCTTCCGAACAGGCTCGTGATCTGAACCTCAAAGCCTGTGACTTGGCCAGAGAAGTAGCATCAGAAGGGGATGCCCTAGTGGCTGGTGGCTTCTCCCCAGTCCGTCCATTCAGTGAGGACAAGAGCAAGGGGCACATCCAGGCCGAATTCAAGAAGCAAGCGGACGTCTTCCAGGAGAAGAAAGTGGATTGTTTATTGGGAGAGGTAGGGGTTCAGAATCGTTTTTTTATACATTACAAAAGTTGACTTTAGTTGACTTCAGTTAGCAATAATCTGGACATTCTCTACTTATTACAAAGGCCTCATTGTTGGTCAAGCATGTGAAGTTTTTATAGGGAGTGCCAAAGAAAAAGGCTTGAAATTTGTCCAATAACAAATAAACCTGCCCCAACCCTAATAACTTCATAAACTAGTTTATTCAGCCACTAATTTAGTTGCCAACTACTTCTTTATTAAATCAGATGAGAATGATAATAAAAAATAGTAGAATGTAAGTAAGCATTGACTAACTACAACAAGATTTGGAAGACTGTTTTGCTCAAAATCGTTGCTTAAAGTGTAATTGCATTTTGTGCACTGCAGTTTTTTGGGACAGTGGTTGAAGCAGAGTGGGCGATTGAGGTCATGAAGACATTGGGCCTGCCAGTAGTTTGCTCAATGAGAGTACCTCCCTCTGGGGATGAGGATGGCATCCCGCCACAGGAGTGTGCTGTACGCATGGCAAAAGCAGGTATTTTATTTATTTGTGCTTTTATTTAAACAGGGTAGGCTAATCCACGTAAACTACTCTCCTTGAAAAAAGAAGAAGGATATATCCTTTTAAACAAGAATACATGGGAAAGCTTAAAAAGGGAAAATATTTAGTAATTAAAAAAAAAAAGAACTTAAAATAAGCAGGTCATAAAGTTGAAAGATGAAAATTTACCCGGTAACAAGTATTTATACACATTACATGGCTGAACAACAGCGGGCAGTTTTGAAGCTGGGTCTTCAACAACCAAAGTCCACCAAACTTCATGTAACAGAAAGTTGAAGTCAATACTGTACGACAACCACATCACGAAATACAGAAGAGAAATTTTTGAATCTCTAAAAGTCGCCTTTAGTCAATCTTGGGAGGTTCACATTTTGTCAATGCACTTTTATTGTTTTCTAATCGATGGGGGCACTTCAAACAAAATAGTATTGCAGGATGCTTACTACCCTACCAATCTTTTTGAAGTTTTCGGATAAAAAACTACACAACTTCTTTTCAGGGGTCATTGTCAAAGTATGATGTTACCTTAAAGAACCCATGTTATGCCGTCCTTGATTAGGTGCTGATGTTGTTGGAGTTAACTGCATGTATGATCCTGCCATTACACTAAAGACCCTAGCTCTGATGAAGCAGGGGTTAGAGGAGGCGGGCATTAAGGCGTACCTCATGGCTCAGCCTCTTGGATATCATACTCAGGAGATTGAGAATGACCCTCGAGGGTACATAGCCCTACCAGAGTTCCCATTCGGTGAGACATCTTTTTATTAAACCACCTCACAACAAATGGCGTGTTTTCATACCAACTTTTTCTAAACTGGCTTTCGGCAGACTTGTTTTGGTATAGCCTGCACAGGCATGCACCTTTTGTGCTACGCTTCATTTCCATCGTACAAAGAGGGATAGAAGGTACTGGAATTCACGCTCATAATCTCCCTTTATTACTTTTGACTTTTTGTTATACAAATGTGGCTTACAAGGGTGGACAGGCTGTTATCATTGTTTTTTATTATATCCGTCTCAATGGGAGTTAAGTTCTAGCATTTCAAGATTCTAACTTTAAAAGCAGATATTTTGCGATTCCCAGTGAACACATACTCATATTTTCTCACAAGAGAACAACAGGTGCTTATAATATTTTAAGAAACTTTGTTGTCTTTCCCTTGTCAAGTCAGTGTGTCGTTGTGACAACGATATTTTCAAAGGAAATTGAACACTCCCGAAGCTCCAAAAAGTTCCAGAAACTACTTCTGCACACAGAGGCACGGAAAGTATTTTGGAATACCAACTCGAAGTGGTTAAATGCCAATAAAATGTCACAATGTCATCATATAGATACTTTCTCAGATCAACTAATAACAAATGTAGAAAGTGATCGACTGCCGGAACCATTTGGTCATACGTGCGGGTCATCTGATATTATTTTGTCATACAAGCGTGTCACGTGGCATCGATACACCACATCCGCAGCAATCCACAGTTAGGTCACTTTCAGCATTCTTATTTTGTATTAATCACAGACAAATTTCACAGCAATTACATGCACAACGAAAAACACACCACTTACACCAGGTACATCTCGGTGCACAGGCGAGCAGATCAATGCATTCAAGCACATCTATGTGAACTAATAGTAATAATTGATTGATGATCAATCTACATTCAACAGCTGATTCACAATCTAATCAATAATTGATCATGTAATTTCACAATACTTTTGTCTATGTATAGCTATGGAACCTCGCTTACTGACGCGTATGGATGTCCACACATTCACACGGAAGGCTTATGAGCTTGGAGTTAGATATATCGGTGGTTGCTGTGGTTATGAACCCTATCATATAAGAGCGTCTGCAGAAGAGGTACAAATATTAGCAACTGGGGGGTGAAGAGGGTTTGAGAACAAACAATTCTGTTGAAAGAATGAAACTTGTTGCTAATTTCAAATGACAATTCAACTTGCATTAGTAGTTTTTTGTTATTCTTTAGTTTTATTTAATGGTTCTATTGTTTTGTCTATATGTAATTTTTGGTTTTCTGATTTGTTGTCACTTCTCGAGTTATCTGTAATTCCGTTTTGATATCTTGGTTGTTATTGTTGTGTTTTAACAGTTAGCAGCTGAGAGAGGTCGTAGGCCACCAGGTGCAGACAATCACGAAGGTTTTAAATCGCTTGAGAGGAGCAGCTTCAAAGAGCAATGGGAAAGGTACATGTACGCGCATATAAAATATTGTTAAAAACCCAGAAAAAAAATTGAGTTTGTTAAACATTGAATATTCTGAATGGCCCCTAATACGTTGCTGTCCCTTATTATTTCTCTTGCACAGAGCTAAGCCAGAGTACTGGGCTAACCTGGTTCCAGCAGCTGGGAGAAAGATTAAACTGCTAGCAACAGACTGACAGCTCCAAGGTTTCTCTCACTACCGGTTTAACCCCTTGAATAAAAACAATGTAACTTTATCCAATATTATTGTGAGATAGGGTCCTTATCGTATATGCAAGGTCTGTATAAGAGCACCAGATTAAAAACACTGTGTTTGTAGAATGATGATAAAGTGCTTGGTCATTTTGGGACAGAACACCCCAGAATGCCAATCTGATAATGGCAGCTAATAACATCTCAATGTAAACAAGTTTGTGTATAAGCATATTATACAGACAGATACCAAACAACAGACTGTGTGAGTTGACCTGGAGAATCTTGGCTTACGGGCGCCATAGCAGCTGAAGCAATTGTTTCTAAAAAGAACTTGTATTGTGCTGTTTTAATCATTTTCATACATAGAAAAAGGTTTGAATAACATACAGCGTGATTAACAAATTGTACATGTGAATGGTAAAAAAAATTGCAAATCTTGGAAACTGTTTTCTTTTTCAAAGCTGACCTTTAGTTCCACTGTACTGAACCCTGAAAAGCCATGCAATAAAAGGCGACTGTCGCGATCAAACTCAAGCAAGCTGCTACAATTAGTAGTACTACGGTACCCAAACCGCTGAAATTAGGGCCTCGTTGTTTCAGTGATTCCATGCAACGTAACAAAGCACCTATCCCACTTTAAAATATTTCCTAACTTCAGTTATTTTAGAGCAGTCACACGGTTTGAGTAACAAAGGTCAATGTAAATTCTTAATGTTTTGTTCTTTTAAGGTCCTTTAAATACAGAATTACTAATATTTGTATATACTGTATTACTATTTTTTGGTTCCATCAATAATCGAGAGTTTGTATTATATTTTATGGTCCATTCAAACAAATCGTACAATTTGAGTGAGGGAATGCGAATCATTGCTTTGGGAAGAATAAATTAATTTTGGACAAATGCACCATACAACCAACCCAAGCAGTTTCATCGAAGTCAGTGGTTCCGTTGTTGAGAAAAAAACAAAATGAAACCCTGAATATTTTGTTGTTGAGGATGTTGTACATAAATTCATAGTATGCTTTCTTATTGTAGCAGTCAATTCCACGTAGTCTCAAGTTTTTTTTCAGAGGGATTTATTTCTGTGGAGGATTGGTCCTGCAGGTGTGAGGGTCGTTGCTGACAAAAAAAGGCTGAAACTAGGATTCAAATTTTTGGAGGTAACGTTGAAATGATCGGCGTTTCCACCTTTTGGTAATAGATTTCACAGAGCTGTTAGGAACAGTGTCCTCAGCACTAGAGAAGTAGATCAAAGAGAAGGATTTCTTTATATGTGGGAAAAAACAACGGCTGATTTTCAACAGGGGCTGATATAAAAAGTCTGAATTCGGATAAAATGTCTGAAATTTCTCATCCCTGGTTACCGATGAGCTTTTCAGATTGAAACTTTAAAAAATTATGCCAATAATTACCAACCCAGTACATTAACTTGAAAACATGGTATTCATAATTTGCTTTACATCAATGTCGGGTACTTAATATATTCTGCATGTGTTAATAATAAAACATATGAATCTAAATTATGTTTTCCTCTTTCTTTTTGAGTTATTAATTCATTTAAAGAATGACGTTTCTAAACTACTAGCGTCTCCTAGTCAATAAAGAAGACACCCTAATTCTTTGTCCTTTGGCTGTGTGACCCATAAACCACTTTCTAGACCACAGCTTAGTCTCAGGGTCCAATTTACAGCACCGTCCCCCAGTTTGAAGTGCTGTGCATGAAGTGTTTGTTTTCAAAATTACCGACGGAATCCAAGCTTTGGCCTAAAGCTGAAGCAGTGATTTCAAAGAGAGCCATAGAGCTGTACATATTAGTTCTATGTAGTGAATTGAAGCCATAGGTTGCATGTAATAGCTCGTTAAGTGTGCTGAGCAGATAAGAGAATGTTTGTCCCGGGACACTCGTCAAACTTCACAATGTCCACGACGGTTCTAGACTCTATAAATTATTGCGAACTTCACGAACTCAAGGGAACTAGACTCTGGACTTAATTGATGTAACCATTGTACTGGAGATACAGATGATAACTCCGTGGTTTAACTAAACTGATGTGTGTTTAAAAGGAGTTTATCGGGCCTGGAATTATACGGCGGCCACGGAGGCCATGGCCTTCATTGCCCCTGGTCTTGGCCTTAGTGCCCCTTTAAAAGTTTCCCATTAGACTTTAATACTTTCCAATGGACGTGCCCTTTGCAAAATGAAAATGGCCTTGCCCTCTCAAAGATGAAATTCCAGGCCTGGTGTATAGTCTGTGCTTTCCCCCCCCCCCCCAAGTCCTGCAGAAACAAAAATCTATCGGGTGGACGGGGGTCGAAACCTCTGACAAATCTGTACTGTTCACAATGAAACAATTTATGTCAAGGGATTTTTAATGCTGAACCATGCTGCTCAGCCTTCACTATGGGTGTCACTAAGCCAATAATGTGGTATGGGAAAAAAAGTGCCACCACTCTGCCACCGCCCTCTAAGGAAAAAAAAAAAGAAAGACACACAAACAAAAAACAGAAAGAAAAACAAACAAACACAGCCAGGCGAGCTTGAAAATTAAGCTTAAGGTGATTTGTTATTGTATCTTTCTATTTTGTTTCTTTTCCTTTTTCTATTTTTATATGCTTTTGGACGATTATGAAATTAAGGTCTCGACACGAGATCATTGCTCCGAGACCAAGTCTTCAAAATGGAGACCCGAAAAACAGCGGAGACCTCAACAAACGTGGTTTCAGGATTGGCCTTCTGTACCGATGCCCGGTCTGGAGACCTACAACACTATTATTTGTCACCCGTCACCTTGAAACCTCCACTAAGTAAAATCTTGTTGGGATCATGGATTTAAGATACCTTTGTAAATAGCCATTTATCAAATAGTTCCTTTAAAAAAAATCTAATCAGTTTATGATAAATGTTTACATTGGTTGAAAACAAAGTACAGGTCAAAAGTAGTTAAGTAGGGAACGAAGTCCATAAAACATCCTCTAAATAACATGAAATATATAATAAAATAATATGCAGTTCTTATATAGCGCTTTATCACACCTGATGGCATCTCAAAGCACTCCTTATGGTATGCGGAGCTATGCTCGAAATATAGGACTAACGTAACGGTTAACAAGGTGCTGTGGTGCTATCTGCAGCCAACCACACCGAAAAACACCAGGGCAAACCCCTTCTCTTAGCAATTTGTATAACTGGGCTCTGCACAACACACGGGACCAATGGCTTTACATCCTATCTGAAGAACAAAGCAATAATGCTTAAATGTCTATTGTCGAAGACCAGTATAATATAATAATAGTAATAGACATTTGTCTAGCGCATATTGCAAACAGCCTCTAAGTGCTTAAAGCGCTTATCCTCACTTGGGGCGTCCCAACACATGCATAAAATAACAACCCAGTGAAAATTTGGACTCAATTGGTCATCGAAGTTGCAAGAAAATAATGAAAGAGAGAACACCCTTGTTGAATAGAATTCTGTGCTTTCACAGATCCCTGCAAAAAAAGGCTTCTTGACTGAAAGTTTTCTCAGATTCAAATTTTCGGGTGAAAAATTACCCTTTCCTCTGAAACTTCACTACGTCAAAGTGGGGTCGTTTCTAAAAATGTTTTACAGTATCAACCGCTCTCCAGTGCTCTTTACCAAGTACATTTTTATGGTCATTAACTTGTTCCAAAGGTACACCCCACCTTTAAGGAGATAAATGTCAAGACCAGAACTTGAACCCACATTCATCTCATCAGAAACACCAGAGCTTGAGTACAGTGCATTTGACCGCTCGGCCACGACACGCCACATGTTTGTAGCATCTTGATTGACCCCTATGTCCTTTTGGTGTCAGCCAAAACAGCTTCATTGTGTGCACCCTTTGCACTTCCTGCACCGATACGCTCCTTCCCTCTGCTTGACTTGTTACTTGGTTTTTCTCTGCTAGGGTTCTTAATCCTCTCACACGGGATTATTGGGAAGTTTTACCCGCCATAACTTCTCATTCAAAATCTAATGAACCACAGAATTTAAAAATATCAGGAACTCAAAAGTGCAACTTTGTCCAAGATCCATGGAGACAGGTCACATTTGTAGATAGTACCAAAAAAAATAATAGCTTACTTGAAACAGGCATCTTAACCAGCAATTTAATATGAAAACCTTCCCATGCTTCACCCAGCCTAGAAGTCTTGGCTACAAGACTCAAAATTACTTACATACTTTTTACATGGATATGTTAACATTGTTAATTACGTTTGAGGGGACCATTCAAGCTGAAGAGTAAGACATTTTAATGGCTGCCCAAGCTACTCATTTTTTAAAAGAATGATTTATCACTTACTAGTTTTCATACACTTACATACAGTTTACTTAATTTACAAAGGTTGTGTGCTTGAATACATTATCAACTGACAAATCAAAACCCAGATTCTAGTATTGTTTGTTTTACAAGTTTCGAAGATAGGACAATACTGTGGACTATAGAATGGACCCTCCCACCCACCCAGCCTAGAAGTCTCTTGGCTACAAGATTCTCAAAATCACTTACATACTTTTTACATGGATATGTTTCACCTGAAGAGGGCGCTGTGTGTATGAATAAGTATACGAATATTCCCTCCATCTGTAGAGTGATTGTGAGCGAGGTTACTAGAGTAGGCCTACACATCGCAATCATAAGTCGAGTCATTTTGTCTATCTTCGAATGCGGCATGAAAGTATAAGTTGAAGCCTCACTGATCAAGACTTTGCACAGCGTAACTGTTTTTCTTCCACAACAACATGAAGATGATGCTCACCGGTTGGTTTCTATGCATATGTTTCTATGCAGGTTGCCAACCTCCAGTACAACTATTAATAATCTGTTTTGATTTCAATAATGCAACTTGTGGAGCAGAGAGCTGTTTAGTATAGGACACTTCAAAAAAACCTACACAGAAAGTTCTACAAACTTCTGCTTGAGTATTTTTACATTATTACTAGCAAACTGGCACTAAACCATTTATGGGATTTTAACTTGCAAGTTCCTGATTTTAATTTATCAATACTCCCACCAATTTATCTCTTTCCTCTACCTCTGCCCCCTCGTTTGTGCCCTCCCCCACCTCCCCGGTATCCTCCTCCCCGGTTTCCTCCACCCCCTCCCCCTCTCTGATAGCCCCCACCCCCACCCCCACCTCCTCCCTGAGAGCCCCCACCCCCACCCCCACCTCCTCCCTGATAGTCCCAAACTCCACCCCCTCCCTGAAAGTCCTGGTACCCACCACCGGTGCCAGAACTGAACCCAGCATTCCCGCCCTGCTGCCCACCCCAGCCAAGCCCTTGATTACCTCCTTGCTGGTGCATCCCACTATTGGAGGCATCATTGTGCCTCCATCCCCTTCCTCTTCCCCCTCCTCCTTGGCCACCTCTTCCTTCTGACCATCCTGTACATCAACAACAAATTCAATACGATTCACTTCAAACTTGTCATCGACAAATTAAACGCTTTATCAACTTGTACACTGTTTATACTAATAGTAATAATAGTAATGACTGGATTTATAAATACTTTGGGGAAGTTGTACTGACAACTAAAATTGCCGTATCAGTAGCACTTTTACACGTTACGCGCGAGTTTGTTTACAAAATTTTGTATCTCGGTTAAAATGGCCCCGATGTACACACAAAACAAGTACGAGATACGACGATTTTGCACGGACCATTTTCCAGAGAGATACGACATTTGAGCAAATTCGAGATCTGACGTTTTTGCACTGACGCGACATTATATTTGTTGTTACAACACATCATACTTCTCTCGTTCGGCGGATTGACGTTTATCTGTGCCGCATTATATGAAGCTTGGGCAGTGTTTGTGTGTACTTCAATCCCCACAATTGCTTCGTAAAGCGCATGCATAATAGACTGGTGCACAAGCAAGAGTCCACTGCGCGTGCGTCTGTACCCTGTACGTGATGTTGGCACATCCGCTTGGAAATAGCATCTGCCATGTGATCATGAATGGACCGGTGAGAATTCGGCTCTCAATCATGAATATGTATGAAGTATAGTAATACAAAAATGAACAACTAGCACTGAACTGATGTTATCTGATTTTCCTCCCAGTCAAATAATTGTTACCAACCAGAGACCAAAACTCAATCTTACCTCCTTGTACTTTACCGCCTCTGCCACCCCGTCCACCTACGTAAAAAAACAAAACAATTTTGTATATTTGACTTAAGACTCTTGTTCTGAGGAAGATCATTGTAAAATATCAAATCAAGAAGAGACAACTATGAAGGGGAGACAACTACATGTGATAATTTCTGTGACATTCAAACAACAAGCCTTAACGAAGTTAGCATGAGAATTCATCTGTGTTGGTATTTTGATAATTAACAGTTCAACTTTTGATCGCAACACTGGAAATATTTTTGCACCTGTACTTTTCGACCGAAACATCCGGGTCATCCTGCTGATGAAAACCGTTTCGGTCGAGAATTACAGAAACAGAAATATATCCAGGTTTGCGATCAAAAGTTAAACAGTAAATTGTAAGCCTTCATAAAGTTGGCTGCTTATTCATTGACCCAGTTAAACAAAGCACTAACTAGTCATCACCTCAGAAAGAGTATTCTGGGTGTCTCGTAACAATAGGGAGACCACCAACATAGGGCTTGATAGCTCAGCTGGTACAGCACCGGCGCATAAACCCGAAGTTCGCAGATTCAAATCCAGCTCTCGTAAATTGCTTTTCTCATCCCCCAGATATTTATAATTGCACGGTCCGTTTCCCATGTAGATCACTACTTAAAGAAGAAATCATGTCCCCTTACAGCGATTCCCTTACAAATGCCGCTTTGCTTCCCAGGTTGTATCATAAACTGTGCTCAATCCCTCGCTATAAGGCAGTATACGACTTCCGACTGGCACCCCCCCCCCCCACCCCGAACAAAGACATTGACCAAATAGGGAAAACAAAACAAGAGCGATTCTGCCAAAACTCACCTTGAGGGCGTTGATCCTTGGGCGGTTCTGTTCTCTTTCGGAAAGACGGCATTTCTCTGGGTGGTGGGGTGGCCTCAAGAGGGCGCCCTCCTCTATCAGGCACCTGCGGTGTACATCAAGAGACAACTGGACTTTAAAACCATGAGATATATTCCATGAACAAAATTTGCTTTAATGATCAAGATTACAGGCCTGAATTACACGCACACTATGGCCGCTGTTGCCCCAGGGGTCGATTTCACAAAGATAGTCCTAACTTAGGACTAGTCCTAGGAGTTATTAAAAACTTAAGGCTAGTCCTAAGTTAGGACGAGTAACTCGTCCTAACTCGAGATATGACTAGTCTTAACTCTTTGTGAAATCCACCCCTGGTCTTGATTCTCATGTCCCTGCAAAATATCTTCAAAGACTTACAAATTTTCTTTTGGATGTGCCCTTTCTAAAAAAGAGAAAAAAGGCCTTGCCTCTTCAAAGGCGAAACTCCAGGCATGAGATTCCTCAAACAGAACGGTGTTAATAATAGATAGTTCCCATTTAACATCACACAGTCGAAAGTCGGCCATCTTGACAGGAAAATAAATCATTTTCGGAACACACAACTACGCGTCATAATAACAATAATAATAGCTTGCATTTATATAGCGCTTAATATAGGGTTTCTAAGCGCTGTTACATAATAATAGAATTAATTACACAATAACAAAGTAAGTGTACAATAAAATGACATAATTTTTAAGTGAGATGATACATCCTATACTGTAACATGCTTAGATTGATCTAAGTAAGTGGGTTTTTAGTTCAGACATGCATAAATACCTTGTGCGGCACGCAGGAGTTTTATAAAATTCCGCGCGTGATTGGTCTATGAACCACTTGGCTGTGCGTAGACGAGTTAGAACGCTTGGCACAGCTCAAAGCAGCCGAAACCCAAGCTGCCTGTAAAGATGTTGCATGTCAGGAACTATTTATTACAAGAAATACGGCAAACTTACGTGGCCCATGATGACTTTATTAATGGCGCATTGGGTATTCTGTCTGACGGAGCCACTGCTAGTTTTCTTTAGCTTAGCCAGATCTGGAATGAAATCATATCAGACAGTTATAAATAGCCCCTCTAAAATGTCCTTTAGCCCTTTGCTTAATATATATGTAGATGACTTAAGTCAACTGCACTCAAACCACCTCTTCCTTATAATAATAATAATAATAATCGACTCTTATATAGCGCTTTATCACAGCCTGAGGGGCGTATCAAAGCGCTTCTGACATTATTACCCCTGGTCACTGGGCCATATATTTCATTCCTTAAACCATCTCAGCTCCCTGGGGAGTATACAGCCGGTGCTGCGAGTTTACCGTGCTCCAAGCTAATCATTCACATAAACCATCTCTGCCCTCACAGGTACCCATTTTACCCCTGGGTGGAGAGAAGCAATTATGGTTAAGTGTCTTGCTCAAGGACACAAGTGCCACGACTGGGATTCGAACCCACATACCGATAACTTAACCACCAGAACTTGAGTCCGATGCTCTTATCCGCTCGGCCACGACACCCCACATAGATGACTTTAGTTTGTAGTAGACCTTACAGTAATTTTCTTTGTTCCATTAACATTGCCCAGGCGGATCTCATAAATTTCTTTTGTTATGCAAATTGGCTGGACACACACTCTTCTCTCTCTCCCTCATTTTCATCTTTTTGTCTCCTGGATGAGGCCGCAGTTACAGCGATTACCAGAGTGTATGCATATGTAGCACTCCTACCCTTTGAGAGGACAATTCATCACTTTCGTTAATTTCTTTAGGACTCTCGTGTCTGTGGTGTGTTGTTTGGCAGTAGTATACAGTTAATAGGCGCACCGCAGTAACAAGTTCACCCACTCGGCAAAAACAGCGGAGCCATTGTTTTTTCTTTGGCACAAGTATTGCTCTCTTGTTCTTGATTTACAAAGAGGCAAAGTAGCAAAGTTGCCATTGAGTTTTTACTGTTTTCATTTCATCGAGAGCAAAAAACACGCTACTGAGATGATCAAGAAAGCACACAAAAATAACTACAGCCTGAGCACAAAGGCCATTATTTATAAGGCTCTAGATTTGTCCATGTTCACCCTCCATAGCCAAACTTATACAACGACTGGAAAGAGAAAGATTGAATGGCGGTATTCCGATGGTGGTTCAACAAAAAAAAAGGAGTTGCTCACTATACCATCCTTTCAAAGTGGCACTGAAAGATTCAAAATGCCTGAACAATGAGAAAGTGCCACATGTCCGTTTTCAGATCACACTTAGGAAAGTAAGATGGAGATTCTGACCGATCTCACTGATTTGGGGATTTTTTTGATTTGAATTGAAATCTTCAGGGGGATAGCAGAGTTTGTGAAATTTATATTTATTGGTTTATTTCATAAAAACGAATGTACAGTATGGCAACCGATAGGTTGAATTGCACTGATACAATACATACAATTTCTTTAAGAGTAGCTTAAAGGTTAAACACACAATTTGTAAGAGAAAGTAATTAAAAAACAATCAAAACAACTAACAATCAACCAACACAATACCATTTAGAATGTGAAGGGTGTTAAAAAAAAACCACCAAAAACATTTGGAAAGTACTGGGCAGGTAAAAAACGAATACAAATAGCTCCAGATCATAATTGCGCATTCAATAACCTAGTTAGATAGGGGATGCAACTGTCTCTGTATCTATTTTATGGTGGTTAAGTGGTTCGCATTCCTTAAGCCGTTAAGCCTGGTGGGTGGGAGCCAGTCAAATTTGCCTCTGAATACATGTGTGCTGTGTCGAGTACTCCAACAAATGAGTCACCAACAATTGTTCGTGTCAAAGGGTTAACTTTCTCGGTCACTACACTGCCAAAAATGGTCTCCTTGAAATAAGAAATAATCTTATTACATGAAAACTTTTCTTGTGCCACTCTCAAAAATCTTAATCGAAAAAATTTACAGGGAGTGACACAAGAATGATCTTCTTTCTTTTTTTTCTTTTTTCAAGAATACCATTTCTGCAGCGTACACTGTAGCAAGGTGGACCAATAATATTACCATTTCAAAAGTCTGCTAGCATTTTCACTGGTACATATCCTGAAGTTTCTTTCAAACACTGTCAAATTCATGAATTTTATACACAGTGAATAATTTGTATTTCACTGTTTAATTTTTTGACTACAAATTCTTTTACTTAAAAAAAGGGGGAAACATTTTGATTGATTACCTTCCCTAGCAGCCATGAGGTTTGCGATGGTAACCGGGCTATCGGCAAGTAGTTTAGCACGCTTGGGTCGGTATGCCGCTGCTAACTCATTCTGCAGTTTACCCTATGGAAGGTACAAATATGGTAGACATTGGTTTGACTATTATAGCAATATGGAATTCACAAGTACAGCAGAAACTATGGAACAGATTTTCAAGAATCTGGTTGTGATATGTTAGTTTTGGTCAAAGCTGCCTGAAGCCACCAAGGTAAATTTTGAATCTTCTGCTACTGTAAGTGATGATTACTTACAGACTGTACGTAATAAATCATTATGTGTCTGACACAAAGGGCGTAATGAAAAAAATTACCGGTGAAAGGCGTAAGCAATTAATGTGCAAAATTGTGATTCAAGGAAACTGAGTGTGATAGTTTGCTCGGTTTTCTCTGCCATTCATAAGTCATTATAGGAAGGTTAATTCTGCATGGGAACGAGAAAACATCTCTTTGGGGTAATTCTAGCAACAAAAAATTATCAGAAATGCAACCTTTTTTTTTTATCAGGAGCCATTTTGTTATCAACAGCCTTTTGTGACTGGAAAAGATACTTTGTGTGCCCGAAAGAAGGGCGTACAACCTAACAACCTTCTTCCGGTCACACCACAAAACAATATTAATAATACAGTAATTCAAAGCATTCATTATTTTTAACACCAGGTATGCTAAGCTATGTTTGAAGCACGACACACATTTATAATAGCACCATGTAGGGTTCTGCAAGGTATATATGCAGCGCAATCTGCTGCCCGACCATGCCAGAAACACCAGGTTAAAACCACTTCTCTAAAAAATGTACTGGGTTCTTATACGTGCATGACACAATGTACAGAACCGACGGCTTTACGTCCCCTCCTCCGTAGAGCGAAGGAATGACGGTACAGCGTCTTGCTTAAAGACGTAAGTGACCTGACTGCGACACGAATCTACACTCTGACACCAGAGCTTGGGTTCGGTGCGCAAGCCCGTTCATGCGTGACACTCCGGCCTCTGATCTCACCTTGACACGTTCTGACCACTGGAAGGACTGTACTGTGACATCCAGGCGTTTCAGTAACATCTGTCTCCGCAGGGTGTACTCTTTCCTCATGCGCTCATTTATCTTACCAAGTTTTGCCTGTAAAAGACAGGGTACAGACCAGGTGGCCATCAAACGAACAAATATCCACGTGGCTACTTTGTCTAATCAGTACCAAACACAGCGAGGATAACTTTACATCTAAAATGTTATCAAAGGTGGTGGCAGCATGTTTAACATGGTGACCCAGCCAAAAAACAGCCACAGCCACATCGGAAGTGAATTATATTGAATAGCCAGACAGTAGGAAGGTTAACAAATAGCAACGATTCGAGTCACAAAAATCACAAGGAAAACCACATTTCTGCTAGCTGAGGTCAATGTAACAAGAGTGACTATGGAATTGCCCCTAATTGAAACATTACATCAAATATCTGCAATATGCTGTAGCAACTTTGGTCTCTAAAAATGAATTGTTGTGGTACCCGCTGCTAAAACATAGGATTCGAACTGCCCGGCGCAGTCTTTAGAATGGCGAAGGTTGTGGGTTCGAAACCCACTGAAGTAATATCCCTGTGGGGTTTTTTTTGCAATGAAATTGGAAGGACTGAGTTTACAGCGCTTGACACACATCGGTGTAAGGGTAAAACCCAAATAGTGTGCTGTACAGCAGACGTTTTATGCAGAATTTGGAACAAACTGTGTTGTCAAAAGGTCAACGTTCCTTCACACTTTAAAGTAAAAAATATCTTGCATTTATTTTATTTTCCCAATAGATAAATGCTACTTTACATACCCATTGCTGCTCGCTGAGTTTCTCCTTAAGAATTGGTTTGCCCGGCCCCGCCTTCCTGATTGCTGTCCGAATCTTCCCCTCAATCTTATTAAACAGTTGAATCTCGGTCACGCCCGCCGGTGGCTTACTCAGCTCCAGACTCTTACAGATGTTTCTTAGATGTTGGCTGGAGACATGCCAGCCGCACTGATCAAAAAGGGACAGAGATGTGATGATTGAAGCAGAGAACGACTGCCTGTTTGCCCAGCCTAGCAAGATCCACCCTCACAGATCACCACAGAGGGCCAACCATGCATGGGCAAAAGACCTTTATCGTCTTTCTTTCCTTCAGTTCCACTCAAAAGGCAAGGGCACAAAGGCGGTTTTCTCCTTGGTATAGGGCACCTCTATGAGGAACTTGTGAATGTTTATTGGAAGATTTCAAAGGGCATCAAGGCAATGACCTGGGGCAATGGAGGCAATTGCCTTGAAGTATCAGGCCTGTCAAATTTTGATGCAATCTAAAAAAAAAATATTATCACTTCTCAAATATTACCCTGCACATTTGTGCATTGGTCAAAACGAAAATGAAATGTTATGAATGAAAGAGATTAGCGTATTATATTCGTACCTCTTTATCCACCTCCATGGCTTCCACTTTTTTGGGACGGCTAGCAATAATCTTGGCCGCTTGCAGTTCACTCGTAAGGAAATCTGCAACAATGAAAAATGAGTTTCCTATAGATGTAAACACACATTTGGAAGAGTCACCTGTACTTCACATCCACCCAAATAAGGATAGCCTGGTTGTGTTTGAGTACCTCAACAACAAAACTACCTTTTTTTTACTTTTTCTTTTTTTTTAATGGAAAGTTACCAATCTTAAGGCCGTAAAAAAAGCTGACATAAACCAGTTCACTTCATGATGCAACAGAATCCTCTGCTACGTTTTGCTGCATTTAGCACGGCTTCCATTTCAACCGTGTTGCATTTATCAGGGATTGTATTGGCCCCGTAGGAAATTTTTATTGAGTAAAAGGTTGACCTATTATGTATATTTTGGTGAAGGCTTTAATAGACTTTCAGGCTATTTGATAACAATTTTGCTGATTTTTGTGAGGGCCCAAAAATCAGAAATCAGATTAAAGTGGGAGGAATATCCAGCCTGATTTTGATTCATTTAGCAGGGTGCTGAGAAAGCACCTGATGGTGGTTAGGAATAAAGAGTTTCAAAACATCACTGTCTTGTGGCGAACAAAGCTCCGTGTACTGCAGTCATAGTCTCTCCACTCACCAAGCACTCGCAGTCGGTTCTGTTGGTTGCCAAATCGGTCGATCATTTCTCCTTGGGTGAGGGAGCTATACGGACAGTTCAGCTCACTCAGTAGACTGCTCAGTTCCAATTCAAAGGACTCTGCCTCATCAGCAGCTGCAGTGAAAAAAGAAAAGAAGTTTTGTCACTGCAGTACTTTAGGAAGGAACCGAGGTTGTGGCTTGTTATAGCACTATGCACTAATGCCAAGTACCCGGGGCTCAGACAAACATGTCCAATTTCACTAATATATGGGGGCGTACATGACCAAGTTTTATGTTTACTCGCATGTACTGACGACACTACTAGTACAGTTTGGCGTGTTGATAATGCAGTGATCGGGTAAGTGCTGGAATTTGTGTCTGACAGCCCGGTATTTTTAGCAAAAGTGCCGTCGTTAGTGCAGAGTGCTATTACCTGAAACACATTGCTGCAAATTTTTTTATAAGTTCACATGGATTGAACGCTTGAATTTGGTAACTTCAGTTTCTTTTTTGAAACAATTATAACATGATCTGCAGCCATGAACAAACAATGTGCATGTTTCTGTTTTGTGCATTGTTTGGGCATAGGCAAAAGTGTTTTTTAGTTTTTGTGTTGAAATATCATCATCTGTCATCTTTGAAATTTTTTTTTATTTAGTGAATTCAACTTTCAATGGTTAGTTCACTTGCTGGGAAGTGTTACCAAGAGTAGAAGGGTTAACTATTGTTAACCTTTAACCTTGCCGTCACTTATCAGATTGACTTACATGTTGTTGTAGACACTGTGTTTTCTATACCACTCAGATTGCGGAGTCCTTCAGCCAACCAGCTAATGAGAGCAGTAAATTCCACTGAGCTTGGCCCTCCTTCAATGGCTTTATGGAATACAGTCTCATCCTTAACAGGACCATCATAGCTAAAAATGAACAATCACAATCCCAGAATAGAGCAGGGTAGTTGAAACAGGGTAGAGTATAGTCTATAGAGCAGGGTAGTTAACTGGGTAGTTGAAAAGTGGCAGGTGCGATTCGACAAAGCAATAGTCGCGACTTCGACATTAGTCGCACTAGTCACCCAGCCCAGGCTTAATACTCAATTGTGATCATAATGCACTTTCTGACACTGTGTGAACTGAATAATGGCTACAATCGTTTAAAACTCTGGGGTTTTATTTAGTCTTGGTCTTTATTTGCATGTTATCCCTCAAAAGAAAGTAAAGTTAGTAAAAAAAAACAGGTAAAAAGTCATGACCAAAATTAAAAATACTTTTAAAATTATTATTCTGGTAATGAAGAAAAAGCATTCATCTCAAGGCAAATTTTCGATAACACAAACACCAGTTTTCATTAACAAAATCTGAGTTACAAAACAAACGGTGTTTTTCAGTTTTAACCCTTAACTGTGTCAACTCCAATGACTATGCGCAAATGTTGGAAGGAACCAACAGATATTTCCCACACCATCCAACATATGTTACAAATGTGATCTGTGCATTTGCAAAGTGTTTTCATTGAATTGTTTCTGTTTTATTTTCTCATTTTCTAAAAGTAAAAAGCAAAATGTAAAAGTAACAGTTGGTTATATAGTTCAAAAAATGTAAGGAATGAAGGAATACATAATAAAAATAGAGATATACAAGTTAATTATGCAATCCACGAAATAAAATAAAAATAAATAAAAAATTTAAAAAACGCGTCATAAAAAATAAAATAAAAATATACCAATGACTAAGGGCCATGCACAGAGAAAGCAAATAAATGAAAACGGAAATGAATATGTTCCGTCCCAATTTGACAAATTGTCCCAACTATAGTTGGGACTGGTCCCAACTTGAGTGTTAAAGTTGGGACGTCCCAACTATAGTTGGGATCGCCCATAGACTTCAACAGGACACCGTGCACAGCCGTGACCAATCTTGGATCGTGATGCGATCGGCGTTAATTAACAAGATTTTTTATTTCAAACCCGGGTCTCGGCTCTGTACAAACTCATGTGTTTAGAGGGTTCTGACAGCGGACAGCACAGGCCAGCAGCCTCATGCTGAGTGCTGCCGGGTGACGCTTTCTTTTCTACCTCTATGGTCTCTCAGTAGGCCTACGCATTTTAGTTTCCCTTCTCTCCGAAACAAAATTCTAATTAATCTCAAATAATATCAAGGGAAAGTGGTCTTAAAAACTTCATACTATGATACTTACTACTAGTACTATTATGTTTTTAGTTTATTCGTGGGGTGCTTTGTGTTCACTGTGATCCCAACTACAGTTGGGACGCCCCAACTTTAACACTCAAGTTGGGACCAGTCCCAACTATAGTTGGGACGATCATCAAGTTGGGACGGAAAAAATACAAAGTAAGTTGGGAGGCAAACCTCCATCAAATGCACCACTTGCAAAGATAATAAAATAACAAGTGAAAGAGAACTATGAAAATATAGCAAACATAACAAAAACCAAAGATAAGTGAGCTGACACTTTCAAGCCAGCAAAACATCAATGACAGGTCATTACCCAAGTGAGCTGACACAGTTTGACTTGGGGGATGGAATGGTTGCAAACCAGACACATTATAGCCACAGCTAGCTGTCGGCAAGACGTCAGACACTTGCTGCACACAAAGAACAGACAGCTCCACTTATGAAAGGCTTAGATCTGGGGAGGTCTGTATTTGACATGGGATATTTATGTGCTAAGTGCATGAGTGCAAATAGTTTTTTGCCCCTCAAAAAACAAAATCTGGGACCAGACACCTCCCCCCCCCCCCCCCCCTCTACTGGGAATTTGAGTCCCACAGGTCATTACACTTTGGAGATATGCTAATTTTATCAATGTGTGGAAATGTTCTTTGGCCCCTCCACACAGTAAAGGGTTAAAATAAATGGCACAAAACAAAAAGACAAATTACTAAATTAGGAAATTAGCTGATCAGCTGAAAAGATGCATGCATCGCATGCCTGCGAGTTAAAACACGCGCAAGCTTCAAACTTGCCCGCGCATGTTAAAGACTCACCCAGACAAGTTTCAAACGTGCGCGCGCAAGTTTCACACTTGCCTTAGCAAGTTCGAATCGTGCGCGGGCAAGTTTCAAACGTGCGCGGGTTTACTACTTTGCTCTCAATAGCACTATTTTACCTTTTTTAAATTAAAAATAAGGCTGTCCAGAGCGCCGCCGACTAAAATTTCCCACAATTAAAACAACTTGAAGGGGCTATTGCAATATCTAATGGCATAAATTCTTACCCTAGATCATCCAGACTGTCAAGTATGTAATCTTCCATTGTATGTGAGAAAAAAATTCACTGCCGTAGACTAAGAAAACGGTATTTAAGTGTAGTTTCGCAAAGGTTTCACGGCATACGCCGCCACACGTACACACACAGGAGCACTTGCACAGCGCCCTCAATAGTTTGCTGATTGTAATTGTGTAAACAAGACATGACGGATACTCTATTTTTAGACAGTGCAGTGAATTGTTGGCAGGTCGTTGCAGGTTTTTAAAATTACTATTAAGATAAAGCCACATAAAAGTCATGTCTCCATCCAAGGAAGATTCACAGGAACCGGAAATTGCGATCGGTGCTCGTTTCGTCAGTGAGGGTGACTTGGGGACAGTTAGATTTGTAGGCGAGGTCCCGCCTACAAAAGGTAAGATCGCCGATGATCGATCCACACAAAAACATGACATTGACTAATGACAGTGACACTGAGGGTCCGACATTTACACTGACAGTGACAGTACGACTACGATACATATGATGGACTATTCTGGGTGGATATTCACATCAGCCGTCCGAGTGACTGCAAAAGTTTGAGGGCGCTCTGAAGTTCCAGGCAGGAAAAAATGTCTGTCGTATACATGTCCATCTGATGTGAAGTGGTTTTAAAAAGGCACTGGGTGAGAGGGAAGGGTTAGTTTATTGGATAGTTATGAGGGAAGGTTGGAGGGGAGGGGTAGCGGAGGTTGAAACCCCAAACATCAGATTAGGATGTTTTTTTAATCATTTTTTTAACATCATTTAATATGTGTATATATTTTTTTTTGAAATGTGAAGTTGATGTTAATGTGTTTTTTTTTAAATCAGGATTATGGCTCGGTGTTGAATGGGACAATCCTGAGAGAGGAAAACATGACGGATCCCGTGATGGCCTCCAATACTTTCAATGCAGGTATTCTACATCTAGATGAATCCCCATCACTCTTGATACATTTTCTATATACGCCTACACACAGCAATTCGATAGACCCAAGATCACTGTTGTAGTTGCAATAACCTTGACCCTCTATTCTCCGGACAGTCGTAGACCTGAGCTGAGGGTAGAAATTCACAAAATTTTAACTTGTGGTCTGTCGGTGGTCTAAAAGCTATGATTGTCACAACTAGATCACTGTACATACAATGTACATTCTTGGTGGATGTCATCAACCTTTATCTGCCACTCTCTTAATGGTGTTTAGCCTCTTTAAAGGCAAAGTATACCTTTGATTTTTGCAACCGTTCGATTGTTTTAATCCTATATAAATGTAGATATAAAATAAAACTAACCTGTGAAAATTTCATTTCAAAAGGTGGTTGCGTTTTTGAGATATCGCTGAAAATCCGGAGCGAAAATGTCCACGCAGGAAGAATAATCCCTAATAGAAATACACAATCTGAGAAACGTTTCTGACAGTAACGCTTCTCAGATTGAAATTTGTGGGCATAACAACTGATATCTTTTTACATAACCATTATTACTTCGAATTAAAATGTTTCTCGAAATGCTTTATACTATCGAAAGCTGCTGTACTTCTAACCAATAAGTTTTTATTGCCACTAATTTTTTAGAGTGATTACCAAACGTATACCTTCCCTTTAAGCAAAAAAACAGTTTTAACTAAAAATTTATGTTAAAAAAGAATGGAAAATTACTTCAAAGGAAACATCTGCCGGTCTTCTTCACATTAGGTTCAGGAGATAACCCATAATTGGCTTTAGAAGAGCACATATTACTTTAGATGTTTCATTTTCAGTATTTCAGGCTGAATCATTTCTCTGGAGGGTTGGGACTGGTATAAACTGTATAATCAGTGAGCCTCAAGATTTAAACTAGACCCTTTTTGTGATTGCTAATCCCATGCTATATACATTGAGTTAGTTAATAAAGTAAGATGTAACAAAAATCTGCAAATAGTACAGTAGTTATGTACTCAATTCAACTATCTAAAGACTTTCAGACATTCTTGAACAGCATATTTTTTATCAATTTCTTTTGACCGAACTGATCTTGTCTTAAATAAAGTTCTCCAACTGGTGGGTCCTTCATTCGTCCCAAGAAAGCCGACTTTGGCACAGACTTCTACACTGCGTTACAAGAACGCTATGTTCCTGATAACAAGGATACTGCAGACATCAATGACGAAGATATGTTCATCTACGGAACCAACAACCAGGTCACGATGGTGGAGATGGTTGGAGCAGCTGAAGTGGCTAAACGACAGAGGTACGCAAGTGAAGCACCCGTGAATTATCTTTGGCGCTTGCTGAGAAGAAAAATGGTGCTTTGATAAGTCTTGGGGGGGGGGGGTGCTCCCCCTCCCGTGCTTAATTTCCCAGCCTTGATGGCATGTCGTGGCTTAAGATCCGATGGTTGAATCATCAAAGTGTGGGTTTGATTCTCGGTCATGACACTTGTGTCCTTGAGCAAGGTACTGAAACCTGATTGTTTGAACCTATGTGTATAAATGGAAACTTTGTAAGACAGTATTGTGTGTTAGAAAACCCCTTATGTAAGCAGCTTGGGGTTGTATGCTCCCCAGGGAGTTGAGAAAGTTTGAGGAATGGCCTACGCATGCCTGATGAACAAGGAATATAATATTCTTATAATTAAAACCTCATTGGACTCTGCAACTCTATTTATTAATCCATTTTTGTTTTTATTTTTTCGCTTCTGATTTTGTCTTTGAACAGTTCTTTCTCCTCACTAAAAGATGTTTTCCTTCGTGACATGAGGATAAACCGTGTTGGATCATCCCAGCTGGATCAAACAATACCAAGTATCCTTGCAATAATCCCAGTGACCCCGAATCCATTAGCTTGAACTTGATGGATTTGTTACTGTACCCCCCTGCCCCCCAAGCCACTCATTCAATAGTATGAAGTCAGGGATACCACCCACTCATTGGTATATCAATTTTATCAGAGTCCAAACGTCTGGGTGTCAGTGTAGTATTTTGATGGATTTGATGCTGTAATTGTGAGCCACCCACTCATATGCATCTCAGTCTCCTCTCAATCTCATCTCAGTTGGGTGTGGATGGGTTACGGTACCCACAAGGCACCCACTCATTGCATGAGTCCAGACCAATCTTATCAGAGTCCAATCATTTAGGTGTTGAGGTGGTTGTTTTTTTTCTGAATCGTTGTTTATTTCTTTCAAACTATTAAATGACACAAAACACAACATTTAATTCTCATAACCTTTTTAAATACTTGGTGCGCATATAAGCAGCCTGAGGCTGTATGCTTCCCCAGCAAGTTGAGAAAGTTTGTAGAATGAGCTTCCTTAATGTATCTTTAAAAGAAATAACTGAGCTGGATTTATCCAAAAACTTAATCCCAACGTGGGAGGTTGTGGCTGAACTATGCGGCCAGCTGAAACAACTGAAGAGACTTTCACTAAGGTAAAGGAAACAAAATTATTTTACGAGTTTATAAGCCCATTTTGCACACAACAGAGTTATTTCCCTGAAAACAAAACCCCAGGAAATTCCTGGGGAATTTAAACCCTCAGCCACCCTGTGTTCCTTTCACAGTAACTGCAATTTCAACAGGGAGTGTAAATATACTTACAAACATGAATTTGGTTAGCTGACATACCCTTACGGATCCGGTATGTGGGGTCCTGCTATTGTTGTTCGATTATTCCCATTTCTGGAGAAAATTCTCTGTGGGGGTACCACTATAAGAAAGAAAACCTTGTGTGGTAGCATTGTTCTATTGTTAAAAGTACCCTGTAAGATGTTACCCTGTGTGTAAGGGGCACTTTACCTTACTTGAAAGCAGGGGTACCTATTTACCTGGAGCTCAGTTGTGAAGGTTAGACTTTCAACTGTGGAGTGGCCTACAAATTTTCCTTGTGAAATTTGTCTTGCGAGAAAAGGGCTTTTTGTGCACGTAATACAAATGATAAGTAGAAACTAAATTTGCATGGCTGCATTATTTTTATTTTTTTTTCAGATTAATTGAAATTTCAACAGACTTTATTTCCCCTTATACTGTACTGTGTCAACACTTCAGGGTCATGTCACATGAAGCAATTTACAGGCAATCAGTCTCCAAGAAGAAAATGAATATTCATTTCAATTTTTAACATAGTTCTTTTGAGGATTGTCAGACATTGTTAGAAAAATAACTTCTGTGCTACCAGAGTACTCTTTTTTTGCATGCAGTGCAGTTGGTCAGCTCCAAGTTGCCTGTAAAAATTGCCCTGTGTGACAAAGCCCTCAGTTATTTTTTCTGTACATGGGAGACAAATCACGTTAGGGTGACAAGTTGTTGTCGAATGTGTTTTCTATTGTTTTAAGACCAACTTTTACTGTCACATCGCTTAAATTGCTTCCTTGGGCCAAACCAAGCTATTTTTACAGAGCTTTGGAGGAGGGGGGTAGTATTAAGAAATAGGTTTATGATAAGAGTACATTTTTTGCACAAGTCTATATGGAAAGGTCCCCGAACCTAGCATAAAGAGTAATTGTTGTTGTCCAAAAGGTATGTTTTTATCATCGATGTGGTGTTTTTTCTCTTGCAGCGAGAACAGGCTGCAGATTCCAGCTACTCCATCCAGTTTGAAGAGTTCCTTTGCAAACCTACAAGATTTATTCTTGAATTACTTGAATCTAACATGGCCAATGGTAAGAAACGACGACCAGAGGTTCTTGTCAGGAGTTTTACATATCCTTTGATTCCTTCAACATTTCTTGACATGTGAAGCACTTGATGTCATTTGGGTAGAGCACCTTTTGCTAGAGGTCAAAAGAACGTTACTCTGATTGGCTATCTCGTGCACTGCGTGTACATAATTAGCATTTTACAGTTGTTTCATAATCATTTTGCCTCTAATAAAGGTGGCAGCGTGATTGATGACATCAATGATGGATGAACCTCCAGTTTCACAGTTTTGTCTGTAAATCCTTGAAAATGTGACAGGCTGGAGGTCCAGGGGTTTCACTCTCGTCCAAGAGGAGACCTCCGCCCGTTATTCAGGATTGTAAAAGCTTGTACATTCAAACCCCTGGGATTGACCCCTGCACTAACGTGATACGCAGCTACTGTCTGCCATGCTCGCCATTCAAATTGAGTCAAATTGTGCGTGGAAATAGTGGTTAGTGTGTAAACGCTGCGTTGACATCTTCATTTTTTTATTTTTTTTTTATTTTTTTTTTTTTAATGCAAGTCGCCAGACACACAAGGCCTGAAGGCCACTTCAAGGTGTGGGCTACAATCAACTATTTTTTCCAGGGGCCGTTGCCACCTACTCCTGGGGCTGAAACAGGGTTACCCCCTTTACAGTCCATACGGATGTAGGCTTGGGTATCATCCATCAGAAGCCTGGCTGGTAGAGCAGAAAGCACTACCTCCCCAACTTTACGAAGCAATCATGGTTAAGTGTCTTGCTTAAGGACACAAGTGTCACGACCGGGACTCGAACCCACACTCTGCTGATCAAACACCAGAGCTTAAATCCGGTGCTCTTAACCGCTAGGCCATGTCGCCTGTAATGGCCTGAGTGCATTATCATTTGTAACACCCACAGGTGCATCATGGGAAAAAAGCACATGAGGAGTTTACACACAATATATGTACACAGTGAAAGTGAAGCAGAAGTTTACATTGTCTCCAGTTTGTTTTCTTCATTATTTCATTATGTAAAATTGTCACACCAAGGACAACACACCGCCATCTTAAAAAACGATGACGAAACAATTGAAAACGCACATCTTGTAAGCGCGGTACAGAGCGTGAGCCAATGAGCCAGTTTCTTTTGACCTCTTGCCGAGGGCGCCCTACTCACACGATGTCATGCTTATAAAGTCGATTGTGATGATGACATTAGGTGAATCATAAATTTAGCCAAAAGGATAAAAAGGATACAGTAGAAGTAGCCCAAGAAGTAGAACCCATGGCCAGGGAGCACTTTGTATTGCAATACATTTAGGAATTTACCAGCAAGTCTGCTGTAAAACCACTCTCTTTAGGTCATGCTCAAAGCCATTTTGTTTTACACAATTTGGGCCATATTTTCCTGCCCCAAGGTGTAGCACATGATTGATTGAGTTTCCAACAATTATAAACTGATGCTTTTTAAACTGAAAGCTTACTAGTGTAGTGTCATGGCTGAGGGGCTACTGCACTGAACTCAAAGCTCTGGGTGTTCAGTGATAAATTGATCAATATGTATGCAGGGTTGATACTCAACTATGTCCAAATTACTGTGCAGCGTTTCTAATACTGTTGTTATCGGTGGGAATGATGTAGGTGGCAGATTGTGCTCCTATGTGGCCTCAGCTGAAGAATCTTCATTTGTGCTTCAATCAGATTTCCACAATTGATCAGTGAGTATTCTAGTGGTTTTCAAGTAATGTTCAGTTTTAGATGCGGGAGGAAACCTTGTAAAAGAGAAAAACCCCTCTTGCCACCCCCCCCCCTAATGAGATCCCCAAAAATGCACAAATGAAAGGTTCGATACATTAAGTAGCCTCCCAAAATTACGCCTTTGCCCTTGCTCCCCCCCCCCAAAAAAAAAAAATAATAATAATAATAATAACTAGACATGTTGCATTTGTGCACAAATGCCGAGCTGTTTCGTCATAACTTTTTCAAATTACTCAACTGAATTTGAAAGTTTTTTTTGTATTCAAAGTACTTATGACGTTCAAGCCTGTTTAAAAAAGAATTTGGATTATACCACGTTTTGTAAGCAATTTATGACTAAAAGGTGCAAAAAATAGAAAAAATCATAAAAAATCACGTGATGACGTCATTATGACGTCATTTCAGAATTTACAAGAACTTGCCAATATCCAACAACCTACCAAGTTTCAACATGATCGCACTAACACTTAGGGAGATATACGACTTCAAAAAAGGCACCTTTAATGCCGCGTCACGTAACCCCCGATGACGTCATCGATCTGAAATTTCACACACATGATGGCTGCTCGACGATCAACATGTGTGTAAATTTTGAAGTGAATACCGTAATTTTCGGATTATAGACCGCGGTTTATACGTTGATTTTGACATTTTTTTGTACTCTTGCGGTTTATGCGTCGGGCGGCTTATACGCCGACGTATAAATATTGAAGAGAAAAAACAGCATTTTTTAAAAGAAAGATCGTTTGTAAAATATTCTAAATAAAAACAATGTTCTTAAACGAAATAAAATCCTGCAAAACATGCCTGTGTGATGACAAAATTACAACGCAACTCGCACTGTGGCAACTACAATGACTGACTGATGTGCCGCCCGCCTGTCACTGCACATCGCCACAAAGAGGACCGCAAACACGCACGGCCCCTCTGTGTGTGTACACATACACATGCTGTGATTGGCCGTTGATGATTTTGGCCGTTGATAGTTCCATTCATAAGATCTTGGCTAGACTTCTGACGGCTCGAGTAGATAGCGCCTGCTGCACATTGTACAACACATAGCCTGAACATCTGACGCCACACTTCGAGGCTCGGGGCCCAGTTTAAGTCTAATCAAACGTGAACAGATTTTGTCAACAGAGGGCGATGCGATGCAGGGCAAAGTTCAACTATTTCTCGGTGTGCGTTGTCGACCGATTCACGAAGATTTTGTTGCCAACGAAGTTTAAAACATGGTCAACACAACCGATCATCAAATCACGAATTCTTCAAAACGTGTGTTGATGGAAAAAGTATAATTCAGGACTGATAGTATGAGATAAAAAATTACCCAAAACGCAGTTTTGCGAACTTCACTTCCGTGTTTTGAGGTTAGTTTTTTGTAACATTTTGGCCGCGGTTTATACGCCGCGCGGTTTATACGCTGACACTAAATATTTTTTTCCATATTTTGGAGCATTGCGGTTTATACGCCGGGCGGTTTATAATCCGAAAATTACGGTACACAAAACTTCACCACACACATCTTCAAAAAGTCCATTTCGATCAGTTTTCAACCTGCCGCTAGAGGGCGCTCTTGTGTGTCGTAACGTCATCGGTATTTTTTTTAAATTACCCACCCTTGCCAGACAATAACATAGTTGAAAGCAACTTCATAACTATTTCCACTTTTGAATAACGAGGCACTTCCGGTTTCGACCGGAAGTAGAGGTCATGTGAGGTCACGCACACTGAATAAAATGAAGACCTAATTTATCCCTATACAATCCCGCAATCAAAAACCTACGGTCTCTTGTGGCTGATTTGTTACTGATTTTCAAATATTTAAAATAGAAACCTTTAAGATGACGTCACGTGACATGTGATGACGTCATCATGACATCATTGTTTTAGGATCATTATTGCACCAATGCCTTTCATCACTGAAAGTTTCATTGCAATTGCTCTTTAGGAACTATGCAAAAGGCTGCCTAGAAAGAATTGTGCGTTATGTCAATGACTTCCTGTCTGAAAAATAAAAATAAACTAGACATATTGCATTTGTGCACAAATGCCAAGCTGTTTCGCCATAACTTTTTCAAAAAATCATAAAAAATCATGTGATGATGTCATCATGACGTCATTTCAGAATTTACAAGAACTTGCCAATATCCAACAAACTACCAAGTTTCAACGTGATCGCATTAACACTTAGGGAGATATACGACATTAAAAAAGGCACCTTTAATGCCGCGTCACGTGACCCCCGATGACGTCATCGATCTGAAATTTCACACATATGATGGCTGCCTGACGATCAACATGTGTGTAAATTTTGAAGTGATTACACAAAATTTCACCACACACATCTTCAAAAAGTCCATTTTGATCAGTTTTCAACCTGCCGCTAGAGGGCGCTCTTGTGTATTGTGACGTCATCGGTATTTTTTTTTAATTACACACCCTTGCCAGACAATAACATCGTTAAAAGCAACTTCATAACTATATCCACTTTTGAATAACGAGGCGCTTCCGGTTTCGACCGGAAGTAGAGGTCATGTGAGGTCACGCACACTGAATAAAATGAAGACCTAATTAATCCCTATACAATCCCGCAAACAGAAACCTACGGTCTCTTGTGGCTGATTTGTTACGGATTTTCAAATATTTAAGTTAGAAACCTTTAAGATGACGTCACGTGACAGGTGATGACGTCATCACGACCTCATTGTTTTGGGATCATTATTGCACCAATGCCTTTCATCACTGAAAGTTTCATTGCAATTGCTCTTTAGGAACTATGCAAAAGGCTGCCTAGAAAGAATTGTGCGTTATGTCAATGACTTCCTGTCTGAAAAATAAAAATAAACTAGACATATTGCATTTGTGCACAAATGCCAAGCTGTTTCGCCATAACTTTTTCAAAAAATCATAAAAAATCATGTGATGACGTCATCATGACGTCATTTCAGAATTTACAAGAACTTGCCAATATCCAACAAACTACCAAGTTTCAACGTGATCGCATTAACACTTAGGGAGATATACGACATTAAAAAAGGCACCTTTAATGCCGCGTCACGTGACCCCCGATGACGTCATCGATCTGAAATTTCACACATATGATGGCTGCCTGACGATCAACATGTGTGTAAATTTTGAAGTGATTACACAAAATTTCACCACACACATCTTCAAAAAGTCCATTTTGATCAGTTTTCAACCTGCCGCTAGAGGGCGCTCTTGTGTATTGTGACGTCATCGGTATTTTTTTTTAATTACACACCCTTGCCAGACAATAACATCGTTAAAAGCAACTTCATAACTATATCCACTTTTGAATAACGAGGCGCTTCCGGTTTCGACCGGAAGTAGAGGTCATGTGAGGTCACGCACACTGAATAAAATGAAGACCTAATTAATCCCTATACAATCCCGCAAACAGAAACCTACGGTCTCTTGTGGCTGATTTGTTACGGATTTTCAAATATTTAAGTTAGAAACCTTTAAGATGACGTCACGTGACAGGTGATGACGTCATCACGACCTCATTGTTTTGGGATCATTATTGCACCAATGCCTTTCATCACTGAAAGTTTCATTGCAATTGCTCTTTAGGAACTATGCAAAAGGCTGCCTAGAAAGAATTGTGCGTTATGTCAATGACTTCCTGTCTGAAAAATAAAAATAAAAAAAACAATAAAAACAAAAACTTTAACAAAAACAAGAGCTGTTTCGCTGCGCTATGCTGCGAAACAGCTAAAAAAACAATAAAAACAAAAACTTTAACAAAAACAAGAGCTGTTTCGCTGCGCTATGCTGCGAAACAGCTGACAATAAAAACAAAAACTTTAACAAAAACAAGAGCTGTTTCGCTGCGCTTTGCTGCGAAACAGCTAAAAAAACTTTAACAAAAACAAGAGCTGTTTCGCTGCGCTTTGCTGCGAAACAGCTAAAAAGGAAAAAAATAAAATAATAACAAAAACTTTAACGAAAACAAGAGCTGTTTCGCTGCGCTTCGCTACGAAACAGCTAATAAAAAATCCCAAATGAAAATGACTGGTCATGCCACTGATGGGTACCTGGGAGGATAGAGATTGGTACACCCATTTGGCCACCAGTGTTACATACTCCAAAGGAGCTAAGATGGTTTTAGGAATGCTCAAGGCCCAATGCAGAAGGGTAGTAACAGTGTAAGGCGCTTTGATACAATGTTTGAAAGTGCCCAATAAATGCCTTTTGTAATATTACATTTTTGATGTAAATTGCTTTTTCCTTTTTTTCCTTTTTTTTTCTTCAAGACTGCGTCCAGGTACCTTTGAGACTTTAGAGCTGCTCAATGTAGAAGGTAACCAGATATCTGAATGGGATGGCATCATGCACTTTTCAAATTTACCCAGGTAAGCTCAAACAACGTAAAACATTACCTCTGAGAGAATCAGCATTCAAAAACATGGATCAATCTCTGCATATGTAGGTTTTGAGGCATTGCATGGTGAGGTTTTCAATGTATACTCAGTTTGCAAAGAATTTGCTAAGCAGAATTTTCTGCTTATGAGCTTTATGAAATTGGGCCATCGTCTCTAACATTGAAATTGTATGCCAATATGTTTTACATTCAAGAGTTAGTTTCAGTGGTTCCAACCCAGTTGAAAGAAAGAAACAAATAAATAATTCTCTTTACCCTTTTATAGGTTGAACACCTTAATTCTCAATTCCAACTCTTTGGCATGTGTCAAGTTTGACGACACACCCCCAACAACGAAAACGCAACATTTCTGCAACGTCAAATCTCTTTCTATCAGTGATAATGCCATGAACAGTGTAAGTAAAATTAAATCTTGTTTGTAATCAACAAAGCCGGACGAAAAATTCAGTGAATTTCTTCATTAGTTTTACCCAACATGTCATCTTTGGTATTGATACAGAAAAGTACATTTGCCCCCAGTGTATAAGGGTAAAACTGAAAATAATATTCCGTATCCTGATGCGATTATTACATCTATGAAATTGTTTGCAGTACCTGCTGCTAATTATAGCGTTCCAACTGGCTTGTCATCACCTCTCAGTCACTGGTCGAACAATTGTTTGAGTCTGGTTAGGCTGAGATGTACTGCATTACAATAAACATTCCCTCAATCAAACTGTATACTGTACATAGTTCTTGTATGTGATATATATATTGCCATGTTTCCCATCTCGTATCAAGTATAAAGACACAACTTGGGCACCTTCTCAAAACTATTCCAAGATAACCTGCAGATAGACTTTTTCCACAGTTGATTTTCCAACCCGCAAGCTATCCCCAAGCAGTCCAATTCTATAGCGGATAAGTTTGAGGGGATAGTATTGCAACAAGACCAGTGCCTAATTTCAAGGCTGTGCTTGCCGCCAAATTCTGCGCTTGGGATCACCATTCTTTGCTTACTAGGCGAGTGCCGAATTTCTATGCTAGCTGTGTAGGCAAAGAATGCCTAGTAACAGGAGTATGCGCGCTCACACGCAAAAAATCCCTGCTAGCCTGTGAAATACGCTTGGCGTAAGTGCGGAATTCCCTGCTACCGTAAGCACCGATTCTTTACTTAAGGTAAGCAGAGCTTTGAAACTTGGCCTAGGTATTTTATTTACAAGATGAAAAAAACCACAGACCTCCATACTCTTATCTACTAGAAACCAGTAGGTTGTCCGTCCAGCTTAGGCACTCTCATTGATTTCGCAGAAGTAATAAGACAGAAGAGTGTGCTTGGGCAAATGATCAGGCCTATCACTAGACGTAGACATTGCTAAGGTCTTTACAGGGTTTGCCCTTAACTTTTTCTGTGACTACCCAGCAGGACCAGTTAGCTTTGTCATTTAACTAGTCCACCAGAGTTTTCACAAGTCCAAACTTTGTATTAAAGAAGGATGCTTTTTCAACACTGAACTAGCCAGCCAGACCACTTGGAGAGAATTTCGACTGGGCCTTGGGTGATTTAACTGGCATTTGGCCAGCGGACCAGTATTAAGGAGGAACGCTGTCTTAGGTTTATGAGACTTATCAGTTGGCCAAACCACAGACTTCTCAGTGGGTGTTAGTCAACATACTTGCTAATAACTTGAGCTTTGTACTAGGCAAACATCTAACTATACAACAAATCCATCTGCAACTTACCCTCAGTGATTTACCCGCAACTCATCCTGGAAAAGTTTTGAGAAGGTGCCTTACTGTTTATATACAGCATAGTTAGTCAGATATGAGTTGAATTACAGAGGCAATGAATGATTTGTGTTTGTGCCTACAGTGGAGGGATATTTCTGATCTGGAGAAGTTGGCTAGCCTGACGGAGCTACGGATCAGGCGGAATCCTTTCTTGAAGGACATGGCGCCTGAGTCGATCAGAGAACTACTGGTGGCAAAGATTGGAAGTCTCAAGGTCTGCAACGGTAGTATGGTGAGTCAAAAAGACATACCAGTACTCATTGTTAAAATCAGTTAGCATGCGGGCGTACACACAACCTTTGAGCGTTGCCTGCGATTTGACCCTTCCCAAATCGGAGGCCACGGTCGTGACAGAAATTTAAAATTTAACATTTATAGATTCTCCAACATTAATTACACTTTTTAACAAAGAGGTCATTTATGAATGGGGATAAAAGAGGAGTGACTTGGTCTTAAATGGCCGTTTAAAACCTCGCAGGGTCATGGCCGTGTGATTAAGGACCTCGCCTTCTACCCGGTCATTTATCACACGGTCTTGACCTTGCTGGTTTTAAACGGCTGTGTAAGACCTCGTCCCCACTCTTTTATTCCATAATTTAAAACCACAGTGGATGATGTTGAAATTTAATCTTACATTCAAAAGTCATAAAATTGAGTTTAACAGTTCCTGAAATTAGACTTGACTGTTTTTTCAGATTGGGTGAAACTTTTACAGGCAAAACCCAGGTGTCTAACCAATGCTTACAGGTAGAATGAACTGAATCAAAGGAAAGTATGTAGATAGTGAAATGGGAAAGTTTCTTGTTATGTAGATCAATTATGGTGAGAGAAAGGGCTCTGAGATTGATTACGTGAGAAAGACTTGTAAGGAGTGGCTAGCGAGTGGAGGAAGCAGAGAAGAAGGGAAGAGCAACCCCAGCCAAGAATTCCTTGAGCTTCATCCAAGATATGCTAAGCTACTAGAAGGTAAGGACTGGATAGACCATATCACTGTGGTCAAGAAGTATTAGACTGCAGGACTTGCAATGACAAGGTTGTGGGTTCAAATCCTACCGAGCTAACCGCTGATTTCACAATGACTAGAATAAGTATCGTCGTCTAGTTTCTGAATCACGATTGATTGATTTATGCAATGTGTAATCATAGACGTTAAACCAATGTTTGGATGAGAGAGATTGGCCCCTCGTAGTAGCTGTGCCGAGTTCCCTTGTTGAGACGCTCATCTAAACAAATACAAATTCTGTTTACAAAAAGAGCTACCGTGTGCATTCCAGGGCATTCCGTGGCACTGAGGCAAGGTACAACACTGTTGATATAGAAAGGTTTATATTTTGTACTATAATTTCTACGTACTTGAAGTATTATGAAGCTGACCAATTTCGAGATGCCCCCATTTTTTTTCATACTGTTTTATGTTGAGTGTCTAACACGTTTGCCTTGGGTTCTTGATTGCTGGGCCCTACAGCATAGATACTGCGCCCTACGCAAGCTTTGTTTAGTATCATGCTTTATTCGCCAGTTTTCTCACCGGTGCTGCATACTCCTGAGGAGTTGAGGTAGTTTCAGTAAAAGATTTGGGCTGGATGAGAAGGGTTAGTTTAAGTTAAAATCACCTAGTTGCCTCTTAAAAGATGTTAAATTGGCCGCGGGGATAAAGAATATTGTCTTTGTTTTTTTTACCCAACACCATTGTGTGTAAAAGCACTGGTATACTCAGTACTTCCCGAGTCCTGTGAAAAAAAACTAAATATACAAAAAAATCCTCAGATATTTTACTCTGATGTCTTACCACTAGACAACCAAACTTGCCTGGAATGCTGGAGGCAGTTTGAATCCTATTTTTTTTTAGCAGTGGGTACCACAACTATTTTAACAGTTGCTGTTTTTTGTGTAATGCTTAAAAACCAATGAAGTACGTCGCCCCTAAATACATGCAAGGTCTTTTTTTTCTTGAAGTTTACTTTTGTTAAAGTTTACACAAAGCTGACTGTTCAGACTTTTCTTATGGGTCAGAATGAAACGTACATTCTTCTTGGCATGTAGTTTATGGAATACCAGAGGAGTCGGAACTGGTGGTCAGGTCGTCTGCTCTGAAGGGGACTCTCATTCAAGTCACAATCAAATGCCCAGATGAGCCTACCAAGAAAACACTAACTAAGAAACTACCAGGTAATTATTAAAAATATATATATATATTTATATGAGGGCCGCTGTCAGCACATTTTGACATGTTTTTATATTTCCGTTATCGTAATCACATCGAAGACAACACTCACCAGTCAAGTGGTGTTTGAATCTTTGCATAGTGTGAAAATAAGAAGTAACTATAAATAAATAGTAAACTTCAGGTGCAATCATGTATTTTTTTAAATATTTTTTTTAATGAGATAACGCCCAACTCACAAGGCTGGATGGCCACTTCATGGTGAGGGCTACACTTAACTGATTTGGGCTGTCGACCCAGATTAGATCTCTTTTGTGGGAGTGTTGGCTCAGAAAAGAGCCGGTGTGGTCTCGACGTTTCGAGTAGTATACTCTGCTTTTCTCCTCCTGCTCTTCTTCCTGAAGAAGAGCAGAGTATACTGCTCGAAACGTCGAGACCACGCCGGCTCTTTTCAGAGCCAACACTCCCACAAAAGAGATTTAATACATGGTTGTACCCGCAAGTTTTTTAATTTTTTTTATAGCTACTTCTTACTCACCAGTCAGCTCATATGCCATGACATCCTACGCTGGACCATGCCACATGTCCTAGAGGGGGTGTCAATCAACAGGGGTCAGTGATTTGGTTAGAAGGGGGTAGGGCAAAACTCTGCCAGCATCTTTTGTGTACAAAAACGTTATGTCAATTATCAATGGTCGAAGAAATCAAATTATAAAACTTATATAATTGAGCAAACAAACAAGGTTAAATTAATGTAGGCAATACCTGGACACAGCACACTTGTTTTGGGTTTTTTTAATTTGAAAAAAATGCAAAACAAACCCTCTTACCTAAGGAAGAATCTTGGCAGCATGTGCTGGCAACAGACGGCAAGGGTGTTGCAAATAAACAGGTCTCTCACTGTAGGGTTAAACTGAGACCCAATTTCAGAAAGCTGTTAAGCAGAAAGTAAGGCTGTGTTCAACTTTGTGACTTTGACTACGGCTGCGGCTTGATCGCCAGGTGAACATGCCTTCTTGTACAGGATTCTCATAGAAACACTCTTAGCGGCAACCACAACCAAAGTCGCAGCTGGCAATTCGAAAACATGGCCTGATGCTTACAGCTTTTATTGGCTGATTAACAGGGAACCAGTCACAAGGACTGTACATTTCAGAGTATTTTGGCTGGTAACCAATTGATGCTGAGCAAGCCTTTTTCGTGCTTAGCACTATTCTTGTGTGTAAGTGGGCCTGATGTTGGTTCACCCAAACTCTGTCGGTTATTTGGCCAGGAGCTGTTCTTAACTAAATTTCACATGCAATAAACAAGCGTAAAGTATAAAGTAATAGAATAAAATAATCTTCATTCCAAGGTCCTTCGTTACCATGGTAAACTTTCTTCTCTGTATATAGGAACAATGGAAGTACAGAAGATAAAGAATCTGGTACACCGGTTGCTCAAGGTGGAGGTCACTGCCCAAAAGCTGACCTACACAAGCCTCAAGGTATGACCTTATGACCTTACGACCGTACAATGACCTGAAAAGTGAAGGCGGACACCCGCTTATTGAAGCGTATACTTCCAGTTCTCTTTTCATCAGTCATTACCTCTTCCATGTAGCCTTTAAATGTTTTATTCCAGTTGTTGTCTAATTTGCAGTATTTTTTACCCCGTCCGTATGGGAATGTATGAACCAAATTTACGTGATGCAAATCAAGCTATTTCAATTAACTTGATTCGAGTACCACATGTTCTGAACAAATTTGTCCAGCTGAAATACTGCTAGGTGATCAAAGTTGTTCCCACTACACTTGGTTCCATACTCTAAGCCCCTTATACATATGCACAAAACCCCTGACCATTATTTGTTGTTCTCCTGTGCCCTCTGAAGTGATTAAACGGTCTGGTTATTGAAAACGGGAAGTTGGAGTTGCATTTCTAAAACCAATGGTACCTATGGTGTGAACAACATTGAAAATATAACTGTTCACTCATTTGCATGGTGTAAAGCTGGTCATAGTGGGAAAACTATTTTTGTCCCGATTGCTATAGTTTTTGAGAAATGAGTAACACAATTAGTTTTGATCTGGTGCGTCTGAAATCAGATGGATAAAAAAAAAAAGAAAACCGTGAAGGGATTTTTTAGTATTTGCTTGTGACTCTGAGGACCATGTTTGTAACGAGTCAAACAAGGTGCAAATACTGGTCTTTGACAATAACCGATGTTGGCCGCGTGCTTTAAAAATGTACATCGTTTCTGTCTGTTTTATCTCTAGATACCTGGGAAGGAGATTGAGATGGACAATGATATGAGACAATTGATGCACTATTCTGTAGAGAACGGAGATACTATACTAGTCAGATGGTGACCCAAGTAACTGCCTTCTACTTCACAGAGGCAACAGGGGCAATCGCCTCCATGACTCTGGCCATTGCCTTAGTGCCCAGTGAACATAATTTGTCATTTCTCTCGTAGATGTACTCTTTTTGAAGGAACAAAATTCCTTGCCCTTACAGCAGCTAAATATCGGCCTGATTGTAGCCTTGTTTACAGGCACACAACCCTCCAAGCAGACGAAGGTCATCCGACTCCTCCCATCTTCATAGTTACCCAGATCCCTACGCTAGTGGGGCGACTGCAGCTTTTCCCCATGCTGTTCCCACTCTCTGGAACAGTTGTCCACTTGCCCTTCGTCAAGCCTCGTCAGCAAGTTCTTTCAAACAATCACTCAAAACCTACTTGTCCCCACTCTAATCCAAATCAGATTTGTCTTACTCGTTTTTTCCATAACCTTGATCGTGTAACTTGATGGTAAATGTTTGAGGAAGATTTGGGGGATGACAAAGATATTGGACTCCTCGAATGGAATGCAAAGACACTACAATGAGGTTTCCACATTTGAAGCACAAATGAAGGGAAGTTACAAAACAAGTACTTTGTGTATGCAAGAGAGTTAAGGTATTTCGCTACCATTAATTTTATTTGAATGCACCATAACAAATGCACATTGGCAATGATTCAATAATAACTAGTGTATCAATTTTTTAAACAAATACCAAGCGTAAATCCATCAGAGCAAAGTATATTTATATAGACGTTGCAAGGTTGTAGAATGTTATCACTGCTCACAATGGCCACAGCTGTAGCCGTAAGTCACTTGTTTTGGATATGGCTTTACATGTAGCATTACTGTCATCACTGTATTTGCTTGAATCTAACAATGAGAGTTGAACATTTAAGGGTCTGTATACGTTTGGTATTCACTCTTAAAATTAATGGCAATACTTGGTTAGAAGTACAGCAGCTTTCCATAGCACAAAGCATTTTTCACCTCGAAGTAATGTGGTTATGAATCTGAGAAACGTTACTGTCAGATTGTGTATTCCAATTACAAATTATTCTTCCAATTATGGATTATTCTTCAAAATTACGGATTTTCATTGATATCTCAAAAACGCGACCACCTTTTGAAATGAAATTTTCACAGGGTAGTTTTATTGTATAGATCTACATTTACATAGAACTAAAACAATCAAACGGTTTTAAAAAAGGTAAACATTCTCTTTGAAGAGATGGATTCCAAAGCCAGTGTTTGACTTTTCACTGTACCTGTCATTTATTGTTTGATTGACTATTTATCCTTAGTTTCACCCACTTTGGTCAATATGTGGCAATAGTTGATGCATGAGAGCTTTATCATCGAGGAAACCATCTTGTTCATCTCCCATTCAATTCAGTGGAACCATACTGAGACTGGAAGGGAAAATAGTCTGGTACCTTTAGTTTATGCACAGCACCACTTAATAATAAAATTATATTGCAAATAGGACCCAATTTCATAGAGTAACTAAACACAAAACAATTTTTCTTACCAGAACAAGGTTACCAGCCAAAATACCATGTCACATGTACCATTTGTGACTGGTTTCCTGCTTATTGTTGCTTAGTAGAAAATATTTTTTGTTTGTTTAAGCACTATTGTCTGCCGTTAAGCAGCTCTATGAAATTGGGCCCAGGAATGTGTCAAAGATGGCGGTTGGCATATTCCATTTTACATTTCTCTACCAAACAATGATTTAATATCAAGGCATTTTTCTGTTAGACTTGCATTAATATAAGTTATAAGTAACATACCATAGACCTTATGCATTGATGTCATCTGTTTGAGGTAAAACAACGTATGTACGCACAGCGCATACATAAACCTTCTTGTGACCTCCGAGGGAGGGAGCCCTATTCCTGTGACATCACATGCATAAGGTCTTTGGCTCATGAAACAAGGTCCACTGTAAAATCGTAATATACTTTATATTACGATTTTACAGTATAATAACTACAAATAATTGTGTGTTTTTTTTAATATTTAAATTGCATGGTTTGTCATAAGCGTTTTTTGATAACTGTACAATTAATGATATCAGCTGTGTGAGATTGTGTTATGTATAACAAAAAATTAATATAATAATTTAAATGAAAGTGCATCACTGTTTTTGAGAAGATAAAATTATTTCACATCTAGATGTAAATAACAACACCATGCAACCAGTCTCTGTTCTTTGAACTGGGTGGTCACATTCCAGTGGAAACAAAAAGAAAAAAGGATGTTCACATTGTGCTTATTTAGATTGCAGCAATCAAAATAAGCAATGGGGATTTGTGACCGAGGTCTTGAAATGCTTTCCTCCACAACGTCAACGGAAATATTTCCTCTGGAGGGTTGCTTTTCCACCCACTTTATGGGCTTGAGGATTGTTTGGATCCACCATAACTCTGAGAGATTGTTTACACGATGTTACCCCAAACCTTACTTTTCAATTCTTCTTCCACTATGCAAAGTTTCAATCTTATTTGTTGTTTTTTTAAAGTTCTATTTGTCCCGATGATGGAGGTAGCCGTGCTTTACTGTTTCATGTAGAGGGTCACCACTGGCCATACAGGAATGAATCCAGGTATTTCCCAGTAGCGAGGCATATGATTCCTCCAAACTTCCCTCATCGTTGGTGTTCCATCAACTTTACAGGCTTCAGGATTTTAGTTTAGCCCGCTAAGTTGGGCATAGGGTTAAAATTTTAAAACCACCCCCCAACCCAAATTAACCAAATGAAATTGAAAATAGCTGAAGACTGCGAAGGTGCGTAACCCAAACCTGCTTCATTTAGCTTTGATCAATCTTCTTCATCAATGGTTTCCATCCAATGTATAGACCAACTCCGTACAATCCCGTACACGCAAGTGATGAACACCACGCCGCCATTGCTGGGATGCTGGCAGTACAAGATTGTGTTCACAAAGACATGGGGAAACTGTTGTCTTGTCTTCCTCAATGATTGACACAGTTTCCTTGACGGGACAGCATTACATAATGATGTAACCAAATTTAAACCCCAGCATGCAGTTTCCGTGTTGTATCACACTCAAACTCGCCTTTTATCTGCGACGTTTTCAGGATTCAGTTTCTGTTTAGTTGCGAATATTTGTGGTCGGTGTTCTACATCATTATGTCATGCTGTCCTGGCGGGGAAAATGTTTAATCTTTGAGGAAGAAACTTAAGTCGCCTAAAAAGTTTAAAAGGCGACAGTTTTCCCATGTCTTTCTGTACAAAATTTTGCGCTGCCAGCGTGCATCACTTGCACATATGGATTGGTCCACAGCTTTAAGGACTTAAGTTTGGATGTGACCTGCATAATGCAGTTCTGACCCACAAACCTAGAATCACCCACTCAGATGTCGTCTACTCGAGCAGAAGTGCGATGCTGGAGACCTTGCTGTGTTCAGTTCTGGCCGCAACACATCATCTTGCGAGTGTGAACACGATAAGAAAGCAAGTTTGACCTCTCTCATTGAGGCACCCGTTCACACCCATGTTCATAACCACTGGCCCTAACCGTGACGCATTCCATGCCACACTTCCAGACAGAGAGACTGAGTAATAAGTCCTTCATTCACGAAAGATCTGGGCCCAATTTCATAAAATTTGCTAAGCACAGACAAATATTTCTTAGCAAAAACTGGTTACCAGCCAAAATTCCATAGCATTTACATTGTTGTGACTGGTGCCCCACTCATTGTTTTGCTTCGCATAAAAAAATTGCTAAGCAGTATTTTCAGCTTAACAGCTTTATGAAATTGGGCCCTGCTTCCTTCACCGTTGGTTTTCCATCAGCTTGACAGGCTCTAAGATTTTAGTTTTACTGGTCTCAACGATACATCCATTCATAACCATCTCGTCCAGTATGTTGTACACCTTATCAAGGTTAAACATGATCTGTGTGGATAGCACCGGGTTAAGGCGGATAACTCTTCTATTTGTTTGAAATCAACTTAAAGGTATCACAGTAGAACTAAATTTTCTGTGAAGTATTCCCCTCTGAAATGAAGTTGTATTCAAGAAAACCGTATCTGAAAACCTTTTAAAAAAATGCAACAGCTGGTTTCGGTTGTTGCAACCAAAATTAATAACAATGTGTTCACATGCTGAAAACTGTGCAGGTTTTTCGCTATTTTCTCTGGTGGACTCAAACAACGGATTAAGCCCAAATTTTCACAGGGTTGTTATTTCATATGTATGGTTGATCACACAAAACATGAAGCCCTCTGTTCTTTGTATGGCGCTATAGAAATGCTCCGTATTATTAACACTCTGCAACTATGTTGTCTGCTCTGCTGATCCTGTATAACATCTTTAACTAGGGAACAAATCTGTCGGGAGATCTAAGACATTTGTGTGTGGATGATAGCAGTATAGCCAGGAGGGCGGGCAGTAAATGACTCACAAACTCTTATGCATTACAGTCACTTAAATTATCACAGACAGGTTATTGTGGAGATGGAAGCAAAAACAAAACAAACCTAACTTTCATGTTGGTTCATATAAACACATCAATTGGTCTGAAACTGCGCGCACATTTTCAGCAATATCAAAAAGGGGGCAAAACATTATCATATTCATCAAAGGATACATCCAAGTCTGTCTGTAAATAAAAAAACAAACAAAAATATTAAGCAACTTCTAATTTCTAAATGTAGTACAAGTTTAATGAGACAAATCAATATAATTCTTGACAGCCAATAAGATCATGCCAACTTGTTTACAAAAAGAGTCACCTTATACATTCCAAGGCATTTCCAGGCAGGCAAGATGATGCTACACTAATCATATGAGTAATTTGTCCCATAACAATCGCCTAAAATCAAGAACTGTAAACAGCTAAACAAGTTTTGAAGATGTGCCCCCTTTCTTCAAATCAAAAGTCTATAAAAATCGTACAGCACAATTTTAAGCTTTTATAATAATACAAGACATTTATATGGCGCATAATGCAGGAGCCTTTTTGCACAACACATAACATAAAACAATGAAAAAAATATACTAAAAGCATTTGTTACAAAAAGAAAGATTCAAACAAATGAGTCTCTAAAAGTCCCTTGAAAATCTGAAGAGAGTCAGCTTGGCGAATATAAAGAGGTAAGTCATTCTATAACATAGGTGCAGCGGTGGAAGGCTTTTTGACCATAGAATTTAGTGGGAAAAGTAGTTTCAGTCAGTAGGAATTGGGCAGCTGAGCTGTGTACAAAATGTGCCTGCAAGAAAGTCCAGGTTTTTTGCGTCTTTTTAAGGCATGTTACACGGTCGATATACAAGTCTCAAATACTTACCACTTTTGGAAAATACTTGTCCAGGGTTTCTACAATCAAGTGGATGAATTCGAGAATGGCAACCTCATTCTGAGAGTAAAATCAATTTTAGGAAATAATAACTTTTTCCAAAGTGTGAATAATAATCACATGGAGAAAATGTGTAAGACTCAAAACATATAATGACATGCCTTGGGAGATGATTAATTTACATTCCATGCAACTTACCAGAAATATAATGGGGCAGACAAACATGGAATACAATACACACAGTGAGAATATGTCATCAGAAAGATATTTGGCTACAGAGTTATCACAGATTCGTCCTTTAAAAAAAAGTATAGGTAGAATAAAGAGCAATTATCAAAATGTTCAAAATGGCTGCCATTGCTTGTTTATTCTACTGAAATATTTTTTTAAAAGGACAAATCTACAGTGGCCCTCTAGCCAAATATCTTTCTCATGGCATGTTCCAACTGTGTGCCAAAGTCCATGCTGGTATTACCAATGGCACAGTCATCATGACAAGCCTGATCACCTACCTGCCGTATTAAGAAACACTTTCGAATACATTGTTTTATCGTGATCATTATTTACCTCTTCTTTGTCAATCCCGACAAGAAAATATAGAGACAGGTAACGCCGGTAGACAACTTTAAAATCTTGATGGTCCAGAAAGGAACACTAAGGAGAAAGAAACAAAAGAAACATCACCAAATATAAACATTTTTTTGTCATTGATGAATTACCGTTACACCAACCTGTCATAATAGTACTATACATGTACACTGAGTTCTGTGAACAAAGAAAACGCTCTGGCTACTAGATTTTTATCTCATTGCATTCTAGAGTAGATGTCTTAACTGCTCAATTGAGCATGCCCAGTGACAAGAGGTAAGGGCCCAAATTTCATGGCTCTGCTTACCGCCGAATTCTGCGCTTACAGTCACCATTCTCCACTTACTTTGCAAGCGCCGTGTAAACTAGCTGTGTAAACGAAGAATGCCTAGTAACATGGAGTATGCACCCGGGAAATACACTTGACGGAAGCGCGGAATTCCCTGCTTCCGTAAGCGCCAATTCTTTGCTAACGGTAAGCAGAGCCATGAAATTGGGCCCTGTTTGAATCCTGGCATTAGCAGCGGGTTCCAGAACAATTTGACAGATGTAATAATTGCATGGAAGATACATACAGGGTAACACATTCTTCTTCTTCTTCGTTCGATCTCTGGACCAAGGTGACCATTAAATGTAATTAGATTGGTAATTTAGTGACTTCAAGCCACTTGATGGTGTCCTCGTTGAGGTCTATGAGTCCCTGGTCACCTTTTGGTGGTCTGAAGTCAGGGCAGTCATGAGTGATGTGGTTTTTGGTCTACCACACTGACACAAATTCAAGCTGGTAGCTCTGAAACTATGGAGGAACAAGTCGTTACGGCCCCAGCCAGTTCTAAGATGATCGAGTTGAACCCAGGTAACACATGGATGTGAGGGAAAACTTAAAATATTCTTCAACTCCGATGCAATTATTACATAAATTAAATTGTAATATTTGTAAATTGTAAATTGTAAGGTCATCCCGACCCCGACATGACCTTGACTGCTCTAAGCGGTCCATCTCTCTCTAACACTATGCCCGATAGCGACAGATGATCAAAACTCGTTAAGTCCTAACGGTAGTGAATGAACAAATGAATGAAAATGTAATTAAACCAATTAAATTTTGCTTAGCTAATTTCTTTTGATAACAGCTTTATAAAGTTGGGCCCTGTTGACTGCCTTGCGTAGATCCTGTAGTTTTTTCAAGAGAAGGGCGTGTCCAATAATTCCGTCAGTCTTTACCCCTTTGGTTCCTCTAAGGAGCACCTTCCTGATCAGCTCCGCCTCCAGGGATGTCCTCTCAGATAGCCCTCGTCTCTCGTCATAGTACTGGGCAAGACGAGTCTGACCTTGCTTAGAGATGATCAGGATGAATTTCAACATGGTTGACCCACAGGATGTAAGGTCAAAGAGAAGGTCACTGGAAGATCACTGACTGAAAGGGTGTACACAAATTAAAACAATAACAGTTTGACCACCGAATTTGATGAAATGCTCATGTTCCGCCCCAACTGTGACACTCAAGTTGGGACCGGTCCCAACTATAGTTGGGGCGGTTGGCAAGTTGGGGCGGAAAACATTCACAACTTGGGCCTTCTCTATGGTTGTAGTATTGTGCATTTGTGGAAATTGGAGGGTGGGAGTGAATCTAGACTACCACAGATCTTGAGCAAATATCAGATTCATATGAAGTATCTTTGCTATTTTAAAACAAAATCAGTCACGTGGTTATCAACAGGGCAGTTTTGTTTCATGGTTTTGTCATTGATTGAATGAGAATCTACAGTTTTAGTGTAGTCCCTAAACTGTTAGTGTTACTGTGTTAGTGTTACTGCTAGTGTTACTATTTTATTTAGTATTAAAAACTATTAACATGGCCATCCTCCAAGGTAGTTGATACTCAATTTTTAATAGCATTTTAACTTGTGTTAAAAACTGTTAGCAAAAAATGTATGGACATCAACGTTACTAATACTAGTAGTTTTAATAGTATTAGTAGTAATACTTTATTATAAAATATTAATATCATCACTATTTTATTAGTAGAATACTGTTAATTTTTTTATTTAGCATTAATAAATGAAAACATGTTTTTTCTTGAATTGATACTTTATAATTTAATATAGGCCCCCCATACATACATCATGCCATAGATACGGATATCTTAATTTACCTTACTTACTCACTGTCACTGTGCATGTTTTCATCTTTTACATGTTATAATTGAATTGGAAGTGTTAACAACAGACAAACTTCTCTCGTGTTGTCGTTTTGTACGCCATATTTATAACAATGACAAGATGAGATTCCCTTCATATACTACTTAGCAAACTATCCATCCATTCATTCTCTCCGATGTGAGGGACGACACCTTCAACTTCTTTTAATTTTTACCGTAAAAATATTGAAGAGCGCCCTCTTGTGGTGACACTTAGCATTAGAGGCCTGTCAATTTGACGTCACATCATCCACCATCACGACGCCCGGTCAAAGTAAACCTTGAATTCTTGGGCATTTTCGCCAATTTCTGCCCTAGATTGAGCTTTCCAATCGTTTACAAGGAATACCTGGATTATACTGGATAAACATGAGTGGAATTAACCGACTGCAGGTCGCGCTTAATGTGAGAACTACTCCCGGCATTTCAGTGTAAATCACACCCAGTGGTAAAAAATACTCCAACTATGGCGCCGACCTCACTGTGACGAGGAAAAAAAATAATTCAGCGCACGATGGATAACGATACAGGACCACCTCAGAACCACATAAACCAGTTAAATTCTGGTCCAGCAAATGTGATGAACAGCTTACCTAATAAACAACATGAAGATAATCAACGAATGAACTACACAATACCGGGAATATTACATTTTATCCAGCATGAGTGGGCACGCTTCGAGATGGAGAGGGCGCAATGGGAAGTGGAAAGGGCTGAACTGCAGGTAAGACCATTGACAAAATGACAATGGTTGGTATTGGCTTGGTAATCGCGGTGCACAAAATCATTTATGATGGATTGTGTATCGCCAGTTAAAAGCATGACAGTGGTGCTAATGTCATGAAAGGTATGTCAGCAGACATACCAACCTTTTGTAAGTGTGCAGTTGAACTAAAGTTGAACTGTGCTCGAAAAATATGCCTTTAAATAATAATTTAAATTTGTACAGATTGACAAATGTGTCAGTGACAGTTTAGACCAGAGAGAGAGACATGGTCAGTTACAGAAGAACATTTTGGATCATGTAATTACACTGTGTAACTGTAATAGGCTAGCAGGATAGCAATAGTATTTTGTAGTCAACCACTTGATCAACAAATACCCTCCCTGAGCTTAAAGTTTGAATCTAAGTTTAAGTAACATAAAGTAGGTCTACATACTTCGTGCAGGCAAAGATGCTGTGTTTGACTGCCAATTTCCCACTAATTATGACCAAAATCAATGTTATTTTGGTAAATAAAATACTGTTTTTGTCATACCTGTCATTATTTGTTGAACTACATGAGGTTCGTAACCGGAGTAGCCTGTCGTACAAGTGAAAAAGTGGCAGTCCAATTTGGCATCTTTTCTCTGCGTGATTTATTATTCTGCTTTGAGGGCAAATTGGTCTCAAGTCTCACTTCAGTTTTCTGACCTTTGCATATTTTCAGATAAAAATGACTTGATTTTTTTTATTTGCAGAGTTGCGAACAAATTTGATGTTTGTGATGTATTTAAAAGTCTAAAGGAAGACATGAAGCTGTGCATGGTGTGGGAAATAAGAAATTATCGAGTAGGTTTACGGAAACAACCGTGTGAATTAGATCTCTTTTGGGAGAAGTGCTGGTTCTGAGAATTTAGAGTCTCGAGCATCAATTTAGTGAATTTACTCATTTTCAGCAGGTCTGGATTCACATGAGGCCACTGAGGTCATTGCCTCTGTTGCCCTGGTCTTGGCCTTGGGGCACGCCCCTTCAAATGTTTCTCATTGACTTGAAGGTTTCCCCGATGGAAATGCCCTTTGAAAAAAAAAAAAAATTGGCCATAGCCTTGCCCATTCAAAGATGACATTCCTGGCCTGCCTTCAGGAGATCATACTCCTGAAGACCTACATGTACTCAATTCTTAAGTGTAATTACATTGCTTGGACTGGAAAGAGTACACAGTCTAACTGCCACAAGTTAGCCAATGTATAGCCACATTCACACTGTACATGTACATGTACATGTACCAGTGCATACAATTAAATTAAGAATGAGTTATAAAGCAGTGGTTAGGCTTGTGACGTTCTTTTCCAATTCTCTGTTTAAAAACTTGATCGTTATATTTAGCACCAAGAAGGAGTAAGTTCAGTATGTAACTTTGTTCAGGAGGAACTAAGTGTACTAGTTCAAACGCAGCAAAAAATATACTGTAGGGAAAGTCACCTGCGTTACCATTCGTATTGAAAGACACATTTAAGGAAGGGAAAATGCAATCCATTAAAATATGGGTCAACAAAATCATCAACTGGTCCTAGACCTAAAGCATTCTGTTTACTGATTGCAGTGGTGCCACCGATTTGTTCAAACAAACCCTTCGACCCTCCAAACAGGAAAGTCACTGGCCCCCAATGAGCATTGTTACTGGCAGAGCTTCTATGATTCAACTCCACTGCAGCGTTCTCTCTTAACCAGTGGTCCACTGACCAAGTTAAAAGACCTTAGAAGGACCAGTCAAAATTATCTCCAAGTGGTTCGGCTGGCTACATGTAGTTCAGTGTAGAAAAGCATCCCTCAAAGCCCAGGATCATGGGCCAGTGAAAAAAGCTGGTGGACTAATGTAATGGCAAGCTACTTGGTCGAATCGATTTGGTCCTGCTGGCCAGTCAGTTATGAGCAAACCCTGCACTACCAGAGCTTTATGAGGAACCTAGTGCAAACATATTACAAACAAATATTACCTTTTGTTTACTTTGTGCATTGGTCCAGTTACACACCATTTATTATACTGTACGAGCTATTTATACACAACCAATGAAATAATATTATAATCTTGTTGCGAACTGCGCCTCAACATGTAAATTCCCAACTAGCTTTGGTATTAACTTAATTACCGTTGGAGATTTCTTTAATACCGGTGTACACACATACTGCGTAAGTGACTTGGGTTTACCCAGGTACAGATGTGTAGATCTTTTATATGTGAGACTGTTCAGTTCAATAGGAGAGCTGAGCACCGATATGCTTTGTGATTTTACAATGGAAGTGCCCTTTGTAAAATGAAAATGGCCTTGCCATCTCAAAGATGAAATTCCATGCCTGTTACACAATTCAGAAACCCCAGGAAAAGGAGAGATTACAAGAATGAACTCCAGTACCTTCTGGCCCTGTCTACTTTTTATACGATGTTTTTGAGGATTTAATTCAATCAGTCATAAAAGAATCTATTATAATGAGTATATATTTTTATATAAAAAAAATTTAAAAAGCAAATCATAAAGTGTTGAACTCTTGTTGTAATTTAATTTAGAAGTATTTCGATTTTCAGATCTTGGATATCTGATTATTTTTCACCACTCAGGCACCGACTTTGATGCTGGCCGTCCCGTCCACCTATCTACTGTTTATCTTTTCGATATCTGCTACCACTACTCTTAAACACAATTTCTGCCCCTGGTTATGGATCTTAACTGTGTAACTCCATGTACCCCTTCTACACAGAGTTATCTGCTTGGGTGTGAAGCCCACAAGAAAGAGCTGTCTGGATTAATTTAAAGGAAAGGGGGAAAAAACATGCAAAGTATTTTAGAATACCAAGCCTAATACTTTGTATTTGGTAAAGGTAAGGCAAGGCATTGTTTTCCTTGCAAAAAGGCCGCCTCTTTCACAGATTTCATTTTCCCTTCAAACTTTCTTGAAGATACAGTATGACCTTGTATCATAATAAATAATAATAAATAATGATAGCAACAAATACTTCTTAAGCGTACATATCCACCAAATGTGCTCAAGCTGCTCTAACGGGGGAGGGGGGAGGGAAAGGAACCAAGAAAAATCACTGAAGAAAAACAACAAAATGCTTTTGACGTGAGGTGTGTTTTGGAAGACTTTCTGAATGAGTGAAAAGTTTTGGAGGTTTTAATTGGAAGAGCCTGATTCTAAAGATATTTGGTGCTGCAACGGAAAAGGATATGTCCTCCCCCCTTCCCCCAGGTGGGATGGAATTTTACTTTTTGAAGAAGACATTAGCTACTTTTTTTTAATAGAGAGTTTATAAACCCAAATTACTGTAACACTGGTCACTATGAAACACCCTTGACACTGAGGAGGTTCCATCCATAGAAGACGAGACTACTACATGTACCTGTTATGTATCTCACTCAGGATTTTTGTGTTTTGTACATGATACACTCGTACCCTTAATGAAGCAGTTTGTTTGATTGTTGTTCGTTCACATTTTCTCATTTCTCATCAGCTTTTAAGTGTACAATGTACATGTAATGAGTGTACAAGCAGCAATTGTGAAGACTAAACGTGAACTTCAGACATAATTTGTGGCTGATGATGTACGCGTGATACACTTTCCCCAATTGTCATTGAAGAGCTATTGATCTGCGAGGCTTGTTTGCGTGTCGTGGTTCTACTGTTAATGAAATCGCATAAACCATGATGTTTATCTTGTACAGTGCACAGGTACAGGTCTGTCATAGCACTGATGGCTGAGCACAATCGACTGTTTGTACACTGTCTGTAAAGCTTGTTTTGGTCGTATACATTTAATTACCAATCCTAGTTTAGGCTTGGAGGTGTACACATGTACTTAGTGGGTGAAACCATTAAATCACCCGTCACAATGCATACTCCTCACCCACATGACTTCATCAGGACGTAGATATTAAGCTTCAAATACAAGGCTGTACTTACACACATTAACCCCTCAGGGTTTAAATGTACTTGTTTATTAATATCATCCGATGGTTTCCACATGTACAGGTTGAGCGATGGTAGGGTGTAGTGTATTATTTTATATAGAGACAGGTGGAGAGTGTACACCAAGCTACGGCTGAGAAGTCACTGACAATTCTGTACATATTTGAGCAGCGATCCACTAACATTGAAAATAATATACATAATGCATCATAAACGCTTGGATATAATAAGAAAAAAGGCATTGTTTGCAATGTGCCTAGTGTACAGTGGTATTCTGAAAGCAATTTCACTATTACACAGAGCAGATGAGTAATGCTTTCAATGCATACAGTGGAGACAAAATAATGTCAACATGGACCACACAGTTACTGTGTAAATGTACACATTATGTAGCAAGGGAATAACGGAGTAGCGACGAGGTCTTCAACGGCTGTTTGAAACAGGCTGGATCGTGGCCGTGTTGGTCCTTCGGCTCGGTCTTTCATCGCACTGCCATGACAGAGTCAATACTCTTTTATTCCCATTCATAAATACCCTTTTTGTTGGAAAATGTAAACATAAAGGAAAAACTAATTGTACCTGTTTTTTCTTTAAAAAAAATTATTTTCCTATCCTCAGACTGTTTGGCCAAGGGTCAATTTGCATTGAACGTTCAATGGTTGTGGGTACATGTACGTGCACATGCTAATTAATAGATTTTACATAATTGAGTGCTGTATATGTATTGATTGCGTTACGCGTTACTAACGCCCGCTTAAGCTTGCGCGCAGCAAACACACTTTAGTCTTGACTGGTCTTAAGCAGCTCCAGCTATGTCTATTTTCAGTTGTTTAATACAAGGTAAACATGGTCATATGACCACCTTTCAACCAATAGGACTGCCTAAATTGTCTGTGATTTTATGAACATCTTCTGGTGGTGATTTCTCCCCAATGCATTTATAAACAAATTGGAAATTTTCTTAGTGCAAATTCACAAAGAATCTATTTGAACCCACTTATCAATAAACAGTGGTGTACATTTAAAAAAAAAAATAGACAATAGCAAGTCAACTTTGATGTGTTTCGACTTCCTACACTTAAATTCGTGTGTTCATGTGCAGTACAACCAATTTTCAAAACTGTAAAATCATCTGTGCTGGATGAAAGACACAGGTACATGTAGACTGGGTACACTTTGTGCTTGATGACCTTTCACCCAGTGGGCTATTTTCTAAACATGTTATGTCATGATCTCCCCCCCCCCCCCCCCGATGCAAAATATAGACATTTACATGTTAGGAGATGCAGAGAATGTTTTCCTTGAAACTACATGTATTTGGTCATCAAAATGTACAATTGGCTCTCCTAAACATAACACACATCCACATGGACACACGAACAGAACATCCAGTGAACAACTTCCCATTGTAAATGTTCCACAACATGTATCAGTTGCTACTCGTCACTTGCAAATATTAGCATTCGGTTTGCAGTTTTGCACAAAACGTCAGCATGGTCAGTTGGAGTATTTTGCCATTCAATTAAAAATTGCTGGATTACATGTAAATCATTCCCGGCTGACATCCATGTGTACACTGTGCATTACATACACTCAAAAACAGATCAGTTTTAAAACACAATTGCTGGACAAAATCCTGAATGAAATTGTCTCCCACCAAGTGCACATTGGCCATCGTTTGTACATTTTGTACTATGCAGCCTACATATTATGTGTACAGTCAATGGGTGCACCTACATGCATTATATTGGACAGGCACATGTGTGTACATGTACAATGTTGTCCAGCGGTGTTCAGTTGAATGAGTCATTGCGCTGCAATTTTGAAAGGTCTTCAGAGACGGCAAGAGACCATAGTAAGTTACAATGCGTACTTTACAGTGTGTACAGTGCAGGACCCAAAGGTAAAATCCATACTCAACCCATTTGCCACAACATAAATCTGTCTACATGTAGATTCGATGATGCATGCGGCATGTCAATTTATTCAACCTCCTCTTCATGTATGTCGATCCATGTAGAACTGTCCTGGTACAAGCTGCTGTACTAATCACCCCCCCCCCCCTTTGCCTAACATTAAAAGTGAAGCAAAATAAATGATAAACACTTCACATTGATGAAGTTTCCGAGATGAATTTAAGTGAATTTTTAAGAAGGAACCAATTTCCCATCTGACACCAAAAAAATTGACTAGTTTACCATTTATTAGTCTTTCGGCCGTTTATGAAAGTACACATAGTTGAATTTCCTTCCTTAATGGTTTAACACACTTTGACCTCAGTAAGGACACACTGTTCGAGCTTGTAATTTGTAGTACCTTATGCAAAAGTCATTACTCTGTAAGTGCATGAATCTTAAATAGTACATATTTGTACATGTATGACTTCCTCATTATACACTTTGCGAGTCTCGCACGTATTTTGAACTTCCGGGAATCAGGAACAAGTTGGTCCCAACCATGCTGGATTTTACGTCTCTGTTTCACGACTCTGTTTGCGACTCTGTTTCTTCAAATACTTTGTTTAACGTAGTTTATGGTGATACAAACTATATTACATTGTTGGGAAAGTAAAATTTAGCGATGAAATATATTGGTGTATAAGAATTTTAACAAATCAACAAAGAAAACCCAAGAGTAAGACTTAACCTCAGTTTCCGATTACTTTGTAAACAATTAAGAATTTCGCCCAGGTTACGTTCATGTTATTATGAAACCTATGTAACGGTTGCGTAATTTGGGGCGTGAACTGCAATTCCTACTGCATGTAGTTTAGAATCATTGAAGTTGGATTTAAGCATCTTCGTCCCAGTAATGTTAAAGTTTTAACAAATTATTTGAAGTATATATAAAAATTGAAACTGTTTTTCAAAAAAAAGAAGCTATTTTTTGTATTTTTATTTTCAATAATTTTGTATATAAACAGAATTGAAAAAGAACATTTGTAAACAAATATTTTCTTCGTTTCGAATTGTTTTCATGTTTTCGATACGCCTAAGACTTGCAAAGTCTTTTTGAAGAATTTGTGTTGTGCTTGTACAATGTACATGATGCATGCAGGAGGTTGGTGCAGGATCTTGTACGTGAACCCCCCCCCCCCCCCACCAAAGGGTAGACTTATGTGTAGGGTCATAGGTCATTGACTGGTATTCCACACATTCATGCTGACAGCTGTTGATGGGTTTGGACTGCACTGCTGAATCGAAGGCTACACTTTATCTGTATACAAAGCAGATCGTGAGCAGATGCAGTGTACAAATGTGCAGCGATTTTATTGTTCTCTCGTATAAAACTGGAGATCAAAGGAAAGGAATCTGGTCTAAGATTAGTCTGGTCCCTTTATTAGAATCAGTATTTATTACTGCCGATTGACGCAGGGAACATGACCATATTGATGGCAGCAAGAAGTGTTCTCTATTTTCCTTTTTTATCATAACGTTTACAATTTTTAATACTTAATGTATGTATTTTAGAATTCAATAAACAAAAAAGTACTTGAATATTAACAATTCCAAAAATGTAAAATACATGTTATAATGATAACAATCTATTATACATAAGTATACATGTACCTATGTGTACATTGATCTGACTCAAGAGTGCATTGTACGTAGTGATGTATTCAATTTCAAAAGTCTTGCCTTTTTGTGTGCATTCATATCTATCTACATTAACTACCTCTGACAAAGGTCCGGTCTGTATTGAAAGCTATGTATAAGGCCATCTCCCCTACTAGTTTTACATCATGTACATTGTACGTACATTGTATGTACAGTACATATCGACCATGGAATTCTCAAGAGTCTGGACCCTACATGTAGATGGTGAAGAACTTTATTAATGTAGGCCTACATGTAGAGTGTACATGGTGTACACGCAGGCTGTTTGTGTTTCTTGATCACACCCCTGTCATGCATTGTATGAGTGTTTACCATCGCTGTTTCACATTAATAATATGGTCCTTACTGCGTGCTGGCCTTTCATTCCTTCTGAGTGACCGTTGCATCACAGTCCACTACATGTACTTGGTCTATTATATGCTGTAACCTCTGCACGCAGTCAGGACCCACTGCATTTTCCATTTACAGTTCAAGTGACAGTACACCTACCCTTGATGGGTTTTGCTACTGCTGCTGACAGTAATTGGTACACGCTGCGAGGCATGGTTGGCCTAGACTGTAGTGCGTGTCGTATTCGGCCACGATGGGACCTCTATCTTCACTATTGCTCCCCTGTAGAGAAAACCCTGTGTGTTTAACAGTTGGACTTGGGGCAACTTCAGGGTCTTCATTTGATATGCATCGTACGAGTGTAAATTTATCTGAATGTAATGTTTGGCTTGGAGTGAAGAAACGCACTGTAGAAAAGAAAAAGTGACACCAGACTAAAAGAAAGAGTTCACTACTTTCATGTAACTCTGCCAAATTAAAGATTTGCTTTTCACTCCCCACGAGAGGAATTCTGTGGGCGAGTATTCAAACGAATGTCGTCCGTTGAAATGCATGGGTTTTGTTTCCATCATTTGTTAATGATCATGGGAACCCCAAAATGTTTCAATACGCACAGTTTGTATGTATATGTACAGTATATACCGTTGGGAAATTCCACACTTATTCATGTTTACATGCATATATTCACCTTGTAGCCTAACTGTCTGAAATATGGTTGTCTGATTTGTTGTGACATTTGATTTCTTTATTGAAAAGTAAGGGGGTGAGAATGAAATAACTCTTTTGTCCTGAAAATGTGACCACCAGTTGTCAATTCATTCCCACGTTCATGTTTCAGTTTCATGGTATGGTTTTTATAGCACGCGGCCAACATTGGCAATTGTCAAAGACCAGTAGGCCTATTCTTGTACGTTCCGCACAAGAATTTAACAAAACCTGTGAAAGTTTGAGCTCAATCAGTCATCAGAGTCACGAGAAATACATAGTTGTTAAAAAGATTTCACTGTTTGTACTGTTTTCAAACATTTGATTTCAGACCCCAGATAAAAAAAAACCTAATTTTTTTACTCATCTCTCAAAAGCTCAAAAGCTATAGCATTTGAGGAAACAGTTTGAGTGGAACTGAATAAAAGAGTTAGTTTCATTTGTGGCCGATGATGGAAAAAAGGTTGGCTGTCGAACTTAGCTGCTGACAAAAACAGTACGGTGATGATGCCAGATTTTGAGTGTCCTGGGCAATGGGCGATGGGGATTTATCAACCTGTGTTTTTCCAGGAGAATTAAATAAATGAATGCCTATATTTTGTATCATAATACGGCATCCAGTATATATCACCCAAGAAAATGTATGCTTCAATTTCTAGCATTTGCGTACAAGTCAATAAGTAAAGTCATAACAAAACAAAAAAACATACCAACTCGCAGTTTCTGACTAAATTACTTAAGAGTTCAGGGCTCGATTGCTCAAAGAGCTAAGATTGATATTAAGTGCAAATCAATCTTAACTGCTAAGCAAAGTGTGATGTCACAATACAAATCACTATGATGGTGGTACTGACAACTCATCATCAGATGAATCTTAGTGCTTTTGCTAAAGCCTAGGTCATGTTTAATGTAATTGTTCACTTTCACACATCATTACGTACTATGTAGTACAAGCACATACATGTACGGACGTGTAGGCCTACATGCTGTGTGTACAGTATGTTTGTCCTCCACCGAGTTGACCCTGTACATGTAGATCTTTTCAATCCAGCAATATTGTTCCTGCTGTTTTCAGGAAATGGTGAATCCTGGAATATTTCATTACATGGTTGTGAATTAATTTGTGATGCAAATCAGAGAGATCGCTTGCACGAAGGGCAAATGGGGTATTTTGTGTGTGTGTGTGTGTGTGTCTTTTGTACACAGGAGAGGACAATTCCGGATGCTGTTCAGATATCCATTGGTTTGAGGATAAATTTAAAATGCTAAATGCGGTTTATGAATTTGCTAAAAAAAACAATCTGGCTGTGTGTCTTGTTTCAGGCAAAATAAAAAGGTTTATGCTGTAACGCTCACAACCAGACTGGTTTTTTTTCCTTCCTTGATGGATGACCTTGCATTTAAAAGTACGTGACATATATACTTACAATGTAGTTGTTCACGACAGGAACTGATATTATTATTATTATATATTTTTTTACGGAATCAGAACCGTGTTCCGAAATTGCTGGATCTGCCCCAGAAGTGTTTTGTTGTATGATCAGACTAATGTGTGAAGCATGTATACACCAAATTATGTTCATAATGCGCTCTCTATAGCAGTTAATGACAGTACATGTTCTGTACCTCACATGTGATGTGCAGTATTGTTGACGTGAATGATTTAGCCTACTACATCATGTAGCATCACTTTTGATGAACGTTACGGTGACTCATGTTGGCTAGAACATCCACCCGTACATGTAATTCATGTACAAATTAGCATAAATGTATCTTGTACATGTACATTTTTAGTCATATTTTTCTGTTTTGTTTATTTGTAATTTATTTCTTGGTTTTTCAAATAAGTATAGCTTTTCTTTCAATTGTTCTTTGAGGTACCAAATTGTTTAATTAGGGAAGTCATGTAAATTGTTACTTGTACTAAATAAATACATTTGACATTTGGCCCTGGCAAGCACCTAGGTAAATGTATGAAAATAAAATCCAGACAAATAATTGCTGTAATGGGATTGGTATTGGTGGCGTTTTATAATAAGTATGTACAAAGTACCGGGTACATTGTTTTACGTACATGTACACGTACATTGTTATGTACATGTACGCGTACTTTTTTTTTCATGTACATTGTATGTTCATGGTGTATGGGTTCTTGAACGAATTCCGTACACACATGTATGTATGTGTACATTTGTGCATGTAACAGAAACAGGTTCACTGTATAACATGAAGGCCTACAATGGTGCATATGTACACATTACACCATAAAACATAAACCTGTGTGACTCACCACATCGCTAACCAGATGGTCATGTGTGTAGTGCAACGATCTCAATGTCATACAGATTCATCAAACAAATTAAAAATAATCATAGAAAAAAAAACGATCTCACATTTTATTGCCACTGGTGGTATTACAATGTACACGAACTTCATGAATGGAATTTGTGCAATACAATGTATTGAGGTAGAACCCTCCATGTAAAATGTATTTTATGACTTTCACCTAAAATGTGTACTAAGTACATTATGCAGAACCATGTACTATCTGAATTCAAGTGGGACTCGGGCCTCGTCACTAAATCAGCAGGATTAGACTTGCCAGATCTTGGTTCCAAATTTACACTTGATCGCAGGCCCAAGGCTAGTGATTTTAGCCAGTAAACCAAGGACCAAACAAGTCCAGTGGTCCTGTGGTTTTTTTTTTTATATGAGTACCTGACTGCTCATCTTTAATTTAAACAAAATACGTTTAAGTCTTGACTCTTCGTCTTGAAATTATGTTGAATTCTAGAGTATTACCCGTATAGTACGAATGAGATCAATCTTCTCTTAGTACATGTCTAATGTTGTGGTCCAGTAATTTTTTTTTAGTTTTACAAGCACTGTGGTCGTGGGTTTCCCCCAAAGATCATGCCTGAGTGTTAGTTGGTTATGATGAAGGTTCTTGTGTGATTTACTGGGATCCTTCCTCACTCAAAATTCAACCATGTGGTAACTCAACACACAAAACTGCTGGACTCTGATTATGGTGGTGTTCCTGATCCCATGTGAAGCATGAACAGTTTACTAGTGCAGTGCTCAGACCAACGTGGTCCAACAGAAACAAAGAGCACATGCTGTTGGATTTTGACGGGTTGAGAAGTTAGGGTTTTAATATTACCTTAAATCAGATGTTATGCATGTAGTATGTACATGTAGGCCTGATACTTCACGGAGGCAATGGAGGCAATAGAAGCAATTGCCTCTGTTGCCCCTTGAAATGTGCCAACAGAAGTTCACAATTTCCTAATAGAGGTACCCTTTAGCAAGAAGAAAATACCTTGCAGCCTTTGCCCTTTCATAAGCGAAGCATCAGGCATGTGTATGGCTTTGCTTCGGGCGTGTCGTGGCCGAGACCAAACTCAAGTTCTGGTGTGTCTGATCAGTAGAGTGTGGGTTCGAGTCCCGGTCGTTCGCACTTGTGTCCTTGATCAAGATACTTTGCTACCATAATGTTTTTCGGATGGGACATTAGGCAGTCGGTGGTTCACTAGGATTGGTAGTGCATGTAAAAGAAACCAGAACACTTATCGTGGAAGAGTAGGGATTCACCCCTGTCTGGTTCCCCAGGCCTTGAGTTTCATCTATGAGAGGGCAAAGCCCATTTTCATTTTTTCAAGGGGCATTTCGATAGGAAAATCTTTAAATCTATGGTCTATTGAAGGGGCACCAAGCCCAAGACCAGGGCGACAGAGGCCATGGCCTCCGTGGCCTCTGTGAAATTTCAGGCCTGGCTTACAGGTTTCCTCAGGCTTTACAGTGATTAAGTTCTCTTATGCTCAAGGCATCCTTGGTTTCATTGTAATTAATAATAATAAGAGATGAAAAACATTAATTACTTTCTGTACTTTCTGGGTGCATTGCATGATTGATTGCTTTGCATAGTTATGGGATTGAATTGATCATTACCGCTTGATGGATTATTTTGTGTAGTTGCGTATTAATTGATTGAGTGATTACTTTGCGTGTGTACCTACAGGCTCGCATTGCTTTCCTACAAGGAGAACGTAAAGGGCAGGAGAACCTGAAGCATGACCTGGTACGGAGAATCAAGATGCTGGAGTTCGCACTCAAACAAGAAAGGTAAAGTAAACGCAGCAAGGTGTAACGCCAGGATCTGTGAATGGGGCGTTCAAATTTGAAGAAAATCCCAATTAGATCCTCCAAGCTCTTCTCTCAGTTCTGTCACTTCAGATTAGTTCACATGCAGTTGCAGGTTGATAGGCTTCGGATTCAAATATAAAAAATTTAAAAATCACCGAATGGGCATGAGCGGTCATGAAGCTTGGTATTCGATTGGCTGTCGAAGTGTACCAAACTATTAAGCAATATGTAACAGACAGTTGAAGTCAGTGACTGTACATGACACCATGCAACTGTCACGAACTGCGCATTTATTAACTGAAGCACTAGAAACATCCTTGCAAAGCTAACAAACTTGAAAGCATTTATTATACAGATTATGAGTTGCAGAGTTGAGTCCTTGCATATATCATTACTGAAGTAGTTCAATACAGGTTGACTTCAATCAAATTAGCTTGAAATCTGGCCCCCGCAGATCAGTTTGAAAGAAGACAAAGATCGTGGCGCCTTTAGGGGCAGTAGTCGGGAGCCAGCAGTCTCGCGAGAGAATAGACGCGTGAGAAACGCCGTTACCGCGGCAAACATTTAATGCCATGTCCACAGGTCTACAACTTTGTATGTTGTATTGCATGCTCTTTACATCCATCCACATTGTGTGTACACTCACTTGCATATTACGCACGGAAATTGTATATGACAAATTTGTTCCAAGTTACAAAGTCCAAACTGTGAGTTGACATCTGTGCACACGGTGTGACAGAACCAACTGACATGGGTGAATCTGATCATGGTGGATCCCACACATCTTCTGATCATCCCATTAATGTACCTCCATCACCAAGGCCGAGAATGTCAAACGCTGTCAGCTGCACACTCAATACGCAACTACTCAGTACCATCTCATTAGTGTGCTGTGTGACTGCGGGAATAATTTGCAAATTGACTAATCGCCCGGAAACTGGGCTAGATTAATCAAGTAATTCACACTTAGTCTTGACAGCGTGTTTAGCAACAGTTACATGTAGTGTGTAAACTAAGATATCTAATGATGGTCTTCAAATTTGTGCGTGTACACCGTGGAAAGGATCATCAGGATGCTTGCTTAATAATTATATAAATTATACATGGAAAGTCTGGTGGGCTGTGGCGCAAGACGTTGGCATGTCTGTACACATACACATGCAATATACATTAACACATTGGGTGCGCAATACGTGTGGTGACTGTTGGCTGCATCAGCAGATACTGTAAACACACACTACATTAGGCTAGGGTCATACTCCATTGGAACATGACTGCGAAGCGTATTGGGACATTCAGGCAAGATTTGCTGCAGAACATTGTACAGAGATAAAGGTAGGGTCATACTTCGGTAATGACCCTCTACAACAATTTCTTATCCGAAAGCTGACTTGCTTATAAACATGGTAATGGTAGAAAGCATCGTGCAAAATTATTTCATCTGGAATGCCCGCTGTTCATTAGAAATCCATAAAAACATATGAATCTGAGAATTGATTCTTGCATGAGTCGTTTCTCAGATCTCTGAGGGTTAGTGTCCGTTTGCGAATGCTACGGCTAAAGATACGTTTGGTACTCCCTGTCGCCTAAAAATGGGTTCCCTCGACGTTTGTGTGAGAATACTGTAACAGTTTTTGGCTGTTTTCTCAGCAAGTAGACAGTGTGTTCAACTGAAACTTTCACAGGTGACTTTTGTTGCATCTATTGTTATAGTTTTGCCTACATGTATAAATCAGAATTATGTTGACAAAAGCCACACGATAGCCCTACCTTCCAAGCACAATTCAACTAGGGTGAACAATGGCTGCAAATTGTTGATGCTGAAATGGCTTCATCCTTGCCTTTTGAATTGAGTATGAGGCCCTGCCTGTGGCTACGGCTGTCATCACATGCTATGGGCATCCTATGCTTCAACGTATGTGATGATCAAGCCACAGCCACAACTGGTACTTCAAACATGGTTTCCATCAGGGGCAAAGTTCATAGCGTGGTAAAACACTTTTTTTTTAAAATGGCTTTTAAACTGAGACGAGTTACCAGCCAAAATATAAAGAGTTTTGATGATTGGTTCCCTGCTAATTTTTGCTTGGGAAAAAAATAGACCTTATACACATGATGGCATATGAGTAGGGCGCCCTCGGCTAGAGGGCAAAAGAAGGATGTTCATTGGCCTACGTGTATTCAATACACTGCGCATACATGTGCGTTTTCCACTGTTTCATTACCGATTTACGTCTAGAAGGCGGCATGATGACGTCAATGCATTAAGAACCATAATGACAGAAGATTTTTTTTTTTTTCAAAGTAACTCTGAAATTAGCTTACAACTTGTTTGTCAGTAAAAATTTCAGACTTTTATACTTTTTTTACATACACCTGGTGAAAGAAGTACACGTGGCTGTTTCCCTCTAGATATGAAGATCATGCTCTGTGAAGGAAAAAAATACTCCGCAATTTACCCCTAAAATGTTTTGATGTGTGATATGTTATCATGAATTTTGTTTACATGTATATACTTGTTTATTTTTTTTCTACACGTGTATTTTTATAATAATTTTCTTGACAGTAAATAAGTCCATGAACAAGTTAATTTGAGTGGCAACTAGAATCAGTTTTTTGGAACTAGTTCAGCAGCTGGTCTCCACAGCAATACATCTCACAGTCAGTGTTATTATGTTTTTACATAATTAGTTTTTTTTTTTCCTCTTTTTGAAGGGGGGGGGTGGGGAATGGAGGCATTCCTACCATACCAATCTTCCTAGTTCATTGACTGGTGTAGTTTATGCAGAAAATTATCCTTTTGTGTTGCTAGATGTAGATGCTGGACCGGGACAACGATAGTGCTCCAGCATAGAGATTAATGACGACCCCTTGTCATATGGCCACTGCATTAATATGCCTCTTTATCCAGTGTGCTTGTATACAACCTTGGCATGTTGTTTCTCTTTGACTAAAGGAGGGGACATAAACGCTGTGGAGAGATGCATGGGGATTCTTGCTTGGCGGGATGTAGGGCATCTTTGGGGAAACAGTTTGTTGATGCAGCTGTACTGTTTTGGAAATCATGCGAATGACAGAATGAACAAAACCTGTGAACATGTTTGATTCAAACGGCTGCACTGTTGGTTAGAATGGATTACATGTAACAATACCTGGGATGCATACTGTACGGGTGAAGACTCAATGTAGGGTTGGTGCATGGTCATTTCATGGGGCATATTGACTGTTCGATTTCAATTTGCACTGATTAGGTCAGTCTTAATTGACTCGACCAGAGTATAGGACTGCTACCAGATGGTATTGTCTTCAAGCAAACTGGATTCCTCAATTCTGATTGCAACAAGAGGTAGCTACCCCTAGCAACAAGAGGTGTGGTACATCGCACCCTTGCTGTTCTAAATCCGCGTAGTGCGCTATTTTAAGATACATGTACGCCTCAAGTTTGCTTGAACATAAATTCATTAACACACGCGCACTCATGGATTACGAAAAAAACATGGCACGCCTGCATCCCATGACGCAGAAGTGCTATATTTGTCCATATTCCACTCGCGCTTCTTTGAGAACTAATAATACAAATGTACAAACAAAAAAAGAAAAGAATAGTTTCATTCTAAAGGTTCACTGATTGTAAAGTTGGTTCCAATCCTCCAGAGTAATACATTCATTTCCATCAGGAATACTGTCATCAAGTCAAGAAAATAGCTCCTGAAATCATGTTAGCTGCGACCCAAGTACGCATGCTTTGATACACATGTCATGAATATGCACAAAATTCCTGGTGTGTCCATTGAAGGCTAGAGAATAGGAATTACATTTTTCCAAAAACCAATGATGTATGTGTACCATACACGAGTACAGAACCCATTAAGTTGTCATAAATGTTGTAAAAAGCGTGTATTAAAAACAAAAAGTATCACTTGTTTTACATCAGCATTTTTAAAAAGGATTTTTTTTTTTTAGATGTCTCTGAAAACTTACACAGTTCAAATATTATTGTACCCTTTTAAAGCCCAGATGAGACACCCTCAATGTTAGAAGCTCTGGGTATTAAGGAACTAACATGTATTTAATATGTACACGTACAGGATTTTTGGATCTTGACTAGATGACCTTTTGTTTGTAGATAACCTTTATGACCACAAGAGGGCGCTCTTGTGAGTATTTATGTGTATAAACACAAATGAATGCACTTGAAATGGTGAATTACACAGGCCTACATGGTAACTGTTACTCTTGAAGTAAAAGGAGGAGCTCCTTTGTTTCATATAATTTGTGAACTTTGACATTTTTTGGTGATTTATTCCATGTGTACATTCACATTAAACAGATTGTTACCAAAAGAAGTTGTAGGCTACTACATGTACATGTAATTTCCCCCCTCCCTCTGCCTTGTATGGTTACATCAGTCTGTATGGGGAAAATGGGTGTGCCAGTGAAAGGTTGCGAGACAATCCTGTCCATGGCACTTGTACATGTAGCGTGGTTGTTCCCCAAAGCGCAGAGGAAAGGGAGCCATTTTGACAGTTGGAACAGACTGCAAAGTGCAAGAGTACATACTTTTTCCTGCCTCGAAACTGCAAAATGTGTTTTTATATTGAATAACAGCTCAAGATTTCTACTCGAAGAGTTTGGCTGGCTTCTCTAGATATGTGCGGTGTATCACTTTGTTTACCTTGCAACCACTGGAAACCAACGCCCAATTTTTACAGAGCTGCTTTTTAAAAGCACAAGTAGCCAAGCACAACAAAATAATGATTACCAGAGTGAGGATACCAGCCAATCTACCATGTCACATGTACCATCTGTGACTGGTATTCCGCTCATTTCTGCTATGCAGCAACTTGTTAAGCAATATTTTCTGATGTTGTTCTCAAAAAGAGATTTACTTTTCAAATGAAATACTTTTCAAAAGTTTTACAAAAATTGTGAGGTGTTTTTTTCCCTGTATCACTCTTGAAAAGGGTTTCTATTGAGTACTAGAGAAACAAGCTTGGTACACTTTTTAAAATTTTTTTTACAGCGGGTGCCACGGTTAGGTTGAAAATAATGTGTATGTAATTTATGCATTTGGGTTTACTTCTTGCATTTTACTTCTTGTCTCCTTTGCTCTCAGGTCAAAATACCAGAAGCTCAAGTGCGGACATGAGCTAAGCCAGGAGATAAAGCCCCCTGCATTTGATGGCTCAGGTAAACGTCAACAATGTTGGCACTCTTGTGTATCCAGTTAAAAATCATTCATATTGATTTATTAAAAACTTGATTGTACGCTTGATTGGCGATGGGGTGTTTGTATGAAAAACAATCAATAATTTACAAGCTGTGTATTTTAAATAAGTAGAAGTACATGTAAGTCTACTGTTGTGCCAATTTAATGCTAACTTTTTTTATCACAACAATAGAATTTTGTATTCTTCCGTACCTAAACAAAGGTCTGGATAAAAACAAATTCCAAGTGTTGTGATCAAAAGTTTCAGATTAAGTTGTGTCAAACTACCAACACGATAAATTTTCATGCGAATATTTTGTACCATTAACTTTGGTTTTTAACGGGACCCCATAGCTTGTCATTTAACTGGTCAAACTGCTTTGTTTCTACTGGTATATATTTTAGGGTTACCTGTCAAGGTTGTGTTATGCATGGGACTTTGTAATTTGATGTAATATAAACAACCAGTTGTATACATTTAGGGTCAGCAAGCAATGAGCTAGCCAGCTGGACTAGTTTGACAGGTTTTTTTTCTTTTTTACTGGTCCTCAGGTCAAAACATTTGAAACGCTTTAATTTACAGTCCACAACATGCTTCACATGAGTTACATGTATGTAGAGGAGGTTAAATGTGGCATTATTTACTGCTTTGGTTTTGCATTTGTTTGGTCTTGCTATGAGGAGATTTTCTGCTTGTGTTTTTGTTTTGTTTTGATCAAATGTGAAAACTCTGTCGTCAAAAAAATATTGCTTTAGAAACATGTGACACATTTAAATGACAGCATGTTTCTCATGAATTTTTGGAGGAGTTGAAATGTTTTCTTAATGTACTGACTCTAAAGGCATTTTGTTTTCAATCGATTGCGATGATTCTGTCGGAGAATTTTTTTTTTGACTCTTTGAATGTAGCAAACTGAAGAACGGCCATTTTGTTCTTACATTGTATTGTACTCATGCAGTACAATGTGTGTACATTAGCTGTGAAAAATCTGCTCACTTCGTCCCTTTTTTTGGGGGGCCTAAAATGTTAGCTCTCTTTTGTTATGGACAGATAAAATGTGCACAATAAAATAAAGCCAATAATTTTTTTAACTGGTATAATGTCCAAAATGGACAATTCTGCTTCAGTAAAATATGAATTGTTCGGTCCAAAATCCATATTTAAAATTGTCTTCCACGTATCTGTATACACTTGTTTTTCTTTAAGTCAACTATTACAACGTGTGATGTCATGACTCACATCATTTGAATATTCTTTGTAATGGAAACATTGTTGGCCATATGGTTCTAAATTCACTGCATTGTCCCCTTAAAAAATAGCCTAACGCGTGGCATGTAATAACAGTAATTTACGACTTTCATTGCTAAAAGACCATGACCTTCAATCAATTTGATGAATTTTTTTTACCACAAGCAATCTCTCCATCGGCACTTAGTAACCTTCATCGCATATCACTGCCAACTCTCCCTGGTTCTGCGGAAAGTTCCCTGATGGATCTTTCCATGCTCTGATGAGCAAATTTGACATTCTTCCTGATTATGGAAACTCTTTCCCTATTTATGTTGAATGTTAAATTCTAAATATCTCCTTAATTGTTTTACAAAATCTTCCTGATTGCAAATGTTGGCGGCTCTGCATGTTATTACAGTGCTGGGAAAATATTTTCATGAAGTAATTCCAATTTGTTTTTCTCTCTTTCCCTGCAGAAGAAGGTGGTGAAGAAGAGTCTGCCCTGTCTCCAAATAGTCAAATCAACTTTAAACAAAGCAGGCAACTGCTTAGGCAGTAAGTATAGTAGTCCGTCTGGCGTCCAACCTCATATTTTTCCTCTTTCTGTTTGCGGGATGGCTGTGGGCTTGTTGTTCCCGGGGTGGTGTTACAGTCGTGTCTGTTGGTGGAGTGGTAGTTTATGGACTTGGCAGAGCGTAATGGGACTGGATGTTGACGACTTAATGCAGAGTCATTATTCATGACAGTCCCTGGATTTCATGTTGGACGTTATTAATCGCGCTAGGGAAGAACCGACTGCATGATTGTCAAAATAAGCACTGTGGACTGTGGTCGGGGCCCAATTTCATAGAGCTGCTTTTTAAAAGCAGAAAATAATGCTTAACAATTTCCTGCTAAGCAGAAATGAGCAGGATACCAGTCACAAATTGTACACGTGATGTGGTAGTGTGGCTGGTAACCTTATTCTTGTGCTTAGCAAATTGTTGTGCTTACGCAGCTCTATGAAATTGGGCCCTGGTTGGATGGCGGACCACTCCTTGTGTTAGCGCGGTTGGAGTAACTTGTCTGGGACAATAGGGGAATGAGAAATGTCAGACTCTTTTATCAGTCCTTTTTATGTCTACCTGGCGAAAGAAATGGCTATTTTTTCCTCTAAATATGAAGGTCATGCTCTGTGATCTGCTGTTAAGGGTACTGCTCCCAGAGGCTCCTTGAAATAAATCTATTGACCCAGTTCACCAGCTAACCTGACGTCATCAACACAATATTTGGGATACACCATTATGGGAGCCGTGGGAGCCATTGTTATAAATTGAAGTGCGCATTTAGGTTGCGGGAATTAAATTGCTTCCTGTAATTGTTACGCACAATTTTACTCCAAAAACGGGGAGCATGGCAGACTGTTGCCGCGTGTGACATTGGTGCAAGGGGTCAATCACGCTAAGCACAACAAAATGTTGCTTACCAGAATAAGGTTACCAGCCAAACTACCATGTCACATGTACTATTTGTGACGGGTATGCCTCCTCATTTCTGGTTAGCAGAAAAATGTTTAAGCATTATTTTCTGCTTAAGCAGCTCTATGAAATCGGGCCCAGTGGGTAATCACACCAGGGGTTACCAATAGTTGGAAAGATGGCCATCATTTCAACATTCCTCCTTGAGTTTTGACCACACATGTAATTAATTTCATCCTAAATTTTTCTTCCCTAGAAAATAAATAAATAACCAGGGTCGGGCGTATTTTTAGGGTCGGTAAGGTTACGCCAATTTTTTTTTATAATTTGGCCTATTATGTAGATCAAAGTATGATTTGGGGGCCTTTCAAGACACTCATGAGGGGTCCACCTCCCCTCCTTCCCATGGGTGTATGGATGTAGAAAACAACCATCAATCTGTTCTGAGAGAAAAGAGACATGCCCAAGTCTTGCTTGGTCGACAGAAATTTGAGCCACAGTGCACTGTAAGCATGTACAAAAAGATTCAGTCTGCATGTGCATGCACACATGGGTTTGTAACCGATACGCTGTATCATTATATATCACAAAAATTCTTCTTCTTATCATCGGGGCTTCTGTATGAGTGTGCTCCGTTATTAAGTCTGGGTTGCCGTCATTCATCAGTTCACTCCATCACATGACTGGGTTTTGCTTTGGCTTTCTTCCTAATAAAATATGTGTAGACTTTAAAGAGCTAACTATTAAGGTATGATTTCCAATCTGGGTGTACATAAAAGCGTACTTCGGCCGTGTTTGAATTGGTGGCTACAGCAATGGCTGGATCTCATGCATTGAAATTTAGGAAACCTGCTTACCAGCAACATAAAAGCAGCAGTAGCTATCAATTGGGACACAACCTTACATGTAGTTTGAAGAAAGCTTAGTTTTTATAAACCATGCCAATATGTGCGGTCTGTGGTGGTGCGACATTAGTTTTCGGAGGACTTAACCAATCTATTACCCTACCTTTAAACACGTCTGTGCCCAGAAGGTTTTTAAAAAACTTTGTGCATATGTAATAGAGGCGTTGCGCTGTAACCAATATACATAGCTGTATGGTGTAATCTCGGATCTTTCGAAACGTACACTGTTACATGTACCTGTATGTAGTCCAGGTTATCTTTAGAAAGTACATCTGTACATGGAGTTCTCTCATCATGAAGAAAGATGTGTTTGAGTCTGGTTCTTCTATCTGCTATCTGCAAGGGCTTCAAGGCATGAGAAACAATGGAACCCAAAATGTGGGGCCTGCGTAATATATTAGTTATCACACAAGCACGAGTGGAATCATGGAAAAACATAGCACTTGTGCATCCCGTATCCTTTGAGGCCGAAGACCAAATTGGATATGGAACCCAGACGCGCTACATTTTTCCATATTCCACGAGCGTGCATGTGACGAATTTATCGTCAAGTTGGGCGGCACAGCTTCAAACAGCGCAGTACGCGTTGTTAGAACGGCGCAATACGCAGGCTGTGACATGGACTGTGCAACGTGGTAGAATATCACACTGTTGTTACCGTTGATTGACCAATCAGAATCAAGCATTCAAGCTTGCTTGTGGATAATGATCAATATGTGCCGTTTCCTCAAATTTGTAAGCACCTCCATACACATTTGACAGTTCCAGTTGTAAGTTTAAAAATCTTGTCTTAAAAACGAGACTGAATGAAGAACTCATCCAAAAAATGGACGCTCCCTAAGTTGTTCTTAGTACATGTGCTGTACTTGTAATTTTTATTGCATGCAAATATTTGATTGAATGTGGTCCTCTAATCTAATATCAAGTGGGTTATACATAGCGTATAGAAATGACATGGTATTTTGTTTGCCATGGCAACGGCAACCTGTACATTTACATTAGGGAATATGTAACAATATCATGTGCTATTTGTCAATAAAACCCATATAAAATTTATTTAAATATACATGTAGGTACTGTAATACATGTATTTTACCATCAAACAAACTTTCAAGTTAATGTAAGAGGCCAACAAGTATAATGATATTTTGCCAAACTTTCTACCCAGCAAAACAACACAAAATTTCTTGCATTATTGTTATTGATTCATAAAAAAAACTTGGATTTAAAATCTGCCTTTGCCTGATTCTTATTTTCCTCTATAGATATTTACAAGAAATAGGTTATACAGACACAATATTAGATGTGCGGTCAAATCGGGTGCGTTCGTTGCTGGGCTTGGCCCCCAACGAGCAGAACATACCAGGCCTGGATGGCAACATGTCAATACAGCCAGTGGTCAATGGAGAGAGCCCGGTCAAGCAGGGTCGCCAGGTCGACACAGCAAAAAGGTTGGTTGTGAAGCTCACTCATAACAACGCAATTAATCTTGTTTAAAACATGCCCCAATGCTGGTGGTCTCCCTATTTTTGTCAATATCTTTGTTCATGGGTGACAGTTAGAAGCCAATCAACCTGTAACTGCCGTATAGCCAGGGATCAAGTTTTAGAAGTTTTTGATTTGAATCTATCGTAATGTCCACTATTTTCAAAGCTCTATTGCTTTGTTTTTGTTTACTTTGAACATAGTATGTATTGTTCATTTCTGCAATAATCTGCTTGAGGCTTCTCAAACTTATAAAACCAATGAAATATTTTAAAGATAAAGGTTAGAACGTTTGAAGACTCCACAAACCATCACTGCTTATTTCAAATTGCTGCAATCCAAATAAGCATGTGTATGAACACGTGCAAAATTCATGACAAAATATCAACCATTGTTTGGTGTCTTCTATGAAATGATACCGTCTAATCTGATGAATTGTTCACAAGTTAATTCTAACGGTGGTGTTTCCCCAAAGCAGGAAGATGAGAATGAATTTACTCTTCCCAAACTCACTGACGTAACTTACCTTTAACTCTTCTCCCAGTTCCTAATTGACATAATGAAACTGATCCATGTCTCATGCTGAGAGTCTGGATAATAATATTCTTTTCTTACCCCACCAGACAAGACAAGAAACATCCGCTGCCGGAGAACGATCTTGACAGCGTCCTCACCTCCTTCAACTTCTTGGATGGGGCAGACGATGATGATAAGGATGGGGGCGAAGGTCGGATGATCGAGGACGATGATATAATTGACGGGAGGAGCAAAATGAGTACGATCATCAAGAAGAAGAAGGTGAGAGGTTTTCTTCTTCTGCTCTAGTTTTTTACAAAAAGTCAATGACCTGCTCAAAGATGAAAGATTTCCCAAAGGGATAGCAAAGGAAGTTTGAGTAAACCAAACCCATGCTAGAGCAAGAATCACAAATCAAATCACTATGGGACCTTGTCTTTGCCATTAAGAAGTAATGGGGGACTTTTGGGACGCTAGGTGGCAGCAGACTTGCCAGGTAAATCCATTGTTCTTGGTAATGTGCGCATGTTCAGAACTACACAAACAATGGAAGTTTACCTGGTAAGCTTGGTAAGTCGGCTGCAACCTAACAATCCAAAGTCTCACATTGGAGACAAGGCAGTTGGCGTCACACTACTCCCTGTAGAGTGACATCTTATAGTTCAAAAATATTTAATAATTTGAACGGTAGTGAAACCTTTCAGATAATTCAAATTAGGTACAAGAGGGTTGTAGGTTACCAGCCAAAATACCATGTCATGTGTACCTCTTGTGACTGGTTTCCTGCTAACTTTTGCTGAGCAGAAATTTGTTCAGCCGCTCTTTGAAACTAGGCCCTGGATATAGGATGTCCACATTTTAAAAACTTTAGGTCGTCCAAGTAAGGCTGTAATGGTGGCTGCAGCTCTGGGTTTTGCTGGATCCCCACAACAACGTGCGTTGAAGTTTAGGCTGCCCTTAGCAACATCCTTCGTAAAAAACAGCAGCCAAAGCCGTCAATTTGGTCCAATACATTTACGTTTAGGTGGTAGATAAAATTTCAGTCCAAATCATAAAACACAGTGTCCAACAGAAACCCAGACAATCTTCTAGCATCGTCCCACATGAACTCTGCTGAATCCACTAGAATCCACTAGCGAATAAAAAAGAAGTTTTATGGTGTCAGTATCAGCTACAACAAAGGAGGTCAAAGCGTTACCCAGAGGGGCAGCTGGGTGTCTTTGTGGGTTCCCTGTTTCAAATTTTTTAACTTTCATTTCATAGGAAATGTAAAGCAAGTGAGCAATTTGGATGCCATGTGGAAATTTGAACTCTCTATTTCCCGATGTTACCTAACAACTTGCTGGAGCTCCAGCATTGCTCTCAGTTTGTAGGTCCTCTGTTAGAGGGGTTAGTGTTGATATCACTTTTTCATGTCCAAAATTCTACACCCTACCCTTTAAAGAACGCCCCGTCGTGCACACAGCAGTATTTTTGTAATGTCGCTAATGCCATGTTTCCTGTCATGTTATTATTACCAGCCTGTGGTCGGCAACGAGAGCATGGCCGGCATGGATGATGTACTGAATGATCCCGACACAGAGGAGGCCCTGGCCGAGTTTGATCTGATCCTCAGTGAATCCTCTGAGGGGGCGGGGGAGGCTAGGACGGCCGGTGATGGGGCAGATTGGGGACTAGGTGAGTACAGACTGGAGGAATATTGCCTTGTCGTAGGGGCGAGGGTGAACACCCCTGGTGCTTTCCCAGCCTAAGGTGCTTACCCCTACTTACCAACATAAACGGGTTGATTCCTGTGTGCGTTTCCCGGATTTTACGAGTCCCAGTGTGAGTTTCGGGCAGGGCTTTCTAATCTCAAGTCACACAAAGAAACTGTGATAGTAACACTCTGTTCCTAATCGTTAACCCATGAGTGGGTGTACTAGCTATCTTCCATCTATATATACTTTCTAGTGTGACCAGGGCCCAATTTCACAGAGATGCTTAAAAGCAGAAAAAGTAGCTAAGCATAGCAAGAGTGAGGTTACCAACCAAAACACACAATCTCACACATACCATCTGTGACTGGTATCCTGCTAATGTTTGCTTAGCAACAAATTATTAAGCAATATTTTCTGCTGAAGCAGCTCTATGAAATTGGGCCTAGATGTGGAAAGCTCACACCAACAACGGAAGTCTCTGGTTTTCCATGAGGGTGTTTGCGGTTCCATGAAGGATGGGTACATTCCGGAAGTCTGCCGCCACAAATCCCTCGTAAGTCATGCACTACACCGGAACTGGGTTTCTAGATTTGTTTTAGGATCAAGGATCAATTTTGGGTGAATAAGCCTTTTGCACATCATTCAGCTACGACAGAAAACATCTTGTTTAAGAAACACGTCATCAATCACAGTTTTAAAAAAAATTGAGGGGATAGAAATCTCTTAAAACTTATTACTTTAAATAATTGCAGTATCGTAACTTGAAATTACGTTATATAAAAAAAATAGAGATGTGTACAACAAACTCAGAAATTCTTGAAGATTCATCCATATCAGTGCCGAATTGTAATCTTACACACCCCAAATTGCTTCAGTTGTGTTTGGAAAGAAAGTCAAGTGATGGTGGTGTTTAACTCTTTATGCTTGCCGTTCACAGACAAAAAGTCTGACTTGTCTCCGACGGGTGAGGAGTGGGGGGTGGATGCCAACACCATCAGTAAGCTCAAAGAGGAGTACAAAAAATCACGCAAGGACAAGAAATTTATCCAACGTAAGTCCCTGATGGCTCTCCGTGAGTGACAAAACCACGTTGAACTCACTCTGCGAAGTGACAAACCACGTTGAACTCACTCTGCGAAGTGACAAACCACGTTGAACTCACTCTGCGAAGTGACAAACCACGTTGTACTCGCCTAAATATATGCTCACAAAAACAAAGCTGCCCTTCTGATGTACCGTCATTTTTATTTATTTATTTTTTTTTTTTCTTCCCCACCACCAAAGGTTGCTGGGATATTTTGTATGTTCGTGCTTGATAAATCATTTCCATATTCATCTTGCTGTTTGTTCCTGTTGTTAAAAGTAGCTCTTTAGATGTAAGCTGTGGTTTGTTCAAGTCGGGTGTTTGTGGTTTTGTGTCACTGGCACTTGGTTTCTTGGGCTTTTTCATCAAAGTATCCTAAACAGTGTCATTGTAATTTCATTGCCCATATCATTTGTACAGTGTTAAATTTGTGGTTGTCAGTGCCCAATTTCATACAAGTAGCTACATGCAAGCACACAGAATAAGGTTACCAGCCAAAACACCCACAACGCACCATGTGTGACTGGTTTCCTGCTTAATTTTTTGCTCAGCAGAAAAATCTTTCAGCTCCGGTCTAGTCAGTGCATGTATTGTTAGTGTGTGAGGGCGCTATTCAAACCAGCTGATGCAATAGCAGCTTTTAGTGTTAATGAAAATTATCATGGAGCAAATCCAAACATTCCATACGCACCGCTTCTAACGCTATGCGCCACATTTTTTTACTTTGCCCATCCTGTGGGTCATGATTTCTTGGCATTTCTCAACGTTGTGTGCCGAACTCGGAGACAGCTGTTGGTCATCACAGAGTGGCTACAAAAGCTATCGCCACTACTGGGCAGACTTCACAGTAAATGCAAGCAGATTGCTATTTTCACTATGTGGCTGTTTGCAATGCAAGTAGAACATCGTTTAGAAACATGCTGTTACTTTAAGCAGGCCTGGAATTTCATCTTTGAAGAGGCAATGCCTTTTCTATATTGCAAAAGGCACTTCCGTCAGAAATATTTAGAAGGGGTGCCTTGGCCAAGGCGAGGGGCAACAGAGGTTATGACCTCTGTGTAATTCCAGGCCTGTGCAAGAACTGAGCATTTTTTCGCAAACAGTAACTGTCTTGTGATTTTATTTTCTCAAAATCTCCTTGAGCTTTCAAATTTTTTCCTGAAAAGAAATAAAGCAGTCACCAAAGGGAGAATTTTAAAACAGTCCACACTGTGTCCAAACCTGTAGTTGGGTCTGTTTGCTTTAAATGAATGTATCCACATCAGGCATGTTTCCCGAAAAAAATGGAAATATGCCGAAGCAATCATTTTCAAGATTAACCCTAGTGGATCAAATCCTTCACTTTGTATTGTTTGATTTTGGAGGGATAGTCTTGTACAGACCATGTATACTGTGCCTGGGGCCAGGCAAACCCATCTTATCAGAGCCCAACCATTTGGATGTTAACTTGTTCTAGACTGGAGGCTAATCAAGAATTCAGGAGGGTCTCTTGCCAAATACACTGTAGGGAGTCAGGGTATCAAACCATCCCAGCTCTTAAACACATTGACTGCCGGTCATAGATTCGTAGGGCATTCCCATTTGCCAAGTGTGGTGCACATGCGCACATACTAACAGCAAAAACACTCCCCAAAAAATAATTTGAACATACAAATTCTAAGGATGTATGTTCTCACCACTGCCAGAAGCGTATTTGTTGCGTTCTCAGTGATGCCAGTGTATTCAATTAACAATACAAAAACCTTTCATTCTCCACGAGTATACTCGTAGTGGCAGAGTCCGTTACACCTGTTACTACGAATATACTCGCAGGTGGCAGTCAACATGTTAAATGTGTTTCATGTCAACTCAGCACAAAATAAAGTTGGCCTCTGTGTTGGGGTTGTCATTATCCCTGGTCCCGATTTACTAAAGCCATTAAGCAGACAGTATTGCTTACTAAACACTGCTAAAACTATTAAAGCAATAAACCAGTCACAAAAATACACTGTTTACATTTTATTTGGCTGGTAATCAGTTTCTGCTATTAGCGTGAATGCTCTCTTTAGCAGATTCTCAGCTAGCCTCCTTATTTTTCTATTACTGTCGGTGTTGCTGTTGTTGGTTTTTGCCATCACCTCATTGTACCAAACCATTTAACCATCTGTCGAAGCATGCCTCATCACTGCTTGTGAATTGGAGAACAACCAATGGCCACATGAAATTGTGTGAAAACTTGGCATACCAATTTGTGTGTGTGTGTGTGTGTGTGTTTTCCCTCCATAAATTATGAATCTATGTAGCACCCAATGTTAAACCTACATGTACCTCTATGAAAAGAGTACCCACCTGGGTAACTACTGAACCATTTTAACACAATAGATCTTTCCATTGTTGATAAACAAACCACCCTGGTTGGCATGGCCGGCCAAATGTTAGCAAATTCAATCAAGTTAACAGATGTTTTAACCAAATTCAACATTTTCTGCAAACTTTCAGTTAAATAAAATACCGTCCATAATTGGCTGCTTTGTTTCCAACAAATTCAACACTATTTTTGTATATTTGTGTAACATTGTTACAAACTGGATATCTGTTTTTGTTTTGCCTTGATGGCTTTCCATAGTTTTCCAACCTCGACTGGCAAAAACTTGGGCTGTGACGTTGCAATAGAAAGGTCTATAGACCCCTTGCTTATGATGCCACAAACTCAAACAACGCCCTCATTGAGGTCATGAAGACCTGTTATTGGCTGATAGTTGTGCATGGCACGTATTAACCAAGTGTGCGTTTTCATTGTTGTTCAGCAATGGCAGCGTATGCACATGATGCAAGGGGTCTATACAAGTCTAAATGTCGCTTCTTCTTTTTTCAATTTCGTCTCGTGCCCTGAAGAAGGGCATATAAAGCTCTATGCCCTTTCAGCCACACAAAGCACCACCTTTTTTTTCTAACAGAAGGACATGAGCAAACAAATTGCCAGTGGCAACAACATTATGGCACGAATGGTTAGTTTGTTGCTAGAAACATCCCACCGACTCATGTCTCCCCATTCCCATGCAGAATTTAACCGTCCTGTAATGACTTACATATGGCAGAAATACGATCAAACTTTCATGCTCGGTTTTCATGAAACACAGTTCAGCACATCACTTGCGTACGCCATTTCACCGGTAAAACCCTCGCTACAGCCTTCTTCCGGGGCACACAACCATTTTGCTCTTCATTACTGAAGCTATTGTTGCAGTCACCTAATTCATGATGTTTACATAGTTCACCCAGCTCACTTGTCATACACATGTAGTTTGGTGCACCTAGATGCTCTGATTATATTGTACTTCAAACAAATAGTTGAAAGACCCCCCCCCCCCCCACTGCCCCAAACTTGTTTGTATGCATAAATAGACTGTGCAAGTCTCGCGCGTATTCAAAAATTGTGACCCATCAAAGTGCACGAGTTTGTTTCCTTCACGCGTTAAAGATATGTACATGGGACCAAAGTGGTCCCAAAATTTTCAAATACGCGTGAGACTTGCATGGTTTATATCCACTGCAATGAGACCTAAATTACTTGTTTTTCAATATTTACAATTCTCTCTCCCCCCCCCCCTCCATATATCATATTTAATGGTGCAAAATATGGAAAGCACTTGAATTAAAGAGGAAATGAAGAGATCCTCCGAGCCAGCTGATTAACAAGAGTGCAGCTGCCTGAATTTCTTTAGGTGTTTTTGCTGGATTATTTTCAGTTTCTCAAGGCTGGAGAAGAAAAAAAAAATCCATTGGGTGTCGGGTGAACAGCTCTCAGTATTAAAATCTTCATACTTATATTGTACCATTTTGTTTGTATTGTCTTCTCCACTGTACTTGTCTACTGGTCTACTGTAGTCCTTAAAAAAGGCTGAGCAAAAATATATATTTACAGACTTCTGAATTCATTATGAATTTTGACTAACCAGAAGCATTAACAAGAAATTGAATTTCGGGCTGTTTCACCATCAAACCCAAGCCAAAGAGCGCTGCAGACTTGAGGTTTTTCAAGCTCTGGCGGGGAAAAAAAACAAAACAAAACAATTTTGCAATTTGTTTATTTACAAAGCATTGCTGCACTGCAATCTTTGCACTTTCTGGCACCCACTGTTCTCGGGTGGGATAAGCCTTACACTTTGACATTGTTTTTAAGTTTACTAAGAGATGGAATTGATTGATCTGCACCACTAGGTCCCAAGAAAACAGCACTACAGGCCATGTTGGCCAACCTGGGTGGGGAAGAGGACTCGTCTCCCCCTCCGTCACACAACGCCATGCTGGCGCGTTCTCGCGGAACTGACATCGACATGCCGGATGAAGGAGGTATGTGCTGTGTACTGACCTATCCAGAATCTTAATCTGAAGTATAATGTCATGATTATAAAGAACATGGGTACAAGCTCTTGTGGCTTCAATCATGCGTACGTTTCCCCTTGTATACAGGGATGTGATTTCTCTGTTTTTTCCCGGAAATCCTTTTTTTAAAATTTTTTTTTTACCCCCACCCCCCCAAAAAAATTTAAATAAATAATTAATAAATAAATAAATAATAGTAATAATAATATCACACAAAAATGTTTTGGTTTTTTTTTTAATTAAAGACAAATTCATAAAAACATGAAGATAAAACTAAGTTGAACATCCCAGATTGCAGAGTGGGGGTTTTAAAACCAAAGATAAATGTATATAAGTAGGCTTCGCGTTCAAAGCTTTCACGCTCGCAAGCTTTCGGGCTTTGCGCTCACAGTTCAGTTTTGGGTGGTTTTTTTTAACAGCCTATCACATCCCTGTTGTATAGCAGAGCAAATTCTCACAGCAAATTGGGCAGACTCCCCTGGTAAATTCACTGTTCTCGCAAATGTGCACGTGCCCAGAGCTACGAAAACAGTGGAAATTTACCTGGTACGTCTGCTGCCACCTATTGACCCCATGCACAACATGGAACGCACCTCCGCACAATGCGCGCTCATTTTATAAAATGGCTTTTTGACTTGGAGGGTAGAAGTAACTTATAATTGCTTATTGGTATTGACCAAGGACTAAAATGAAATGATGAACTCAAGCAGGTAGAATTAATCAAGACACCAAAATATTTTAAAATTTTGTATGTTCTACACAAATGTATGCATACGTAAAAAAATCTGTTTAAATCAAAAGGAGTTACTGGCCTACGCATTGCCAGTAATTTCGTGTTTCAAATTAGTTTAACTTCACACCAAAATATTTGGGTTATAACTACATGTACATTATGTTTGGCAAGCTTAAAGGAATTCTGTACAAGCGTAATACTTACTGTAAACAAGCAGCCCTTTATTGTACAATTAATGAAAATGTACCCGCTGCAGGCAATGAGTCAGCTTTGATGCACTCAACTATTTCCTCTGCCAAAGCCCCACATTTCCTTCAATTTAAACATTGGTAACTAATTTAGGACAACCCAACCTCGCACATCTTAGCTGGAATATACAGCTCTGCAATGTGATTACATCGGAACTGTGTCTATGTGAGCCATGCATTGAATGTAACCAAAAAAACAAGGGTTTTTTTTGGGGGGGGGGGGCTGTCGGCAAAGAGGAAAATGAATATCTTGTCTTTTTGCCTTTTGAATAAGGGAAATTTGTGTTTTTTAAATTGTTTTGTGCCAGTCAATGTTTTCCCTAGATCCACTTTTATCTTGGTTGTATTGAGGGGGGAAAAAGTCATAAATATACGTAAGATAAATCCAACCCTGGAAATATTGTTCCAAACCAAAATTTGTTTGACTGAAGAAAACAAAATCCCTTTTGGAAATTGCAGTGGACAGTTTTTTTAACTGTCAATTATAGCGATATTAAAGGATTCAGTTTCAAAGTGTTTACACAAGTTTTTTGGGGGTTTTTCATTGAGCCAGTCTGAAAGCCTGCATAAAGCCCGGATCATACTACACACGAAAGCGAATGCCAAGCGATTTATGGGACGCAGACAATCAGGAACTTCCTTTTTTTTCCAATCGTGACGCAGGGAAATTCACTTCGCTTTCGCCACTTCATGTGAAGTAAGAACTGGGCTATATGTTGAGCCAAACATGTGTCGGGTGGATAAGTCCTTCAATTTTAAAACTGCTCATAAACTCAAATGAGAATTGCTGTTAAAATATTGAGAGTTCTTAAACTCCTTGTTTTTCTGAAAGGAGATTTAAGGCGCCTTAAACTTTAAAGATACGGTAAATATTAAGAAAATTAGTTGTTGATTAAAGAAAAACGATCTGGAATTGGGGAAACAAGTAAATAGAAGTTGGAGTGAGAGATGCAATTTCTTAAAATAGCATCTTTTTTTCTTTTTTTTCCTTTTTTTACTGAAAGTCTAGAACAGATGTTCTGTGCAAACCGGATAATTTGAGTTTTTTTTATTAATTTTGTTTTCTGTCTAACAGTAACAAATAAGAATAGTCATATCTCCACTTTAACAATACTTTTGCGCAAATTGTTTTGATTTTTGCACAAATTGGCTTAATATGCTGAGCTTCTGCCATGGGGCCTCATATCTTAAAACAATTTAGCAAACAAACAAAACAGAAAATTTGCAATTTTACTTGCTGAGTGAAGAAGAGCTTGTAACCTGTCACTGCCAATATACATCAACAGGACTTTTTTTCCCTGGTAAACTGTTTTTGTTAAGCAAGGAATTTCTATGCTTAGCAAGTTTCTGTGATTAATGTCAAACATTAATTTGGGGGTGAACAAAGAACAATTTAATAGAGCGGGATTCGAACATGTGATTCTTAGTTTAACGAGCCGGTGCTCTACCAACCGAGTTATCAAGCCCTTTTGTTGGCCGTCTCCCTATTTCATCAATATCTTTGTTCGGAAGGGGGGGGGGTGCCAGTCAGAAGCTGTTACCTGTAACTGCTGTATAGCCAGGGATCATGCCCATGTTTACAATACAACCTGGGAAGCAGCAGGAGAGGGATCACCTTAAGGGGATGCAACTTTTTATTTCTCAATCTCATATCAGATAATAGACCACAGGGGAAACTGGGTGGGTAAATTCTAATTAATGTTGGTTGAACAAAGACAAATTGACTTGAACTGGAGTTGAACCAGCGCCCTCCAGATTAACGCTCCTGTGCTCTACCAGTTGCATCCCTTTATGGTAATCCCTCTCCGGAGAAGATATTCTTGAAGTTTAAAGCCCAGTGGCATGATGTCGTCTTCTTTATTTCATCAACAGAGGATATACATGGGGCTCTGGGAATGGGAGGGCGACGTCCTATGATTGGTATAGGTGATGAGGAGTCGATAGAAGCTGCCCTTGGCCTTGGTGAGCTGGCAGGTCTCACTGTCTCTAACGAGGCTGATGCGCTTAGCTATGATGTAAGTATGACGATCAAATACATTCAGTTTATGGTTTGTTTGTTTTTTAATCTGAATGCTTATGCAGTGTTCTGCCTTAACAGTGGTCTGCTGGCCAAATGCCAGTTAAAACACCCGAGGACCAGTCGAAGTACAGTCCAAGTGGTCTGGCTGGATAGTTCAGTGTCGAAAAGCATCCCTATTTGGTATGATTGTGGACTGAAGTACTAAAAAGTAGTAGTGTAGTGAAAAAGCTGGCGGATTTAGTGAAATGAAAAGCTGACTGGTCCTGCTGGCTAGTCACTGAAAAAAGTTCAAGGGTAACCCTGTTATGTCTTATACACTTGATGATCCCAGAACTAATGGCCATGTCACACGGGGCAATTTACAGGCAACCAGTTCCAGGCAAGAAGAAAAGGCGTTCACATTTGAATGTTCACATAATTTTCTTTAGGATCGTAATACATTATTTGGAAAATTACTCACGTGCTACCAAAGTGGTCCTGTAGCATGCACTGCAGTTTGGTTGCCTCCAAGTTGCCTGTAAAAGTTGCCTCGTGTGACAAGGTCCTTATAGACTGTGCAAGTTTTAGCCCTTTGCACACTACTCTATTCCCCCCCCCCCCCCCCCCCCCCCCGGGAAACAACGGCCAGTCTTTTCACACTTGGATCGCTTTACCCCTGATCTACCCCGGCAAATGGGCACACCCCGGGGCATAGCCACCCCTGCTCTGGAGTAGGGGTAAGCTATAAAAAAACCCAGGGGTATTCTTGAAACGTGCAACCGGAACCCCGTGGAATAGGGACACAGTGTGAAAGTCCGCCGGGGAAACCGTGGGGTGAAAAAACTCCCGGGGTCTCCCCAGGGCTGTATTCCACGGGTATAAGAGATGCAGTGTGAAAATGGCTTTTGCGTTTTTGAACATTTTAAGGAAGTATGGGTTCCCCCATTACTTGCGCACTTCAGTGTTCAAATATGCAGAATAGTTGCACAGCCTATGGCCTTCATGGTCTTGAGAAAAATAGCTCTGTCTAAAACGCTGCCATTTGAGAGGGAAGAATTGGCCTGCATAATATTATTTTGATTTACTAAATCAAAATAAATAAATAAATAATTGGGTGGTCGAGTTGGTATCTCTCCTCGCCTTCCACCTCTGGGACCCCGGTCCAAATCCCACCAGGGGGCACTACGTGGATTGGGTTTTCAGTCCCTACCTGATGGTGTAGGTCTTCCCTGGAACAGTTCTCTGTGGTTGTCCTCCCACATCAAAAACTGAAACTTGTCTTTTCTTCTTTCCATGGGTTTCTTGGCTAATATAGTGATTAAGTTCACTTTTCTGAGAGTCCTTGGCTTCACAACCAGAGTTAATCAATGAAATGGAAATGAAAATGAAATAAATAAGTCTGAATGTGCAATCATGCTAGAATCAAGAATGCTTTGACTATGATGTAAAAATTTTGCTTCTCTTTAACTCCCTACTTTAAGGCCCCTGTTACACGGGCCAATTTACAGGCCACCACTTCCAGGCAATAGAGGAAAACATTCACATATTAATTTCCTCATACTTGTCTTTGGAACAGCAAGATGCTAATAGATTAATGTATGTTGTACTCCTGAAGTGGTCCTTTAGCATGCAGAGTAGTTGGTTGACTCCAAGTTGCCTGTAAAAACAGCCCTGTGTGATAAGGTCTGGCGTAATATTTGTCAGCGAGTTGACTAACCATTTGAAACTGCACAGGTTGTGTGTATAGTGGCACAACTGTACACAGAACTATCTGTTTAAATGTGTGCACTACATGTACATGTTTGTAGACACTTTCACTACATGATATCATATTGCAGGCTGGCATAGTTTATCTAGCATTCAAAACCACAGTGGATGATAAACCACAGTGGATGATATTGAATGGTCAGATAGTAGGAGGGTTAACTGAGTAACTGTGCATGCATTCACCACATGACATCATATTGCAAGCTGAGTTTATCATTCCAAACCACAGTGGATGATATTGAATGGTCAGATAGTAGGAGGGTTAACTGAGTAACTGTGCATGCATTCACCACATGACATCATATTGCAAGCTGAGTTTATCTATCATTCCAAACCACAGTGGATGATATTGCATGGTCAGATAGTAGGAGGGTTAACTGTGTGCTGTGCATACATTCATCACATGACATCATATTGCAGGCTGGGTTTATCTATCATTCCAACCACAGTGGATGATATTAAACGGTCAGATAGTAGGAGGGTTAACTGTGTACTGTGCGTGCATTCACCACATGATATCATATTGCAGGCTGGCACAGTTTATCTATCATTCCAAACCACTGTGGATGATATTGAATGGTCAGATAGTAGGAGGGTTAACTGAGTAACTGTGCATGCATTCACCACATGACATCATATTGCAAGCTGAGTTTATCATTCCAAACCACTGTGGATGATATTGAATGGTCAGATAGTAGGAGGGTTAACTGAGTAATTTTGCATGCATTCACCACATGACATCATATTGCAGGCTAGGTTTATCTATAATTCCAACCACAGTGGATGATATTGCATGGTCAGATAGTAGGAGGGTTAACTGTGTGCTGTGCATGCATTCACCACATGACATCATATTGCAAGCTGAGTTTATCTATCATTCCAACCACAGTGGATGATATTGAATGGTCAGATAGTAGGAGGGTTAACTGTGTGCTGTGCATGCATTCACCACATGACATCATATTGCAAGCTGAGTTTATCTATCATTCCAAACCACAGTGGATGATATTGCATGGTCAGATAGTAGAAGGGTTAACTGTGTGCTGTGCATGCATTCACCACATGACATCATATTGCAGGCTGGGTTTATCTATCATTCCAACCACAGTGGATGATATTGCATGGTCAGATAGTAGGAGGGTTAACTGTGTGCTGTGCATGCATTCACCACATCATATTGCAGGCTATCATTCAAACCCACTGTGGATAGTATTGAACGGTCAGACATGTAGGAAGGATAACAGCCTCTTGTCATGTCGAGAAGAGATTTACAAATCTTTCCATTTCAAATTAGTCAGAACACTTTTGACGGCTTTCTAGCTTTAGCCGTTGTTCATCCGTGCGGCTTTTTGTAGTAAAGCTGGCTTTAGTGTTTGCTGATGTTCATCCCTAAGGCTTTAGTAAGCTTATAAAAGCGGCCTGTTCTATCTCCACCGCAAAAACCACACTTCTATCGACAGCTTATGGGAGGTGACAAAGGAAGCTGTGGATTCTTTAATAAATTGGCTCTTGATCCAATGAGCTATTCTGAATGCCCAACCCCCCCCCCCTCCTCATAAGTTACAAGGGGCTTGTAGCAAGCAGGAGCTGAAGTGAATGATCTCCAAGTTAGATTAGATGAAAAAACTGATGCAAATTGACTCGGGTGCTTCAGCATGTTCCAGCATACGCTCGTTTTGACCTGCAGCGTTCAATTAGGTCAGCAAGATCGCCTGCTGCAAATAGTTCATCCATTAAAAAAGATCGGCCTCCACTGGAATGACTAAAAAAAAAATCACTGTTTCAATTTCTTATATAAGTACTTTTTGTTACCCTTCCGCCCCCGTCCCTATTTTTCTGACTTTTTCAGTTGTTCAAATGTTGTGATTAGTGTGAGCTTAATTAGTCACAATGGCTTTTAGTTGCGGCCGATATACTTATCATTTGATGTAACTGCGAAAGTGTTTTAAAGGTAGGGTCGTAGATTGGTAAATACTCCAAATTAATTACCATAAAAACTCACTTGTTGAGAAGCACTGCAGCTGTTGGTAGTATCAACTATTTTTTGAGAGAGAATTCCCTTCAAAGTGATATGATTTTGAAAAATTTTCACCCCAAAACATTTGAATATGAGAGCATGAATAGTTTCTCTGATTTCTGAGGGTTGGTGTCCGTTCGCGACAGCTGTGGCCTAAGATGCGGTTGGTACCCGCTGTCACGTTACTAAATGTGGATGGATTCAACGTTCTTGTGAAAATACCGTGACGGTTTTCGCTGTTTTCTCAACAAGTAGACACCGTATTCAGCTGAAACTTTCCCATGTGACACTTCTTGTATCGTTCTTGAAAATGTTGCGTATAAATCAGCATTACGTTGACAAAAACCAATCTTTGACCCTACCTTAAAGAGTGAGCTTCTAAAAGCAGTCTGTTTGATTCAGCTCTTAATCCATTGAGGTTGCATACTTCTTGCTCAGTTAATGATTTGGCAGGTAAAGCAGTCATAAAAATGATACAAAGTGACTTGGGATTTCACTCTTTAGCATTTGATAAGGTCAGAAAACTGACCTGGTGCAAATCATCAATTAAAAAGGTTGACCCTGCCCAGTATGATTTGACATCCCTGTAGTGGACAAAAACACCAGATCAAACTGATCAGTGTACATGAAGTCCTGGTTTCTTTTGCATTACCCAAGTTTTCTATGAAATTGGTCATTGAATTTGTATGATTAGTAGAAGATAAGTCTTTATACACTTACCACCCCCACCCATCAAATCCCGGCACTGTGCTGTCGCTGTTGCCAGACACTCAGCTATAACTGCTTCGTCTTTTGGATGGGACCTAAAGCCATGGGTCTTATGTGTTTTAGTAATGCTTGTGAAATAACCCAGTACACTCATAAAAGAGAAGGGGTTTGCCCGGTGTTTTTGGCATGGCTGGCAGTAGATTGCGGTGCATCATTGTTACAGGGTGCTTTATGAAAAGGGGCCGATTTCACAAAGCACAAAGATTCAAGAAATTGACAGTATTACCAAAGTGATTTGCATCGTGACATCACATGTTGCTTAGCAGTCAAGATGGGTTCGCGCTTAAGATCACTCTTAGGTGCTTGTGAAATGGAGCTTAGGTCTCATAATTCAAACATATGATCGGTCTGAGCTCTCTTAGATTCCTGACAGGCGTAGATAAAAGGCTATATATATTAGTGATGATTGATGATGAAGCTTAAGATCCAAGTCGAGGCTGAGATGAGAGCTAAAATGCATAGATGGTAACGGCTACACAGAAATATACTTTGCACGCAACTCTTTGGGAAGATTACAGATCTTGTTCATCTCTCTCTCTCTCTCTCTCTCCAGATAACTGCCAACAAAGAAACCTTCAGGAAAACCTGGAATCCCAAGTATACATTGCGGAGTCACTTTGATGGGGTTCGGACGCTTGCATTTCACCCCGTGGAGACGGTTCTCATCACAGGGTCAGAAGATCACACACTCAAGCTGTGGAATCTACAGAAGACGGTCCCAGCTAAAAAGTAAATCTTTCCCACCAACGGCCATTTTGTTTATTATCAGTGCAAAAGCTTGGTACTTTAATAAAAACAATGCTGTATCTTGCACAAGAAAGACTCCGTGCAAACGGAGGACTGTCTTAGCAAGATGTGACATTACTGCAGCTTCAAATCTGGCTGTCGTGTCGAGGATACTTTTGTTGATACATTCATTTTGCACAAACACAATGGTTTGACTCCATTAAAGGGACTATGTTTATAATGGCCTTGCTGTACAACGTGGTTCATCCAATTATTACATTAAACCAATGGCCAGTTAGAATTTGAACAACGTCTGGTACAATGACTTGATTGGTCACAAGTGAGCACTCAAGTGGGATTTCCCCAGACTAAGGACACTGTTGCTATTTCCAATTTCATAGAGCTGCTTAAGCACACAAAGTAGCTAAGCACAACAAAGTGTTGCTTACCAGAATAAGGAAACCAGCCAAATTACCATTCTACATGTACGATTTCTGACTGGTATCCTGCTTATTTATGCTAAGCAGGAAGTTGTTAAACAATATTTGCTGCTGAGGCAGCTCTATGGAATTGGGCCCAGGCTTGTCGGCACATTTGAAGCCCTACACCAAAAGTGCACCTTTTTCAAAATTACTGACAAGAGCGTACACAAAAATCAAAACTGTTTTCGAAATGGGCCTATGCTTCTAGTGTTCAAAGAGTTATAATCACGGCATGCAGATAAACAATTCGCGACAGCCTGCTTGAAAATATGGAAGCCGCTTGAGAACCTTGAGCATTTTTATGGGTTTAGAGTTTGTGGTTTTGCTATCACTCACTTCATGATTAAGCCATCCTTGTCTGCGGGTGGGAAAGGCGGAGGGGAGGGGGGGACGTCTTGCCGTGGGAATTCTTCCCAGAGTCACGCTAATTGAGTGTGACTGGAAGCAGGTTTCACCCCCAACACCTGCAGCCAAGGGAAGAGTTTAATTAGAGGTAAACATCGTGGGCGCCCTGCCGGAGAAAGAGGCTGTGCGATCCTTGGGAAGCTGCACACATCCTGCAGATAAGGAGGGTGTCACATTGGGTCGGTTGGGTACCAGGACGGTGTCCTGTTTGGGGAAATCTCGTGAGAAAAGCAAGGTTTTATTGCTTTTAGGATGGACATGTTGATTGACTTTGATATTTTTTTTTAAGGGTTGTAAATTTGACTTTTTACCTCTTTTAAAAGCCAGGTTAAAGGCAAAATATTGGTGATCATCACTAAAACAAAACTGATAAGTTTCAATGTGAAAGCTCACTCATTTGAAGTTTCATGCCAATACCAAATCCACCAGATAAATGGTTCGATCTTATATCAATTGCCGCAATTGAATTAAGTTGAATATGAACGTGCACAAAATCTCTGACAAAACGAAAACCAAGGAAATTGTCCCAAAACAGTAATGGTGTAAGCTTTATACCAAAACACCAACAACAAAAACACAAACCACTTGTCTCTTTTTTAATGTAAACGTTACTACCTAATACAGTTGTATGGTGCATTTATTAAAAACTAGAAGATCGAAATGATCACACGCTGTAAAAGTATGCACCATACCTTTAAATACACAGAGGTTGTACATCACAAAATGTTAAGACGATTTTTAGTTTTAGCTTTTAATAAAACAGTTCCCGAATCAAATCTCTTTAAGTGTCTCTCCTGGACAGATACTTTTGTAGGGATAAGATCAAACCGCTCAAAATAAACCGAGTGTCCAATTTGGGGTTGATTTTTATCTTTCCCCAGGGCCGCCTCGCAAGACGTTGAACCCATATACACCTTCAGGGGGCACTCGTAAGTACTGACCTGTTCTGTCTCTGTGTTCAATAACGGAAACAGTCAATTTCCCCAGGACTTCATTTAATCTCCTTCGCTTCACAGACTTGTTGTCAACCTGTCAAAAGGTTTCACCTTCAGCCAATATCACTTCACCTTGACTTTGTGGTCGTTAATTTTTTTTTTGTCATGACTATTCTTGCATCGACTCTCCAAACCTTGTTCCACTTTTTGTATACGTGTATGTGAAGTTCCACTTTCTTGTTATATATCTGTGGGTTAATAAAGTTCTACCATCCCAAAGTATGTTGCCCTAAATGGTTGATGAATTTGTGGTAAAGTTCTATTTTATAAATGTTTGGTAAACCTCTACCATACCAAGATTTGTTGCTTCATTTACTTGATGAAATCGAAACACTTCCATTTTTGATCTTTTTGATAAACCTTGTTCCATATTAATATCTCTTACTTCAATTAGTTGATTAATTTGTGGTAAACTCACTCCATTTTAAAAATGTTTGGTGAACTTCTACCATACCCGGATTCGTTGATTCAAACTTGCTGAATTTTTTGTAAACCTTCCATTTCCTTATACTTTCATTGGTAAACTTCTACCATACTCGGATTTGTTGATTTAAACTTGCTGAATGTTTTGCAAACCCTTCCATTTCCTTATACTTTTTTCGATAAACTTCTACCATACCCAGCTTTGTTGACACAAACTTGCTGAATTTTTTGTAAACCCTTCCATTTCCTTCAAAATGTTGTGGTAAACTTCCATACCAAGATTTGTTGATTCAATTACTTGATGGATTTGTGTTAAACTCCTTCCATTTCTTGATTTGCATGTGGTCAACTTCCAATTTAGTAAATCGTTCAAAGCAACTATTGAATGGTCAGACAGCAGGAGAGTTATATCTCACAGACATTCATCACATTTGTATAAATTTATCCAGAGACCCGGTGCCCCGGACCAAGTTACAGCTCTTCGCTCACAACACCCAGTTTAAAGGTTTCTTGTTTATACGCTTAGTTAAATTTCTAGTGACGTCCAATTCTGATTGCTGGGTATCTGCTAAGTGTTTTGATTTGAATGTGATACTTTGCAGGGGTCCCGTGCTAAGCCTTGTTATCAGCAGTAATGGAGAGCAATGCTTCAGCGGTGGTACTGACGCAGCTATCCGATGCTGGAATATACCTGGCTCCAATATTGACCCGTATGACTCATATGGTAAGTACAATCACTCTCTCCTATTTTCTTGGTTTGTTTTTTTTCTTCTTCTTTTTTCTTGTTTAAAAACAGGGACACTACAAATATTGGATGCATATGAGTGCGTTGTCGCGGAATGTAATCATGAGGTGAAATCTGGACTATTCCATTTCACGAGGCGAAAAGACGTACGACAATGCACGAACGAAATGCTTTCACGTTTGTTTTTTTATAAATCACACATAGATGCCTGTCATTTGAAAAATGTTCACAATAAACACAAAAAAAAAGACTCAGAAGCTCGTCCAACCCTCACACTCTGAGAAATTGTTTATAGAAACACTTCTAAAAAAACGTGGACGAGTCCATGTAGACACCAACCTTGTCCACCGTGACGCGATCTAAAAGAATATTGCTTTATGGAACAACAACAAAAAGATGAATGGCATTTTGAGATATCACAGACGTAGTGTGGGTGCTTGGATCAATGCATCAATAAAATCAATGCAAGCAGAAGTCCAAATGATGTAAATGTTAAACACTCCGTCTTCATCCCTCCCCCTCTCTCTGTCTCACCAGACTGTGGTGTGCTAGCAGACACCTACGTCGGCCACACCAATACCATTTGGGGATTGGCCTTTGACGGCACTAAGAACCAGCTGATATCGTGTGCAGCAGACGCCACCGTGCGGTTATGGTGTCCGCAGAAAAAGTCTCCGTTGCTGAGCACGTACACAGCAGAAACAGGTTGGTCCTAATCCCTTCTTCATAGTAGGCTCAAGTGAAGTGACACCGTTGTTATCGTTGAATAAGTATTCGCCCTTTTTTGTACAGTAAACTTTTTACCACAGCAGCTTGTTGAAACATATGCTAGAAATAATGTGTTGGTCTTCTATTAATTTATTTTGCGAATTTTAGACCCCATTGTCTTTGGGAATTGCTGGTTGAAATATATGTTAGTTTCCCCAGTTAATATATCCGCCCTTTTAGTCTGTTACATCTCTCTACAGTGTATTGAAAACCTTTTGGGGAAACTATTGGTGGAAATCAAAATTTAAATAAATTCGTAACAGAATAGTTTGTAATTTTAAAACCTCGGTCTCTTCCCTTTCTCCACAGCCTACGGCAACCCCACCTCAATAGACTTTGTACGCTGTGACTCCAGCCAAATAGCTGTGGGTTATCAGTCGTCAGATACCGTCATATTTGACTTGGAAACAGGCACACCGGTAGTCACATTAGAAAGCAAAATGCCCTCAGGTAAAAAAGAATCTTGAACATGAAGATGGATTTATATGTTAAACTTCTTAAACAAGCTTTCATTAATCCTTATTCCCAAGGCTCACTTGCCCCGCAGGCCCACTTGCCCCGCAGGCCCACTTGTCCCACAGGCACACTTGCCCCGCAGGCCCACTTGCCCCGCAGGCCCACTTGCCCCGCAGGCCCACTTGCCCCGCAGGCCCACTTGTCCCACAGGCCCACTTGCCCCGCAGGCCCACTTGCCCCGCAGGCACACTTGCCCTGCAGGCCCACTTGTCCCACAGGCACACTTGCCCCGCAGGCCCACTTGCCCCGCAGGCCCACTTGCCCCGCAGGCCCACTTGTCCCACAGGCACACTTGCCCCGCAGGCCCACTTGCCCCGCAGGCACACTTGCCCCACAGGCACACTTGCCCCGCAGGCCCACTTGCCCCACAGGCCGACTTGCCCCACAGGCCCACCAGGCCCACAGGCCCACTTGTCCCACAGGCACACTTGCCCCGCAGGCCCACTTGCCCCACAGGCCGACTTGCCCCACAGGCCCACCAGGCCCACTTGCCCCACAGACACACTGCAGGCCCACTTGCCCCACAGGCCCACTTGCCCCACAGGCCCACTTGCCCCACAGGCAATCTGAATCCTCCTTAAATTGATGGTCACTAACACCAACATGTTTAGACTTGGATGAGAATGGTTTGCCTGGCCCTGTGATAAGTAATAGTTACATGGGCCTTGGCCTTTTTGCTCTGCAGAAACATTTTCACATTCAGGGATCAAGACGTCAGATGGCTATTTAATATGTTTTGATAATGAAAATCGTTTCTTATTGGCAGATAATGAGCATACACAAATTAATAAATTGGCCAGTCATCCGACGCTCCCTATAACTATCACTGCCCATGAGGATCGACACATCCGATTCTTTGACAATAATTCAGGTGAGTTCTGCAACCCTCCTTACGCCTGCAAAGAATACCGACGTTTGTGGATTACTTTGTTTATTTCTCCGTTGTGAAGTGTAACGACCAAGTAGGCTGGCACACCAGACTTAGTTCTGGTGGCAGAGCATTCAGGATGTGGGTTCCAATCCCAGTTTGGCGAAACATGATGCCTGTGTCCTTGAGTGAGACACTAGACCGTTAATTGCTTCTCTTCACCTAGGTGTACAAATAAGGACCTTGAAGGGCTGGGATGGCATTTAATGACATGTCCAAAAGAAATGCCATTTCTCTAAGAATTGTCTCAGATATGTTCAAATCCTGGCCAGATTGCCCATAAGACTGGCGTCCTCAAGTAAGAAAAAATGTAACCATAAATTGCTTCTCTTAATCTAGGTGTGTAAATGGGGACCTGAGAGGGCTGAGGTAGTATTTGAGTCAAAAGAAGGGTTGTTTTTGAGATTCTTAAGCATAAATTGATTGTTTCACTTGACAGGTAAATTGGTCCATAGTATGGTTGCCCATTTGGATGCAGTGACCAGTTTAGCAGTGGATCCCAACGGATTGTACTTGCTCTCTGGAAGTAAGTTTCCTTCTTGGATAGTTAAACTAGTATGTCTGTCTGTCTGTCACCGTGTTTTCTGGCTGTATGCTGTATTTTGTTATTATTATTATTTGTTTTATGAGATATCGCCTTACATCACAAGGCCGGACGGCCACTTCAAGGTGAGGGCTACACTTAACTGTCGACCCAAGCCAACTTTCACAAGGGGCACGTAGCCACCTACTTCTAGGGCTGAAACAGGGTTACCCCCTTCACAGTCCGTAAGGAAGTAGGCGTGGTTGTCATTCACTAAGAGCCTGTATGTCAGAACAGAACCCTATATATGTTTTACACACCCAGAGGTTACCATAGAGAACTCTGAGTAACAGTAGGTGGTGCTCCAAAATGAAAGTTGTTGGAAATGATGGAGTCATCTGCAAGGGTTTTTTGTTTGTTTGTTTGTTTGTTTGTTTGTTTCTTTTAAAATGTGCACTGCACAATAATTACTCCATCTACAAAATGTAAAGCAAAAATTAGGCCTGGCATTCCACTCTCATTGCTCTTGGACAAGAACACCCAACCTACAGAACTGTACTGTAATGTCGGGCTCTTATCCGAACCTACCAATAGCAACTTCCTGATGGCCTGAAGATGGTTGGTATTGGCTTGAATCAGCTTTACCGAGCCACTCAAAATGCCGAACATTGGAAACGAACAATTAACATGTAGTCACTGAGCAACGCCCGTGTGCTGCATGTGCATGGACGTCACTATGGTGATGATGAGTGATATTTGAATGCACTTAACTACTTCAGGAAATATCGCACCGATAACCTATTAATCCGTTTCCACTTCCCATGCACACACAACTTGCTGAACAGGAACAAATCCCCATTTCATTTCATTTTCATTTCATTTATTCTGGTTGTGAAGACCAGGACTCTCAGAAAAGTGAACTTAATCACTTATACTAGCCAAGAATCCAATGGAGAGAAGACAAGAAAGGAAGTTTCAGTTTTAGATATGGGAGGAAAACCCCTGAGAATTATTCCAGGGAAAACCTAGGTTATCAGGGACTGAAAACCCAATCCACATAGCTCCCCCCGGCGGGATTGGAACCGGGGTCCTAGAAGTGGAAGACGAGGAAAGATACCACTTCACCAACCCATACTGAACTCCACTCTAGGAACTCACCCCTCTGACCTTTCTGTATTTCAGGTCACGATTGCTCGATTCGTCTGTGGAACCTTGACAGTAAGACTTGCGTCCAGGAGATCACCTCGCATCGGAAGAAATTTGACGAGTCGATATACGACGTCGCCTTCCATCCTTCCAAACCGTACATTGCTAGCGGAGGGGCGGACGCTCTAGCCAAAGTGTTTGTATGATAGAGCTGCCACTGCGGGGATAAGTTTAAATCAAATGGGCCTTGATAAATCCTTTTATTTCTTTTTCTCCCCCTATTTTTTTTTTTCTCAATGAAGAATTTGCGAAAAGGAAAAAAAATCACCATTTACCGCAGCAGGAAGTTGCTGTTTTATCTTTCATAATATCAGCTCCCAGTTTTTAACATGCTGCGGGGAGTGTTACATGTGATGCAAATCAAAACATCTCTTTGACTTGCGTACAAAAGCTCTCGGACTGCACTAGGTTGACTAAAAATGTAGCGGTACAATTTTTTTGTATTCAAAACAAAAGGGCGGTACCGAACTTGTACCGTTTGGCCAACTATTGGTGTTTTGTAGGTGGTTATCCTTGTGAAAAGACTTACTTCTCTTACTAGTAGGAACACCAAGAGAACACAATGGTATTGTGTGGGTCTTACATGGGGTCTTGTCAAAGCTTTGCATATTTCTTCTCATCTACTTTCTGAGAAAGTCACTGCATTGTTATTTTAAAAAGACCAGCTCAATTTTCAGTAACCATGCTTTTTCAGTCATGCAGGATGTTACTGCTCAGTTCCCCTTTAAAGAAAAAGATTTAAAAACATGCAGTTTATGTTACTGAGCATTCTTTGCTTGCATAGCTAGCGAACTCAGTTCCTTGAAGAGAAAGAGTTTAAAAACATGCAGTTCATGGTATTGAGCATTCCTTGCTACACAGCTAGTATGCTCAGCTCCTCAAAGAAAAAGAGTTTAAAACATGCAGTTCATGAAACTGAGCATTCTTTGCTTACACGGCTAGCGAAGAAACCGAGTGCTATTTCTGTAAGCAGAGAATGGTTACCATAAGCACAAAATGCTGCTGTATACAGCGTCACTAAGTTTGGCTCTGTTCATTATATTTCTCTTTTATTTTGAAGAAATAGAGCCAACAAGTTGAAACTATCAAGAAGTAGACTGGAATTGCCCTCAACTGTTTTGTGATCTGATTTATCTGGGCCTACTTGGTAGTCATTTATAATGCAAGGGTGATCTTGCTTAGTGTACAGGCCCCCTTCAACAGGGAGGTATTGTGTGTTGTATTAATAATGAGTTAACAAAATAAATTGAAGAGTGGAGAGGAGAGAGGAGGGGAGTTGGCGGCCAGGACTTGTGGGGGTGGGGGGGGGGGGTGGTAGGAAACTGAGAGTGTGTGCTTTAAGTGTAGCACATCTTTCTGCAACTTGAAGGTAGACCATTGGTTCTGGTGCCTTCTCGCGTATTCACAATTGTGGTCAGAATTACTGGACTGCTGCTTCGTCAGTATGCACCTCCACACCCCAGTGTCAATGTTGAGAGCATGTGTTTTGTCCTCATTGCGCAAAATGGTCTGGAGCCCCAGCTTATTTACTCGCATTTTAAAAGAACAATGTGGGGATGCAAGCAGTCCAGGATAATTTTCGCCAGAATTGGAGGACGCATTTTGAAGAGATCTCAGGGAGATCCTAAAAGCCCTTCTGTTGGGGCTTGAGCTTTAAATCTAAAATTAAAGATGGCGCCAATGTGAAAAAGTTGTGCACAGAAGTGTACTCCCTCGTAACTCAACTCTTATTTCATAGAAGGGGGGTATGTTAGTAAAATAATACAGAATTGAGAATGATTGACAAGGGTTTGACCCTGAGATTTGCGTGGCATTTTATCTCTTTAGCTACTTTTGAATCTTTCGTAAATCAAGTTGCGTGTTTGAAATCCCAGTCTCTTAGAGGTCTGACACTTGATTGGTTTTTGGATGAGTGCAACTTCCTGTAAATCCTATAGTTTTTAGTAAACACACACACAAAACAACCAACCTGTGAAAGATTTCTTCAGGTTATTCTGTCACCTTTTCCCCTTTCTTTTGTTGAGAAAAAAGGAATAAACTGTTCTGTGATAGGATTTTGTACAAGTTCAAGTGTGCTTCAACATGATAAATAGACCCCTTGCATTGGCTGCCATCACTGAGGTCTCTCTCAGCCAATGATTGGTCTTCATTGACCTCAATGAGGGCGCTGTTTGGGTCTGTGACCTCATATGCCAGGGGTCTATTGAAATAAGAAATCAGGTCTTGGTCGACAAATTACTCAGACGAATTTGCCCAATTTCATAGACCTGCTTCAGCAGAAAAAATTGCTCAAGAATTCTTTATTCAGCAAAAATGAGCAGGATACCAGTTACAGATGCTACATGTTATAAGGTGTTTTGGCTAGTAACCTTAATCTGATAAACAAAATTAGTTTGTGCTTTCCTACTGGTATCAACTTTATAAAAACTTCAGCTTTCATGTTCAAAAGTAGTCAATTTTCTTTTGAGGTAGTATCCAGTGATAGACTGGCCATAAAAACTAATGCTCTACACAACAATGCAAAAGTTGCTGTCCAGATAAAATGCAACGGAGAGTCTCATAGAAGAGCGTGGGTTGTAAATACCGTATATAAATTTGTATGTGTTCTCAATTGGGCTAGGTCCAAAGTGACGGATCAATAGCTTAGTATTCACTGTAATGAATGTTTCATTGTAATAATTGTTACAGTAAAGTAGACTATAAACAAAAAGAAAACAAAAACACTCATATTTTGGATAGGAAGAGCTATCTTCTGTCAACATCAGTAAGGTACCCTTTTCCCAGCTGATTCAGTGCTTTTATGGGTAACTACTACGTAAAGTGTTTGATATAATTTTCCCCTGCCTTTTTTTGTTTTTGTGGTTTTTTGTTTTGTTTTTAGGATTTCCAAATCTAACCTTGTTGTGATGTCTCACAGATTTTTGTGTTAACCAAACTGTTCTCTGGGATCTTCTCCATCTTGTTTTTTGTTCTCGGCAAACGGCAACAATTATCTCTCCCCTAATAGTGGAGAACCTGGTAGTACATTTCCCCCTTTAGTTTGTCCTAAAATGAAGTACACGAGGCCTCTTTCCCCCTCCCCCCTCCCCTCCCCTACCCCCATGCTACTTGAATCCTTCATCATTCTCATTTAAATCCATGACCACTCAAAAGAACACTTCATTTGAACGCAGTCCTTTGATCCAATGTATTAACGAGTATAAATATTTCAAGTGTTTGGTTTTCAATACATACCTCAGAGCATTTCCAACTAGAAACAAACAGAAATCCCTTGCAGTGTTTATATATATGTATTTACTCTTTTTCCTGAGTCGTCTTCTTCTTCTTCTTTTATATACTTTGGGGAAATTTGGGACTCACCGTCTGAACAGTCTCAGATGGTTGCAGTCAGTTTAGACAAGGAAACTGTCAGTGCTTTTTTTTATTACTATTTAAACCAGACATGGCTTGTAAATTACTGCATGTAGGTACCTCTTTGCTCATAAACTTGTTGGTACTCGGCACATCAAAGGTTTAAGAACAAACTGTTACTTCATTCTTATTTTTTTTATCATTGTTAATTATGAGCCAAAGACTTAGTATTATCTTATATAGTGTTATACCTTGAGTTCAAACAGCCCATAGCAGACAATGTAACAGTCAAACGCTGTGTGTATTAATTATTCTTTGTTTTAGTTACATGCACATCATCATAAAACAATTTATTTGACTCTGGTAAAGGAAATGTTGATTGGTTTAGTTTCTTTTTTTTTCAATACTTTTTTTGCTGGGAGGCATTTTAAGCGCTAGGCAGCAGCAGCAATAATACCGATTCCATTTTATTGTTAACGTAATCGTGAGTATTTGCACTTTTATCCAATAAGTCTGCTGCCGCCTAGAGTTGCAAAATGTCCAGTTTATTTTGTATAAAAACAGTGGTATCACCTGCAGTCTTATTTTTATTATAAACCCTTTGTGTTAATTTATGGAATGCACTCTGAACCTTTATCATAAAACAATCATCTCTTTCATGTGCCCTGTGCTCAATAGCAGTCAAGGTCTCTCTGGTTCTTGTTATTCTGAAAGGGACCAGACTATTTCTCCCTTTTAGCCTCAGTATGGTAGCATTGATTTGAATAGGAGAACAAACAAGATGGCTGCTCCATGATGAAGGTCTATTTGTACCCTGTCCTGGCTTTAAAAGTGAGTTTTAAGACAAGAAACAGGTTTAGAAGATTGTGTGGAGCAGCACTTTTGAAAATGCTGTTTAAATGTGACCACAACTAAAATGCAAAGTAGAAACCTACGTGGAGAGAGCTGAGTAGACGTTGTCGTGCTCCGCTTTGTTTTGCGTTGCAAACGTTTGCAGACGGTTTGAAGTCTGCACTCAATGCTGCTATGAATGGGTACTAACTAACTGTTACTAACTGTGTGTTGTGATAAACGCACTGGACAGTGCGACAACATTTGCTTCCATGTTATGTTGTCTCGTGTTTGTTCAAGCTGGATGCAGCCCAGACCCTAGACCTCTCAGGAGTCAAGCAACTGCAGGATTGGGGTTTATTTTTTCTTCTTCAAAAATTGTTAGCCACAAGGTTGACTTTCAGCTCTAGTTTTCCACCAAACTAAAAAACAAAGTCCTTAAAATGTGAAAATTAAAATTTACGTCGCAAATGCTTTTTAGCAGTGTTTTACCAGGTTGCAATGGCCTCCCAGTGACAGTATTAGATGCGTGGATATCTCCAGATTATTAGAACTGATACATTTCATTGTTCATATAATTTCCATTCATATACTACATCTTTAGTCATACTTCTTTTTAAATGTTTTTTAAATGAGGCGTTCCTCACCTACCCCCTACCCCAACACACACAAACCTGCTTTGAAACCCAATTTATCAAGCCCCTATAAAGACTTCCCCTTGTGCACACCCTAAAAAGGTAATACAACCATTGCTTTCAAAAAATCAATTCCATTGCAGCCCCCTTATGTATGTGGTCTGTGTCGTTTGTCTCTTGTGTACTTTCTCTTCCCTGTCTACTCATCCAAATAATGGGCATTTGCAGTGAACTTTAGATGTAATACCGTCTTAAAACTTTTTGTTGTTATTATTTAGCCTTAATTTAGCACTTTATACCTGAGAAAAACCACAGCAACAGGCACACTGTAGATCCATAGCTAAGAGTGTTTAAAGATAAACTATCTATATGTTTGGCATTTCATTGTAAAAAATATCAACTTTGTACATTATATTATACTATTGAATTGAAATGATAACTCTACTACTAATCTGAAGGACAACGTACATATTTTTGACATTGGTGTAGACTGGGATGAGATGAGTTCCATCAAACAGTTATACATATTTAATATTTTAAGTTATAGGTAAACAGATGAGATTTTCTTTGTGTTTTGTGTGACAGTGGGTCTCACAGCCGCAGAGTTGATTTTCTATGTCATTTCCTTGTTAGCAGTTGACTTGTGTATAATTTAAGAAGTTACCTTATCGGTAATAATTTGAACGATTTTAGTAAACGTGATCCTAATAATGTTTACCTACAGCTGAGAAGTAAATTATTCACATCTTAAACAATTGGAATCAAGTATTTGGGGAAAGTTATTGACTTCTAATGTAAAAGTTGTTCCATTGTCAACTTACAAACTAGTATTTGGAGTTGAAAATCAAATAGTGTAGCTGTTTTGTGTCCTGAGAAATGTGCCAACACTGTTTCTGCAAAACTTCGCTATAAGGTTTACCCTCTCTGCTATTCAACTATTATAAATAATAGAAAATAATATTAGGAAGTCCTGTTTAAGCAATTATATGAGCAAAGATAGAACACTCTTGAGTCTCATTCTTAAACAGGTGTGTTGTCCTTGTAAAAGTTCAAGTTTTAGGTAATTATGATAACAATTAAGCACTAGAGAACTAAGGAAAAAAATGGACTTATGACATTAAACACCAATCAGAAATTGAGTAAATTTGTTTGCATAAGGAAGGCGTTGTCTACAAATCATCTGTAAACACCTTAATGAATTTGTCCTTTCTGAAATTATACCATAAGGTCATTGTGTTAATCAAACTAAATATTGAACATTATGGTACACAAGTGTATTCATTTTCCACTACCACCGTACATACATGCGTCACATTTTAGGGTTTTTGTTGTTTCTTGTAGGATCATTTAATATTTCTGTGCTGTAAAAAAAAAAAAAAAAAAAAATGTGGCATTTACTGCAGACATTTTGTTTTGTTTCCCATAAGGGGTACAAAATAATACAATGTTTTGAATTTGTACTTCCGTCTCTTTGTTCTTTGTGGTGTAATTTGTTTTTTGCATTTGCGTTCAATTGTCTTGAGGTATGAGTTGCGACTCGATTGTCTTGAGGTATGAGTTGCGACTCAATTGTCTTGAGGTATGAGTTGCGACTCGATTGTCTTGAGGTATGAGTTGCGACTCAATTGTCTTGAGGTATGAGTTGCGACTCGATTGTCTTGAGGTATGAGTTGCGACTCAATTGTCTTGAGGTATGAGTTGCAACTCAATTGTCCTGAGGTATGAGTTGCGACTCAATTGTCTTGAGGTATGAGTTGCGACTCAATTGTCTTGAGGTATGAGTTGCGACTCAATTGTCTTGAGGTATGAGTTGCGACTCAATTGTCTTGAGGTATGAGTTGCAACTCAATTGTCTTGAGGTATGAGTTCTAGGGCCATGTCGCGCAAGGCAATTTGCAGACAACCAATTCAAGGCAATCTCAAAGAAGAAAAGACAATCAAAGTTTGATGTTTACAGATTTTTTGTTGGAGATCATAAGACATTGTTTACAAAATTGAAAAATGACTCCTGTGCTACCAAAGTGGTCCTGTAGCGTGCACTGCAGTTGGTTGCCTCCAAGTTGCCTGCAAAAGTTGCCTCATGTGACAAAGCCCTTAGACAGGCGTTTGATTTATCAGGATTTTTCCCGATTTCAGTATGTCGCCGAATTCCCTGTACCTTCAGAATTTCTTGAAAGAGGCAATAATATTACCATTATAGGAATGAAAGACTTGGCCCTTGTTACGACCAAACCTTCAGATATCTAATAGCCCCCTTGCATTGGCCGTCCTCATCGAGGCCAAACAATAGAAACGTGTATGGGACGCGCACAACTCTCAGCCAATGATAGGCCTGCCTTTGACCTCAGTGAGGGCGCTGCTTGGGCTTGTGACGTCATAAGCAGGAGGTCTATTGAAATGATGTAAAGAGTCTGTAAATCTTTGAAAATGTAGCAACCTGTAAATTCGCCTCCACACCAAGAGGAAAGTTTGTCAATTTTCCAGGATTGTTCATGCTTATACCATCTCGCCCCTACCTTAGAGTCTTTTAGAATGATCAATGACATCTATCTGTGGAGCAAAAATCTAAACATGGTTTCTGCTATAAAGTTGAGGCAAGCTCAATTTTATGAAAGGAAATGAAACCTAGATCCTAGGTACATTTCCACTAGAATGTTATGCTCTGGGGATTGAGAAGGGAGGTTGGCTTGGGGGCGGGGGAGGGGGAGGGGGAGGGGGGCTGCTTGTATAATGACAGCATCTGATTTGACCTGCCGCATTTGTAGGCAAATTAATGAAAGCGTTTACTCGTTCAATATTGTAACAAATTTTTTTTACAAAGATTGGATTTCATATGTAGAGGCAGGGGTTTAATGGAGTGCCGACCCGCACTTTAAAAACAAAATTATTATGAACTTTCCTAGTAAAGTTGTGTTTAATTTGGCATATCTGGTGGTGTAATGGTTTACTGGCTGCGTGCTGGGGCAGGTTTTGTAGGATGTTCTTTGGATTTGTCAGTAACATTGTTTAGGGGATTGATTTAAATACATATAAATCACCATTTGTTATTTATTTCTTTTCTTTTCTTACAAACTCTTATATAGCGCCCTCTGCTGTTTGATTATGTTATCGTCAGTATGGTCAGATCCCTGTAGTTTCGCAATAGTTCTACTATCAAAAGAATGGGTCAGGTCTGGATACTTGACCCCGCGTTAATAGCGACTTATGAATCATTTTATCCATCTTTGACTTTGCCGGCAGATGAGATAAACGTCAATAATAAACTCATTTCGAAATCAATTAATATAAACAACAAAATGGCTCAAGATTTCTCTGTGGTCACGGCCAGTTATGTCAACTTGCAGATAACCAGCACTCTGAACAATTTCCCATCGGAAAAGCGATTTCAGAAGGACATGACGATTGGAACATTGAAGGTAAACTCATCATCATGAACTATAGAGTAAAGTCAAACAACATTACAATGACTCAATGAGGAGAATAAAATGTTGATGATTTTAGTAACCATGGTAAATTTAATATTGAGAAAAAAATAGAGGCGCATTCCCTAAGAGCGGGTCGGCGATTTAAACCACCTCAATGTGTTCACCTTCCTCTTAGCTTGACCTGAGTGTTTTGGGTGAGTACATAAATAACAATTTCAAAAGATATTTCAATTCAAAATTTTCAACTCTATCCGAATTAGATTTTCGCGACATGTACTGAGCGCGGCCATTTTGGATTGATTCTAATCGTGCCAATCAATTCATGACGTCACCGGCCGGCCGGGTTGTGGGCGGAGCGAAGATGTGCACATTGCAATGGTTGCTTTATGTATCCGCTCCGCCCACAACCCGGCCGGCCGGTGACGTCATGAATTGATTGGCACGATTAGAATCAATCCAAAATGGCCGCGCTCAGTACATGTCGCGAAAATCTAATTCGGATAGAGTTGAAAATTTTGAATTGAAATATCTTTTGAAATTGTTATTTATGTACTCACCCAAAACACTCAGGTCAAGCTAAGAGGAAGGTGAACACATTGAGGTGGTTTAAATCGCCGACCCGCTCTTAGGGAATGCGCCTCTATTTTTTAATCGGTGGGCTGACGAAAATATGGGTGACGACGTGTGGCCAAGGATTCAGGTTTCCTGTCCCTTGGCCACACAAGTGGGGCTAGCTGTTGACCCAGATCAACTGTCACCAGGGGCAAGTTGCCACATGTACTCCTGGGGCTGAAACAGGGCTACCCCCTTCACAGTCTGTAAGGATGTAGGCAGGGCATCATTCACTAGGAGCCTGGTTGGTAGAGCGTGTCGTGGCCGAGCGGATAAGAGCACTGGACTCAAGCTCTGGTGTTTCTGATCAGCAGAGTGTGGGTTCGAGTTCCGGTCGTGACACTTGTGTCCTTAAGCAAGACACTTAACCATGATTGCTTCGTCCTTCTGATGGGATGTAAAGCCGTTGGTCCCGTGTGTTGTGTAACGCATGTGAAAGAACCCAGTGCACTTATTGTAAAGAGAAGGGGTCCGCACCGGTGTTCCTGGTTTGATTGGCAGCATATTGTGCCACAGCACCTCGTAAACCATTACATGGTGCTATAAAGGAATAGGTCTCATACTTTAAAATGTAGCTCCACATACCTTGCAGGAAAAAATACTGAGCGCTTTGATACGCCCCTAGGGGTGTGATAAAGCTCTATATAAGAACCAAGTGTTATTATTATTAGAGCAGAGTGCACTACCTTCCCAACTGTTTACGAAGCAATTATTGTTAAGTGCCTTGTTCAAGGACACAAGTGTCATTACTGGGATTCGAACCCACACTCTGCTGCTGACAACACCAGAGCTTGGGTCCAAAGAACTAAACCACTCGGCCACGACACGCCACGACTAGCCATTGCTAAGTGCTAATGCTGGCTGCTCTCTTTAAAAAAATATTATGTTTTATTGAACTGAATTGAGATTGTTTTTCTAAGCTACTAGTAGTACTACTACTACTTGTAGATTACCAGCACTCTGAACATTTTTGCATTGGATAAACGATTTCAGAAGGTTCGGGCACTTGTGTCCCTGAGCAAGAGACTTAACTATAATTGCTCCTTGGCATTTATGTCCTAACTTACTGATCCTGCCGAGTAACAATCTCAAGTAGTGGAAGTACTATTACTAGCAGTAGTAATAGGCGATCCATATAGGGAAGTAATTCTGCACAAATTGAAAAAAGATTATTTGAAAGAGGTCAGTATTTTCAACATCCAAACACTGGAGGGAAGCTAAGAGAGGCAAGCGGATTAGTTTGTTCAAAACATCCGACCCATCTATAGACCGTGCAAGTCTTGCGCGTATTCCATCATTTTGGGGACCACTTTGGTCTCTCATACATTGCTTTAACGCGTGAAGGAAACAAACTCGCGCACTTTAACGGGTCTCAATGTTCAAATATGCGCGAGACTTGCACAGTCTATTGAAATGCAACCCGAACCCCAAATAAAGCTACACGAGTGAAATGTTGGCTAAAGATCACCAGATGTCAAACATCCTTTGCCACACCAGTGTGGCTACGGTGACTAGTGCTGCATTTACCAGCAGTCATTTTAAAATGAGGTATATTGTATTATAATGCAAGAATTTCTTCTCTTTAATTTACTCCAGGGTAAGTTAGAGATGATCACGGGATCATCATGTGCAGCCATGAGTCTTCAGCTTTTCAACAAGGATGGTAATTTAGTGATCACGATGAGCGATGACTCTGCTCTACTTGGTTCTTATCCGGTAGACGACGGCATGAGGATACACGTGAGTAAACAAAATATGCCATTTTCGCATGAATAGACGGTGCAAGTCTCGCGCGTATTCAAACATTTTTGGGACCGCTTCGGTCCCACACATATTGCTTTAATGTGTGAAGGAATTTAATTTAGCGGGTCGCAATGTTCGAATTCGAGTATGCGTGAGACTTGCACAGTCTATATGTTGTTATGTTGTTTATTTCAAACAAACATTTACATGGTTCATAACATCACACATTCTTCTCACACTGTGCGTCAAGTGCAAAATATCAAGTTGCAGAGTTCAAAATAAACAATGCACCATGGGGCACAAGGCAGATTTTACATGGTTCATATTACCCTGAAATGGGCTATGTCGGACTCTGATGTATTGCCATTAGAACCTAACTCGAACCCTCAAAAATATATTGTAAGGTTTTGATTTAATTTGATGGATTTGATGTACCTCGTTAGCCACCCACTCTGTAGCATGAGGACAGGTTTACCGAGTCCAAACATCTGGGTATTAAATTACCAAAGGGTGGAGCATTTTGATGATGGATTTTGCACAATATCAACTTATGATATTTAAAGGGGTACATCTCAGTGTGCAGCTTGGGTTTTTTTTTCTTCAAACTTTGGTATAAGCTGTAAAACTTCCTACAACATATAAACGATCTTGCCTATAGGAATATGTACAAGACCACTCTTTCTGTAAACGAGGTAACATAGTCCTCACGCCGTCAGTGCACTTATACGCGCATACCCTGTTCACCATTTTGGAAGTCGAGTCAAAATTGTACACAAAGGAATCAGATGTGCACTGTGCAGAGTGTGTGTTCTGCAATGTGCAAGGAGTCAATAGCAGCTTTTAAAATGGGTTGTTTGTAGTTGTTCATATTTGGATGTTTCATCTATCATCAGCTTTCCAATTTATTTGTCATAATTTGTTTCTTCTCTTAGGTTGTGGACAGTGACCCAAACAAATTACGAGGGGAGTTTGAAGATCTGTCCAAAGTTGAAAAGTATGAAATCTCTAGTGAGGAATATGCCAAGAGAACAGGTTTGTACTCACCCTATAGGCTGGAACAAGTTCTTTTCCACCTTGTTTCCTAAGAAGACTTTAATCTGGATTGTGTACAAAAAAATTTAAAAAAATTTAAAGTGTCTTAAAAGTATGTAAAGAAGAGATGGTTCTGAATCAGGTTGGCTTGGTAGTTTCTTTCCCTGCTTTTCATCTCTGTGGAGCCTGGTTCGAATCCCAGCTTGGATAGGAGCCTTGCATGTAGATTGAGTTTTCAGTTCCTACCACTCAAAAATGCAGGACTTGTTTAGTTGTGGAGTTACTGGATGGCCAAGTGCTGAAATTACTAGCCTCTGGCCAATGGTCAAGTGGGTATTTCAAGCCCTGCATAGGTATTGTAAAGTATAATGCACTTTGGACACTCAATTTATCAATTTACAGCATGTAAAATTTTGACATTCTCAGGGCTCGAAATTGACACTGGACCACAGGCCCGAGGCCAGTGATTTTAGTGTCGGGCCAGTAAACTTACGACCGTTCAAGTCCAGTGGTCTTGTGTTTTTTAATAATAACACATGACTGCATTTTAAATTTAAACTGATAAATACAAATATCTTTCAATTCTGTGGAGTATTGAAGTATTACCCATAAGAAAAATGAGATAAATCTTCTCTTAGCGCTTGTTCCAAATACAGCTCAAATGTGAAGCTGTGTAGCTAGTGTTCTTCTCATTTTGATTCCGGTCTTGTAACAAATTTTCTGGTCCAGTAAAAGTTTTTAGCTACAAGCCCTGCAGTCTTGTGGATTTTTTCAAAAAATTTGAGCCCTGATTCAATTTTCATGAGCACTGCAAATGAGAACACCTTGTTTTGATTCCAGCTAATAGTGTACTTAGGGCAAACTGTGTTTAGCTAAGGCCTGGAAGTACACGGAGGCTATGGTCTTTGTTGCCCCAGTCTTGGCCTTCAAAAATTTCCAACAGCCTTTTAAGATTTTCCAATGGAAGTGCCCTTTGTAAAATGAAAATGGCCTTGCCCTCTCTCTGGTGAAATTCCGGGCCTTTTCTGTATTTATTAACTACATGTGTAAATATTTTGAAACTCAATATTCTAGACTCGGTACTAGCATTTAAAAAGAAGCTCAAGATTGGACAGTTCCAAGAGTTGGACGCTGAAGAGGCAGCGAGGCAAGAAGCCCTGAAGAAAGAACAGGAAGACGAAGAGGAGAGGTTAGCAGGAGCAATAACAGTGGGGTCAAGATGTCAGGTCAACATACCCACTGCACCGCCAGTCAAAAGAGGAACTGTCATGTATGTTGGTGAGTAACCAATCATGCTTTTTCAACTAATTTTTTCACTCTTGTTAATAATTTCCAGTAAGCTGACCAACCAATTTTTTAAACCATTCAATTGCACCTAACTCCCCCTTGGGCCCAATTTCACAGAGCTGCACAAAAAGTTGTTAAGCACAACAAAGTTATGCTCACCAGAATAAGGTTACCAGCCTAAATACCATGTCACATGCAAAATGTTTGACTGGTATTCTGCTTATTCTTGCTCAGCAGAAAACGTTTCAGTAAAATTGTCTGCTTAAGCAGCTCCATGAAATTCAGCCCTGGGCCAATTTTCATAGAGGTGCTTAAGGACAAAAATTTGCTAAGCACAATAAAAGTTTGCTTACCAGAATAAGGTTACCAGCCAAACTACCATGTCACGTGTACAAATTGTGACTGGTATCCTGCTCATTTCTGCTTAGCAGGAAATGGTTTTAGCATTATTTTCTGCTTAAGCAGTTCTATGAAATTCAGCCCGGTCATCTGGCCTTAAAGCATACCTATATCTCAACTCCTTAGGAGTATGCAGCACCGGTAACCAAACGATTGCACATGTTGCTTATTATTCACAAAGATGAGCTTTGAGATGCAAGTAAACGTTAAACAGACACAATTGCTGTGACCAGGGCCCAGTTTTATACAGCTGCTTCAGAACAAAAAGTAGCTAAGCTCAACAAAATTGTGCTTACTAGAATAAGGTTGCCAGCCAAAATACCATTCCACGTGCATCGTCTGTGACTGGTATCCTGCTCATTTTTGCTTTGCACGAAAAATGGTTAAGCACTTTTTCTATGAAATTGGGCTGGGGATTTGGATCCAGTGCCCGTGGACCGCTCAGCTATTAAGTATTGCTAAGCATGCATTCTTGGGTGGCCCACTGATTTCATGTGTTAATAAAATGGCAGATCTTCAGTACGAGGTACTTTTGACAGTCAATTTGAGTCAACCATCTGCACTCCATGCATGAGGTTCACTTTGATAGCACATTTTTTCCAACAGTGTGTTACCAACTCCCCCAAATCATGGGAACATTTTAATGTGATTAATGTTTTTTCTTGGGGGCTGCGTCAAACCGATTGTCTGGAAATTGCCTGGGCCCAATTTCATAGAGCTGCTTAAGCAGAAAATATTGCTTAAAACACTCAATGACACCATCGCTCACTTATTGAGTAACAGTTTTTAATTAAAAAGTCGGTAATCCACCATTTTTTTTCTTCCAAAAAATCTAAGAAATTCCAAGTTCCACAACTGCACCTAGCCAAATAGCATGCCAAATGTCTTATCACTATCCGGGTTTGTTTTTCACTAACACAATCCAACAATGACCTGCTCTCCAGGAATTCCCATAGGAATTGTACAGCAATTACTTAGCCTTGCTAAGTTGTGTGAACAAAGGGTGTTATTCAAAGAAATGGTTGATTGAGCAGAAAGAGACATGTGGGCTCATCTCAAAATACAATTTTGCTTGAATTGATTTTATTTAATCAAAAGGGTCTATATCTAATGATTTGGGTGATTTAAAAGTGATTTGGTTCTTCACAGAAATGTATTACACGCTAAAATCAAACTGTTACTCAACAAGTAAGGCATGGCGAAATGGTTTTTTTTTTTTTATGGTGTCACGAAGAGTTAATATATTTCTGCTTAAGCAAAACTAAGCAGGATACCAGTTACATTTTGTACATGATAATTGGCAATTTCGCTGGTAACCGGTAATCATAATTTTGTTGTGCTTAACAACTTTTTATGCCTAAGCAGCTCTATGAAATTGGGCCCTGGTGTGAAATGACCATATTTAAAATTTGATTAAGTTAAGCAAGATACCTTGCTTTATGTATGATTGCAGGTAAGACGGACTTCAAACCTGGATTCTGGATTGGCGTCAAGTACGATGAACCCCTTGGAAAGAATGATGGGAGGTACTTTAGTTTTTTAACTATTTCCTTTTATAGTTGATAGATATTTATTTCCATTATTACCACTTTGTCAAGTTTATTCCACTGATGCAACAATCAAATAGTGACTGATAGTGTACATTTGTGGCGTGTCGTGGCCGAGTGGATAAGATCACCGGATTCAAGCTCTGGTGTTTCTGATCAGCAGAGTGTGGGTTCGAGCCCCGGTCGTGACACCTGTGTCCTTAAGCAAGACACTTAACCATGATTGCTTCGTCCTTCGGATGGGACGTAAAGCCGTTGGTCCCGTGTGTTGTGTAATGCACGTAAAAGAACCCAGTGCACTTATCGAAAAGAGAAGGGGTCCGCCCCGGTGTTCCTGGTTTGATCGGCTGCATATTGCGCCACAGCACCTTGTAAACCATTACAAGGTGCTATGTAAAGGAGTAGGTCTCATACTTCAAACGTAGCCCCAAATACCTTGCAGGAAATACTGAATGTTAAGCGCTTAGAGGCTGGCCTGCAGTAGGCGCTATACAAATACAATATATTATTATTATTATTATATTATTATTATTTTGACAACGGCATAATGTGTTTGACTTTTGTGCTATTTTTGTTGCAGTTATAGCTGATACATTTACATGCAGTTTGACAAAAAAAGAGGCAATCATGGAATTTATCTTCAAGGTGGTTGTTTTTTTGCACTCAAAAAATTCTAATTATTTGCTTCTTTTTTTGGCAGCGTCAAAGGCAAGCAGTATTTTAAGTGCCAGCCTAAGTATGGTGGCTTCGTCAAGCCACACTTTGTGGCCGTTGGCGACTACCCTGAAGAAAGCTTTGATATGGATGATGACGATGAGATGTGAAGCCTAACCAGGTTCAGATGGTCTATGAACAGATGTTGTTCAGAGAGTGGGGTCGAAGTCAACCTCATACCCATTGGTAATGCTGTATCCATCCCTCTCGTCTCTAACAAACAATGCTGATTGGCTCCTGAATGTGAATACTTTATGCGCACACTTGTTGGAAACGTTTTTTCGCATTTGTCAAAGATGCAAGTATTTTGACACTATCGCACATTATATAAATCAAGTTTTACATTACAGGAAAGCTCTATTAAAGATTTTCTGAGCTATGCATCCTTTTCACCAGTGGGTGTGTTAACATTAAATTACTTGGGTCATTAAATTTAATAGATGAGCAGTTAATCTGCCTGGGGCAGTCAGCAGCCTTACTGGTTTGTGCATGATCCAATTAAGTCCACTGTTAGGAAAAAGCAATTACACGGAGATAACAGGTGTGAGATGTCAGATGAAAAGGATGTTTTTTTCTAGCCCCCTTTCTTTAATGGAGCTTGCCCGTAATGTTATGCAGTCACCCCTAAACTGCATGCAGTTAAACAAGTAGCCAGGTCGCAGTAGAATGAGAGAAGACCAATTGACATCATTCCTGCTGTGGTGTATCTTTTTAAGAAGTAACTATAAATAGTAAACTTGCGCATACAACCAGCTGTAAAATCTCTTTTTGGTAGGAGTGTTGGCTCTGAAAGAGCCGGTGTGGTCTCGATATTTCGAAGAGTATACTCTGCTCGTCTTCAGGAGAATGCCGGACCGCTGATGGTGTTGCAGCTTAAGTAGAGCTTGAAGGATGCACATGTAGGGGGGTGGGGAAGTATCCAAGCTTGTTTCCACACCATGCAAAGCTTTCAACATCACTTTTGTATAAATCCACCACAGGCCTATTGAGAGACTGTCAAATATATTCGCACATTGAAATTAGAAAAATTCCAGGGGTTGTAATCGAGCAAGGCATGCTGGGATAAGACGGCACTGCGAGATTGGGAATGAAGTTAGGTTAAGATGTTTAAAATCAAGTGCAATTTTGCTCGTAGCATGTGATCTTTGGGAAAATGTTTGTTTAGCGAACTTGTGAATCTGATGTGATCTTAAGGTACAACAAATATTGAACTAAGCTTGAATCTTGTAGTCAGGCAGAGCCATGTATTCAAGATGGGGTTTTTGTTACAACTTATGAAATCTCCATAACTATATAAAATCACAGACAAAATTTGTAAAGTACAGGCATTTTCAATTTTCAAGATTTTTTTTGGGGGGTAGGGGAATTGTAACTGTTTGTTGATTTTGAGTCTGAGGTCTGGGCCCATTTCCATAGAGCCCCTCTAAGCTGAAAATATTGCTTAAACATTTTTTGCTGAGCAAACATGAGCAGGGTACCAGTCACAGATTGTACATGTGTGATTAGTACTTTGGCTGGTAACCTTATTTTGGTAAACACAATTTTGTGCTTAGCTACCTGTTGTTTAAACAGCTCTATGAAATTAGGCCAAGCTGGAATTTCAAATTTTCAGTCTATTTGATTATTTTTGAAGGGACACCAATGTCAACCCTTGGGGCAACAGAGAGAGGGAGAGAGGTCATGGCCTGTGTGAAATTTCAAAATATTGATGAGGTGAAGATACTGCAGCTGTGAAATGATGGCATAAATGCTGTGATTTTCCTTCTTTTTAAAACATTTTGGTTTTTTGGCATTTTGTTTTCTTTTTTCTTTTTGTTACTCATCACTCATCGACTGTGGTCTTCAGTAATTGGACCAAATTTTCAGAAAGTAGTTTCTTGTACTTTTTCATTACTTAAGTTTTCTATGAAATTGTGGATTCAACCAATAACTTTATTTTTCAAAACTGTTTTATTCGATCGTTGAAGATGATAATTGGCATCTGCCTAACACTTGTTTTACTTTTACCTGCATTGTAATATACCTATGTAAGTACGATAATTTATAGAACTTTGCTTTTTATTAAAACATTGTTGTGTTGTACATACATTTTTCGTTGAGTTAACTTGGGTCTTTTTCTGTACAACCTAGTGTTAGGCATAGGTGAGTCTTGCTGAATTATTGGAACAGTTCTGGCAATCTCCGCTTTAAATATTTAAAGCCATGTCACACCAGGCCACTGACTGCAGTGGTCAAGGGGTTCAATAACGGTAAAAGTTCATGTCTGGGTAGTTTTAAACAGTTGGAGTAGTTTATCACAATTTATCCCAGTTTTGGAAGATTATCCCAGTTGGGGTAGTTTGTAACAACTTATTCCAGTTTGGGAAGTTTATCACAATTCATCCCAGTTTTGGGGTAGTCTATCACAATTTAACCCAGTTTGGGGTAGTTTGACACAATTTATTTCAGTTTGGAAAGTTTATCCCAGTTTAGTCAGTTATCACAATTTATCTCAGTTTGGGAAGTTTATCCAAACTTATCCCAGTTTGGGGTAGTTTACTTCAACTTTTCCAACAGCCTTCTGCTGAGCCTATTACGTGTTAACACTTTGGCTCATGCAAATTTTTGGCAGGTACTAAGATGTTTTCTAACTCATGCCTTGCTGATGTAGTTAGTTCCCTGCAAGTGACTTAAGAAATAACCAGAGAGTTCATCCTCAAAGCACCACCCCATCCCCCTCTGTTAGCTCCGATTGTAGCTGTCGCTCCTTAGCCATTGCCTCTCTTGTCAATTTGTGATTAGGACCAAGGGCAAGCTTGTAATCTGAAAGTACAACAGGTAAGATGTGATCAAAGAATCTACCCCAACCAAACCTCACTAACAATTGGTTATAAATTCAAATTGAAACTTGTTTGGTGAAGTCACGTGAGGCAACTTCTAAAGGCAACCATCTGCACTGCATTGCAGAGGGCATTTATAGCAAAAGAGCGATGTCTAACAGTTTCTAGCAGTCCCCAAGAAACTTTTGTGGAAATCAAAATGAGACTTTTTTACTTCTTGCCTGGAACTGATTCCTGTCAACTTTGACTCTGCCATTATGGTTATGATATCTTCTTGGAGGAAGTATTGTTCTGAATCTGAGAGTTAGTGACGTAGCCAGGACTTTTTCAGTGGGGGGCATAGGGTGAGGGAGGGTAGGGCCGGGGGCAGTGGAAATTTGTCAGGGGAATGTGCCCCCTCAGCATTTGACTGAGACTGATTATTCGAGAAGTACCTTTGACGACGTTGTGTATGATCGGCAATACCTCTCTCCTGATGTTGAGCCTTATGGGAAATGGAAGGTCAACTTGCTCTTGATGACTGCGCCGCTGAATGACCTCCAAGTGACCTTTGTACTAATTAACAAGATGAGAAAGTAAGATTTGACAATGTCTACTTACTGTGCAAGTTTTGCACATAATATTTTTAAGTTTTGAGTAGTTTGTACATGTGTAAGGAGTGAACTTTTGAAGGAAATAAATTAAGCTCTTAACACGTACTGCTGTTCAAATACATAGGTAATCTTGGGGGTTTGGGGTGGGTTTTTTTTTGTATGGTCTGCTCATTGTTTTAAGGTCACAATTGCTTAGACATATCTGTAATAATCCAAAGGGCAGTAAGTTTTAAAAGTTTGTCTATTTGGAAACAACCATCCCTATTCACAAATGTTCCCAAAATTACTCTGGAGACCACATTTTGACCAATCAACTCAACTTCACTTGCAATTGAAAATGTAAGAACGCCTTGACCGAGACTGTTATTATCATTGAGCTTCCTGATTTAAACTTCTTTTTCCCCGTTATTGTAGTTGATAATTACCAATTTAGTATGGTTTCTTAGTAAAAAAAAACCACATAGTAAACATGTACTTGATCATTTGACAAAAACTGAAGAATTGAAAATTGTATTTTCATTTGTCACTAGCAAGTGCTGATAGTCACTAGCAAGTGCTGATAGTCACTAGCAAGTGCTGATAGTCACTAGCAAGTGCTGATAGTCACTAGCAAGTGCTGATAGTCACTAGCAAGTGCTGATAGTCACTAGCAAGTGCTGATAGTCACTAGCAAGTGCTGATAGTCACTAGCAAGTGCTGATAGTCACTAGCAAGTGCTGATAGTCACTAGCAAGTGCTGATAGTCACTAGCAAGTGCTGATAGTGGCAATTTGTTTTTAGCCGATTCAAATTATGAGGTCAGTCTATAAAGAACAGCCTCGCTATTGGTAGGCCTACCCTTAATACAAGCTGTAGAAAACAGTCTTGAGTTTTACGTGAGGTGGTGAAGCTTCTCCAAGGTCCAGATTCAAGCAGCAATATTAATTTCTTGAAACAAATTAAATGGGATTATATACTCTACCTTTTCCATGGATTTTAATTTGACTCCTGCTTGTTTCTTAGATTTGAGCTGCCACTTCATCAGGTTGGTGACCACGGTTACTGTGGCAACTAGTGAGTCTATTGAAAATGAATTAGAAACAATTCAAAATAACAAAGATATTTGATACACAAACTAAGGGCATTTAAGCCTTGTGTATCTTTAAAACTTGATTTTTTGTTTTATTTTAATCATGTTTAATTCAGTATTCGTTTGACTGTTTATTTATTTATTTATTTTATTTATTTGTTTATTTTTTACTTTTATTGATGTGTTTTTGTTTCCTTTTCTTTTTCTTTGTTTCTGGGAGGGGTGGGATTGCTCATTCAACTTTCTTCTGATTTGCCAATCAAAGAGTGATTAATTTACAGGTTTCATTATGTTCAATGTTTTTTTTTTTTTATTTCTTTATTTAGTATTTTTAACTATTTTATTTTATTTAATAATAAAATTTATAAATAATAACTAGATTTTATCAAGCGCATTTCACAATAACGTATCAAACCCTCACTTTAGTAACCTGGTCATTAGGCCAATAACATTCCTTTAATCTTTCTCGGCTCCCTGGGGAGTATACAACCTGAGCTGCCGTGGCGCTCCAAAGGCTTTTTAAATAAATAAAACAAGTATTATATTAAAATTTTAATGTTCTTGTTTTATTTATTTGTTTGTTTATTTATTTATTTGTTTATTAATTTATTTGATTATTTATTTATTTATTTATTTATTTATTTATTTATTTATTTATTTATTTATTTATTTATTTATTTATTTATTTATTTATTTATTTATTTATTTATTTATTTATTTATTTATTTATTTATTTATTTATTTATTTATTTATTTATTTATTTATTTATTTATTTATTTATTTATTTATTTATTTATTTATTTATTTATTTATTTATTTATTTATTTATTTATTTATTTATTTATTTATTTATTTATTTATTTATTTATTTATTTATTTATTTATTTATTTATTTATTTATTTATTTATTTATTTATTTATTTATTTATTTATTTATTTATTTATTTATTTATTTATTTATTTATTTATTTATTTATTTATTTATTTATTTATTTATTTATTTATTTATTTATTTATTTATTTATTTATTTATTTATTTATTTATTTATTTATTTATTTATTTATTTATTTATTTATTTATTTATTTATTTATTTATTTATTTATTTATTTATTTATTTATTTATTTATTTATTTATTTATTTATTTATTTATTTATTTATTTATTTATTTATTTATTTATTTATTTATTTGTTTGTTTGTTTATTTATTGGTTTATTTATTTATTTATTTATTTATTTATTTATTTATTTATTTATTTATTTATTTATTTATTTGTGTATTTATTAATTTATTAAGGGGGAGCTTGGGGTTAGTCAGATATTGATTATGCATGTGGACATAATTAAATAGTAATACCTCTTTTCACACTGCCATCAGCTGCCATGTTGGATTCAGCACCAGCTTTTTCCATGGAGGCAGATGCAGACACCCCAGGGTTCTGAAGTTAACATTTTAAACATAAAACGACGAACTGTGCATTATGTAGTATGACTAATTGTATAAATTAGTATTTAGTTAGTCAGCAATTTCTGTACAACCTTGATTTGCTTTGATGTTATGATATTTATCCCACCAGCAGTCTTATTTGTCTTGGGTTCGAACTCACCTGAAACTCACCTTGGTGTATGGTTTAGACGTCCAGGGTTCGATTCCAAGTCCAGCTAAGATTCTTTTTTCATACTTACACCATATTCACATGCAGAGTCGTGCTGTCACATTTTGTCTAGCAATTAAGAGAAATCTACTTTCCAAGTCATCTTAAAATAAATTTACTGCTTCATTCATGAATTCAAACCAAATCCCATTTGCCAGATACACTTGAGTGTCGTTTTAAGTGTCACTCACCTGGTTTGTGGCTTTGTCCGCCAAATCATGAATTGCTGAAACAAGAATACAGATGGAAGTATTAGGAATGACATTCTTTGTTTTAAATCTGGTTTCCTATTTCTTGTTTGCCCTCAGTAAATCAGTACAATTATTTTGTAATGTCACTTTTGACAAGCCTATCAAGGTTTTTACCATAATATAGGTTGGCCTTCGAGCTCAGTTTTTCCTGTTGTTTTAATGGTCGGATATCATGCATACAGCATGCATTATCAAAGACTCAAACGATCATTATTTTACCAACTCTCTTTCTGTTACTAAAAAAGAAATGCAATGTATTAATATAAAAACATACTCTTCTTCTTTGTAGTAGTTGGGTCTGTTACTGCTTGGTTGATTTCTTTGCTTTCATTTGATGTTTGGATGGCATCAGCGCTGATAACAAAAACAACATGCTTTTAAGCATAATTTTAATTTATTTGGGTTTGAACAAAGACAAATTTACTGGAGCTTTGTTCACAACCAAATAATTTTAAAAAATTCCAGTCTGTTTCCTTTGTGGTTTATTACTTGATACATAATATTAATTTGTCAAACTTTTACAGTGAGCAATGAGGTATAAAGGGGCATGTGATTGAAGATTTTTTCTTTGTGAGAAAAGGAAAATAATTCAAATCCTCTACTTGTTAATACAGCCAACCTGTGTACATCATTTAGGTGGTGGCAATTAAGTGAAAAATACACCAAAAAGGGTTTATGTTTTGTCAGAGAATTTTATGCATCGGGGCTTAAATTCGATGGTGGATCTAAATTAAAGCAATGGTTTGTAGGGTCTCCTAATGCTATTTTGTAGACGTTGAAAATGTATCAGACAATATTTCTGTGGGGATACTGTATGGAAGAGCCATCGAATTATGTAATAAATGAGCTATCAAATTGAAATCACTACCCCCTCCCCCCTGGTAGGGACCCACACAAAATAAATACATGAAATGAATACATTTATTCACTTTGAGAAAATTGTAGGTAGGCTACAGTTGTTAAGAACATCACTAAAAATGCTGAACAAGATGATAAAAAGGGGGAAAGAAATGAAATGTGGGAGAATTTGAAGAGATTCCTTTACGATGGGAAAACAACAGAAGCAAAATATGAAGATGAGAAACACTTTATGGAGTGAGGGTGGGGTTGGGTCTACCTTGGATTGTCATTATCATCATTGGTGGCAATTGGTCTGAGGCTGTCATCTTCAGCTCCTATTGGTTGATATCTGCCCTTGGAGGATGGGATGGCGCGTAGTGGTTTACCGAAAGAGTCTTTTTGTTTCAGCTCTGCAACTAGCGACATCTTGCTTGCATCGCTTTTGTTTTTACCTGTGTAGATTATAGATGTATTAAAACTTTGCTTAGCGGTCACCTTTAAAAATTGTTCTTATCGTCGCATTGTAGTTGTAGGCCTACTGCATCACTGAGACTGAGAGTGGGACAAATAATATTGCTTGAAGCAAATTCTGTGATGGAAGGAGTTAGGTGGATCAGTAGGGAGGTTAGCAAAGGAAGAGAGGCCTGGCAAGAAATAATGTGAGGGCCATTTTTTTTTTTTTTTTTTTTTTTTGGGGGGGGGGGGGGTTCCCGGGCTGGGGGCGGCATGAGGGAGTAGAGAAGTTTGTTGATGTAGAGTGATGACAGAAGACAGGTGACTGTCTCGTTGAGCTCTAATCGTAGATGGCATTGCAGTTGTTATCACTGAATCACAACAAAAGTGTGCCATCTGCGATGGGAAAACTGACATTTTATGACAATAATGATGATAATGCAACTAAAGTTACAAGATGACTTATTTTGCAGTAACGTTGTTTAGGGGGATTGTTGCTATTCTGCTATTATTAATGTTTAGCATACCCGAGTGTTCCTTGTCTTCGATGACTGTAGATAGTTGCGTTTTACCTTCTTTGCTAATCTCTAGTGGACGCTCTGCAAAGACCGTCTTGTCCATTTTTGAGCGACCCTCGTCGTTGATGTCGTCAAAAGTTTTCTTTTGGGGAAAAGAAAAAATCGGCCGATGCTGCTGGCCCGGTACTGGGGAAGAAGTCCGTGGTAAATTCCCTTTAGAACTGATATATAGGCCTAAGTCCGATTCATTAAATGGAACTGCTTCGTCAGCTGGTATTGTTATAACATACTCGATGGCAGTGATGCCTGTCTGCCTGTTGTGTCAAAGTGACTGTTTCAACGTCTAGAAGTTTTTGCTGATTTTTTCCCCCAAACACAGTTAAATCAAGGAACCATGAAGTCGTAGAAAGTGCAAGAGCGTACACACATTACACGCGCACAAAGGCGCAGCGGTTATCGAACAACGCGTGTGCGTGAATATTTTTGAAGTTCTGCGCCCGCTTGTTCACGTAGCTACGCTTTGCTCCTTTTTACCACCGCAGCCCAAAATAATAAAAACAATTTGAAATACTCATGCATAATTCTCTCCCCTCCTTTTCAATGTAAGAAACTAAAGTACTTGGCAGGGTGTGTGGCTGTGGATTGATAATGTTTACATTTGCCCAGGAGACACACACATGCAGGTCAAACTTAAAGTTTTACACAGTATTTAATTAGCCTACTGTTGTTAGGCACACTGTTATGCAGTTCTGGCCTCCAAATATCGCTACCTTGAATTTGTTTGACACAACAGTTTCAAAATGTAAATAGAGGAAATGGAAGGCAGATACTATTATAGGCCGTGCCGACCTAATCTACGGTGGTTACAGCCGTTGGCTTTAGTGACAATGTTGAAGAAAGTAGTCACTTTGAAGCATTCGACACCCCAAGCCAAATTATTTGGGTTTTGGTTGTTGCACTTTGAGGGCGCCCTGCAAACGTCCCATTAGACGACATGGTCAAGTTTTTGACGTAAGGGGCGTCTCAGTTTAGAAAGAAGCTCTATGCGAACTGTTTATCCACAGAGACCACCAAACCACCCATCCCGACATAGATTTTCATCTTTCGTGTATCATATATTAGTTATTTTACCACAAGAGATTGGAAAATGCTGTTTTGGTAAGTTAATATAGTTATACAAAAATTGACCGAAGTGTCTTCCGTCGCATAATATCTGTTGGAAAGAAGAGGGGTTGGCCAATTTCAAACCAATCCATTGGACGAAACTGAGTCATTGATGTTTAGTGTACTGAGTCAGTCATGAGTGTAAAGTGTAAACATTAAATGAAGTGACGTTATCTTCTGTCACTGTGCATGACGCTTTTGACTGTTGATAGCTACAGATGCCCAGTTTTTGGATGCTTGGTTAAATTCATATCGTGTGGTGGAAAGTATCTTCTGATTTGGGTGAATCATTGATTTTGATGATTGGTAAAAAACAGCCGTCTACTTCTTGGTTGGAGTGTGATTAGTTTTAGTTACAACTCGACAACAAGTTAAAGACAACTCAATACATCATTTACATGTACCTTCAAATGCCATGTTTATTGCCAGAGTGTGTCTGAAACTGATTGAACTTTCATGTGGACTTATTTTTCCAGGGGAACAATTTTTTTCTTCATTAATTATTATTCTTTTTCAGTCTGTAGACACTAGAATTGTGCCAATGTGATAACTGCGCCTGCCGTGCATTGGGTGTCGGTCACTTCGTACCCAAGTCACTTCGTACCCAAGTCACTTCGTACCCAAAATATCATACCCTAGTCACTTCGTACCCAAGTCACTTCGTACCCAAGTCGTTTCAGACCCAGGTCGTTTCGTACCTCGATTGTCTGCCGGCAGTCAAACTGGACAAAGAACCTTTCATGTACATCACGGTATATTTGTCGGGCGTGCGTGATTTTTTTAATTGTTTGTATGTTTGTTTGTAATTGCCGAATTCGGGTTTATTAAAAAAAGATTAAACTGAGTGGTATTCGGACCTGAGTGTCAGTCATTCAGCCATGGTTATGTGTGGACATGAGGACCAGCCTCCGATAAGAATTAACAATAATTAACAATTATTCCTCACTAACCTTTGTAAAGTGTCCAGTTATTATTTTTTCTCAAATTAAAAAAATTAAAATTTATTAAGGGGTGTTAACTAAAATGCGGTACATCGTCATTAAACGAGCGATACACAAACTCACAAAGGTTGGTTTCAACAATCGTACCCGAGAACGCAATATGCGTAAGACTCAACGTGGGTACGAAGTGACTCGGGTACGAAGTGACTCGGGTACGAAGTGACTCGGGTACGAAACGACCTGGGTACGAAACGACTTGGGTACAAAGTGACTTGGGTACGAAGTGACCGACATTCCGTGCATTGACATCAGACTGCACTGTACACTATGTTTAGGGGTGCAAGATTGTTGTAAGGTTAGAAATGATCCACACACCAAAAACATAAAAGTACTGATTAAAAATTGAATAAGATACAAGGGCAAAAGAAGTAAATAAACATGTACACAAATTCCTACAAAATATATTAAAAAGAAAAAAAATGATACTAAAAACATACAATTAGGCCTATAATTGTAAGAAATAAATTGTTTTAGAAAGTACAATCAACATAAATACAAATTTTATGTAGTTTGTCAAACTTTCCGAAATTAAAATTCTCAGTTTAAAACAAAACTTTTTGAAATGGTTAAAATAGGAGCTTGCACATACTCAATATTTCATTCATTTGATTCATCTATTCTAACTCGCCTCACATTCAGTTATTTCAACCTAGCTGCATGCGAGGGTTGTTCCTGACCCCTGTCAAAAATACCCCCTCCTAAAATAATGAGCCACTGTCATTGCGCAAGCTCAACTGCATTTCATTGGCCAATTCTACTGACAGAAAAGAAATGGTTAATTTAAAAAAAAAAACTTGTTTCTCCTTGAAAAATAAGTAAGAATGAAGGCGCCAATCAGTTTTTGACATGTTTCCGTACTAGTACGACAATAAACTATAGGTTTGAAGAAACTTAAAAAAGAAGAAGTTTTTTTAAAGTAGTTGATGTGGAGTTGTCGTGGAGTTGTCTTGAATTGCCGTGAAATCATCCAGTTGGTGCTTAATAGTTGGCCTACAACCCAATTAGGAATTATAGCGGAAATTTTGCCAAAAATTAAAATAAACGTGCAATTAAAATTGTGAAAATGCTCCTCATCCAAACGTCACTTTTTGATTCCTTTGACCAATATACAGTATTTTATTGACCTAGCATTGAGAATGATTGATTTATATTTTTGGTCATTCGTAATGAAAAAGTGGCAGACTGGAGGTCGGATTCAGCATTTTTTGTGTGCAGTTCATTGACCCCAGAATGTACGGTACATGTTTGTTGATTCGACACGCAATGACTCAATAAACAGTTTGTTGCAGATGTTGAATCCGACCGTAACATAATGAAGAAACAAGCCTCTGCAAAGACTATTCCAACTTTCTTTGAACACCTTAAACTGAATTCAAACAGGGATATTTTGTGGTGAATTTTGTATGACAAAAATACATAGTACAAAGTAGGCCTCAGCACGCGAAAACTTTGTTTAAGTTTTTTATCTCAATTGAGATTGAATTACTACAAAATTGCTCTACCTTGTATGCATAAGATCAGTGATGAATCGTTTAAAAAAAAAACAGTTGACACAAAAACGTGCACGTTTTTTGAACACACAGCATCTGGCTGACTTACAATAAACATGGGTGTGTAACCCTCCATTCTATTAATCAAAGTTGATAACAAAATGTAGGTCACTTATTCACTTGAATACAAATTCTAAGTAGGATTAAATGTGTTAACTCCGTGTTCAGAGTCAGCTCAATGGGATTGGAAGAACTTAGCTAGAGTGTTACCAATTAATACAAAGTATTGATACGTGTATTTGTAACAAAGTAAGATTTGAAGCTCTGCCTTCAGTAGGAAGTAAGAACTGAAATAAAAGTCTAGCAATACTTCAAAATGCTGGTGAACTCAATGACTGTATGACATTATACAATTATTCCAAACTGCGCAATAAATCAATTGAAAACAATAATCTGCTAGTTCACTGATGTATGAAGTCCTTACCCCTACCTGCAGTACCTATCCTGCATAGAAATACCTATCTGAAATATTGTCAGAAGTAATGAAAATAGCACCGAGAAGCCACACCACGTGCTTAATTTTGATTGCCGCAATTTAAATAAACACACTGGGTATCTTTGACAGTACATTAAATGTATTTTAATTTTTACACTAAAATGGGGCCGATTTTTCACAGGTTTGCCTTACTATGTTTTTTGAAAACTTAGATAAATAGGAGTGTTAATACTCTCTATAAAACCTACGATGTAATAGATTTTGACACCAGCCTGGTGTACATTGTCTATTCGAAATTTCCATGGGCTAGTAAACACATCTTTTTAACTTGGCCTTAACTGAAAACTGTGCAACCAACATGTTTAATAATGCTCTTATTTCTTCCTTTTCAGATGTGACTAATATACGTTTTAAAACTTTGATTTATAATTTATTTTGAGTGTGTAAATGTGACTTCATTTGACCACTAAAGCGGATGTGATTGCTACATTAGAAACATACATTTATGACAATATGTTTCAAATCTGGGCTTCCTTGGGTGCAAGTACAATGCATAGTTTACTAGCCCAGTGGGCTACTTTACAAAAAGCTTAAATGCAAGGCCTGTAAAATGTAGTATGAATTCAAACTGCAACTTGTATGATGTCGCTTAACATGTAAGCTAAATCACATCGTCATTCATCCTACAGCGCAGCCCTCTTTGCACTTTACCCCATGCCGAATGTAAACATAAAGCCATAATTGCGACTAAAACCCCAGATGGTAGCATCGTTTGTTGTGGAGCCGTAAAAATTAAAATATTCCCAAATGGACCTTTGGACCTGGGCCCGCCTACATGCCATTCCAAATAATGAAGCATAGATAATGCAAAATATTTGCCGTGTTAAAAGTCGATGTTTACACACACAGCTATCATTTGCTTTACAATTTCCAGTAACATCCATTTTTATCCGGTCAGATTTTGGTTTCGTCTATTTGTTTGGAATCAGCCAGGAATTTGCAAAAAGTTGTTTGTTTGTTATTGATGGTATTCATGGAGTCATGAGTAAGTTGTTGATTTGTACATTGTATCTTTCACATTAAACAATCTGTGCATTTTAGTTGTAGTGTGCGTTCTCTGCAGTACATGTAATGTAGTATGATTTCACTTCAGTTGTTGGTTTTAAATTTGTTTCTGTTGTTTAATACTGATGAGGACTGTTTAGGTCAAAATTTACATGTGAATGTCGTCCAGTGTCTACACAAAAATAAAACATAGACCCTGACTTTGTTCTTTGGTAAATAAAAGGCACCTCAATGAGAAAAGTACAAGTTTGTATTGGAAGATTTCAAAGGACACCAAGGCAATGACTAGGGACAGGGAGGCAATTACAATAGCCCTTCCCATGAAGTATGCTAACTACATTCACACATGCATACAAGCACTTATTGGTTGGCAAACGCCCTAGAGATGTGCACTAAGCAGACGCAGAAACGCGTTTGTGCGTCCATCAGTTTGCCAACCAATAGTGTAAGTGCGCACACGCAATGTGCAAACATACTTCATGGGAGGGTCTATTGTCTCCCTTGCCTCCTTGAAATACCAGGCTAGAAATTTTTTTATTTTTTCAGTTACAACCAATTTCTTAACACAAATAGCAGACTTAAAATTATGGTGTTTTTTTGTCCCTCTATTGTTTGAACTATTTACTTCAGCCAGACATTAAGGTGCTATTTGTTTGTTTTATTGCGTACTTGTTGTCAAGATGGCTAGTCTTTTGATTAAAGCAAATATGCAGCCATTAAAGGGAACGTATACCTTTAGTTTGTGGAACTGTTTGATTGTGTTAATCCTGTATAAATGTACAATAAAACTAACCTGTGAAAAGTTCATTTCAAAAGGTGGTCAAGTTTTTCAGATATCGCCGAAAATCCTGGAGCAGTTATGTCCAGGCAGGAAGAATAATCCGTAATTGGATAACACGATCTGAGAAAACTCACAATCTGAGAAACGTTACTGACAGTAACGTTTCTAAGATTCAAATTTGGGGGCATAAAAACTGGTATCTTTTTCCGTGACCACATTACTTCAAAGTGAAATGATTCTCAAAATGCTTTATACTATCGAAAGCTGCTGTACTTTGCTGTAATTGCCATTGATTTTTAGAGTGATTACCAAGCGTATACCTTCCCTTTAAAGTAACTTTGCCTCTGAAAGTAGTGTGTAGAAAATTATTGATTATTGTACATTTTATGCATCTGCTAAGCATGTTTTTTGTTTGTTCAGTGCTTGACTAATTTTTGTGCTTAGCATCTTTGTATAGACCTTTCACCGCACCAAGTTACCCGTAATCATGCTTTAACATGTTTACAAAAGTCACATACAAATTTGACTTGAAATGGAGACTGCACCATACTATTTTGATCAACTTTTGTTATCAAGAAAGTTGTTCAGTGGTTTATTAAATTTCAATTTTTATAACTTGTTTACGGCACACCTATGATCATTGAGGCTACCTCCATATTGTGATAAACTATTGAAATGTAGTTTCCTGCCTGCCAGGAAATGCCATGGAATGCACTTGTTAGATCACTCCTTTTTAAACAAGTGACATGGTTAATGCATGAACCAATGTTTGGAGGAAGTTGTACACCAGTGTGAGTTTTGGCAATTGTTACATTGTAATGTATTTGTGTAGGAGAAGTCGTCAAGATCATAAGTTGTGAATTACTTCCTTTGATTACCTTTTAATATCAACAGCACAAGGTTGACCTTACTCTGTGTGCAATGCTAAAGGGCCATTCCATCCTAGTTCAATATAAATCTCAAATAAACGTATAAAGAATTTAAAATCAGTTTTACAAAGCTACTAGAATGTCGGCTTAATTTGGGGGCAGTGAGGTAACAACTGTGTATCTAGAAAGTTAGGAAACACTGTCTCTTTGGCAGCTTGTATGCTGTTTGGATTGGTCAGGGCTCGAATTTGACACTGGACCGCAGGCCCGAGGCCAGTGATTTTAGTGTCGGGCCAGTAAACTTATGACCGTACAAGTCCAGAGGTCTTGTGTTTTTGAATAATAACACGTCACTGTAATTTTAAATTAAACTGATCAATTGAGTATTAAAGTATTACCCACAAGAAAAACTTGATAAATCTTCTCTTAGTGCTTGGTACAAAACAGCTCAAATGTGAAACTGTGTAGAGTGTGTTCTTTTCATTTTGATTCCGGTCTTGTAACAAATTTTCTGGTCAGGTAAAAGTTTTGAGCTACAAGCCCTGCAGTCTTGAGGATTTTCCCCCCAAATTCGAGCCCTGTTGGTCAATATAAGTAAATAAACAGTCTGTTGGTAAATATCCAGGGGGGGGGGGTGGGTGGCAGCCTTCAAGTTCCTTCAAGGTCCATGTTCTTGTCAGCTTCAGATTGTCTCCTCTACAGATGTTTCTTGTCCTCCTTTTTTGATTTGGAAGGTCCTACAGCCGGCCTGATACACATGTACGCACTTCTGTCTCGTGAGGGCAAGGCGGTTTTCCTTTGTAACGGGCACCTCTATAAGGAAAATGTAACTGGCACATATCAAGACGACAGCCAGGAGCATGGAGGCTCTTGCCTCCATTGCCTTCCTGACGTCTTAATGTACTCAAACTATAATTTCCATGTAAATGTGAGTGAATGATTTGGTACCCCTTGTCCTCAAAATTTCAGCAATTTGAACAGCATTTACTTGTTTGAAAAAACCGGCTGAACCCTGCCCTGTAAAATGTTTGCGTTTTGTTTTCAATGTCCTCATTCCCTGTCAGTTGTGACAGCTGGAATCTAAAAGGTTAAGACGGATTTGAAAGGGGTCTGTGGTTTTGTTTCTGTCTCAGGGGGGAAGCGCTGTAAGATTGTAGAGAACTTTATGACACCTAAAAGGATGATGCAAACTTGAGTCAACTGAGCTGTGCATTCCCCGAGTGCACCTAGGAGAAAATTCTATGGGACGTCTTATTGTTATTCAAATTGAAATGACAATACTTCATGCCGAGTTATTGAAGATCCCTGTGATGGGTATCGGTTCAATTGTATGACGCGTGCGAAAATGTGTTGTCATTGTTTAGTTCACTACAATGTAATGAATGTCATCCCCTGCAGGGATGGCAGAGCGTTTTGTTTTGTTCACTGTGGAAGTTACATGTTCTAGTAGGATCACAGATGTTTTTGACTAGTATGCTTTTAAATTATATTCAATTTGTACTATTGTATGGACATCTGCTAATATACTTGTTGTAGGATGTCTACAGTTAACTAAAATTGCAGGGCTCCAATTTCACACGAAACCAAGCACAGGAGTTTCATTAGTCCCAAATAAATGTGTATCAAAAAATTATTTTTTTGGGTGTACACATACTGGTCTTTCAGGAGGTGGTTTAAAATTGAAAAACCTACATGTAATTTATTATCTTGGAAAAAACACTACTGCAGGACTTGTTCGGCTGTGGGGTTACTGGCCCAAGGCTGAACTAACTGAATTCCGGCCATTGGTCTGGTGGGTGTTTTGAACCTGGCAGCATTATAGTCTCTATAGATGTTACAAACTTCTTTTTCTACAGATGTGATTGTATTTTTCAAACAGTTGACATTGTGGGTAGCAGAATGTTTTTGAATGCACCTCCGGTGAAGCCATTGATCCAACATCAAACATGTTTCACAGAGCACCATCGGAACCAAGCTGCTAGGACCTGCTGTACGTTTAGTTGGAAACAATGACCACTGTAACCTTGAAGGGCATTCTTTCAGCTGGATGTTGCCAATCTATTGATTACCAATCAAACCTTATTAGGAAACCAACTTGATTCAATTACATGTGACGTACAAAAAGAATTTTTTTTGCATTGTAGTTGTATAGTTCATGTAGACATTGGTTGTTGAAACTCTTGGCTAACATTTTCTAGCAAGTTGACCAAGAATTGGAAAATATTCAACTGCACAGGTTGTGTGTGGTGAATTGCAGGCACGTTTAATCACATTCAAAACCATATTAAATATTGAAAACGGACAGTTAGTCTGAGCATTTTAATAAGCGTAAAAAATAGTTTATGGCCTGACGTTTCGACCCTTGCAGAGTCTTTCTCTATTTTAGCCCTCAAGAAAGACTCTGCTAGGGTCGAAACGTCAGGCCATTTAAGTATTTTTTGCATAATTTATACTAAAGGTCCTTTTGGTTGGTAAGCAGTTTGCAACAGCTAATTCTATTTTCTCATTTTAACTAAACAACAAACTCCAATTCTTGTAGTGGAGAACCATGTTCCACTGAGAGCAGGGTACGGTCAGACTGTGTTTGGGAGCACCGGTGAGGGGCACCAGGTTGAGAAACGTGGGCATGGCCTTCATCACCTTCTTGAAAATTCCAAGCTTGGTTGAAAATTGAAATGATAGGACCATCGTCAACAGTTTAGAGTAGAAATTAAGTGAATACATTTTGCAATGTGCCAGTGAGAATAACCAATGTTTAGAAACTATGATCACTTTTTCGATTTTTGTTTTGACCCACCCACCGGTGACCCACCCACCGGTGACCCACCCCAAATTTTGTTTTTTGAATATTGGCAGATGTTTTAATATACCCTGTACACTGAGGAACAGAGTAATGCCTCAAATGAAGCAGATAATTTCTAGATGATCAATGCTCTCCGAGCTCCTAAGTTTCAATGGCATTTCGTGGCCTCCAGCCTCGCAACTATGTAGTTGAAACAAAAGAGGAAATGTTTGCCATCTCCCACTGTCTCCCCATTGGGCGTGGAGGTCGGCCACCGAAACAAGGTTGAAAATAACAATAGACATGACAGACATAACGGACAATCTAAATGTATTTCTATTATTGTTAATTGTAAACTGAATTTCGATTCTCCGTTATTTCTTTTGATCCACCCAGCCACAATGTTTTGAAAAATGTAGACATTTAAAAAATGCTTTTTCTGAATGGCCACCTTATGCATACAAGGTACGTGTGTTTGTTAAGAGCAAGCAGAATTAGTTTCATGAGTGACACCATCACTGCTAATTAAATTTACAAGTAAATAGTTTAGAGGCAAAAAAAAAAAACTAATCCCGACATCATGCATTATTTTTCTAAGCAATTAAATTTGATGAAGTGCTCACAGCTTACGTCAAGCGTGGACTATTCATGCTGGTATAGATGTATCACATGTACTGTACATTAACCGCTTGAACATTGCACAACTCACAACCTTTGGTAAAGTATGTACTGCTGAGCAAGATTTTGTAAAAGACTTTTGTACCAGCAGAAGAAAAAAGATCAACACTTTGCCGTTAATAATTAGACTCTTGGATATATCCATGACATGTACACCCACTGATAATATCCAATAGATTTGGTTGGGACAATGGAATCCAGGTTTGCCCTTAACCTTTTTCCGATCATCAGGGTCCAATTTCATAGAGCTGCTTAGCGGCTGATCTCGTTCCTAGCTCTGCTAGTCGTAAGCATTGGAAATGGCATGCTAACTCGCCAGCGCTTTATACTGCCAGTAATTTTATTATAATAACAATAATAATTGTGTATAATTGTAATGCGCCATGTCTGTCATAAATGACACTCTTGGCGCAGAATTATCAAATCTGGTGGAGCTTGTTAAGAATGATTTATGAGACCATAATACAATACCTTGTAAGGTATACAAGGTGAGGTGACGCATATTGCTGCTGGACCAGCCAGAAATACCAAGGCAAGCTCCTTCTCTTTTACAATAACTGTAACTGGGTTCGAAGCAATATAATAGTTAAATACCTTGCTTAAGGACACAAGTTTCAAGACCGGGACTCGAACCCACACTATGCTGATCAGAAACACCAGAGCTTGAGTCCGGTGCGCTTGACCGCTCGGCTAGGACACGCCACTGATAGACAAGTGATCTGTAGTGAATGCGTAAGCTGGCTGTCCAACTTTCTTGCTAGCCTGTGAAATACACTTTGCACTTAAAAGCATTTTACTTTTGAGAAGTATTATGGAGTACGCATTACCAGTTTGGAAAAGAACTCTGTATGGACTCCCGTCCCTCAATGCTTTGCAGAGGAAATGTCACAGAATGTTCACTGACAGTCTGACACCCCCTGGGTCCTCTGCAACTCTGTCGTGATGTAGTTAGCCTGTCCATCATACACCAGGCAGCTCATTGAAAATCTCCCATCCTTGCAAGCAGCACCATCCTCAAACATGGCTTCCATCAACCCACAAGATCGACGCGTAAGCTCTGTACACTATCATCCCATGACGACCAGACAGGTGGCATCCAGAACTGCAAGTCATCAGGGATCCTTCACACCATACTACACCTGGCTTTAGAATTCTCTCCCTGAGATGGTTGGTACAGCTGACAAAATAGTCCCAGACAGTGTTCATGTTTTGTGTGATCAACCATATACATGAAATAACAAACCTGTGAAAATTTGGGCTTAATCCGTTGTGTGAGTAAGGAGATAATAGTGAAAAACCATGAACAGTTTTCAGCATGTAAACACATTGTGGTTGTAACAACCAAAATCAGTTTTCTCGAAACTGGAAAAATTTCACAGTAAGCTTTCAGACTAAAATTAAACAATGACGTTTTTGTATCCTTACCAAATCCTTTAAGTAGCTCTATGAAGTTGGCCCTGGTCCAACCAGAGTAGTAAAGCTGTTGTCTGATTGCATTTTCACTCTGCAAGTATGTAGCTGGAAGATTACATTGATTCCCACCCTGTAGTATACACTCCGCTGCATGCCAACCTCTGAAAATGTCATCAAAATCAATCACATTTTTGTGAAAACAATAACAAGCCAGTACCATTCCTCCAGAGAAATTGTCTCCATCCGAAATACTGCCAAAGTCAATGAAATAGCAATTGAAGATTCCACAAATCACTGATCGCTTTTAAAAAAGGCAAATCAGAAAACACACCCGATGATTATCCCCACCTTTTTCTGTCTTGTTTTTGTCCCCGAAAGGCAAATTTTTGGCATGTATTTTCTCTTCATCTTGGCACCATTCTTTCGAAAATTGATTTAATTTACCCATATTTTAGACTTGTAAGTTCTACAAAGCTGGCAATGTTTTAGTCTGGCTCTTTCCTCCAGGAAAAAATAACAACAAAATAAAAAATATAGAGGCCCTCATCCCTCCTTATTGAAAAGAAAAAAACCCTGGAGGATCAACTGGTGTATTTCTTTTTACTTAGCCTTAGCACATTGTACATGATGTGTATTTTGATTGCTGGAAACCCAATAACCCTGGTACACTGCAACAAAATCTGTTTCAAAACGTAAGCCATTTTCCATTGCTTTTTAATGAAAAGTGAAGAACTTATCGTACGTACATTCTCATGCTTTTTTTTTTTTAACTATAGAGTGGGACTTAAACTATTCCCAAAAGCATTTGTGTACTTTTCTTCGTCTGTACATTGTTTGTATCATTACTACAAGTGTGCAGTTGTTACTTATTATAATGCTTGCATGATTTATAAGGTTTCCGCAGTTGTGGAAGTCATATAAAGGGTATGAACTTTTGTACCTGCACTTGCTGAAAGTGAAATGTACAGTTCTGTGTTTTGGGTAATATAAGCATTTATATTGTAAATATTTTTACAATACTTGCTGTTGGGGTCAAACATGAGTTGCCCCTTGGAGGTAAAGTACTTAAGATAATCAAAACTGGAACAGGTGTTTCTGGTCTTTGACATGATGTACACTGTAAACCTACACGTGTGAGTTATTTGTGCATGTTCTGAACATGGTGGATGTTTAAAAATTGACTTAAAATGGTTTGTGCTGCCTCCATGGTCAAAAGAAATAGTGGACCCATGCTAAACCTACAGCCAGCTGTATTCATGTAAAAAAAAAAGAGTTTGTTACAAGCGTTTACTTTTGAAATCTTCAGATAAAATAAGGGCCGTGTTGCACGGGCCAATTTACAGGCAGCCAGAGCCAGGCAAGATGGAAAAAACAGTATAGCATTTCTGTTGTCACAAAGTTTTCAAGGGGATAGAAAGATCGCACTGTTAGAAAAATGTCTCTTGTCCTGTCGTAGTGTTTTTTGCATGCTGTACCAATGGCCGGCTGTAAAAATTGCTTCGTGTGACATGGCCTTTAGATTTGCTGTTTCAGAAAACGCCATCTCTACTGAGCTTTGAAATTTAGCTACAAAGATCGTCCCTGAAATCTTTTCCCCGTCAGTTCAAATTGTTTTAAAAATGCCGCTTAAATTTTCCGTAATCTGTACATATTCTTACAGGATGAGAAACTGACTCTGCGTGTCTACACTCCAGGATAACAGAATAAATCTTAGCGACAAGATGAACGCGTTTGAAACCATTCCAGTGGAGATGTCCTTTGAACGACCTCCCATCAACGGACCAATAAGCACCTTTGCCCCTCTTCGCAACCCAGTGGAGGAGGACATGGAGGTCAGCAGCCTGGGGGATGACTTCGGCATCTTACAGGACGATGATGAAATGGTAAGCGTCAGCTCCTTTTTATTGATTACATTTAAAGGAATCACTTAGCATCTTGGCATCAGGGCCCAATTTCATAGAGCTGCTTAAAAGCACAAACAGTAGCTAAGCACAACAAAATTATGCTTACCAGCCAAAATACCATGTCATGTGCACCGTTTCTGACTGGTGTCCTGCTAATTTGTCAGCAAAATTGTCTGCTTAAGCAGCTCTGGGCCTTGGGCTCAGTTTTAAGCGCAAGAAGTGGCTATTAAATGTAATTGGCTTACCAGAATAAGGTTACCAGTCAAAATACCATTCCACAAGTACTGTCAGTGGTTTCCTACTAAGTTTTGCTTAGCAGAAAATCAGTAATCCAACATTTTCTGCTTTAAGCACCCCGATGAAATGGGGTTCCAGGCAAGCTCATTAATCCACTGGAATATATGTTTTGAAAAAAAACCACTAGACTGCAGGACTTGTTCAGATTTGGGGTTACTGGCGAAGTGTTTAAATCACTGAACTCTAGTTAGTTGGTTGTTGAAATACTCTGTGTCTTTCTTGCTTGTGGTAGCCTTCACACATTTTGTTTTTAAATTTGGATAGTTTGAACAGAAATGAAAAATGAAGTACTATTTATATCCAGACAGCAGAGATGGTCAGTGAAAGTGGTTGAGTGGTCTGAAGTGGTAATTTTTCAGTATAAACCACCAGGCTGCACATCTGTGCAGACAGTTTCCTTGGGCTGCCAATGATTTGTGCCCAGTCAAACCGTTGCACATAAATAATGTTACTTTAATGCAGAATTTGATTAAAATGCCTGTCTTGTGTGTTGGCATTGAATTTCTACTCGTTCAGTCAGTATGTGTTTATACACTGAACGTGGGGCCTCAAATATATGGAAAATGCATCTGGATGTTTGGGGAGTACGTTATTTTGAATTATCTCAAATTCCTTCCTTTTTTGTGTGTATCTGTCATTTGCTGAACTTTTGAGAAGGTTTAGACTTGAAAACCAAACTAATTAATTACTAAACTTTAAAACTGCATACAAATTGTGTTTTGTATGAGAGAAACGCACTAGACCATATGACTTTACACGTATTTGGTAGTGAGTAAGCCTGTACATTTACAGTTATTTTTGTAAAAGTGTTTCTGAAAAGATCAGTAAAATGTGTAACCATCCGTTTAAGAAACAAAACTTAGTGTAAAAAATGCAGCTATAAAATAAAAAAATTGTTTACATGACTGTCTGTGATTAAAACACTGATCTTCATCACAGCATTTTTAATTTGAACAATCATGACGTAAATAATACAATAAATAAGAAAAATTAAATATAGTTTATACTATAAAATAATTTTTTTGTGCATCCAGGGTATCCAAAGTGTTATCATTTTAGTAAAATAAAGCCTACAAGTCTGTAGTTTTTTTTATTCATGTCTTTAATTCTTGTGGTAGCTCATTTGTTTTGTGAAAGAAAAAAACTAAAAGCTATGCACAGATAAACATTCCTTTTTTTTTAACCTTCACGTTTTTCTGTTTGTTTGCTTTTAGGAGTTGTTTTTGATTCTGGAAATGATTGCAAATGACGAGCGATTCGGATTCTCAGTGATGGGAGGCATTGAGGAAGGATTCCTGCCACGAGTTGATGAGATCTTACAAGGTAAGTTTGATCACAAGATTGATTTATATCCATTATATCTTCGGTAATGAAACCATGGGGATCCTCGAGCGCTGTACCATGCAGGCCTGAAGACACAGTGAAGAGAAGAGCGACGAAGAAATGTGATGCCCTCGCCAAAATCAGGCAGTTCTGGAAAACGGTGAAAGATAACCAAAACATCAGCCACAGTGGTTGTTAGTGATCTATTTGATGAGCAGATATACCCAAGTTTGGGGTGTTTGTTAGGAGGTGCCTTGTATTGATACAGAGTGTCACAAGTATTGTAAGTTGTAGTGGAAGGAAGACCCCCAATTGATGACAATTCACAGAGTCAAGTAGGGACTGAAAAACCCAATCCTAATTTGAGGCTCCGGTCTGCGGTGGTATTCACCACAGAGGTGAAATGCAGCTACGTTGGAAGAGACGACTAACCAACCTTACCCCCCAATTGGGAAGCAAGCATGTGATCTTACTGCATCATCATACTCTAGATTAGACGTTTACTTTCGAGGCCATTGAGTTTGCCTGGCAGCAGGTTTTGTGACAAGTAGTACATGTGCCAAATTGATTTGACGTCCATGTATATGAACGTTGAGGTTTAGGACGCCACATTACATTCAGACTGATATGATACATTGACTGTAAGTGCAGTTCCTGTACCTCACAAACCCAGACTTCCTAGGCCCACTTGCCTACAGGTCACCTCAATCCTCCCAAATCCTCCACTTCTATGACACTTTACACCGACATGTTTGGACTTGGAATAAGATCAGGACCCAATATCATGGCTCTGCTTACCGCCGAATTCTGCACTGACGATCACCATTCTCCGCTTACTCTGCTAGCGCCAAAATTCTGTGCTAGCTGTGTAAGCGAAGAATAGTTATGTAGAGTGCGCACGTGCACAAGTAAAAATTCTCTGCTAACCCGTGACATACGCTTGACGTAAGCGCGGAATTCCCTGCTTCCGTAAGTGCCGATTCTTTGCTTATGGTAAGCAGAGCCATGAAATTGGGCCCAGATGCTTTCATAATAACTTTAAAATGTACGGAGCTCTGGAAGTGCCATCCAATTTGTTGAGATTCTGAGATAATTGACTGCAGGATGATGACATCATAAATGTAAGATGTCAACATCCTGGGATGATTGATCTCGGAATGACTTCTTGGAATTAGAATGTCATCTTCCAGATATTTTTCTATTCGGGATGACGACACACTGAAAGTAGGATGTTGTCTTCCCAAGACAATTTATCTTGGGTTCTCGACATTTTCAGCATGTTATCGTCCTAAGATGAATGATCTCAGGAAGTCGACATTTAACGTTCAGGACGTCGACACCCGGAGATAATTTATCTCCGGGTGTTGACATCTTACTTTCATGATGTCGACATCCTTTATCGGGATGACGACATCTTACTTTAGGATGTCGTCATCTCGAGATAAAGCATCTCAGGATGTCAATGTCTTACGTTTATATGACGTCATCATCCGGCAGTAAATTATCTCTGGATCTCAACATGTTGGATGGCCCTTCTAGAGCTCCGTACAAATGAACCTGTCCATTTGGTGTTAATGTTGTTTTGTGCTTTTAACGTTTGTTAGTTTTCAATTTTTGTGTACAGTAAAAAAATTAATTGACATTTTTTTTATCATACTTTCATATTCTTTGTCCTGTACCCTGCATTGCGCCTAAATCATTAATATCGATTCTCAACAAACCAAAAAGGAACCAGACTAGTTTTCCCTGAAGCCTACATTTGGTTTCATTGATTTGAAAGAAAGCAACCAAGTTGATTGCTGGACCATAAATATTTAGAGCTCCCTCTATTGCTCAAGTTCAGTTCACACTCTGGAGATGATGGCTTGTTTCTTTGGATTAGCGCCCTCTTGTGATGATTTTGGGTGTTGGTTTAGAAAATGCTGGTTGTGTGCAACAAATTGAGTAAATGACTTGTATGTAGTTCAAGGTGTTTTCTCCTTGGTAAAGGGCACCTCTAGATGCAATTGTAAATTGCTATTTGAGCATTTTAAGGAGCACCAAGGCAATGACCAGGGGCAATGGAGGGCAGTTGCCTTGTTAATGATGTGTGTCTGATACTTAGTTCTTGTATAAAGGGCAGGAAGGTTTTCCTTGATAGTAAAGCAACTCAGTGCGGGAAATATAAATTTGTACATGACCATTTTAAGGGGCACCAAGGCAATGGCAAGGGGCATGAAGGTAATTTGCAGTTTGAGGGAGGGAAAATGCAGATGGGCCAAACTGATGTGATGCGAAACAAGGCAAATAACCTTCTTTTGTTTTCGTTGTTGTTATTATTGTTATTATTTATCCGGCCATTGATACAAGAGAACAATATAAGGGCAATCAAAATAGGATAAAACTGATTGTGATGCAAGGAAATTTGCTGTTGAAAGCGCCCTCTCATGCAGTCAAGTGTACAATTGACTCGGGCTTGGTGAGAACATTCTACCCCATGAACGATGTGGAATGTGTAGACTGTATATTGTGAAGTTAAACAACTTAAAAAACTTGTTGTCTTGGAATCACTGAAAGATGCTCCAGAATCTCATGAAGAAGCTGTGGATTTTTAAAATATATTTCAAACACTAAAAATGTTGACAATATGAAAGTAAATGTAAATGGTATAAAGATGGTCACGGGGGAAATCTTCATTTGAATTTGTTAAACCTGAAATGCCAAAATTTTAGTAGTTTAGAGTCTCACGATTCTGCAAGCCGATGTTTGAAAACAGTGATGGTATTTTAAAATTTATTTTCTTGTGTCGCTAATGACTAATTGAGCTTAAACCCTCCCAGGCTCGTTACTTAATTTATATGTTGGGTCACGCAGAGTGCAGATAGAGCCTCCTGATCTGAGACAATAATCAAACAAAAAAGGAACTAGGAAAGAGAACACTCATCTTAAATTTGCTTCCAGGAGTGTATTTACTCACCTACCCATCTTCCTGCGGCTTCACAGTTTGCAAAGCCACTGCACTTTGCAAAATTAAATAAAATTTCGAGGAGCATCCTCTGACGTACATTAATCCCTTATCTCATCAACAAATGATCAGGAGGGGGAAATAAAACGTGTTTATTAAACATCATACATCGCCAGAACTTAATAGAGACTCCTGTAAGTTCAGCAGTCTGACGATCGATGATTAATAGCGCAAGGGAGGGGTTTGAAGCAAGCGAGGGCGCATTAAGTATTGACACAACGGACCCAGGCGAATTTATGCAGAGGCTAGAGCTCGAATGAATAAGAATTGTTTTGTTTTTTCAGAACTGTCCCCTGACGCAGTTGAAAGTGTTTTTATTCATAGGGACTGTTTGTCTGACAGATCAGTGCCAACATTTTTCTCACGGTAGATCTTCCACTTTTTGATGCACAAAACAGGGTTCAATAACTTACCTACAAGTACTGCCTTGCGGTTTTATCATTTGTGGCACAGTTTGAAAAGCATTTTTCCATATTAAGTGGTGTTTTTTTTTCCTTTGTACCCTGGTTTTTCCTGTATCAGGTGATATCGTCTTGTTGGGATTGTAACAACTCTGGGACAGTTCAGCATTTGTAGGACACCATTTTTCCATTTTAGGCATTTTGACACTGTATTTTCTTGTACAGTGTAGATAAATAACAAAACTGTTGTACTTTTAAAAAGTAAAAACAATTTTGGTAGGTTGATCAATTAATCAAATAAAGAGTTTTGTATTACCAATAACAATTTTCAACTAATTAAGTCACAACAATCTTTAGAGAAACCAGTTTTCTGATTAGTTATCAATATCAATGCCATTTTCCCTGGTATGTGTTTTTCTTTTCGGGTCATATTTTTTCCCTGCAATATTATCAAGCTTCAAATATTCCAAATTATTTTGGGACAGAAAACTCATATTCATATTTGCACCATACATACAAATTTTTAACCAAAAAAGGGTGAACAAAGAAAATTTCAAGCATTGAATATAATACTGTTATTTCTTTGTTTAAAAAAAACCACCCTCTCCAGAGAAATTTTACTGAAGGTTAAGAAAAACAAACTCAAACGGCATCACAAGTGTAGTGCTTTCTTTCATCTGCAGCACACGTGTAGTGCGCACGAATGAATAATGCCTGACGCAATGTGCACTTACTTGTACGTGCAATAATGAAGTACATATGAAAATGTACATTCACTTCTGCAGTCAAGGTTATACTTATTAAGTCATTCTAGTTAGGGATTGACATGAGACAAATTATGATAAATTATGGAGAATGCCTGCTTAAATTTATTTTGTCATTATTGTCGGTTTAAGTGCAAGGATTATGTGTGTTCAAAGTATGAATTGATGAAGAGAACTGTCAGGACCAACTAATAAATAAATAAATAAATTCCATGGTCTCTTGTGTTACACTGTCCAACACATACTCATAAACCTTCATTTATAAGTGTACAACTTAAAAGATCTTGTATAGAAATCTTCACAGTTCCTTCTAAAAATGTGCAATATTACAAAAGTGAATGGTGCCTTGATGAATGACTTCTAAATGTGAAACATAACCTCCGATTTGACACAATGAAATAAGCGGAAGCCATGAAATGAAGGTTCGTTGATTCTTTGTTTTGAATCCATATTTTTTCTTTAAGTTTTAATTAAACAAACAGTTTCTCTTTGGCACCTGACTGAGAAACATTCAAATAAAAAAATTAACTATCATAAGTATGTTGAACTAAAAAAGCTGAATATATATTTGATGCAGTTTGAGTAGGTTTGTTTTTGTTCCACCCCTGAAACCACAACCAAACATTTGCCCTAATTGTATGCATTTCAAACCCATAAAGATGTGTTTGATAACGTTATCTTCCCGGAGACTTTGTTACACTTACAACATCCCTTGCTCTGTATTAAGCCAAAAACCATAGCCGTGGATTGTATTTACACGGAACTTATGATAACACTCAATGCGGCGGCGGTGTTATAAGGAGAAGCAAATAATGATGAGTTGCAGTGACTTCATAGCCGTTTAGCCAATAGCTTTCCCCACGCTAATCACCCCCATATGCTGAGTTAATGGAGAGCGCTGGCAAGAGACCCTGGGTTTGTGATCAACTGGTTGTTGGTGTCTCCCTGTGAATGCTTGAGTTGTCCCTAGTGGGTTGATGCACAGATCAGTGGTTGATGCATACATACATTCACGCACACACACGCACACACACACACTGGCTGCAAGCTGACTTAAAACCTGCCACTACTAAGTACAAGGTGGTTTGTTCTCAATGGATAAAGGTGATACACTGGAGTGGTTTCGGCCCAGTAAATGTCAACACTGGAGATGAGTCCGGTGTAACATCAGAAGACAGGAAACCCGTGCAACCTCTCCTCTTTGCCTGTGTTGCCACCCCCAGCCTCTTTGTTTTATCCTCTCGGCTCGTGTTTTATTTGATCTTTGGAGTGTTTGGATCACACGTGGGAGTACCAGTGTATCTCCACTCAGTGCTTCACACAGTATGCTGACCCCTTAGGATAGATAATACCGTTTTGTTGTTGATGACACAACAACCGACATGACAGATATCGGAGGATATGTTATATTGCTGGTGGAAACCAAGGATAAACAAATAAAGCTGTTTGGTAAGGCATCGTCATAACTCATTTTTATAGATTTGAAGTCTAAAGTTTTTGTGTAACAGTCTTCTGGGATTCTCTGACAAAGAATTTCTTTCGCAATGTTGGAATCTTACTAAACGGTTGGAGCTGGTTTTATTCATTACTACGCATTTTGTTTGGGTTTATAATTTCCAATAATTCGGTCTGCCATTTTGTTTTACGCATCATTGTAAAACCAATTTAGAAGTGCAGTATCTTATTTCGTATTCGTATTGTTGCTTCTTCAAAACATACCTAACATTTGCTCTCTTTATTGAAATGGATCAGTTGAAATAATAAGAAGGCAAGTTCTTCATTGTTCCTTCAAAACATGCAAAAATGCACTCATAGTTTTTGTATCTCCCAAGGAATTTCTTATGCCCTTGAATTGCAAAGTATTGTCCCAGCTGAATTTATTTTTTTTAAAACAGAAATCCATAATCCAAGTTTTAGGCTGTTGCTGGTATGTTCACATGTAAGTATGGCACACTTTTTAGCAAAAGTGCTTTGTATCAGCCATTACGACACTGCCCTCAAAACCCAGCTCTTTAAAGCCACTTGATGACATACGTGTAGTTTTAACTTTCAATAGCTTGCCATCCTTTCCTTGTGGCATTTTCTCTGTCATTGTGGCATGAGTGCAGGTCAATATGTATTCTCCTTAACTCCAGTCCAACATATTCATAATCCTTTTGACCTTTCACCATGTACAGCTCTCTATATTGTTAAAATTGAACAAGTTTGAAGTTCAATTTCATAACCATGCAATTTTGTGTTGTATACATCCTTAGGTGTTTTTTTTTCAGTTCAAAACTCCTGTAGTGCCTGGGTCTGTTTTTTAATGCACACATTTCAGCTAGTTAGTTTCAGTGAGCCATGGTAATGGTTTATGGCGAATTACTAGCTGCTTTGTAATAATAGTCTGTTTTCTCTGTCCAGCATATCCTCCCTGAGTGCCTGTGGGTCCCCAGGGGCCCGTGATTTTGTCAATAGACTTGTAAACTGACTTCTTGTTCTCAACCATATAATGGCATTAAGAGTGTATTTTGACAACCTCACAAATGTATTCCCACACTTGTTCACAATATCATGCAGGAAAAAAAGTGTGAAAATATTACTTTGTGATCTTTTGCCGGAATTTGGATGGTACACTGTACAGTGCAATAAACCATTGGTTTTCAAAATAGGGCCTTCATTCAAGTTCTCTAGTATCGAGAACCCATAAAGGTGTATGCCTCATTGGTTTCTGGAGGAGTACATTAATTCCAATCCTCTAGGTTACAAAAACCATCAATAAATTTCAAGGGATGATACATCATTGGTTCTTGGAAAAGTACATTCATTCCAATCTTCTAATTTGAAGTATAATATGGACACAAAAAGGAATGGTACATGATTGGTTTTTGAAGAGCCCTTCATTCCGATCCTATAGTGCTCACACAAAAACATTCAAAGAAATGGTACATCATTAGTTTTTAGGGAGAGTACCTTCATTTTCAATACAAACCTCTAGTTTTCAAGAAGTATTTCCAAAAGTAAGATGAACAACCTATGGACAAAATGGGGTTTAAAAGATTCATGTTATTTTATTTCATTTTAAAAGTGGCAGGATTTAAAGATGTACAGTACACATGTTCCTACCAAGAAATTTAAGTTATATGATGACTACAAGTACTATATTATTTCTTTTTAAATGAGTGTGCATTAGGACTAATTACACTTCTGTCAGATGATCTGCAAATGCATGGTCACATTGAATTGCCACCAAGGCCAGGCCTGGGAGTACTGGCAAAGAAGGCCATAGTGCTGAAGGCCTTACTGCTAAAAGTCTAAAGGCTTGCAATAGAAGAATAAGCAAGGTCAATAGTAAAATAATGGTACATGTAGCCTGCTTTTGTTTAACACACAAATGATCAAATACAAATATTGGCATGATTCTTGAAGGCATTAGAACAGTTTGCTTCCAAGCCACTGCGCAGGTCATAGTGCTCCTTAGTAGACTGCCCAGGTCATGGTGCTCCTTGAACTGTTCTACATGTAGTAGACTGCCTAGGTCATGGTGCTCCTTAAACTATTCCAGTCGACTGCCCAGGTCATGGTGCTCCTTGAACTGTTCTACATGTAGTAGACTGCCCAGGTCATGGTGCTCCTTGAACTGTTCTACATGTAGTAGACTGCCTAGGTCTTGGTGCTCCTTAAACTATTCTAGTAGACTGCCCAGGTCATGGTGCTCCTTGAACTGTTCTAGTGCTCCTTAAACTATTCCAGTAGACTTCCCAGGTCTTGGTGCTCCTTAAACTGTTCCAGTAGACTGCCCAGGTCATGGTGCTCCTTGAACTGTTCTAGTAGACTGCCCAGGTCATGGTGCTCCTTGAACTGTTCTAGTAGACTGCCCAGGTCATGGTGCTCCTTGAACTGTTCTAGTAGACTGCCCAGGTCATGGTGCCCCTTGAACTGTTCTAGTAGACTGCCCAGGTCATGGTGCTCCTTGAACTGTTCTAGAAGACTGCCCAGGTCATGGTGCTCCTTAAACTGTTCTAGTAGACTGCCCAGGTCATGGTGCTCCTTGAACTGTTCTAGTAGACTGCCCAGGTCATGGTGCTCCTTGAACTGTTCCAGTAGACTGCCCAGGTCATGGTGCTCCTTGAACTGTTCTAGTAGACTGCCCAGGTCATGGTGCCCCTTGAACTGTTCTAGTAGACTGCCCAGGTCATGGTGCTCCTTAAACTATTCTAGTAGACTGCCCAGGTCATGGTGCTCCTTGAACTGTTCTAGTAGACTGCCCAGGTCATGGTGCCCCTTGAACTGTTCTAGTAGACTGCCCAGGTCATGGTGCTCCTTGAACTGTTCTAGAAGACTGCCCAGGTCATGGTGCTCCTTAAACTGTTCTAGTAGACTGCCCAGGTCATGGTGCTCCTTGAACTGTTCTAGTAGACTGCCCAGGTCATGGTGCCCCTTGAACTGTTCTAGTAGACTGCCCAGGTCATGGTGCTCCTTAAACTATTCTAGTAGACTGCCCAGGTCATGGTGCTCCTTGAACTGTTCTAGAAGACTGCCCAGGTCATGGTGCTCCTTAAACTGTTCTAGTAGACTGCCCAGGTCATGGTGCTCCTTGAACTGTTCTAGTAGACTGCCCAGGTCATGGTGCTCCTTGAACTGTTCTAGTAGACTGCCCAGGTCATGGTGCTCCTTAAACTGTTCTAGTAGACTGCCCAGGTCATGGTGCTCCTTGAACTGTTCTAGTAGACTGCCCAGGTCATGGTGCTCCTTGAACTGTTCTAGAAGACTGCCCAGGTCATGGTGCTCCTTAAACTGTTCTAGTAGACTGCCCAGGTCATGGTGCTCCTTGAACTGTTCTAGTAGACTGCCCAGGTCATGGTGCCCCTTGAACTGTTCTAGTAGACTGCCCAGGTCATGGTGCTCCTTAAACTATTCTAGTAGACTGCCCAGGTCATGGTGCTCCTTGAACTGTTCTAGAAGACTGCCCAGGTCATGGTGCTCCTTAAACTGTTCTAGTAGACTGCCCAGGTCATGGTGCCCCTTAAACTGTTCCAGTAGACTGCCCAGGTCATGGTGCTCCTTGAACTGTTCTAGTAGACTGCCCAGGTCATGGTGCTCCTTAAACTGTTCTAGTAGACTGCCCAGGTCATGGTGCCCCTTAAACTGTTCCAGTAGACTGCCCAGGTCATGGTGCTCCTTGAACTGTTCTCGTAGACTGCCATTAAGAGGGCTTGCCTCTATACCCCCTAAGATCATTGCCTAGGTGCCCCTTGAAATGCCCCAGGAGAAATCTTCTCTTCTGTAGAGTTGCCCTTTGCTGCAGGTTCATTGCTCCAATGTCCATGGAACTGTTTGAGTAGAATTACACTTCCCTTGTATAGCTACCTTGCATGCCCTTACTCATAGCCTTTTCATTGATCTTTCCTTCATAGAGGTTCCTCTCCTTCTCTTCCGTCATCCCCCTCTCCTCTTTAACAAAAACCCAAACCCTTGAAACCCCTAAAAAAAATACCACTTCACTATCAATCTCAGAAAGAACACACACACACCCCGTTGCCCTTACAAAAAAAGATGTACTGTACCCAGTAGCAACTGATTTTGAGTAGCATTTAGCTGTGCTATACAAGGGGAATCGCTCACTGATTAGTTAAACTGAAGCAGAGTTGGCAGGTGAAATATGATAGGGAGTACATGAAATTAAGGTCGGTAAAACAAAAGTAGGCAGCCTGTCGTCTTTTATAAAAATTCACCGACCTGTACAGGATTGATTCATACCTGATGCTAGGTGTCAGGACTAGTATCATGACACGGTACGTGATGATAATAAACATTCACATGACATTTAGATAAGTGAGATCTTCCCACCCCCCCCCCCCTCTCTCCGCCAGATGAAGTACATTTGTAAACTAGAAAGAACGCATAATCTTCAGGGTAAACATCCGCTGGACAGTGTGTAGTACATTTAGATGTCACGTATCATATTCATTATGTCACACATCGGTGTAGGGTAAAAGCAAAAATAACATCGTTCTTTCTCTCCGTTGCAATTATTACGCCTTGGGTTTCCGCTTCATAGCATTTGAGCTAAAGGGGGACACTGTTGTTCCTTTCTTCATCGACGAATAAGGAATAACTTCTCAGTGATACAGCAATTAACTTTAAAATGTCAACATTATCAAGTAAGCGTTCAAATCTCTTCTAAAGAAAACATGTTTTCTTTCGAAACTGTGTACTATTTGATATTTGGCTGCCAGTGCAACTGCAAGGCCTATTTTATCAAATTTAGAACACTTAAAACAGAATGTGTGTAGATCTTTACATTTTATTCCAAGTACTTTAATTTGAGGGTTTTTCCTTCACTCTTTGTGTCACTTGCCAGTCGGACGAGTGAACTTCTTGAGTAGTCTGCAAAATAATTCACTAGTCCGGGTGTGTTTGCAAGAATGGTTCAATCACATGTTTTTTTTTTTTCCTGACACAAATACACAAGTTACTAAAATAGTCCGACATGTACCTACAATCTCGCCCCAAATGCTTGGGCCATGGACAATAAACATACACTCCCCCGTTTTCCCCGCTCAATGTTGTTAACCCCAGCTGGAGTGAAGACCACGAATTGAGAGACAACATTGAATGTGGGGGGGGGGGGGGCGGGCATAGGGTTGGGGAGGGGGAGGGGCAAATGAGCTATGGCCGGGATTGTAGCTGGGGCAGTTAGTTGCAAAATGGAAACTAGTGTTCAAACGACTTGGGAAAACCACAATGAACCAATGCTAATGCAAATGAAAGGAAGTGTTGATGAAATGTTGTACACAAGCTACGGGACATATTGCTTTATGTAACACATCGTGTAGACTCCTTGCATATGACGTCACAAGCTCAAACAGCGCCATCGCCGAGGTCAAAAGAAGACCCATCATTGGCTGAGAGTTGCGCATGGTGCGAACTCACGTACTTATCGTTTGACAACCCCCACGGGGGCTTGTGCAAAGGGTTTTATTGGCACACGTACAGAATGTAATTGTGTATATAGATACTTGTGTTGCATTCAAATTAAATTTCCAAGCATTTTGTATTCCAGACATCGCAGCATCCACTGTTTCTAAGGCAAGTCATGTTTTTTGTGGGGACTCTCACAAGAATTGACTGTCGATGAAGAAGTTGCTTTCCCCCTCCATCATCCTTACTCATTAAAACCCAGGATCTGACTACATCCCGTCATGCATATACAAAATCAATCGTGTTCTACACATGAATGTCTGATTTCTTAAGTTGACAAGTGCACTTCGCATTTGGAACTTGCCTCCAGTTTTTCTCCTTCCTCTGAATGTTGTAGTTTCCGAAGAGCACCAGAATAGAAGTTTATGAGTATTAATTAATCACTGAAACAATCGAAGGACTTGTAATTGAGGTGGTTCGAAAGAATGAACTCCAAGGCTACACTATTGATTGTTATTATAAACTAGTGTGTATGATCAATTGCAATACGCTTGTACATGATTTGGGACTTCTAAACCGAGCATTAACCCTGTATGATTGCTTTAAACCCACCCAAATCTAACTGGGTGTTTTTTTTTAACAGCTTGGATTGAGGGTGCACCACACTTTTTCCTCTGTGAATTGTGAAGTACATCACAACAAATTTAACAAGGATCTCAAGCTTAGATTTGAGTAATTTATAAGCAGTCTTTAACTACAAACAATTACCAAGTAAAAAACCACAAGGGAAAATGCCTGGGTAAATTCTAGAGACCGCTAACATAGGGCTGGATAGCTCAGCTGGTAGAGCGCCGGTAACGTTTATCTGGAGGTTGTTGGTTCAAGTCCCGCTCCAGTCAATTTGTTCCTTGTTTAAGCCCAAATTACAAATAATGACCTTAAAACAATGAAGTAAAGTGCATCGAAAGTTTGCACCTATTACAAAACTGTTCCAAACAGGTGTTTAATCTGAACACGTATATAATGGACTCCCTACATGCACAAGTAGTTGTGCATGAAATTTTGAGGCCTCTCTGGGCTCGAATTTGTGAGGAAAATCCACAAGTCCGCAGGGTTTGTAGCTCAAAATGTTTACAGGACCAGAAATTTGTGTACAAGACCAAAATCAAAATAAGAAAATGAAAAAAAAAACCACCAAAAATTGCTGAATCTTGTTACTACAGTTAAACATCTATTTGTTAGATGATCTGATAGTCTGTGGTATAATTACTTGGTTAAATTGAAAGGTATTAATCATATGAATCAAAGTCAACATTTGTACATAACTTGTTTCTGTTCAAGAAATTACACAGTGAGATATTGTTACTCAATTGAAAAACACCAGGGCCCAATTTCATAGAGCACAAAAAGAAGCTAAGCACAACAAAATTATGCTTACCAGCCAAGCTACCATGTCACATGTACAATTGGTGACTGGTATCCTGCTCATTTCTGCTTAGCAGACAGTTGTTTAGCAATATTTTCTGCTTAAGCAGCTCTATGAAGTTGGGCCCTGACCAGCAGACTTGTCTGGTCACGAGTTCACTGGCCGGGCACTAAAACCACTGGCCTTGGGGCCTGTAGTCCAGTGTACAAATTTGAGCCCTGCATCTTTCTCCAGCACTCACCACATGTACAAACTTAGCCTCTTCTATGTGTTAATTGTTCTACATTAAGCTTGATACAGGCTTCAGTATTAAATGTACAAGATTAGTTAGTATCGGAAAACAAGTTTAATTCGATTCAATCTGAAAGCACACTAAAGTTCCAGGCAAAGTCAAGAAAATGGCATTTCAAGACTGTTACTTATTTTGATTGCCGCTCATCAAAATAATCTGGCTATGAGTGGCACAAAATCCAGACAAAACGTGAACCCTGTTTTCCATATGTTTTTCCCACTAAAGCATGACCAATGAATGTTTTTTTTTGTAGGTTGGTCAAAGGATATGTTACTTGAAAGCTCGAGGATTGGAATTAAGTTAGTCCTTCTAAAATAATGATGTACTTTTCCTTTTGAAAGAATAACCACATTTTTTTGAGTCTTCAGTTTGTCTACATGTCTGAAGAAAAAAACAAGCCCCAAAACATTGCTATTGTTATGGATCAGGTGACTTGCCATTTGTTAAGTGGCAAAATTGACTCTACTATTAAATATACATTTAGTTTCATTATTACACAGTGTTATAATGAACATAAGTGACTTTTGTCATTGTCGAGGGGTCAGTTTCAGGTGCTGTGTGTCCCTAAGTGTATGTTATGTGTTCGGCTATGTCAAATTACATGATACATGTACACCTCTGAGACTGTAGCTTCAACGATTTGCAGTAAAAAAAAACCCAACCATGTAAGCAGTAACTTGTCATTAACATTTTCTGTAGCAGTGAATCCATTGAAAATCAAATTATTTGGTACATTCTTGATACGTGTTCAGTGCTGTTTACATGTAAGTTCAGAACCTGAATGGAACAGTCACAAGAATGGAAGATAATTGAGAAGCCAGTGTCAGCTTTTTAGCGTTCTCCAAAACGGCAGTTTGAAAAATTGTTCTCAAAACATGGAATTTTGGCCGCGGGCGGATTTTGTCGCTTTGATGAAATGGTGGCTTTTATAGATGTTAAATTTGCATTAGAGAATAAAGAATAATATGATTTGTTTTACCCCTACACAAATGTATTTTTAAGTACTTTCCTGAGTCCTGTGAGGAGATTCCACATGGATATAACTCGGGTGGGATTCGAACCCACGACCTTTGCCATTCTAGAGCAGATGTGTTACCACTAGACAAGCTAAGTAGCTAGAGGCAGTTTGAATCCAATATTTTAGCAGTGGGTAATGCAGTGATTTAGATATGAATGTTGCACTGCAGTATTTGTGTTTGTTGGTGTTTTTGCTGGGTAGGCTTATGTTCATCTGACTGTCAAGGACAAAATAAATAAGTGGGAGGGGGCAAAAAAAGCATTTAGGTCCAAATATTGACAGAATCATGTAAACACATGTACCTGAAGCTTCACATATTTTCACAAGAAGTGGTGATTTTCCCGCTATTTTTTTTTTGCCCAAATGAATTTGTTCAGGTAATAGTGTTTTTCTTTCCTTTAGACACCAGCTGCTTTGTCTTGGGTGAGCATGGGGGGAGGCATCAGTCCCCTCCATCCACCCAGAACCCTTGCTCCTCCCCTTTTGCCCCCGAAATGAGAAAAATGCACAAATGAATGGTTTTAATACAATAAATAGCTCTTCTTAATTATGCCTTGGTCTCTGCTTGCCCCTCCCCAATGAAATCATCTGGTTACGCAACTGGTGATCATGTTCCATTACAGCCCCCCCTAAGGATTTCAATCCTTTCAAAGTACATTGTGTAAACGTTGCATAGCATGACTTTGGGCCCAATATTATCTAATTACGCACTAGCCAGGCGTTGTCATGGCAATTAACTATCATATTAAGGCATTGTATTGTGCAGTAATAGTCGCATCGGTGTGTGTTCCATATAGAGACCTCGGGGATGGGTAGTGGAATTATGTTAATGAGGCGCTTTAATTTGGCCGTTTCCATCTTGAGATACTCGGGTCGGAGTTAGGGTCATCGTTTGGTTTTTGTCAACGCAATGCTGCTTTATATAGGCAAAGATATCAAGAGAGATGCAATAAAAGACACCTGAGAAAGGTCGAGCTGAATAAAAATGCTTACTTGTTGAAAAAAAAAACCTGGCAAAAACTGTTAGGGTGGTTTCACCAAGAATGTTGATTCCATCCGTGTTTAGCAGGTACCAACCGCATCTCTGGCTGTATTGAGGGCAGCATTTGAAGCTTTATGCAAACTTCAAAGAGTCACCTACAGGCACCTACAAGAGACTCAAATTTGTTGACATACTTTGATTGATTTCTAATCATTGGGGGGCACTTACGATGAAATAATTTCACAGGAATCTTACTACCATTATCTTGCCATAATTATAATAAGTAAGCTTTCGGGTAAGATTTACTCTATTTCTTTTTACGGCGTCACTACCAAAGAATGACCCTAGCTGTAAAGGCAATGAAACATTTTTTTGAAAAACCCAAGGTACACAATTGATCTGTTTCATTTGCCTGATTATGGAGTTCATATCGGTACCAATTCTCCAGGGAGGATTATTTCCGTCGGTTGAGGGAGTAACATTTGGAGACTCCACAAATTTGTAGCTTATTTTGATGGCCACAACCAAAAGAAGCTTGTGGCTTGTGTACGAAGGTACACAAAATCTGTGACAAAAATGAACTGTAATGACATTTTCATAGGTTGGTTGGATGGTGTGTTTATTGAAAACTGGAAGATGGAAATTAATTTGCTCTTCCCAAAAAAGCAATGAAATCAAAAGTCTCTTCTCTTTAAGTGGACTCTTAATTTCTATCGCAGTGTAGCCATTTTCTTTTGGGTTTTTTTCCCCTTTCACATTAATGCCAACCAAACCGTGGCTTCAAGGGCAATTATAGTCTGGTCCCTTGTTATGCAGCGTGACAATTAGTATTTACGAGTGCTGTTGCACACTGGGTACATGACACACTTCTTGCCACTGCCAGGAGCTTTGGTGAGTATCATGTATTGAACGGTTCAAAGCATATTCACTCAAATGCTAAAAACACGAAACCACTTCAATCATTACGCCATCAGTTGTCTTTCAGTCATTTGGACAAATACTCTGATAAAGAAAAAACAAGCAATATTATCAAATGTTGATTTCGTTTTTAGTTGCTGAATTGCATTGTTTGTCTGTTTAACAGAAGAACTTTGATGTTGTGGTACATGTGTACTTGCACATGTTTTGAAATTGCCGTGTAATATAAATGGCAATGATTTGCATCATAGAATGTTTGTTTTTTATTTATCTTCCAACCAATTGACACTGGAAAGATATCAACAAAGGCAAAGTACGTCATTCTTTGTTTATTGACGAGAAAATGTTATTCCCGTACTGGAGTTTTCATTGAACTTGCGGAACAACTATAGTTGTGACTAAGTTTGTGTTTTTTAAAATTTGTTTTTTAAAGTATGTTTTGTCTTGGATTTATTCTAAAAGATCATTATACTTACAAGTACATATGTGCATATTTTGAGTACAAGTGGTTTGGGGCCTCTACAAATGCTATTTCCTTAACTTCTTGGACGGGACTTTGATGTGAAAGAAATGTATTTCTCTGGAGGATCATATTTAATTGATCTTTATATTAATTAATTGATTTTATATTAATTTTTCGGACAGTGTTATGGGGCGCATGGGCGGCTTGTGCATATATAACGTTTGCCTCTCACCACTGTGGCCCTGGTTCGATTCCCAGCTGTGAGTTGAGTTGTGCATTGGTTTCTCTCCTGTGTCATGACTGTTTTTCTCTAGGCCCTCCGGTATTCCTCGCTCCAGAAAAATCAAACACTTTCGAACTCTTGCTGTGCTCCGTGGTCATACAGTCTGCCCTCGTTATACAGAGCCCTGTTAGAAAGAGGTTCTACCTAATATAAAGAGTACATTCTGAAGTCCGGAATCTCCCTTCTGCTTTGTGTTTCTTTCTTTTGCTGTCCTCTTATAACAACGTTCCTGTTATAAAGAGGTAATTTAGCCAGTCTTAGAGACCTTGTTATAATGAGAGTCGACTGTGTACGGGTCGATGTGACCTGATGGATGGGATTCAAACCCACAACCTTTACCATTCTAAAGTGGATGTCTTGCCACTGGACCACAGAGCTTGCCCGGTAGCTAGAGGCAGTTTGTGTATTTTGTGCTGGAGGTACATGTACTTACGCCAGGATCTCAAGTGCATATCGTCTCTAATACACGCCCATCGCACCTGTATGTTGACACTCATTGAGATCAGTGGTGAGGATGGGAAGTCCTTGGAGTGCAGTACACTTAATTGCTGCTCTTACCATTATCGCAATATTATAGCGATCCATTTACATGTATTTTGTCATGACAAAGCGGGAAGAAAATTTAAGTCATTTTCCTTTTGAATTGTAGTTTTTTGTTTGTTTGTTTGTAAGGTCTTTGTGTCTGGAATTATTAAATGATCATGCCTGAAAGAGCAGCCGGCATCTCAGAGAGTTATTGCACTAGCTTTCAAGTCGACAGTGTTCGTTGAATGTAACATACACCTTTGCAAATCTCTTTTATCCATTTTAGTTAGTTTTTTAATTGTCTCCCACATTATGGACGTCAGAATGGCCACTAAGCTCCGCCCCCTCAAAGCATTGACCAGTCGCAACCCTGAACACGCGCCCAAAAGGTCTAACAGGTTCAGATCCTTTACAATGTTTAGCTATATAGTATTTACCTGAACGTCCACATGAGGGTGTGAATCATTTATCGCAGACATCAAGTAAAAAGTATGTTAGCAGAGTAAAAACTACAACTTTTTATGACTTCCCTGGAATTTTTTTTCCCAGTTGTGTTGAATGTAATTTTAGATATCTCCCTGATTGTTGAACAAAACCTCCCTGATTGCAAGATGCAAATGTTGGCGGCTCTTACATGTATGTTCCATCGAGCTTGCCCTGTAATGAGAGGGGCCAGTTCAATCAGTACCTAAACAACAACAAGACACATAGTAGAAACCCATTCAAAATTTCATTTGAAACCAACCTAATTTAGGAAATGGTACATGTCAAAAGTATTTTAGGTTGTGCACAACATTGGTACGGTTGTAAAATAAATGTTACCAGTTTTGCACATTATTGTATAAACATGGTCATGGTGGAAAAACTTCCCTTCAAATAGTTTCGCCCGAAGTGCTGTAGTTTTTTAAAACAATTTTACTTTGGATCTCATGCGACCAAAGCTCAGTGTTCTAAAACAGTGAAAACATATTCAAGGTTTTTTTCCAACCACCGATGACCGATTGAGCTGAAGTTTTTCGCAAGTTTGTTATTTTTTATGTTGGGTTACATGAAATGCGTATACACTGGTCTTTGACATTTCTCAATGTTGTCCATGTGCTTTTAACAAGTTACACTCAGTAAACAACATTGCGTAGAGTTTCATACACCCCTTCAACGAAGAAAAAAAAAAAACCCTCCCAAAACGATATATTGTAAGAGCACTTCATGTTGCCATTTCATTGTGGGCTCATCAAAGTATGTATGGAAATCCACTTGTAGATTTTCCCCCAGTGTAAGCAATTTATTGTATTAACCCACTTTCCTCCAACCATGAAACCTATTTTGCCCGCAATGAAGTACAAATTACAGTTTCAAATGCTCCCTTCCCTTTCACAAGCTCCTATCTTCCCTGTCTCTTCCCCTGAGGGGCTAGCTTGACTGGAGAACAACCCTGTGCAGTACACAATACCCATTCTTAGGGCTGAGCTTTTGTGGAATCCCATTTTGTGAGAAAAACATTCCAACGGTCGTTGTTTTTTTGTGGGTATTGTACAATCAACTCAGCCGGACGAACACTCTAAAAGGGATTGGGACCTAGTTTGGGGATGATCAGAGCATTCCTAATCCAATATAATCTTCTGGCATTTGCTTTAAATTCAATTGTGTAATTTACATGTGTGTGTTCTGCCATCAAGGTCCCTTAAGCACAGGGAAGCCAGAAATTAACATTAGTTATGTGCAGTCAAAGGTATTGCACACTTTAGGTTGGGAAAATGTTATGCATATTAAATTTGTTTTTTAATAGTAATCAGGATACAGTTGTGCAATACGCAGAAAGCAACTACCGGTTCCTTACTTAATTTCTAGACATTTTTCAAAGGACATATTCTAATTGGAAGAGCAGTTTTGTTCCCATCCTCTAATAAAAAAATAATAAAAAATAAAAAATCATCAAATTAGGTGATCAAACTTTTGGGTGAACGCTGAATAATGTTTGGGTTTTTTTTTCTGGGATCTCATGCATGCTCCTGTTTGCTTATTCTTACTTGGCATATCAATGTTGGGCCTGATACTTTGTTGTTTCTAATGGCATTTTTTTTTTAGGGGCAAGGCAGTTTATCCTTAGGAGAAGGGCACCTCTTTGAGAGAAATGTAAATTTGCACTGGAATATTTAAAGGGACACCAAGGCAATGGCTTCACACAGCTCCAAAGCCAAAAAACCCAAGTTCAAATCCAGAATGAGAGGAGACTGATCCAAGTTACTGGATTTTTTCCCAAATTTTTGTTTTCATACAATCTGATCTCAGTAGTGAGGGCTTGCTTCCTAATAGAGGAAACAGTGGCTCAAAAAAAAAGAGCTAGAGTGAAACAAGTCTTGTCATTTTCAGGGATGAGAAATTTATGACTTTCGTCTGATTTCAGAATTTTTAGGTGTGCGTGGTTGGGAAAAAAAAGTAGCTGTGACTTTCTTCAGACAAGCTACATAAATCATGCTCAGTTCTGTATTTCTCTAGCACTGGGGATACTGTTCCCGGAAGCTCCTTGGAATCTGTTCATTCAGGGGTTACCAAAAGGTGGAAATGCCATTGTTTCAACATGACAACATAAATTTGGATCCTAGTTTACGACCTTTTTGCCAGCAATGACTGTCACCTCTGTATTTCAGTTTTAAAAATCAGAAAATCAAAAATATAGGTGATAATTACTTTTTGAAGTGTTGGGATGTACCTGGTCAATAGGCCTTTTTGTTTTTAAAGAACCACAACTTCAACCTAGAAGAGAGACTGTTTGTTCATGCATGGTTGTCACCCAAATCAGTTACTTCCCCCAACCTGGCTAAATGACATTTTTATAAACCATGACCTGCTTTGACCTTTTCTTCCATTTCAAACAGGAAGTCCAAATAATAAATTATAATAGGGTTTACGACCAATTTGTATATAGAATTTTGATATTACTTTCCAGTGTGAAATCAACAGTTGGTTTAGATCTTTTCTCCACCAAAACCCCCTCTGTGTTTGTTTTTAGGAACACTTAATTTCTAGATGTTAATTCAGTGTTCTCCCTTAACTGTGGTCCGCTGGCCAAAGGCCAGTTAAAACACCCGAGGACCAGTGAAAATTCTCTCCAAGTGGTCCAGCCGGCTAGTTCAGTGTTGGAAAGCATCCCTATATGAATCATGGACAAGTGTAAAAGTTGATGGCCCAGGGAACTAACAAGCTAACTGGTCCTGCTGGCTAGTCACCAAAAAATAAAATAAAAAAATATTTAAAAAATAAGAGCAAACCTTGTAATTGTCTTGATATTTATTTTTCGACAGTCACCATGCAGTGAGCCACGTGGCGTGTCGTGGCCGAGTGGATAAGATCACTGGACTCAAGCTCTGGTGTTTCTGATCAGCAGAGTGTGGGTTCGAGCCCCGGTCGTGACACCTGTGTCCTTAAGCAAGACACTTAACCATGATTGCTTCGTCCTTCGGATGGGACGTAAAGCCGTTGGTCCCGTGTGTTGTGTAACGCACGAAAAAGAACCCAGTGCACTTATCGAAAAGAGAAGGGGTCCGCCCCGGTGTTCCTGGTTTGATCGGCTGCATATTGCGCCACAGCACCTTGTAAACCATTACAAGGTGCTATGTAAAGGAGTAGGTCTCATACTTCAAAACGTAGCCCCAAATACCTTGCAGGAAATACTGAATGTTAAGCGCTTAGAGGCTGGCCTGCAGTAGGCGCTATACAAATACAATATATTATTATTATTATTATTATTTTTTGTTTGGTTCGTCCCATTACAGCTTGTCAGGTATCCCTGCATGTATAGCTTGATTATTTTGGGTCAACTTATGCTAGTAAGTACCTTACCAAGTGAACTTTGTAAGAAGGAAGGCTGGGGATAGCTCATTCGCCATGGATGCCCGGTGTCTGTGGAAGGAGCTTCCTGCCGGTCTGAGAGGAGTGATCTCGATGCCTGTATTAAAACGTCTCCTGAAGACGTTCTTGTTCCACAACCAATCCTAGTTCGTTTGTTTATGTTATTGTTGTTCCCGTTTCCTGTGAAGCTCTCTGTTCTTCGTATAGCGCTATATAAATGCTCCGTATTATTGTTGTTATTATTATTATTATTATTAATTAACACAGATATGTGTACTGGGGGTGTGCACTCCACAAGCTTGCTCTCAGGAGACCTCCACCACTTAATCTTTATTGTTTAATCCCGTCATTTTAAATTACTTGTTCGTGTCAAAGCAAACTGATTGAGTGGAAAAATAAACTGAACTGAGTTACACTGAACTAAAAGTTACTGCACACCAGTTATAGTAATTTTGTTGAATCTTTTGATTTTCAGACTCCTACCTTTTTCACTGAGTTTTAGATCCGTCATCAGCTATTGTAACTTGGAGTCTTTTCTTCATCGGAATTTAGTATTTGCCGCCCCCCCCTCCCCACTGTATTGTTACATATTTAGTCTCGTACCTCTAGACAGGAATAACAATAGAGAAATATGTCGATTGATTTCCCACACACACCTTTTCACTCTGTATTCATCATTATTCCTTTTGTAGAATTCAATTGTTGGACACTCAGCAGAAAATATTATTGGCACGCTTTGGTAAAAAGAAATGCCCTTTCATGAATCTAGGTCGCTTTGCAATTAAGCTAGGTATGTGGGGGGGGGGGTGTTAGTGGAAATAAACATTTAAGTGTATTACATGTAGAGGAAGTTGAAGAGACAGTGATGATTGAGTGGCTACTGTGTGTTCATCAATTTGTTTGCTTTCAATTAGTTTAAGTGGTATTTTGTGTTGTTGGCGTTCTTGATTACATTGTATTGAATGATCATGCGGAGAGTGGGCCGCATGATGTCATATGGTGGAAGATATAATGGAACTGGACGGGTGTTTGATTCGTTGCGAATGTAATGTCAAGCGAGGAATAACATTCCTTGAGAAGTTTGCTAGAATTGAAATACATGTGTCTATAATATATCAATGGTTATGGGAACAAGAAAATTTAGCTGCTGCTGGGCTCGAACCTGTGACCTCTGGAGTACTGTAGGAGTGCTGCCAACTATTAACATACCAGTCCAGAGGGTCGATTTCACAAAGAGATAAGACTAGTCTTATCTGAAGTTAGGACCAGTAACTGGTCTCAACTTAGGACTAGTCCTATCTCCTAGCATTGCCTAGGACTAGTCCTAAGTTAGGAAGGGTTTTGTGAAATCGACCCCAGGGCTAAAATTATGGCAAAAAATCCATCAGGGCTTGTTGCTCAAAATATTAATTTGACCAGAATCAAAATGAGAAAAAATCTACACAGCAGTTTTACATACATATACAAACTGTTCTTATTTGAATTAGCACTATTAAAAAGAGAAGATTTGTCTCATATACTTTGATACTCAGCGGAATTGAAACACATTTATCAAAACTCAAAGTGAACATTTGAACACTTGTTTTTCGTTATTAAAAAAAAAAGATATTACACAGTGAACTAAAAGACACAAGACCACTTGTCCAGTGGTGAGTTTACTAGCCCGGTGCTAAAATCACTGGCTTCGGGCGCGTACCATCCAGTGTAAATTTCAAGCCCTGCTGCCCTATGTTGGTGGGCGGTCCACTTATTCAATTATCTATTGCTTTATGGGGCCAGGTCAGAAGCCTAGAAGCATTAAACACTGATTGATAGGCCAAGGATTGCACTATTTGGTAAGGCTAAATCTGTGTTCCAGCAGTGGCAGGAATCACATAATGGAACACAATATTTTTTACAAAAGTTTATGTGTAAGAAGTATTTCCTTCTAAAATATTGGCAACATTTTTTCCTGCAAATTTTTTGTAAAGTGTAATGTAAAAAGTTGACTGTCTAGCTTTTGAAGTTTACACATGTTGGTTGTATGATCGGTGTATGAAAACATAGGATTGGAATGAATGTATTAGTACCAAAAAATAAACCTCCCCACGAAAACCCCCCAAACACCGATCTACAATTTTTGTACTATCAAACCTTCTATTTCAATCACAGTTCGTAAAACTCACTTCAGATTGAAAAACAACCCCAACAAAATCATCCAGCCTGTCACCAGTCCAAAACATGTTTTCTAGCCACGGTAATTTAAAAAAAAAAAAATGTCGCAAGGGTAAGCCTGCCTCGCCGTCATGATGATGCTGATTACAAATTGAAATGTTCTGAAATCCAAGTGGATTAAAAACTTCAGGGAGAGATAAAATCTCGGCCTCCAGAGATTTTCATGAAAGATAATTGCCATGCTCATGATGTGTCCCCAAACATAGTCTGTGTCCAATTTAAGGTTACGGCTTGATTGTCATGGTAACAAGCAATGATGCATAGGATGCTCATAGTAACAGCCTTAGCAACAGCCTTAGCAACAGCCACAGCCGCTGCCGCATCACACACAGCCTTTGAATTCACTAAAGAGGGCCAAATTTCATGGACTTGTTTAGTGCAAAAGATTTTATTGTAAACTGGGTGTGATCCTTTGCTATCTGTCAGTATCTGGTTGTGGGACCTCTGACTGGCAGCCCATCCCCCCCCCCTGAAAAAAGCTATTGACAAAATAGGGAGACCGCTAACATAGGCTAGACAGCTTAGTTGGTGGAACGCCGGCACGTTAACCCAGAGGTTGCAGGTTCAAGTACCATTCTAGTCAACTTTCCTTTGCTCACCCCAAAATGTCAAAGTATTGAAGTGGGCTTAGCCCCAGTAAAACAATTTGTTAAGATCTAGCATCAAGTGTTGTAGTCTACCAGATATTAAACAAAAAACAATAACTTTTCAAAACAATTTGTACGTGTGTGAGATCAAATGCCATAATTTTTGTCAGTTTTTCCAGCTAGTAAGGTATGCATTACCACAATGTAAATGAAAAGAATCAGTGATGTAACAACGCAACCACCATTTTTGATGCTATGATCACCATGTCAATTATTAACAGATACTTGTCTGCCCTCAGCAATAACCATAACTACAAGCATGCCAATTCGGGAAACAGTGTCTGAACTCATCAGTAATCATTACAGCTACACTGATTTGAACTGACGTGTTCATTCATTTACAAGTTTGCGTGAAACTGGGAAAAGAGTGAGTTCCTCAATGACCCATAACCTTTTGTCTGGAAGCAGGAATTTGCTTCGAAAGAAAAAATGTGAATGTTTCAACTCGATTGCTTTCTTACAAATGTTACTATCAATCAAATCATAATCATAAAGTGTCAATTTCTGACAAGTTAAAGAGCCGGACTTAAGGAATAATAAGAGGGGCTTTTTTTTTTTTTTTTTTTTTGCAAAGTTTCCAATGACGGGGTGAAGGGAAATGTAGGCCTGCAGTAATTCATCAAGTGAGAAGCTTTCTCAGTTTTCATCATCATGGTGACATCCGAGCACTTGGGCGTTGCTCAGTGGCTACATATTAATTGTTTGTTTCCATTGTTCGGCGTTCAGAGTGGTTCAATCCAGTACCAACCATCTTCAGGTCATCAGAAAGTTGCTGTTGGTAGGTTCGCATATAAGTGCCCCGCCTCTACGATACGGTTGTGTAGGTTGGTTGTTTTTGTCCAGGAGTATTGAGAGAGGAGTGTCACGCCTAGTTGCGTGACCAGTCAGTTGTAGACGCTGCTTTGTAAGTGTTGTTGATGCTGGTGTCACATTGCTCCGGAGATGAAATTCAGCATACACATTTTGTCATAGTGCATGCACTACACATGTGTATAGGCTAGCACGGAGCGGTTTGCTTCCTAGTACAGTTCTTATGAGCATCCTGTACACATAAATATCAATGGTAAATGCATTTTTCTTGACTAACTAATCATAGAAATTTAAGTGTGCAAGGGAAGTAGCATTTCAAGTGTAGGTTACCAGCGAAATGTTTCTGGCATTTGGATCGGACAGAACTGCATCCGAACTGCATCCAATAAATTGTTTGGCAACAAGAATGTTGTCCAAACCTTAACTGAACGGTAAGCTTTTGTTACACAACAATATTTTTTGAGATCACGCTACAATAGTATGAAAAACAATACATTTTGTCATCATGTGGTCGCTAAAATAACTCGTAGTATCCGTGTTCTCAATACGACCGTGCTCGTATCTTCCGTTTTTTCAAGACATAGAAATATGCATAGGACAGTTTGGAACCGGTGAAAAACCTTGTATAACCTGGCGTCTGGTATCTTCTGAGCTTGTACTAACGAGAGTGGACTGTTCATTGAAATGTTATCAGTGGCGTAGACGAGACAATACAAGCGATGAGATGAGAATAGACGAGACAAGTGACGAGTCTTTACTGATGACTTACTCCACTATAACAACGACAGTGTTGCCTAATCTACCCTGAACATGGCTTTTATTCAGAGACCCTCAAAGCGGATGCCCATTGAACTGATGGTTGCGTTGGTTACATACCTGCACACCTCAGGGATTTTCAAGCAAGAATTCAGGAAGCCCGTGGTTGTCCATATTCCATTCTGTGACGAGTCTTCTGTCGACAGTGAACTTCCGCTCATTTCAGTCAGCTATGCTTCCATTCTACTTGGGCAGTGTCGTGCATCATTTGATATAACTCATATCAGGCACACATCTTTTCAGCTGTCATGCTGATTTCCTCTTCTTCTTGTGTTCATAAACTTCAGTGCCTTAGAAATCTGAAGAAAAAAACTCTATCAAGTTTGGTGTGCTAGACAGTTTCTTTTCAACAAAGTTGCATGCCCGTCTTTAAAATTATTTTTTTTTTACAAATTTATTTGTTGAAAATTTTCACAAATTCTCATCTAAAACCCCCCCCCCCAAAAACAAAACAAACCCCTATACAATTAAAACAAAAACAAAAAAGGCAAAGCAGGAAGTCTAATGGTTAGAAATATATATTGGCAGCGTTTTGCATAATTTTATTGCCAATAGGGGACTATTAAAACTGATCAGAAATTATCCAAAGGCATTAAGAAAATGCATAGTGCCAACCTTCAAACTGTCCTTTGTTAGTAATGAGTGTTCAAGGCCCGATACTTAACACAGAGGCAATTGCCTCCATGCTCCCGGTCATTGCCTTATAGAGCTCTTGAAATGTTCCAGTCAAAATTTCAAAAGCTAAGGTCTCCTTTAACTAGGGAAAACTGCCTTTCCCATGCAACAGCCAAGTATCAGGCTTGCAACAGGTTCAAATTCATTACCGAAGTAGAGATTGTATAGAAAGTAATCAGAGAAAAAACAAATGGGGAAAAAAAAACCACCCACAGATTGTCAAATGGTTTAAACCATCTGCTTTGTATCTCACCCAACCAAGCATGACTAACTGTACAGTTGTTTGTCTGGCATTCTTTGAAAAATATAATAGATGATAAACAGTTTGGCTAATTATGAAGTGAGCTTATCTATTAAAGAAAGGAAATATGTGTCTTAAGGGATGTAAGCCCGAGGAGATTAACCTTTGCACAGGGTTAGAAATAATCTTCCTAATCTCTTGGATAAATTTGATTTATGAATATGATTTTGCCACGGACGCGCACACTCATCAAGAAAGCCATGTGTTGAAAGATTTACACAAATTGGCTCTGTAGTTTTAAATCTGTTAATGATTATTAAATTATATAAGCTAGATTGACTTAGTATCAATATGTCCACTGGATACATGGTGCTGAGGTGGAGCAAGAAGAAACAAGAAAGAGAGACAACCCACTAGAGGTTCAGGGGCCGTTACAAATAATAAATCTTTTTTTTCTTCTCAAAATTGTGGGCAGGTGGATCAAAAGAAATAACTGAAAATCGAAATAGGGTTTCAAATTAAAGTAATAGAAATACATGTAAATTAAATTATTTAAGGGGGAAAATAGCCCTTTGCTCTCTTTCAGATCGTCTGTCATGTCTTGTAATGTATGCCTGTGCTGTCCGTTATGGTATTGGTCAACCTTGTCAAAATTTCCTCAGCTACAAAGTTGCATGCTGGGAGTCAGGAAAAGCCATTGAAAACTCCTGAGCTGGGAGAGCATCGATCTTAAGTATCTGCTTTATTCGAGGCATCACTTTGTTCTTCAGTGTATAGGGCAGAGTCTGTCACTAATTAAAAATCACAATTTGGGGTGGGTCAAACCAAATTTTAAACAGGATCGAACATTTTAGGTTACTCTGAATGGCCCCTTTATACTGCATTTTAGTACTGTTTAAAAAGAGGAAAATGTCAACCCATCTTTTACATCGGGATAACGTACATGGTGAATGTCACTCTATGCCAATATGAGGCACTTCCTTGTCAAAACGCCAAACTGCGTTTAGGAATAGTTGAGAATAAAGAGCGTTCAACTGATTAGGGCCTATAATGAACCTACATGTAGAATTTCTCAACATATAGAATATTTAACACATCACGTCACATTTGCTATCCCGGCTGATATTTCAGATGTCCTCACTGTTAATGCCGCTTCACAATGCCCGAGAAGTGAGTGATTATTTAGCGAGTGGCGTCACTATAATTTGTCGGAAATCAGTTACTGAAATTCAGTTCAAGAAGCTGGAAAATGGCCACAGAGTACAGTCAGGCCTGATATTCGTTCCACTGTAATCTGATTTCTGATTTTCTTTCGGCCTTAGAAAAATCATAATAATTGCTTCTTGCAAAAAGTCTATAAAAACCTATACCATCAGTCCTTGTACTTTTTCCCAAATATCCTTTCTGCACGGAAGTCTAGCAAAGAATGCTCCTCCAGTACAAAATATTTTGCGTCTGAATTCTATAAAATAACACATTTGTACTTCCCTTGAAAAAGAAATTGTTCTCAGGACCCAAAATATGATAAAGATATTCATTTAGTGTCATTTATCAATCTAAAATGAGCATAGACAGCAGGGAAAAACCACCACAAAACAAAGGGTGCGGTTTTTAAAATTATCTATTAGCAACTGAGGCAGCACCTGCACAGCTTCCTTAATTTTTCATTTTCATAAGTATTTGATTTTTAATTTTACCATGGACGTAAAATTGAGATAGTGACGCTGTCGTCCCTCGCTCGGTGACAAGGAACTGCATATTGGTCTGTTAATTACTGGACAAGGACACCTCCAGTAACAGGTGTGTGGTTGCTTGGCAACGTATACAGAACCAAAGCTGTGGTTTTTTCTAATGTTTTTTTTTTTTTTAATATTTCTATCTAAAAGATGCTGCCACAGGCAGTAAGTCAAAAGCAGGCTCTATTCTCCATGTGTCACTAAGTTGACCTTAGGGGAGACATTAGATATCTGGACCCAATTTCATAGAGCTGCTTAAGCAGAAAATATTGCTTAACAATATTCTGCTGAGCAGAAATGAGCAGGGTACCAGTCACAAATTGTACATGTGACACGGTAATTTGGCTGGTAACCGTTTTCTGGTAAGCATAATTTTGGGGGGGCTTGTTTGGCCCCGATTGTCTCCAGACTTGCAGACACTGAGGGAAGCATTGGTTAGTTTCAAGATGTAAGCTCACTGATTATACAGTACAAATCTGTCAGAGAAATATTGTTCTGCCTGAATAAAGTTGCAAAGGAAAAACTATCCTTTGATGACCCCCCAAAAATCACTATTATTATTTTGCTTGCAGGAATGGAAATAAGCACTTATACTTGTACATTGTATATGTCAATGATGTGTACAAAAATGTTTGTCTTCACTAAAAGAAGAACAACAATCATGATGCTTGGTTGTCTGTCTGTTGTGTTTATTACTAGAGGATGGTGAGAAATTAATCTTCCAAAAACCAAAGATGAAGGTCTACCTCCCCTTTAACGTATCTGGGTTGGTATTTAAGCACAGCGCTATGCTGCATGTAAAGAACATGTACGAACATGTAGAGAGAAGACCTTTAAAGGGACTACTGCTCATCATTTAAAACATTTTTTTTTTAGATGAGTACATGCTTTATAGTGTATACAGTTATTAATAATCAAAGTAAGCTGTGGAAGCTTCTTTGGAAAAGGTGAGCATGATCTTGATAAAACAGTGTCGTGCAGTACCACGTATGCTTTGCCTTGTGCAGTAAACAGAAGTGTTAGAATCTAGGGTTTACAGTGATCCCAGAGACACCATGTAACTACAGTACGGGTACGATAAATATTTTAGAAGAGTTGTGGGCCCAATTTCGTGACTGTGCTTTATTACAGGGCGCTTTGAACACAGAATTCCGTGGTAAGCAGAGCCATGAAATCGGATACAGGTGGTTCTAAAAAGCGCTGTTCCCATTTTCATGAAAGCTGTTCAGCAGCAAAACTTAGCAGGGAACCAGCCATAAACAATGTACATTACATGGTGTTTTGGCTGGTATACCTGTTTCTGCTCAGCACAATTTCTCTGTGCCAAGCAATTTTAATCCTGGACTCGATTTCATAAAGCTGTTTCAGCAGTAAATGGTGCTTAGCAAATGATTCTGCTTAGCGAATAATATAGCGAGGAACCATTCACAAACCATAAACATGATGCTGTTTTCTGGCTGGGGCCATTTTCTGCTAAGCAAGAATTTTCTTAGCAAAGCTGTATTTTTGTGCTTAACTGGCGATGTTAAGACAAAACTGAAATGACTTTATAATCACATTCATAGATTTTGGTGAGGTTTTTCTCCAACTGCCAGGTACATAATACCGGAAGATACATGTAAGATTGTAGAGCCATTAATGACAAACACTGGTTAACCAAGGCTATACTATTTCTTCTTGATCATAATGGCCAATCAAGTAAAAAAGGAAGCGAGAGATCTTGATTGAAGTCATCATTGCTCAGTCATGGAATACAGGGTCATTCCATTTAGCAGGGTGGGGGGGGGGACCACTCCCTATTTTGAAAGAGATATATAAGACTTAAATCACGAATGTGATGTAAATATATGATAAGAGTTCATTGTTTTGAAGGATTTATTTGTGTTTTTAAGGGATCAAACATTCCTTGTTGTACTGTTTACCAAGTGGATTATCATAGGCACATCATTTTTTATCGATGTTATTGTTGTTACAAAATCTATCTTGGAAATGTTATCTACTTGTAACCTCGACCAGGGTACCAGCAAATCCTTGTCCGGTTAACCTTACACTGAGGTCTAGTTTCCGTGGTCTGTGTGAGTTTGTACAGTGCACATGTACACATGGGTCTGATGACATAACAGTTTTTTTAAAAAAGTGATTATGATAATAATGGGCGCGCAACAGTAATAATACTAATACAAATATTGGATACACGGCGTGCATTGGTGCAGAATATAATCACGACGTGAAATGTGGACCATTCTATTTCCATGTCATGAGGCGAAGCCGAGCGAAATGGAAAAGCCGGATTTCAAACCCACACTCTGCTGTTCAGAAACACCAGAGCTTGAGTGTGGTACCATACTCTTGATCGCTCGGCTTTGACACTCTACTGTACAAAATGGACACTGTATGTTTGAATTTTGTTGCCAGTCAGCACTTTCATTCAAATGATTTTTTCGAAACAGTTTGGTATGAAGATAAAGATCAAACGGTACATTGGTATCTGAAAATGATTATTCTTTGTACCAATCACACATACTGATCCCTAGCACCAATGTCAAATTCAGCTGCTGACTGCCACGTTGGAGTCAAATTGTACGCAAAAAGTATGGTAAGCGTGTAAACTCTGTGTGTCCTAAAATGTGCACTACACTGAATAACACACAGGGAAAATGGCGCAACCAAGGTTTTTGTGATGATGACTTTAGGTGAATCAATTGGTACATATACATACATGTACATGTAGATGATCCATGCCTTGGTTTTAAGCAGTGTACTTTGTCCAGTTTTTTGTGTGTAAAAAAAAAAAAAAAAAAAAAATGCAAGAAAAAGATATAATAAAACATTGGTTTAACAAATGATGAGTATGTTGGATGAGAAATAGAGGTGCACTGTACAAGAACAAAGTAGCCAACCTATGCGAGACTTGCACAGTCTATATATAGTCAGTAGAGGATGTGATTGGGTCAATTAAGCATCTTGTAGTCTGTACAACTTCTATGGGTGAGTAATTTAGTAATTATAATTTAACAAGAGTTGGCCTCCCTCATTAATATATCAGTGGATTTTGGGGAATGGAACATTCTTATACTATTTGTTTCCTATAAACACACCATACAACCAATGTGTGACAATTTCACCATATTAGGTGGTCAAATTTTTTGGCAGGGAAAAAAAAAAAAAACCCAACAAGATAATTTTATGTTTTTTTCTTGGGCGGTGTGTCAAGTTATAGCTAGTTTAATTTCTGTAAAACGATTCTGTCAAAATGCTTTAGGCCGGAAATCCATGTGGATTGGTGATGGTGTGCTTCATTAATAGTGCGCTTGGAGATTGAAACTAATCAAATTTCTTGTTTTCAACGATTGCCAATCCTGTATTTTACTGCGGAGGCTCTGATTATGAGATGACAGTCACTTGGGTTGAGAACTATAATGACACGGCCTCCTCTCTAAGGCATTGAGTTGATATCCCATGTACCGGTGCTTAGCTTAATTGACCAGAGACTTTACGTGGAGTCAGTTAACCATTCTCTAATCAGTATCAAACCCGTCGTCTGGACATTGAATTAATTCTGCTACAGTGTTTGACTTGATTGCCATTTCCCAGTGTGCGCGCCCCCCCCCCCCAACTCTGTCATCAGCTTGGATATAGCTCAGTGGTAGAAGTATGACTTTGCCTTGAACAACGTTGAATTGTCAGTTCTTGTAAACGAGAGGCAATTTTTCAAACAGTAAAGGACAACTCTATGAGGGATTTTTTTAGATTTCTACAGGAACATTTCAAGGGGCACCAAGTCAGTGGCCAGGGGCAATTGTCTCTGTTGCCTCCATGAAGTACCAGGCCCTGCCCCTATGTAGCTGTCAGGCTGCTTGCATTGTGAAAACTACTGATAGTCTGACAGTTTGTTTGTTTGGATGATCTTCCCAACAAGGACATTCGGCAACGCTCCCAAGCTTTCTCATAGCCAACATCCCAATCTCATAGCCAACAGCCAATCTCTCTCAAACAAACATTGGTTTAAGGTCTATGGTTATGAATCTCCCAAATCAATAACTTGTGATTCTGCAACTAGATGACAATACTCATTCTAGTCACTGTGAAGCTAGCGGTTAGCTTTGGTAGGATTGGAACCCACAACCTTGTGATTGCAAGTCCAGCAGTCTAACCACTTGACCACAGTGACGCAAGTACTTTTTTATCTATAAGAATAAGGGTACTGGCTGCTGCTTTCCCATTTCATTCCCCCCCAAAATTTGATATTTTGACGGCAAGGAAGACCTTGGAAACAGACCCCCCAAAAAGGCTGTTGTAATCAATTATTGGAATGTCAGTGCGCCATACGAACACAGTGGTTACATGCGGCGTAACCCTTGTATTCAAGAAAGAAGATCTTGTGAATAAGATAAATTGCTACTTTGGTTATATACCTCTGCAAGATTCTCCAGTTTATTTTGATTTGGCCATTTCCTTGCAATCCAGCCTGCTCTTCTCCACAAGGTAACCTGATAAGCTGGAAATTCAAAAACAATTTGTTCACTTCAGATACTTTCACATTATATGGCTGGTGGATAAAGCAAGGCATCAATATTGAAAAAAACCAACACAACAGAGAGTCCAAAAGACGCCAAGACAACCCCTCCGGTCAAACACTACGATTCTGAGAACCCTTCTCCACCCCCCCCCCTCCCTTCTCATCCATCCCAGCTGCAGATGGATGTAGTGCCGCAAAATTCTTCCTCTGGCAAAATTGAGTGGTTATTTGATTTCAATGTTCTGCTGGGTAGCGATGACGTCAAGAGAAGAAGTGTGCAGCCAGCGCGGCAGGAGTACTTAAGACGAGTTGTGATCTAAAGTCAATTTGGTGATGGCCGTGTACTTAATAAGAAATATATATTTTGGTTTCAATGATGTGTTGTTTATTTGTTTGACCACTGAAATCCTTCATCTTCAAGGTTAGATGAGACCAAACAAGACAAATTTGAAAGCTCGTAATAGGTGGGGGGGGGGGGGGTCATTCTCATCAATTGCACAAAGTAGTTTTGTCTCTGTCTGTTGTATTCGTATTATGGGGATGTTCAGAACATTACTGCAGAGTACGTGATAAGGCTGGGCAAGGATTGCAGGGTGCAATCTCTCAATGCTATGGTTAACATTCACAAGTCAAATGTGCATCCGTTAGTAAGAGCTGCCTTTGTTAGAGGACAGTTAAACAAAAAGCTATTTCTCATAGCTCACAAAGAACCTTAAACAGAAAAAAAAATAACTGTTTTGTTCGGGGATGCGTTTTCACAGCAAAGACATGAATGGCAAGCTTAGTTTTGTCTAATTGTATGCCAGCTATTAAACGTATGCCAGTTTTGGAGTTGGAAGTAATGGAAACCTTTTAGCATGCAGCATGTGCACAGTTTTCTGATGCTATGGCTTACCAACAATATACCCCTGAAGTAGGGTCAAGATAAACTCAGTGTATTTGTCGGCCTTGGGAAGTTATCTGAATCTGAATCTGAATTTTATAGTCGGGCAAAGCATCCTAATGGAGACACCACACCACCTTTTGTACAGAAGACAAATTTCAGTTTTAGATGTGTGAGGAAAACCCCAAAGGGGCAAAACCCATTCAGTCAGGTAGGGACTGAACAAAACCCAATCCACATGCAAGGCTTCGGTGTGGGTATCGAACCAGGGTCCACAGAGGTTAAAGGCAGGGTAGAAACCCCTGAGGCGGGGAAGAAACCACTGATGAGCCAACCTAACTGCCCTAAATGTAGTTTGGTTTGATGGAGACCTCAATTTAGTAACAAATAATCTTTTTTTTTTACACATTACACCTGACTTCTTGGTTGAGCCATAGTGTTACTCTGCAGTTTGCAATGGTACCTAGAATTGTTGACACATCGTTAAATGTTTGTCGAGTTGATAGCGTAAGTACGCTATCAACCCGACAGACATTTAAGATTGCCAGTGTTGCAAGCTCTAAGATAGTCAAACTGACTATCTTTGCAAATCTTGCAACACTGGCAATGTTCTCGCGAAACTGCTGGCTCCCACGAAACTGCTGGCTCCCGCGAGACTACTGCTCTTGTGACTAAGTTTGTCGCAGTGATAGCGTACCGACTCTGTCTGCGAATATCGCAACACTGGTATGTTCTCGCCAGACTGCTAGCTCCCGAGAGACTACTGCTCTAGTCGGGAGCCAGCAGCCTCGCGTGAGAGCGGTAGTCTGGTGAGAGCAGTCTCCGGAGACCGTACTGGGGGAGTTGGGGGAGGGCTGTTACCGCGACAAATGTTTAACGACTTGTCGTTAAACATTTAAGGACAAGTCTGCATGGTTCCTGATACACATGCAGCTAGATGCTCCCCGTGTCTTTCCATGTAGCGTGACTCCCAATATGGCACACCTTGGGCAGACTGTAGCCCTGGGTGACATCAGTGTAAAGGAGTCTACAGCCACAGGCTGACTGGTGATTTGTGTTGCCCTTTCATACATGTGTATTTAAGAGAGAGAGAGAAAAAAAGGAGATGGACCAAAGACTTTTTTGTCGCCCACTGAAGACGTCACATGTTAACATTTTAACATTTTACAGTTAACATTTTACAGTTAACATCCCAAAATGTTAACATTTTACAGTGAGTAAAGTCACAGCTTTTGGATACACGGCTTTGAACCTGTGGATGCTGCGAACAAATATTGATCGTCTTTAATTGCCACTTCCCAAGAAAATCGATTAAACATCAAGTGCAGGTTGGCATATAACGAAATGTTCTGTGTCAATGCAGGGTTGGTTATTACAGTTGAGTGGTGGACATCAGTTTAAATAAATATGATTATTAACACTAAGACAAAATGCATGATTAGTAGATATCAAACAAAGTATTGAGGACGGTAAAAGAGAAGATGGATAGATGACATAACAGCACACATGGGCATGGCTACATGTACCAGAGTGGCTAGAGAGAGAGAGAGAGAGGCAATTGAAAGTTTTAGGAGGCAGGCTTTGTTCTATGGTCCATGGTCCAACAGGTGGACGAACTTAAGTCATGAACTGAAACCCTGGGAAAATCCTGGGGAATTCAAACCACCTCATGTTTGATTCACACACTTGATGCAGCTTCCCTGGGGCAAATGGACACTCAGTAAGCTAACCCCAGGTTTATCTTGGTCAATTACCCTAATAGTAATACCAAGCAGGGGTAGCTATTTCCCAGAAAATGGCTATTTCCTGGGAGTTTGCTGGGGTTAGCAATTCAAGTGTGAAAAGGCCAACCAAACTGTCCCAGGTTTTTTCTCCCCAGGAAATTAATCCAGTGTGACAGGCTTTACATTCCTGCACTGCACTCCACCATGTGTGTGTTGTTGATCAATAGTGTAGCCCGCCATATCAAATTAAATTTTCACCCTCTCAGATAATGTGTTTGCAGATGCGTGAAATGTCTCCCTTACCCAGAGATCACTCTAACATCAAGGTAGAGTGCTCAAATGTAGTGCAGGTACACAAGAATGTGACCGGAAGCTAAAGTGCCAAGGCCCTTACCTCTAGAGGGTTAAGACCTGATGAAGTTACAGGTATTAGTCAACCCTAGTGTGTAAGAAGATATTTTTCACTTCACCTTGCATTGAACCAGCGTAGAGGAAGGATCAACAATGGCTGTGGACCATGGGCCTTGTTTCCATCTTGAAAAAAATTTCCTGCTGAGAGCTCGCTGACTGTAAAGTTCATACCATTACCAATCCTCCAGAGAAATATTTCCTTCTGAAATTCGGTCAAAGTCCAGAAAGAGCATTTTTGAAGACCTCCCAAGTCACCACTTGTTATTTCATGGATGCTATTTAAATTGCTGCAATCGAGATAAGTATGTTAATAATATGAGCGTGCAGAAAGTCATGAACAATAAGCTGGGGTTTTTTGGTGTTTTTTTGGGGGTACTGAATCTTGACCACCAAGTTAGATGAATGCTTCACATTTGGGTCGCATGGCGTGTTTGTTGAAAACTAGAGTATGGAATTAATCTACTCTTTCAAATACCAGTAATTTACCTTTAAGTTTTATTCCCTAAATACAAAAGGTTTAAGCGTGTAATTATGTTGGTCCATGCGGAATAATTCCTTAATATGTAGAGTGTTCTTAATGTATGGTGCAGTGACTTTTTTTGATGTACTCATTGAGGCAGCAACCAGACTGTCTGGATGCAAGAGCAATCTCCTTTTTAAATTATCAAGTATTTTGGTGAATGAAAAAAAAACCCCAAAAACAACAGAAATAAAAAGTGTCTGAATAGAGTGTGCGTAAGTCTTATGCGTATTCGACCATTTGGGACCTGTTACAGTGCGGGAGTTTGTTTCCTTCACGTTTTAAAGCAATGTACGTGGAATCAAAGTGGTCCCAAAAAATGTTTGAATGCTGGCAAAGATTTGCACCGTCTATTTCATCACTACATTGTAACGCACGTTGTGGTAGCACAGGCGTAACAGTTCTTATTCCACCAGTGGCCTCACTTCATGAGCAAGGCCTGTTTTTATGAGCATTCCGAGAGTGCAGTTATTTAAAAAAGTAAAATGTAACAGCTCGTTTTTATGGGCATTCATATAGAGAGCATTATGTTACATTCAATATATGGGGGGGGGGGGGAACATAAAAAGGGGGTTGCAATAAATATAATGACAGCTGATAAATTATTTATTAATATCAAGCATGTACATGGCATATGGACAGGCATACATGGCAGGCATCCTTTAATACACAATGTTTTTCATTTTTAAACTAAAAAAACCCAATGCACTTAAAGGTTGAGTTTTTATTGTGGAGGGCCATTACGACTCAAGATAAATTCCATCGTCAACATTGATTCATGAAACACAAGCCTCTCTTAGAAGTTGTGTTTTTAACATAACAGCTTTTATGGAGCGCACTGTTGTGTTTTTTCAGTGGTAGCCAAGTGCCGATGTTTAGTGGTTAGGGACTGTCTTGCGGAGTGTTGAACCCAGGGGCTACTCAGGTGGGAGTTGAACCTGTGAACCCTGTTTAGTGGTGCAGACACTCAGCTCTACCTCCCACAACTTACATATGTAATGGATTTTTAAAGGCAATGTATTTAAAAGGCTAATTCATCGTTGGTTTTGAGAAGGGAAAATTCATTCCAATCTTCCAGTTTTCAATGATAAAAAAACAAAACAAACTACAATAGACCAACTTTTTTTTCCAATTAGGTGATTAAATTATGGTTTTATCAAGCTACTGATTTCCACCAAATAAAAAGTCAAGGAAGAAACATATATGGTTTTATTATAAACAATTACTTTAAAGTTTAAACCCATTAAGAAATAAGCACATGAACATAAAGTGAATATAATTTGTTTTTACCCTTACACCGATGTGTATGTGTCAGTTTGTGGTGCGACTGTCAATTTATGTTGCAAATTCAAACAAGCATTTCATGCAAAGTTTATTTTTGACCTAACCTACCAATATTTTTCCAACACTAATCTGATTACTACTTTTCAACAAAAATTGTAATAACAATTGTAGTATACAGTGCTTAATAAACATCGGTGTAAGGGTAAAAAAAAATAAAAAATATTTATCCCCGATGCAAAATTAACATCTATATAAACATAAAGTGAATCTAAAAGGAAACCGTGGCAGGACAACATGAACAAATGGCTCGTTGAAAATTTGTTTGTACAAGAAATAGTATCATGTTCGAATGCATTGTCCACCAAGTTTCAACAATACATAAAAAAGCATTATGCTTGACATACTCCCCTTTTATCAGAGAATGTTTGCTTTTTGTAGATGAGGATGCTGAATTGTATCTCAGTACAACCGCGATACTGTCGTTTGCAATTTAGTGTGAGTCTGAAAAAAACATTTGGCGTATTGGAAACATATTGGTAGGTTAAAGGAAAGGTATACTTTGGTATTCACTCTAAAAAATTAATGGCAATACAAACTTACTTGGTTAGAAGTACAGCAGCTTTCGATAGTATAAAGTATTTTGAGAAACATTTCGATCCAAAATAATGTGGTTATGGAAAAAGATATCAGTTTTTATACCCCCAAATTTGAATCGGAGAAACATTTCTCAGATTATGTGATTGCTATTAGGGATTATTCTTCCTGCGTGGACATATTCACTCCAGATTTTCGGCGATATCTCCAAAACGCAGCCACCTTTTGAAATGAAATTTTCACAGGTTAGTTGTATTGTATATAGCTACATTTATATAGCATTAAAACAATCAAACGGTTCCAAAAACCAAAGGTATACTTTGCCTTTAAGTCAAGGATTGTGTATCTCCAAAAACCAAAAATAAACTTTGCATGAAATGCTATAAGCCATTTTGAGATATGGTGGACACAATACTATGACACTATTAGATTTGGGTAAATCTGTCGGTATACACCCAAACCAAACAGTGCTCTCCTATATAGTGTCCACCATATCTCAAAAAGCCTAATTGGAATTTGGTCATCGGTCGCACCACAAACTGTCTGGAGAAAATCACGGTTGGAGTTTAACGATGGTTTCTGCTTTTAAATTGTACCTTGTAGTGCCAAAATAAAGCTAACTTTTTCATTAGTACAGAATTGTCAATGTGTTTTCAATCTTGCAACTGTTTTGATGAGTTAGTAGTTCCTATACACATGGGTCACTTCATGAAGATGAAAAAAACGATACGTGCATGCAGAGCACTGTGTACAGACCAATGCATACGTCGCATCGTGAAAATTCTAAACTTCAATAGGTCAAGAGATATGCTACTTTGTGAACCAGCAAAATTTGACTACGCGTGTTTTTGACACCGTGCCAGTGCCATGTCTTTCAATGGATAAAGTGGCATATCGTGATACGTCAGTTCATGGAAACACAAAATGGCAAATCTAGTGATATGTCGCTCTTGCTAATTAGTGTAGTTATAAAACTAGTACATGTTAGTAATTATTGTGTCCATACAAAAAAGAAGTTTGAAAAAATTGTGTGATTTTAAACCCATTTATCAGTTTGTGGTGCGATCAATGATATGTATTCCGATGGAACAATCCCAGATGCGCACAGATGAAGCATGACATTCTTCCTACTTTAGTCAGGTTAATGATTTCTTCCCCCTCAGAAAAATCAGTAACCGTTATTAAACAGCCTTTTTGAAAAGCCTATTGACAAGCTTTCACCATTATGTAGGTCGGCCCTTCTTCTTTAATAATGAGACTTTTTTTTTATGAAAGGCTCAACTATCCTGTCCGACACAAAGCTTGTAGCGCTGAGATAGAATGTGTAAACAAAAGTAGGATGAGCAGATGAGAGGTTTTTGAACTGACAGGACAATATGTACAATGCGTAATATATAGCCATATTCAGTACATTTGAAATTTGAGTGGAGTTTTAATTGAAAACAAATTATTAGAGATCTCATGAGATATTCACAAACGTGATTGCATCTCTGTGTTTGAAAGCCGGGTCCAATTTCCTGGCCCTGCTTACCGTGGAAATCTGCGCTTATGGCCCGTAGAATCGTGTACTTTACATGGCACCGTAAGCGCAGAATTTCGCGGTAAGCACAGCCATGAAATTGGGCCCCTATTTGTAAGAAAATTAGAAATCTTTGAAAACGCCTAGTCCTACAGAATGTGTCTCCCATTATTTAATCACCCTACTACTGTATACAGACCTGGAATTACATGGAGGTCATGGCCTCTACTGCCCAGGGCCCAATTTCATAGAGCTGCTTAAGCACAAAAATTTGCTAAGCACAATAAAATTTTGCTTACCAGAATAAGGTTACCAGCCAAACTACCATGTCACGTGTACAATTTGTGACTGGTATCCTGCTCATTTCTGCTAAGCAGGAAATTGTTAAGCATTATTTTCTGCTTAAGCAGCTCTATGAAATTGGGCCCTGGTCTTGTCCTTGGTGCCCCTTCAAAAGTTTCCCATAGACCTTAAGATTTTCCAATGGACGTGCCCTTTGCAAAATGAAAATGGCCTCGCCCTCTTAAAAATGATATTCCAGGCTGGCTGGTAGGTACGCAGTCCAATACTTATATAAAGACTTGAATGTATACAATTTTTTAATTAAGGTGTGAGATTTTGAATATTTACTCATTTTAATTAGGGTACATCATCGGTAGTAATCTCTTTTGGAAAAGGGACGGGGTGGCTTTGTTAAGAGTTTGTTGGTTTATTCTCAACATTTGACTAGGTGTGCTCTAATCAGGAGACTTAGATAGTGTAGAGAACCTTGAATCATGGGAGGATTCTTCCGCAATTTTCCTTCCGTTGAGCTGTGTACATTTTGTGCCTGCAGGAAAGTCTAGACTCTGTGGCTCTTTTGTAAATATGATGAACGTATATCTATGTTTATGGGTACAGCCCATGGAGCCGACTGTGTACTAACGCTATCTTGATTCTAAATGCACACATAGCCTCCTTGGTGAAACCTCCTGGGGGCAATACGTTTGTGGCTTGTGCAACGTTTTTAATTTCAGAGAGCGTTGCCAGCGAGGATATTAGTAACATTTTGCGTGCTTGTTCAAACCAACGCACATACTTGTGGCATTTGCGTTGGCTGCACACCGGGCAGTCAAATCATACGCTTAACTGATGTCAAAGTGACTCTAGAACACACTGATAAAGAATAAAGGACTGATTTATGCAAATAGCCGTACAAACACTTCACAAATTGTGCAAGTTAAAAAAAAAAAAGTTTGTACATGGTCATAAATTGGCCAACATAGCGTGCGAGTTAGCACCAAATAGCCCATATTCAAGTCTCTATCGGCCATAATATAGAGACTGGAGCAGTGTTTTTTTCTGCATGTGGGCTATTAACCTTGACATTGGTAACCGATCAGCTGAAGGGCAGTAATAGTTTAATGCTGAAATTGGCACACAGAGTGGAAGAACGGATTGACCTTGTCATCTTGGATGACCCATGACCTCATCAGATGAGTTCAGCATCTGTTGAGAGGCGTAAACCCATTAGAGTGCACTCTTTTCTCCTAAAAATGAAAGGAAAAAGAAAAAAAGGGGGGTAAAAAAAAAAAATATATATATATATATATACCTGCTGATGAAACAGGCTTTTGATAAATTCTTCAAGGGTATTGATGAAGGTCAGGATTAAAAGTAAAACATAATTGGAAACTCTATCAAGTATTAGTAAGTTTAGCCAGTGCCGATCCATCTCGAAAATATTCCCTTTTGAAATGCTACATGTACTTTAAAAAAAGAGGGGGGGAGCATTTTAAGACCCCCCAAATTACAGTTGCGTATCTGGATTGCAGCAATCCGAAACATTTCTTCAAAGCATAAATTGTTTTGCATTTTTTCACCAAACAAACAAAACAAAAAAAGGAAAGAAAAAAGAAAGGAGTTTTTATCCACTTGGATGAAATTTTTCACAGGTTGGTTGTGTGCATAGCGCTAACTCAACCCTGCATTTTGTAGCCGTGTGTGCGCATACATGTTTGTGTACAAGCCCTACGTAAAAGCTTGACAATTTTGTACAGCCATTTGCATATCAGTGCATTAGTTCTTTACTATGTGTAACCGAATCAAATCCGTGGCCACTGTGGTCGCGCAATCTGTAAACATGCGAAAGAGACTGCAAGCGTAACCCACCCGGTTGAATATTTTTAAACATACCTTCGCCTATCTGTTTGTCTGTGCCATGACATGGCGACTTTGAAAAAAAAATAATAATAATCCTTGCGCCATCTTTTGAAACAGATTCAGAACAACATCTGATCAAAAGTAAACTTGTCAACTAAAGCAGTACCTTCAACATCATTTTCATAGCTTTGATAGAGCTGCGAAGTGTAGTAGCACACAAGGAGTCTGACTCCCAAGTAAAGCAGTGCAATTAAGATTTATCGTGAGTGATGACCCGTAGGTACGCTGATGAGCAGTGGGTGGGTATTTGGCTTGCACGCCTACTGCAAACCCTCTTGCTTTCAAGAATGTTCTCTCGGAATTAAAATCGGTCTGTTGTCATGCACGTACTTCAAAAATATATCTGCACCCCGGAGGTTTCAATAAAACTTGTGCCTGTGTAACTGGGAGTTCAATGTGCTCTAGTCAATATGATATCATGCATGTGATTTCTCAGGTGGTTTTTTTTCTCTCCTGATTTCAGGAATTTCTCAAAACCATCTTGAGCCTTTCAAATTTCGTCTTGAAAGAAGTAAAGCAGCCACCCAAGGGAAATAATCCACAGTGTGCCCAGAACCTGTAGGTTTTAGGTCTAGGATAAAGGGGAGCCCAGGCCTGCAGGCCATTTTGTCAGGAACTTTCACATTCGTCCAATCTCATGTTTTTGATCATCGTGTGAGAACTATAAGGATAGAATGACGCGTGCTCTAGCTTCCAAAAAAAGTAATATGTTTTATCTCTGTAAACTCGGGTTGTGTTTTCCACTCAAACGTAATGAACATCATGTGTCTGATGAATAAAGCATGATAACTAAATGTCATGGTTCCTCTTTAATGCTGTCGAACCCAGATCATTTCTTTTCCAGATGTTTTGTACTCTGTTGGCCAGCTGGCCGCAACATTGATAATTGAACAAACTGATCGTTTTTTTCATGGCTTCATCGAAAATCCCCGAAGAAAATATTGTGTTGAAACCATAAATTATGAAAGGAATATGCCTGGAGAATGTTTTAAACATGTGTGAAATGTCAGGGATGGCAAGAGTAAGTGGATTTCACCTTTCTCCATTTCCTGTGAAATGTTGTTTAGGTGGATACATTAAGCCCCGCCCACCAGAGTGGTTGTCTGTCAGCTCTGTTGTGCGTATCTACAGTGCCCCTAAAGTTACTTCCGGCTCCAAAGTTGGCATCCGTTTGTCCGTAATTTTACTAAAAATCACCCATTCCATCGTTAAAAAGCATTTCATGTGACAGAAGCTTTTAATTCTGAGAAGACTTTAGTCTTCAAAGAAGCGTATGTAGAAGCCAAGTCCAACTTTAAAAACTTCTCTTGCATAAATTATTAAAGAAAAAACGAGCTCAATGCAATTGTTATGGGCTTCAGTGGAGCAAGTTTGTGTGAAGTGGGCATTGGTCACAGTGGAATGACGTCACACTTATTAGAAAAGAATAGCATGCTCATGGTTAGCGCGTACACTCCTGCAGCTCTGCACCATGACACCAAATGGCGGAAACTTGTTTCCACTTTGTAATGTGATTTGAACGTGTCAGATTTGTGGGCGCGTGCTCACTGCTGTAATGAGTCTATGCTTTCAGAGGTTGTGCCTCATGGGTTGGTCTGCTGTTTGGCATGTCTGCTCTCAGTCAACATAGTCAAACTGATAATATTCCCAACAGGCTTGGCTTATGGATAGACATAATATTATGTGAATGTCAAAGCCTTCTCATTTTGTCCCCCCCCCCTAACAGAGAAGTGAGGCTTATTTTGTTTTGATTGTTTTCAGGCGTCCTTAGATCCAATCCAAGTCGAAAGTTGCCTTGTTATTTTAAATATACACGCTTCTAAAAATTACTTCAGAAAATGTTAAAGATGTCATACTTAATTTGTAATAAAAAAAACTATGTGGGAAAATAGATGAGTATTTTTAACTCGAAGCTGGTACCTAATTTTTCCTGTGAGATGTTTCCTTTAGAGTTACTGCCAGGTGTAAGGATATTGTTCTCTGAAACACAAAGAATTCTTGCTGGGATTTGCCGAAACAAAATAAGTATGTGTGCCAAACCCGTGATCCATAACAAAGCATTGTGTAGTGTCTCGAAAACATGATGACATTTTATCAGCTTTTTTTGTGCTGAATTCGTGTATTTATTGAAACCAAGAGAGTTGGAATGATTGTAGTATCTTTCCAAACGCCAAGGGCATCGTAGACTTGCAGTACGGTGAAACATCTTTGCTGCTGTTGTTGTGCCTTTGGCTGTGATGTTTGAATGATTTTAATAAACCAATAATAATAATAATACATGTTTTATTTAAACTGAACCTAGCGAGAAAGCTACCTGAAGGTAATTGGATTTTTAAGTGAGCGGGCTGTCAGTGGCATTTAAGTTGAAAATTAACATAAAATTAACTATTACATTAAAGGTATTATGCAGGGTTGGTAAGGATAAAATGTACCATTGTTTAATTTCAATCTGGAAGCTTACTGATTATACAGTTCATACTAGAACCATTTTCTTTTTATCAAATATTTTCTCTCTGAAATGAAGTCATATTCAAGCTGCATCTGAAAGCCTAAACAAACACAATTAGCTGATTTTGGTTATTACAACCCAAATTAAGAACAATGTGTTTACGTGCTGAAAACTGTGCATGGTTTTTCGCTAATTTTCTCCTGACTCACACAATGGATTCAGCCCAAATTGTCACAGGTTTGTTATTTCATGTATACGGTTGATCACACAAAACATGAACACTGTCTGCGACTATTTTGTCCGCTCTATCAATCCTGTGTAATACCTTTAGCACCACATTGGGTCCTAACTATAGGTCTTATTCACTTTTTTTCCTCTACGTTTGAAAACAATGCATGATTTGTCATCGGCCAGTTAAAAATGACTTGCATGTGGCGGACAGACTTAATCGCTTTGAAATTAAGCTGTTGCCATCGAAACGGAACCCGGTCCCGTAAGGATGTTGAACTTGATTGTCGACCGTGTTTTATGTGCATACCCCTCTGCGCGAGTTGTGGAAACACAATATCAGTATCACATGACATACACCGGATCACCCACTAGGAACGTTGGAAATAACTGCATGAATGAATTTCCATAAAATTGAGTGGAAGAGATGTTGAGCGACCCTGTTTGCTTTCAATTTATAATTCCAATATCTTTCAAAGATACTAGGTCTCTTTTGTTGTTGTTGCCTATTTGACCTGAAAATTCAGGTTTAAATTTGTAATTATTTATTTATTTAATTTATTTATTTATTGACCAAACCAACAGCGGTCGAGCCGACCAATTACAGGAAAAGGTGATATACGGAAATATCTATATAGCCTATGTACCTACACAATTAAAAATTAAATCTTTGGAAATAAAATAAAAGCAACAATTACAAATTCAATAAAATACAAGGACCCTTGCCCAACCCTCAATTTCTTTTTAAATAAAGGAAAAATAAAATAAATAAAATACAAAATATTCTTCTGACCATGTATTTCTTCCTGTTTCCATAGCCCCCCCCCACACTCCCACCTACCTTGAGTGGCTGTTCATGGCCTTGTGATGGGCAACCATCATAAAAAAACCTCTCATATTTATATATCATAGAAATATATATTTTCAGTCTGTGAGCTTCCAGATCGAAACTAACTGTTTGATGATAAGTATTCGGCATAGCTCACTTTCAAACCATTCAAGCGAGTCGTAATAGTTCACAGGTTTACGTCTAATGTTTTTAGGTTCCTCTATTTTGAGAAGAAGCCATTCAGGTTTGAGGTTTCCTTGCAATGCATCAAACTACACTACCATTGTGTGGGCTGTTCCGTTATAGTTTGTATTCTCATTCAATTTGAGTGGTTATAAAAAGGCTGCAAATGTCTGTCACCTTTTTGTTTTGCGGAAATGGTAGGCCTGGATTGTAAGTATCCATAACAGGGCAGCTGCAAGGTGTTTTTAGAATATAGTTAAAGGAAATGGCTGCATTTCTTGTGTCAAAAGTACATTTATGATTAATATATTTTCCTAAGCTAACCAGTGTAATCTATTGTGTCTGTGCAGGCCTTGAGTTCAAGTGTTTTGCAAAGTAGCTTACCGGGCTATTCAATTGTGTGTTTTACTTGCCCCCAGGAAGTTGTAGCAGCCCAGCGGTTTTGCATTGACTTGACAATATCTTAAACTGTGCAGATACCTTTTTGTAAGTTTGATTCTTGCCTCGTAAAAAGGAAAACAAAAATGGTGGTCTAGTAAAAATTTGGAGCTGCAAGCCCTTCGGTCTTATTGATCTCTCCTCTAAATTAGAGCCCTATTTATGCATCAAATTTTCTCCCTTTGTCCCAATAAAACAACAACCCCAAATCAATAATCACGAACAAGATGACAGTACAAATTTCACAGAATGAAATTATCTATTGAATCATATTAGCTTCTGAAGTGAAATCTTTATAACATTTGTGCAATAATCCATCTGGGAATTTGGGCAAGATTCCTTGTTATTTTTACCTTCACGTTTCCTAGATGTTGTGAGACAAACGCGGGCTCGTAGACAAGGGAGGCTACCACCTGCTCCCATTATCTAGAATCTCGGACAGGCCAGCTAGATATGAAGTGTATTCACTCACATGGACATTCTACATGACCTCGGGTGTTCTCATCAGGAAATATCATTGGCATTTTTTTGCTTCTTCCTCAATGATCATTTGAATGAAGTTTCTGACATTGACTGATTGTCACCGGGCGGGGGGATGGGTGGGGTTGGCGGTTGGTAATGGAGGGGACAGAGAACTACTAGTGACTGGAAACGTAGAATAAATGTATGAGGTGTTTTAGTCCAGGATGAAGGGCATGGCTGTACTGAGGAGGAGGGGATGATATATCCGGTGTAGTGTTGTGCAGAGGAGTATTGATGTCATGTTCCTGGGTAGCCCAGTTCTACTTGACATCAGGAAATGGCTGGTTATTGTCGAGTGTATGATTGACGAGGTGGGCAAATGGTCTTCTCTTTAAAGGGGTTGACGCAGCTTGGGTTATTGGCTATTGATTCCAGTCCACTGGTTATCAGTTAACACCCTACATTATCAGTTAACACCATGCACTATACGTTAACACCATACACTATATGTTAACACCATACATTATCAGTTAACACCATGCATTATCAGTTAACATCGTACATTATCAGTTAACACCGTACATTGTCAGTTAACACCGTACATTGTCAGTTAACACCATACACTATATGTTAACACCATACACTATCCGTTAATACCATACATTATCAGTTAACACCATGCATTATCAGTTAACACCATGCATTATCAGTTAACACATACATTATCAGTTAACACCATACATTATCACTTAACACCATACATTATCAGTTAACACCATACATTATCAGTTAACACCATACATTATCAGTTAACACCATACATTATCAGTTAACACCATACATTAATAGTAAACACCATACATGATCAGTTATAGGCCTATTGTCAGTTAACACCATACATTATCAGTTAAAACTATATATTATCACCCATACAACATTAAAAAAAAAATAATAAAAAATAATAAAAAATTGCTGGTTAATGCTTTAGAAAACATCAACAGTGTACGTTGCAAATAAAAACTTACCTTCAGATCCTTTTAGATTTTTCATTAGATTCTGTTATTTTACTTTTAGGTCAGACTTTTTCAGATTTGTTATGATTTTGTAGGTTGTTTTTCTTGAAATGCCTTCATGTATTTATGGCCGCCATCACAAACTCACTTGTAAGGTGTTTCCAGAAATGTCTTGTATTATGTTTTTATAAATGGGTCAGGTGTTTTTTTTAGGGCCACCCCCCCCTCCAATAGGTACATGTAGGTCATTTATTTATAAGGTTCATGTGTGATCATACCATAGAACCTACAGAAAGCTGAGCTGAATCACATGCTGTGTCCAGCTGTGGATGTGGCATACAGATACCTCGCACATGTATGGCTAACTGATATAATGCACACTTGGCAAAATGGTGGCATGCATCAAGCATTTTTGTACGCTTTTTTACTGGTCGATCTAAATAATGAAGTACCTGAATGGCCAATCTTTCCAAACACCCCTGTCACGTTACATCATGTACAAACTTGGCGTAATAAAATGGCCGCGCGCATCCACCAAATAGTGTCACAACTGAATCGTGCGGATTACGACTGACTCGGCACTCTCCGGGTTCTATTTCAGTGGATCGTCACAGACCTTACCTCACGGCGGTACTGATAATAGAATGTGTATTACACTAAATCTGCTAATCACTTCATCTGTCCTGTCACGTCTGCTGATGTAATCTCCTGTCATTTAGCTTAAGAGATGTAATCAAATCTCACTTAGTGCATGTTGTGATGTTATCCTAATGGGACTTAAGGGATCATACATCATTGCCCTTTGGAATAGTTCATTCATTCCCATCCTTTGGTTTTCACCATATAACTCACCCACTCCATCTCATGGCAGAAAAACCGTAAAGCCTTTTCAAAATATGAAAGATCTGTGTTGGATACTTTTCAAGCCAAGGACTCTCAGAAAAATGAACTTAATCACTTATGCTAGCCAAGAACCCCATGGCGAGGAAGGAAGTTTCAGTTTTAGATGTGGGAGGAAAACCCTGAAGAAATATTCCAGGGAAAACCCACGCAATCTGCGTAGTGGCCTCGGTGGGATTTGAACTGGGGTCCTAGAGGGGGAAGGCGAGGAAAGATACCACTACGCCAACCTGACAGCAGGTTCCACCAGCAGAAGTTTTACTGACCCTTTCACATCACATTTTAATCTGATGTTGACCCATGTAGAGCGCTGGATCTGTGGCACCAAACCAACCTTGCTTGGGAGGTGGGTTGAGGGTTTTTGACCAGTGGTGTTGAGAATCACTCATGCAGCTAAAAAGCTGATTTCATGTCGGGCAGTGTGAAGGAAAAGCAGACTTGAACCATACTGAGATTTTATGATGTAAAGACAGATTGGAATCGTGTAGCTTTTGGCAGGGATCGGAGTTTGATAAGGCCTTTTCACACTGTCCAAAATCTCAGGGTCGGAACCGGTTCCAAACCGGAGATTTTGTTCACCCCGTTTCACACTGTAAAAATTTCAACCCGCCTCCGATCCGGGTAGCATGCTCTAGCCGGATAGAAATCAACCCTGGCAGGGGTTGAAAATCTCAATCCGGATTGAAATTGCATTTTTCGTTATACGGTTCACGCATTAGCCGGTTCACGTAAAGACCAGTGTGAATGTTGCTTATCTCTGATCCGTGTCGAAAAGAAGCGAGGCTGAACCGGAGAGGACCCGGGTAGGTTTCTCTGCGGTTCGAAATGGAGGTAGTGTGAAAAGACCTTTTGAGGTGACCAACCCAACACCGCTTTTAAGCTACATTCAAAAACTGCTTGAAGACACAGAAAGGACCACAAGCATGATCCCCAACATAGCTCAACACAGAGCAGCATCGGAAAAACAAAATTGTGGTTGGCTGCACAATGATGATGATGACTATACATGTACAACTAACTTGTGAAAATTTCATCAATTTTGGTTGGTTTGTTTCAGTGAAAACAATGAAAAAATGTTTAGTTTTTATTAGGGATGTTGTGCTCATTAAAGTTTTGTTTGCTTAAGTAACAGTGATTTGTAGGGTCCTCAGATGCTGTTTGACAATATTTCAGATAAAAGGATTTGGACTGGATGATTTGCACTTGTATTAACTTTGCAATCAGTGAGCCTCCAGATGGAAACTTTTCAATGTGTTTGTGAATGATTACAAATCCTAGCTTTGAGACAAGAGCCTGTGTGATTTTAGTCCATGTCAATCAACTCCCCCATCACATCCCTACTTCCTCTGGGCATCTCTCTGGTGATGCCAGACTGATGGACACCAGTTGTTCTAGTGGATAGAGCCCTAATTGCTAATTGCATTCATCTCATCTGGGTTAGGCAAATAATCAAGCTTGTCTGTTGTCTTGATTGCTCCATGGCTGACCTGAGCCAAGGACATGGATGTTACATCTGTGTGCCATGGGAGGAAGAATGTGGTGTTCATCTCTGAAGCTTTTGCTCTAAAGAATCTAAGAGTCAAGACCTATAAGATTCTAGCTGTGGTTTCAGAAGTCCTACAGGGTTTGCCAAAGTTATTTTCAGTGACTAGCAAGCTGGACTAGTCAGCTTGCTGTTACATTGACTAGTCCACTAACTTGTCATATGGGGACTTAATTTGATGACTATATTATTGTTATTGTTAGTAGGTAGTAGTAGTAGTAGTAGTAGTATGTATTTCTGGTCATGGATGCCCCATAAGTGAACTTAATCACTGTATCTCGCAAGCCTGTGAGGAAACCTGTAAGCAAGGGTGCGTGCTGTGTGAACCAGAAATACCGGGGTTAACCCCCTACTCTTCCATGATAAGGTTCTAGGTTCTTTCATGTGCACTACCAATCCTACTACATGGGGCCTAGGGCTTAATGTCCCATCCGAAGGACAAAGCAGTTATGGTAAAGTATCTTGCACAAGGACGCAAGTGCTACGACCGGGACTCGAACCCAGGCTCTGCTGATCAGAAACACCAGAGCTTGAGTACGGTGCTCTTAACCACTCGGCCATGACACAATATGAATAATCAGTGCTGGCAGTAGTTAACAAGTAGAACAAATTGGTAGACAATGGGTGGCTGTTGTTGGACTTGATTCAAGCGCTGTCTGGTCAAACATGGTTAGTCTCTCTCTTTGGAACCAGCATGCTGACCGTACTCACTTCGCTGATTATATCAGCTTGTTTTCGTTCTTAATTGCAACAAGTGCATGGGAACCATGACACACAAGAGTTGTTGCAATAAAATACCTATAAAAATGATATCGAAGTAGGCATATAGTCATGTATAAAACACAATCTTTTAGTTTTTATTTACAGAAACTTGTTGTTGTCTAGTAATTGTTTACCATGATTCCTTGTCCAAACTTGCTCTCACCTGCGCTAAACAATGAACTATTCCAGCTGGACCCATTCCACTGGTTATCGGAATTTGATTTGGCAATTGGCCAGTGGACCAGGATGGATGCCAACATTCCTTCATTTTGACCCCATGGTAGAATATTGATAGAACCTTTGAAACAGTTTTTCCCCAATATATAAATACATTTGTTGATATCAGCTCAATATTTGAAAATCTCACATTTTTGTTGACACTTGACAGATAAGTTATTATCAGGAATGAATGTACCCTGCCCCCCAAAAACAAATAAAATCTATGAAGTAGAATGTCTTTTTTTGAAAAGTTTTGTTCGCTAGATACTGTAAACAATCTGTAAGGCAGCCATGTTTGAGACCTCGATGATGATGATTGCTGCACTGGAAAAAAAAAACACCAGCTTGCTCCAACACACTGCTCAGTGAACATGTGTATTATTTTGGTTTTACCTAATTCACAGACCAATGCGTGATGATCACTTGTTATAGCAATGTATATTTAGTGTGGTTTTTTTGCCATTCCTGCAGAGGAAGAAAAGTGAAGGGTGGGATTCAAAATGTCTTAACCACTAGACCGCTGAATGATCAGAGGCCAAAGATCAAATCCGAGGGTTTTATTCTTTATCCCCGATGCAATTGTTACATGAATTAAATAAAAAAATATATATATATATAAAAACAGGAGCTGACTATTGTTTTAGGACACATCTGAACAAAGCAAAGATCGACTCAATTCAAATCGTTTTCAGTGCTAGGATAAATGTACATGTACATGTACATGTAGTCATGTACACTTTTTGTCTACTTAAAGTGCAGGCCTCACACTTCAGGGAGGCAATGGAGACTGCCGCCTTGATGCCCCTGGTCATTGTCTTCATGCCCCATGTCATGTCCTTGGTGCCCCTTGAAATGTTTCTATACAGAAATTTAATTTTCTGCCATATACAGGGTTTGCCCTTAAATTTGCAGTAACTAGCCAGTAGGACCAGTTAGCTTGTTTCACTGGTCTGCCAGCTTTTTCACTGGTCTCTGCCAGCTTTTTCACTGGTCCGTACTTTGGGGTTTCCTTTCAACATATACTAGCATGGGACTATGTGATTTGAAGCGATATGGACAATTCGTGTAGCAGTGGCAATCAATCAACTGGCCAGCAGGACTAGTTGGACAGAATTTTGACTGGTCCCCAGATGTTTTAACTGGTATTTGGCCAGCGGGCTACTAAGGGAGAACAGTGATATTAGAGGTACCCTATAACAAGGACAGACTAAGAACGGAGCATCAGGCCTGAAAATGACACAATTGCCACCCCTTGAACCATGGAGGTAGAATTCTACCTCCATGCTTGAACTATCTCTTCTTCCCTATGAAGCCTTCAGGCAGTTCTCAGAAGCAGTAAAGAAGAGAATAGGCCTGCTACAAAATTAGCACAAGGGCCTGTAGTTCATGTACAGGTTGATAAAATCGGACATGCAGGGACCGAGGCACTTTGCTTTCTCCCCAGAAAATGAGGTTTATAGATCAGTCAATGTCACAGCCTATTCTGAGCAACTGACACTGAGCATCGCTTCCTGGTACTGACTTCAATGTGGCGGATACATCATTGGGTTTTGAAAAGGGTAAATTCATTCCCATCCCTCTAGTTTTCAATAAACACACCCTACAGGTATTGACCCCTGACACCAACGTCACATGTGACTATTGTCTGCCAAGCTCGTCATTTTGGGAGTGGATGGTAAGCATCACAACGCTGCATCAATTAAAATGCTCACTTCACTGTATAACACACAGGGACATTGACTCCCAAAATGATACACCCAAGATTATTGGGATGATGATGTCAGGTAAAAACTTCATCAAATGGTCATGGTTTTTGGTTTTTTTTTTTCAGTGAAAAACAACCCCCCCAAAATGGTTCATGTTTTGCCAGGAATTTTATGCCCGCATATTTTGATGGCTGCAAATTGGTATAAGCATTGGTACTTTACTAATTTAGGGTGTCGTCAGTCGGTATTTCCTTGACATTGACAGTTTTTCAGATGGAAACATTTCTGTGGAGGATTGTGCTGCGATAAATTTGATAATCCTGTACTCTGTGTTTAGTAGTAGCAGACAGGCTCGGGCTGGCCAGTAATGATGGCTTTGGAATTATTCATTTTGAAGGAATTGTGGGCAACTTTGCAGTTACTCACGATACGTTGATAGCAGCCATCAAACTGTTTTTCTTCTTCTGAATTTTCTCTTTGTCTGGAAATTTTGACATTTGTTGTTATACCAATTTGCCAATATACTAATTTGTCAAGCCCTGAAAACTGGTTCTCAAGTGATTTACGGATGGTCACAAGGGAATTCCATTTGTGTCAATAATGCACATGTAGAGGAAGTCATTTTGATCACATTCTATTGTGTACAAATAAGGCAGGTTGGCTTATAAGAGAACATTACCATGGACTCATGAAGCCTAATGAGAAATGCAATGGCTGCAAGTTGTACTGGGCCCAATTTCATGGCTCTGCTTACCGTAAGCAAAGAACTACGGAAGCAGGGAATTCTTTGCTTACGTCAAGCGTATCTCACGGATTAGCAGATAATTTTTGCTTGTGCGCGTGTGTACTCCACGTTACTAGGCATTCTTCGCTTACACAGCTAGCGCAGAAAATTTGGCGCTTGCACAGTAAGCAGAGAATGGTGATCGCAAGCACAGAATTCGGCGGTAAGCAGAGCCATGACATTGGGCCCCAATCTGTCAGTACCATCTTCATAGTGCAGTCAGACATTTGGAAAGCTGTGAACACTCAATGGTGGCCTCAGTGTTGCTTGACTGTGGTGCATGTAATTCAATTGTTGCAGCCTCGTTTTGTCCATTCTATTGTGGTAACGGTATTGCTTTCACCAATCTTATTGTAATAATAATAATCATAATAATAATATAGTATGAAATCGTAATAATAATAATTTATATGCTGCGCCTTACGGGCAGGGCCTCAAGGCGCTTTTTCATGATACTTAAGTCTGAATTCCCTTTCTCCTGTTTCTTGCCCTTGGACAAATTAGAAAAACTGTGATTAAACAGCCTGAAAAGACTTTTGTAAACCGTACAAGTAGGTCAGCCCTTGTGCTCAAAAATTGTTTCCTATTTTTTTCTCCCAAGGATCAAATAATCATGCCTGTGTATCAGAAACATTTCAAATATACTTTTGGTTGACGTGTAACAGTACATGCGATAAAGGTCAGTTTATTTTAATAGCAAAATGAAAGGCAACAGAAAAGAGTAAAGCTAAAACAGGATATGATGTAGATTCGTCTGTCATTGATGATGATTTTCTTGGTGCGTAATTGTGTTTTGTTTGTGAGGTACTTGACTCACAGCTCTCTGATTCAAAGAAGATCGCACTGCGCCAGTAAATTAAAGCTGTAATACGATAGAATGAAGCTGTGACGCAAACGTGTGAAAAGTCACTTCTCATTCGCACAAGATTATCTTTGTATTTGGAAATCTGGAATGGGACAGCACAATAGTGACTCTTTGATAACTCATTCGGGTTTGAACAAAGAAAAATTGACTGGATGGGGACTTGAACCAACAACCTCTGGATTACCCACCTGTGCTCTACCAACTGAGTTATCCAGCCCTATGACGGTCTCCCCATTAGTCAATATCTTTGTTCGGGGGTGACATGTACTGTGAGGAATGTAAATAAGTACTCTTTGGTTACGTTTATGTTTTGAGACATTGTTTTTAAAACGATTGTGTTCTTTTAGACTTGAAGGTAAAGCTTGCTCTCAGACAAAGACTTGTAAATATTTATTTTTTTAGTGAAAAACATTTTATGGAATTTCACCCTTGCAGAGCATGTAAATAAAGCGTGGATTTGAGAGAAAGGGGATGTCCTGTCATTTTTCCTGATGGGAGATCATAAGCAAGGAAGTTAGGATGTGCCAGTCACTTTTTTACAGACGCTATTTCATCTTTTTTGTTGTTGATGTTTTTCAAGGTAAACAGCTTATGAACAGCTTATTGGAAAACATACAGATCAAGAATAAATTTGAAAAGAAAACATATAGACTCCCTATTTCTGTGAACGGGAAAACATTTATTCTTTTGGGGAGACATTCTAAATAAAGCAACCTTGGGAGATGAGTATGAAAGTTTCAATATTCAAGAGTTCAATCAAGCTTGAGTTTGATTGGAAACATTTGCTTTTTATTGAGTTTTTTTTTTTTTTTATGGAAAAAATGGAACCTTGGGTTGTGTTGGTTTTGCAGACGCTTAATTGCCTCAGACCTTTTTAGCAAGTTAAGAGACAACCAATTCAATAAAATGTTCAGGGTTGCAAAAAAGGCAGATCAAGCTTGATTTAATACATGCAGAAAGTATTTGGAAATGAAAACAAACGTAGATGGTTGGAATGTGTTTGGGTATGTTTTGTTGTTGTTGTATTTCTTCAGTTTTTAAACATTTTTTTTCCAAAGAAAAACAACTTTGAAAATTGTCAAGAAAAAAATTCAGAATGCATCTGTTCCTCTTAATAGTTCTAGGCTGAACAAAGAAAAAATCACAAGAGCAGGACTTGAACCTGGGACCTCCGGATTAACATGCCGGCACTCTACCAACTGAGCTATCTAGCCCTAATGTTGGTAGTCTCCCTTATGTCGCCAATATCTTTGCTCGGGGGATGTGAACCACCCTCCCCCTCCCGCTATTTTTAATAGCAGACTACTGGCGTCCCTTTCCCATACTATAATAAATAATCTGATTCAAATGATTGTTTGAATTTGTGTAGTCCATGAAAAATAACCTTTTTTGTGTGTATGAGGGTAGCGAAGGACCATGACATTTACGCTCCATAAAAACTACTAATGTCTGTGTAATATACTTTAAATGGGATTAAAGTATTTCATTAATTTATGGGCGCTGTCAATTTGTCATCCAGCATGGATGAAAACTGCATTGTATATGCAGGAAAATGTGGAGACAGTATAAATCTAACTTTCCTTTTGAATCAGTCGGTATACAGTTACATGTACAGGGGCATTAAATAGTAATGAAATGCCTCCAAAAGCAGCTGCATGTTGAAGACATTTTGTGATTATTGAAAGAACCTTTCTTTTGAAAGAGTGCTTTTGTCAGTCCTTCAATGCAGACCTATTAGCGGTCTGCTTTAAAGGTAGAGCCATAATAATAATAACAATAACAATAATATAGTCTTATACATTATAGCGCATGTATCCACCAATTAGGTGCTCAAGGCGCTTGGACAAAGAGAAACACTTTTGAAGACAGGTTTTGAAGTTTTTATGAATTATGAGACCGATTAATGTAGCACCCTGTAAGGGCTTACAAGGTTTGGTTGACATACTTTGGTAAGGACCCCCAATTATTATTATTTTTTTTCTATCCGAAAGCTTTACTTTCTATAAAAATGGTAATGATAGTAAGCCTGTAAAATTATTTTCTCTGAAATTCCCCCCGATGATTAGAAATCAATAAAGATAACTTTATATCTGAGAAACGATTCATGGACGAGTTGTTTCTCAGATGTCTGTGGGTTGGTGTCCTTTCGCGAATGCCGCGGCCAGAGATATGGTTGTCACCTCGCTAGAGGTGGATGGATTCGATGTTCGTATGAAAACACTGTGACAGTTTTTTTGCTGTTTTCTCAACAAGTAGACAATACTCAGGTGAAACTTTCACATGTGACTGTTATTGTATCATTCACGATGGTTTTGCCTGTAAATGGTAAATCAGCGTTATGCTGACAAAAACCAAACGATTACTCTACCTTTAACAGTGGTTCGCTGACCAAAATCAAGTGCTAAAAGGCATCCCTATTTATTGTAATATATATAAGAGCAAAGAGCGAAATCTTAAAATGTTTGTTGCATATAGTCTCCAGGACAGCTTGGTCCTGCAGCTCAGAAGGGTTTTGTTGTCACCCTACCGTTTTAGTGGATAAGCTGTTTTTATTTGTGCTTATCTAAAAGAAAGAGAATGTTCGCATCTGCCGAACAGTAAAGAATAAATTCGCCTGTAATTTCTGAGGCTTAAATGAAATGACTATTTTTTATATATATAAGGAATGCCCTAGACTTCTGGGACTTTTTAAGGTAAACTAACGTAAGCCTTGGTTACCTGGACCCCTCTGCTGTGAGGGGCAAACACCACCGAGCCAGTTTCAGGGTCCACGTAGCCTTGGCGTACACGATACTAATTTGGAAGACCAAATGCTGCAGACGGTGAACCTCGCTTGTCGAAGGTAAGACGTAGAGTGGGGCGATGAAGCCCGCTCAGTAGCTTTTTACTAGCGCGTTCTGCATCAAGAGTTAGTATGAATAGGGGGTCTTCTAAATGCTAATGAGGCTCTTTGTTGATGTACACCTGGCCGCGTCTTTGGGCCGTTCATCAAAAGAAAGGGAAGAATTCACTACACCGTCTCCTTCGAGACGTCATGTTTGCATCACGAGGGAATGGCCGCTTTTCGGCATTTATTCACTGCTTTTTGTCGCTCGGCATTAGCAAGAGTTGACTTAACTCCCACTCCAAGTAAATATGTTGAATTGAACACTTCCCACGCTTTTCGTGCAGTCTGCATTTCTAAAACAAAACTAGATGTACATTTTGTTGTTTATTTTTCCAGACAATGTTTTATTTGTTAAACAATAGACCAAATCAGCCATGCCTGGATGGCTGATGATTATTAAATACAGAAGCACATTGTCTCTTAAAGGTTGAGGCTAACCAATGGGAGACTTTGGAACTCTAGGTGGCAGCAGACTTACCAGGTAAATTTCCATTGTTCACGTAGTTCTGAGCATGCGCACATTTCCAAGAACAATGGATGTAACTCCTGGTAAGTCTGCTGCCACCTAGTGTCACCATAAGTCTCCCATTGTAAATCAACCCCTAGTTGTAGTGGCTACCATCCGCAAACAAAACTTTAACACAATTTTCTGTAGAAATTGTATTTCCCACTTGACGTCACAGAGTGGGAAGTTGGAGACTATTATTGTTGTTATCATTATTCGAACTGGTAAAACACAAATAATATTTTTTGCCGCCGATGGTAATTTTAAACATCAATTGAAAACACTCGTATTGTGTATGGGTAATGCACATGTACTGTGAGTGTACACCATCATGTCATGGCTGTGTTAGGCTGTCTACAAACTGACAACCCCCCCCCCCCCTCTGCATAACTAATGCAGTTGTTATATTATACATGTAATTCAATCATTCCAATGCCACTGTGTAGAGACGATCCATATCATTGTTTTTCTGTCAGATCAGAGCCCTTGAGCGGGACGATTCCAGCCGATTTGGGCTGCGCTTATTTGATCAGGACAAATTGAATTCAGTTAGGTCCTTATAATCAATAACTTGGCTTGTACCAATGAAACGGGTCCCGATGACAATGAACTGCATTTTGTGTTTGTTTATTTATTCATTTATTTATTTATGTTTACTTTCTTTCTGTTGGGGGTGTTGGGAGGGGGGGGTGGGGCAACGCCATAGAAATCCTTTATGTCCTTGAATACTAATTGATAGAATGTCTTGTGGAAATTAAACAAGTCTTGAAATGTGATTGGGTTTATTTCTTATTTTAATAATTTATATTTACTTTCTTTCTATTTTGGGTATTGGAATGGGGGGGGGGGGGTTCTTCGCCAAGGAAATTATGCCCCTACATCCTTGAATCCTTATATAATTGATAGAATGTCTTGTGGAGATTGAACAATCTTGGTGAAAATAAAACCACATTTGTATTTTTCTTAAAATTATAGTTCACATGTCATCATTATGTCTAAGTACAGGGCTCGAATTTGACACTGGACCGCAGGCCCGAGGCCAGTGATTTTAGTGTCGGGCCAGTAAACTTATGACCGTACAAGTCCGGCGGTCTTGTGTTTTTGAATAATTACATGTCAATGTAATTTTAAATTAAACTGATCAATTGAGTATTGAAGTATTACCCACAAGAAAAACTTGATAAATCTTCTCTTCGTGCTTGGTACAAAAACAGCTCAAATGTGAAACTGTGTAGGGTGTTCCTCTCATTTTGATTCCGGTCTTGTAACAAATTTTCTGGTCCAGTAAAAGTTTTGAGCTACAAGCCCTGCAGTCTTGTTGATTTTTTCCCCAAATTCGAGCCCTGAAGTAGATGGGGAGGGTGGCTTGGAGTAAAGGGTGTGTCCTTTGGAACACAGTTTTGTATAAAATGTTAATTTAAGTTTGCCTTTGAATGAAAAAGTTCCTGAATTGCAAACGGGACCCATTCTGATGATACTACTCACCAGGAAGTCTGTGCTTTACTCCTCACGGAATTCTGGATGCAGTAAGCACAGAATTTCATGGTAAGCAGTATTATCGTTGGCTTGGCTTAGTGGTTTCATCCCCTGCCTTTTCACCTCTGTGAACCCCGGTTCATATCCAGCTTCACGCTGAAGCCTTGTATGTGGATTGGGTTTTCAGTTCCTACTTGGTTGGGTGGGTTTTTCCCAAACTTGGTTTTTCATCCCACATCTAAAACTGAGGTTTCTTCAACATTTACTCTTCACATATTTCTTCAGGCCCCTACCCAGGCCCGATGTTTTGTTGTTGAAAGGGCAAGGGCACCAATAATAATAATAATGGCTTCTTATATAGCGCTCATATCCGCCACTCAGTGACGCTCAAGGCGCTTCAACATTAAGTATTTTCCTGCAAGGTATGTGGGGCTTCGTTTGAAGTATGAGACCTACTCCTTTACATAGCACCATGTAATGGTTTACAAGGTGCTGTGGCGCAATATGCAGCCAATCAAACCAGGAACACCAGGGCGGACCCCTTCTCTTTTCGATAAGTGCACTGGGTTCTTTTACGTGCGTTACACAACACACGGGACCAACGGCTTTTCGTCCCATCCGAAGGACGAAGCAATAATGGTTAAGTGTCTTGCTTAAGGACACAAGTGTCACGACCGGGACTCGAACCCACACTCTGCTGAGTCGGAAACACCAGAGCTTGAGTCCAGTGCTCTTATCCACTCGGCCACAACATGCCACCAAGGCGTTTTCTCCTTGGTAAAGGGCACCATTATTAGGAAGTTGTACATTTCTACTGGAACATTTCAAGGGGGCACCAAGGCAATGACTAGGGGCAACGGAGGCAATTGCCTCCATGAAGTATCAGGCCTGCACAGGTTACACTGCAAGGCACTTTCAAGGGTTCCTAGGGTTCATTCCCAGAAAGATGTAATAATAATAATAGTAAAATTGTGCATGAATGAATCTGCAAAGTAATCATAAAAATGGATATGATTTGTAAAAAGTGTAAGTTTGAAATTGTATCTTGAGGAGTACAGCAATTGCATTGATCAGTCAATTGTGAATGCATACCAGTTTACCATCTCATACATGACCGTGTGTTCATAGTTTTTTCAGTCACTGGCCTTTCATGTAGTGCACACCATCAAAGCCAAGTGGTGTTTTTGTTACCAGCCCTCTCAACTAGCGCCCTCTTGTGACAGGTTTTTGCATGTTTCTAATGGAAAATGTTGATTTTTGATTTCCATAGTGATTTGCTTTGTATTGTGACATCACACTTTGCTTGGCAGTTAGGATAGGATCGCACTTAAGAGCTGGGCCCAATTTCATAGAGCTGCTTAAGCCCAAAAAGTAGCTAAGCACAACCAAGTTATGCTTACCAGAATAAGGTTACCAGCCAAACTACCATGTCACATGTATAATTTGTGACTGGTATCCTGCTCATTTCTGCTTAGCAGACAATTGTTAAGCAATATTTTCTGCTTAAGCAGCTCTATGAAATTGGGCCCAGGTCCCAGTTTAATAGAGCTGCTTAAACAGAAAATGGCGCTTAAAATTGTCCTGCTAAGCAAAAGTAAGCAGGGTACCATTCACAGATTGTACATGAGGCATGTTATTTTGGCCGGTAACCCTTTTTTTTGGTAAGCATAATTTTATTGTGCTTAGCTACTTTTTGTGCTTAAGCAGCTATATGAAAGTTGGCCCTGATCTTAGGCTCATTGTGAAATTGATTTCACAAAAAGCTAAGGATTGATATTAACTTGTGTATCAATCTTAATTGAGAAAATAGAATTAGCTGTTGAAAACTGCTTACCAACAAAAAGGACATATGGCAATTTATGCCATAGGTCCTTTTTGTTGGTGAGCAGTTTTCAACGATTTACGCTGTGTGCCTGGAAGAACGGTGTAAGGCTCTATCTACATCCCTCTTCCAAGCACACAAAGTACTTATTTTCAGTAACAAAAGGCCATAGGCAATAAAATGGCTCATCAGCCAAAAAAATATGGCATTAACGTGACATTTCTGTTGCTAGATTTACCCCCAAGGAGATGTTTTTCCCGTTCCCATGCAGAATCTAACTTTCCTATGATGACTATGAATGGCAGAAAACCGATCAAACTTTCACACTCAGTTTTCTTGAAATGCAATTTTTCACATCAATTGCTTTTGCCCTTTCTCCAGTAATTTTTTGTTATGGCATTTGACAGGCACAAAATAAAATGCAAAAAAAAGTAGTTAATGGCCTGATGTTTCGACCCTCAAAGGCTAAAGAAAGGCTTTCTCAATCTTAAATGCTAAGCAAAGTGTGATGTCACAATACAAAGTACTATGGTACTGCTGACAGCTCATCTGATGATTCTGAGCTCTTTGTGAAATCAGCCCAGATCACCCCATAAAATCCAACTCCATGTTTTGTTTGATTCTGTTGGACTGGGGGGGGGGGGGGGGACTGCACCAGTAAACTGATTATGCTTTAGATGGGATCAGGCACACCACCATAATCGGTGTCTGACAGTTTGGGATGGATTTTGATAAAAAGCGGGAAAGGATCTTAGCAAATCACTCCAGGGAGCTTAGTGAAAGCAAGATTTGAAGCTTTGCTTTGTGAAGGAAGTAGGAAATAAGTTGTGAAATAAACCTCTGGGAAGCAAAGTCTTAGCTATGGGAATAACCAGAGTTGAGATTATGTCGAGTCTTGACAATTCAAACAGCGTCAGCTTGTCTTCTAATATGTATATATTTTTCATCAAGTCTAAAGGTTTTCATCTATTCTTTTAAAATTTGTTTTATCCTGACAGGTTCACCAGCGGATAGATCTGACCTTGAGGTCGGAGATGAGATCTTAGAGGTCAATGGTAAATCTCTCCAGAATGCTTCACATGCTGAGGTCATCAGCCACATTCACCAGGTCAGTGTGTTCTGCTGGTTTCTCGGAAGGTTCTTAGTGGGCATCTATAAAATCCTTTTTGACATTAGTTCAGTAGTCGTGCCGCAAACTTGTGTACCTGATGTCGGAGCGTTGCGACAGTATACGTGGCAAAATACAGGATGACACATGTTCCATCAATTGACAAGGATCTGTGTTTGTGGACCTGAGAACAAATGAGGTCCACATAATGTAGGGAATTTAAACACTATGTGGACTTACACATGTCCACACAGTGGTTTCGTACAGTGTTGAAGAATATGATTTTCCTTAAAATGTACAGAACAAAGAAATGTCCACAGAATGACTGCAACACAGTGCATGTGGTTTATTAAAAATATTACTTTACAAAAAATTACAAATACGAAGAATCCTTGATTTGATTCTCACATTCTTTGGGAGAGGATTGCTTGTTACATCTGTGTAGATTATTATTTTATAAACCCTGTGCTCTGACGTCACTCATGGCTACAGTCTGCCCATGGTCTGCCAATTTGGGAGTCAAACTTGCAAGTAAAGATACGGTCTGGGTCGTACCACGTGCACGTCACTCTCAGTGCACATTACACAGTAACACAGAGAGAATCTGACTTCCAAAATGACGAAAACCACGATTTGGGTGATGGCGTCAGACAGAATTTGGTCAACGAGGGATTGATTAGCTCATTGAATTGCTAATGATGTGCTGTCCCTGAAATTAAACTACTTTGTTTCTTTTCCTCAATAGTGTGTACGATCTCGGACGATATCGTTGAGAGTCAAGCGAAGAATGGGACTGTACAATGGTAAGTGCTTAATTCATTTCCCATTTCCAAAGACTGTGATTCTTGCATTTCAATCTTTCAGGGTACCTTGGTTTCCTTGCTTTAATGTTTGAAATAACAAAAGTGAGCACTTTGACAGGTCCCAACGCTCAACTACGTGATGACTTGCACAGTCTATTGCCTGGTTTTGTTTTAAACTAGTGTTCAGTAATTCTTGCAGACTATGAATTGTATGAATTGTGAAGTTGAGGGGGGGGGGGGAGATGCATGCGCTGGGCCAAAATACATGCATAACAAGTGGTGCATCAACTATTCATCATGTGCTCTCAGTGTAACCGCAATTTGATCAGTTTCAATCAGAAGGGTTACTGATTATAAAGTGCACATCAGCGCCAATCTTCCAGATAATTGTTTTCCCATCTGAGCTACTTGAGGCAGTGGCATTTGAAGACCTAACAAATTACTGTTGTTTAGTTTGATTGTGACTGTGTCCTGGTCGATGAGTCTACTGCATCAGTTCAAAGTGCTGATGGCCTAGTTAGTCTTGATTGGCGATGCTGGTTTTTTGTATCAGTCACCGGTAGAGGGCGCAACATCGACTGGCTGGGCGGCTGACTCGGAGGGACTGTACAAGTCTACAAATCTGGATTCATTATGATGAATTACAGCTAACACAGTTTCTTGGCGATTATCATTCAAGAATAAGTCCACCATTCACATAAGGGGGACAAGGGGACAGTCTAGATCACAGTTTGCTTCACAGTTTTACTTCACAATGTTGAGAAAATTTTGCAAGGAATCAAACATGTAAAAAATTGCTGTCCTTTCACACGAAGCTCATAATATTTCACAAACATTGAGAACATTTCGCCAGAAATTTTGTTTTTTTTCCTGTTGTTTGAAAAGGCATTAACTCCCAAAATGGCACAAGCAAGTTTTTTGTTTGATGACTTCAGGCTAATTTGGGTGAACATAAAGTTTTGATAATGTTTGAAAGGTACAGCCTGTATCTGGACAGCATTTAGGTTTGGTTAAGCATGGCTTTTGTACCCCAACCTGTTGACAGAAGCAAAGAACTATAAAGACTGTCCAACAAAAAATTACAGGGGAATGAACTAAAAGCAACATGACTTTTAGGAACAGTATGAGTGCATCAAGTAAGAGTTTGTTAAGATTAAAGCATCAATATTAGACAGTTATGTGATTTTTAAATTGGGTAGGGTTAGAGCATTCTTAAATGCATTCTTCAAGAACTCTGTTTTGTGTGTTACAGTCTTGCAATTAAGTAGGAATTTATGAGGAAAAAACTCCAAAACAAAACAAAAAACAAAACCCACTTTTACATTGAGGAAAATTTAAAGCCTGTCACTGGAAATTATTCTCTAGTGCAGACAAGTCTACTTTGTATTTCTTGGGAAGATTTGTAACTGTCTGTGAGTTTGTCGAACCCTGAACTCTCCACACTCATGTACATGTAGACCTGATTGTGGTCACACTATATGCCCCTATCACTATCTGGGCTGTTCCAGACAAGATAGCTGGGACTGGGAAGGGACAAGCAGGTCAGACAGTCTGTCTAACCAGAACAGAGGGACTTGTCCTAAGATAGTTCGTCTGGCAGTAGTAGCTGTCCAAAGATATCAATATTGTCGACAGTGGGGCATTTCTGTTCAGTAACCACACCCTCTCCATGAGCAAAAAAATTAAACAACTTTTGTCTGTGTTGGCTTAGTACTTTTTTAAAATCCCCAACGTCAGTCTTGTAGATTGTTTTTACTGAAACTCGCATGATCCTCATTATATGATGGAAACATGGAAATATTCACATGATTTTACTCTGCCCTTCTCTACTACTGATGCACTCTACTCTTGTGAACAACACTGGCCAATGCTTGGCCAGGTTTAGAAGCAGTTTTGAAGCATTTTTCCAATCTTTGTGATGCAAGGAAATCCACCTGGGTTTGGACATTCTTGTGAAGTATGTACCGTGCTGATATTGGCTAAAGATTGCAATGTTCGTCAGAGTGGAATCCAACTTGTATTACACATGAACTTGTTTCATTGTAATTTCATATTCTCTTCAAATTGTCCATTGTTTATTTATTTTTATTTATTTATTCCATTACACATCCCAAAGCACAATTAGCGCCAATACCAGGATAAACTTTGAGATGAGAAGAAATATTCAGTTTTTAGATGCGGGAGGAAAACCCCATTGGGCGAAAAACCAAATCCTTTGAACAGGGTGGGGGGTCCACAGTGGTGAAAGGCAAAAAACCAATGTGCCAACCAGATCTCCCTATTTTAATTAAGATCTGATACTGCACGCAGACAACAGAGGCAAATGCCTTGCTCCTGGTCATTGCCGCAGTGCCCCTTTAAATGTTCCATTAAAATTTTTAATTGCCCTCATAAAGTATAGAGATGCTCTGTACTAAGGATTAACTGCCTTGCTGTTACGAGAACAAAGTTTCAGGCCTGATTTCTGTCTTCGATGTACATGTACCAAACTCTCATTCTCGTCAATCAATTTGGGAATACAACCAAAGATTGAGACGATTTTCATAGTTTTTCCAAATTTCAATGTTGGAAATATTTCTCGTGGGTGACATTGGTTTGCTGTGTGTGGCAGTTCTGGTTGTGGAGGAGATGCGACGCTAAGTCGGATCTGGCAATAGTTCTGACATCCATTTGAAGTGCCACTGGCTCGGTTTGATCACTATGCTTTAACCCATTAGCATCCAAATGCCTCGTCTTTAGTTTAATGGCAGGAAGCTTAAGAATCAGTCTTGACAAACGGCATTGCTAATTATGAACTGTTGACTTCGGGGGGAAAAGATATTTTTTTATATGGACACTAATTATGACGAAAATTGAAAACGATCGTATGTCGTAATGGACCATCCACAAAATTGCCAAAACATCTTGAGTTACAAATTAGTAGTCTTGAAATCAGATTTTATCCAATTTGACAGGCTGAAAGATTACCCAAAGGAGTTATTGCCATAAAAGCTTGTCACGTAGACATATAATATCTCTTTGAATTAGTCCTTCTTAATCTTGGTTCTCATATACATCGACGGCATGTATACTTTATTTTCCATGGTGATGCCAGGCACCTTGAAAATCACCAGTTTAACTCTCTGACATGATTTGACAGTTGTGTATATTTCTCGTGAGTCGTGTGAGCAGGCGTCTGCACTTCAAATTAACAAAAAGTTGACCAATTGTACGTTCAGAGACTAAGTTATCTAACTCCAGATTGTATGGGACACTGAATTTATTTTACTGAGAAAACCCCGAAATAGATTTGGTGAAACTTGTCAGGCTGTCTCCAGAAGGAGAAAGTTGTACAGGAGCGTTTATTTTCCAGTTCCTCGTACTAATTTAATTGGAACTGCGTTGGGGTAATTGCACAAAATGAAGTGTTCCCTTGTAGGAATGTTCTGCTGGCCAGAGGCTAGTTGAAACACCTGAGTAGGAAAACTAATGAAGGTTGTGGACAACATAGTTTCCTCCCATTGTTTATTTACTGATGTCACCGTGGTCAAGTGGTTTGAATGCAGGACTTGCAATCCCAAGGTTGAGGGTTCGAATCCTACCAAGCTAACTGCAGATTTCACAATGACTAGAATAAAGTGTTGTCGTCTACCTCACTATACTTACCCGTAGAGCCACTACTAATGCATTTTCCTTAACCGACAGGTTTGATTCGCTAAGAGTTTTAAGTACACACCAGCACCCTCTTGGGGCCTTCCCACCATGCCCCGCGGCCTCGCCGCCATGTTACCTTCCTCTTTTCTCTTAGCGCCGAACGTCTCCAGACGTGTTTCAGATTTGCTAAGTAAAAAATTTACATTTTTTGCATTCTTGCTTTGAGAGTATTATAATAATAAAGTGAAGAATTGTTTTTCATAATCGTAGGAGTTAAACCAATGTTTGTATGAGAGAGATTGGCTGTTGCCAGCTTGGTTTTTATATTCCCTTGTGGGAGCATTGCCGAGTTTCCTTGTTGGGAAGATCATCTAAGTGACATACTGTTTATTACTTGTGTGATTTTGTATTTGTTGTGTCATTGCACAAGTTATGTACACACCACTGACAGGGGTAATACATGCACGTACACATGTATATGTCTAGTAAACATCGCAAAAGCTCTGCTAGACCTCATGCATTGCAGCTTCAGAGCCTATTACTTTATTAGACCAGATTTGTTTTCCCCTAGAGCCAAAAAGTCTTTTCCCTCCATATTTGCTGAACTTTGAGGAGGCTTGGAATTGAAATCCTAAGTAAGTCTTCAAAAAATAGGTGTTTGGGAAAAAAACACTGGACTGTGTTACTTTTTAGGGTGACAGGACTCTGCCCAGTAAGCCAGTTGGTATTTCAGCTTCCAAGCTCCAGCTTCCAAGCTCTGTTTGATATTGAAGCACCATTCAAAATGCATACTGCTCCAACATTGATGAAGGAACCCAGAGTCAGAGTCAGGGCCTAAGCCAAGGTTTGGAAAAGGCCCCTGGTTGAGTAAGACTTGGAAGGTTTGTATGGTGGACAGACTAGACAGACAACTATGCAACCAAGTGGTTCAATCTGCTTTTTGAGTATGTGTGGTTCCAAAACTTCCCTAATTGGAGTTTGGTTTTTGAGGGCCACCTTTATTTTTCCTTTGCTAATGAGCATGTTATTTTAGGAAAATGCACAATGAACTTTTTTATTGGAACTCCACAAAGGTTAGGCACCACAGCAAAAGAAGAGGCAATCATGGCATATTCTGAGTAAATTATGTGTAAATTAGTATGCTGTAAATTGGTCCAAAGCTCCTGGTTTTGGGGTGAATTATACAAATGTATGCCTGTAGTTTCAGGATTTTATATCCTAAAACTACAGAAACATTTGGGGAAAGTTTGACGTGACACTTGACAAGCATTGCTTGTCAGCAAGCACAATTCAACCTGCGGTTTGTTTCAGGGTAAAAATGGGTGGCCTTAACTAGAACTACTACTTCCCATTGCTATCCCTGGGGAAGTAGTTTATCCAACCACCCAGTGGCAGCGTGCTTGTAAACATTGCTACTTTTACAAAGTGACAGCTTGGCAGTCGGATATTTAAGTGGATGTTTTAATAGTAATCAACTTTAATTCCTTCCTCTGAGGTTGTTCGTGGACTTTTAAGGTTTTATTTTTTTTCTATTTTTTTATGTGTGATCCCTAAAATGCATGTAGGCCTACATGTAGAAGCATAGAGGTAGATTCCTCCATGATGGTAGAAGTTCTTCTAGAAGCTGAAGAGCGTTTCTGCAAGGAGATATAACCAGTTCCAGTGAGCCAGTACTGCTTCACTGTCTGTATTCACAACTCCACATTATGACACTCTATCCAGTTTTCACTGACAAAAAATGGACCTCCAGCCAGAAAGATCAAGCAGTTTACATAATGGCACACAATTCCCAATAAAAAAACCACCTTTTTGCTTTTGTGCTCTCATGCATGTTCAGTATGCCATGTATGTACGCAGCCCACAAAGGTTCAACGCACCTCACCAGTGTTTACCTATCCCAGAGGACACCCATTGTTGCAACCTGTTTGCAGAATGGTATCACCCAAGAGGTCAAGAATGCTAGGAATGCTAGTGTACATTAGGGGTCATGGTGCCTTTCACTACATTCTGAGATTAGGGATGGTTCGGTCAATAGCGGGGCCAGTAATCCGCAGTGCCCCACAACAAGTCAACCACTATAGTAGCACTGATTTTTTTTCTTCCCCCCCAACGGGTCCTCATTGAATAGACCAGCCCATAGCTGATGCACCTCGAAAGTATTTCGGGGTCGACATTGTGTACGTGCACCCTTCAGTTGGATTGTATAGCATATAATTGCATGGAATACTGGTGGGTAGCATCGTGTTTGAAACAGTCAAAACAACAGAGGCTTGGAAAGCAAATGTGCGTCATGTCACCACCACTGCGCCGTGTACATTTGTAATTTCCCTGCATAATGTTGGATTATGGATATTTGGAGTAAGCGTTTGACATATTATTTGGGGAAAATCTTGCACCCTTGGTGAGTATTGTTTTAAAAAAAAATATTTGTATTGAAGGAGCATTCTAATCGAATCCTGTAATCATGAACTGTGGACTGGTTGGCAATCCGACATGTACGGTATAAAATTGTATGCACACTGTATGGTACACGTATTTTAGGCTATTGAATTGTTTGTTTGTAGGTTAAGCTTTTGGACCATGTTTGGACACAGTCATTTGTTACAATATACACGCAAGGAATATCTGTCAGAATTCAACTGCACACATAAAAATATATAAAAAATTCTATATGTCATGTACATGATATGTGGACATGTCATAAATGGTGTTGTTGAGTTGTGTTTATGCACATCATCTCATCGAGTCCTTTCTTATAGACATAGTGGGGTCATTCTTTCAAAATGCTGAATGCAGTTCAGTGTTTTTATTGTTCACCATATTTGATGGGCATGAAGGCGTACATGTAACTGAAGCATCCTGTACTAGAGATGAGTGGTTTATTCCTCATTGCCAAGTGTATCTAGTTCGTCAGACACCTGTTAATGTCAAATTTTAATGCGATGTATAATTTTATTCCGCAAGCCTATTTATACTGCCAGTGGAAGTAGATTATTTAAAATAATTGAACTATTATTTACACTTTTTCCCCAGTTATAACCGCCAATAGAAGTATTTTAAAAAGAGTACAGGATTTGTAGTTCTTAACCACACCCCCCCCCAAAAAGTGATTTTTACTAATATTAGGAATCTGAAAGCTCACTGATGATGTTAGGGTTCATACCAGCACCAATCCTTCAGAGAAATATTTTATGATCGGTAAATTTGAGAAAGTAGCATTTTGAAGACAAGATTATTGTGATGATGACGTCCGGTGAATTGGGTAAATAAGTCAGTCATAAAATGAAAACATGACGTTCTAGTTAATGATACATTACACAATAAATACATAAATAAACACAAACATCCTTTTGAACTCGAGTCACTTACTGGATTAAAAACTGTGGTTAATCATTCATCATAACGGGAGATATTTTTCTGTGGTAAGTTGTTGTTGATCTACCTTTTGATTTGGCTGGTTCAATGCTGGTGTCTGAGTCACTTCTCAGCAAGCTTCGGAAATTGTAAGAATAGATTTGAAACCTTTATATAGAACCGTAATTTTAGGGTCTGTACATTTATAACAGGCCCAGTCAATTTACTCTTTGGTCAAAACAAGCAGTCTATGTACTTGTCATGACAGGGGAACGCTAGACAGGAGTTGGTGGATGAAAAGTTAAAAGTCACTTGTGTGGCAGGAGCTTGGAATTTTGTGATACTGGTCGAGGTGGCGTGAAGCAGTTACGATAATCTCAAGTATTTTACCCTGTGGTCATGTTTAATGTGGACCCAATATTGACCCCTGTGGTACACAGTTCCTACATGTGTGTTGTTGAGTGGACTTCAAAAAGTCCAGGGCTGTAGTAAAGAGGACATTCATGTACATGACTTAGAGATGCCATGATCCAGAAAACAAAGAGGCAGTGTCTGTGGAATGAGGTCAACAAATCACTCGTAAGTTTGGATCGACTGAAATGACGAGACATTTATTATTGAGGCATTCTTATTTGGGCATGAGGTCCACTTCTTCAGGACTGTGTTGACCCGATGTTGAAAGATAGCTGATTGTACCTTTGAATAAATCTTAAAAACTGAAGGAAGAATCAAAAGATGCAGGTTCTAAATTTCAATGATCAGCTCCATGGTACCTTGAAAGAGGATGCTTTACATGCAGGAGAAAAAACAGCCCTTGTTATGACCAAACCTCTACACTTCTATTTATAGTGATGAGAGGGAGTTTGTAAACCTCTAACATGTAACATCCTGTATAATCAGCAGCTTGCGTTCCACACCAAGAGGATTATTGCTACTCATTTTTCAGGATTTGAAAAGTCTTGCCGCAATCACACCGATTGCGTTGACACTACTTGAGCTTGCATCAATTGAAACAGATGCAATATGGGCGTTTGTCACTTAGCCGGACTTGACATCTGCTCACACAGGATCTTTTCCAGCCTGGCTGCTGTTAGCGATTGGGAAAAATATATAATTCATGTTTGGAATTCCTGAGGTCATCTTATCATAGGTTGTCGCAGCGTAGCACTAGAAGGAGTTAAGGATGTAAGAATTACGCCGAAAGAAATCAGGCTCAGGACTTGAGTTCTCAGGAAGTTTGTCTGAGAGGAAGGGTAAGGTTGTTTAGACCAAGGACCCTAGTTTGGTTAGTAGAGGGACAGTGTTTAGACTAGAAACTTTGAATAAGTAGACACCATTTAGCTCAGTTTCACAATAATCTCAATTAATCGGTTGAAATTTGACATAAATCTTTCCTTTTGTGTCTGCCCTGTCTCCCTTGAGCTTGGCCTTGGACATCACTTTTGTAGGGACAGGGTATAACCTTTCCTGTCAGGATTCAGGCATGCTACTTTCTCAGCTGGTTTGCTTGACCAATTTTTCCCAAGCGCGATTGAAAACTGAACCAAGTTTCCTATGTCTGGCAGTTTTTTTTCCTTTTTTGTTGTGGGTGTGTGTGAAAGTTGTTGTGTCAAGAAGCATACAGCAGGGGTAAAAGAGAAACGCCATTGGAATAGTAATATTGAATGACATCAACCCGCAGCGATTGCCGTGGTGCCCTGTGCTTTTGCTGTGGTGCTTTTTGCAAAGTTCCAATACAAATTTACATTTTCCTCATAGAAGTGCCCCTACCAGAGGAAAATTGCCGTGCCCCTTCAAGAGTGAAGATCAAAGGCCTGTGATTATATTCTGTGACATTGCAACAAAAGAAAATTGCATTCAATATTTGTTTTATAATTACTCAGATCCTTGTCATTTGAAACGTTTTTCACAATAAACACAAAATAAACATGGAAACTTACCCACACTCTGAAATTCTAAAAACCCCTTAGCTACACAACGTGGACTATATTCCATGTAGACAGTCTCTATCTTTGTTTGTTATGCCAGGTTTGGACAAATGGGTGGGGACTAGTTGTTTGAAAATGACACTGTGAAGCGTCTGAAGAATCCTATAGGACTCCTATATTCAGAGTATTTATGTGGGATTATTGAAAAGAGTTTGAGAAGATCCAAAGTATGTCCAGAGAGTGGAAAGACCACTCAGGAAAAGTGTGACAACACGGAAAAAGAAGGAAAAAATTGCACATTATTATTATTATTATTATTATTATTATTATTATTATTATTTATTTCTCTCCACAAGTTCAATAACAATTACACACAAAATAGATATGGAGAAGGCTAGACTATGGAGGAAAATGTCAATTTTCCTATAACCTAAAGGTTCAGTCTGCCGATAAAAATATTCTCTAAAAGGTACAGACACGCAATATACACAGGGGAAAAGGGATAACAATTACAAAGATATAAACAATTAAACAACTTTGAGTTGTATAGGTTGAATCAAGGTGAAAGCTGTTGACTGCTGCTTTACATGTAACTGTAAGTACATTTTGTGCATGTCCTCATTCATTTTTTGAAATGCGTTCTTCACTAGGTACATTACATGTACATGTACATGTACTGTAACATGTAAATGAATGTTTGTGTACATTTAGACTACTCTCTTAAAATTTTAGATTGAAATTCACTCTAATCGATTGAAACTAGTGACAACTGCAGATGATTTTGTCACTAGTTTCAGTCGAATAGAGTGAATTTCAGTCTAAAAATTTAAGAGAGTAAGTCTATGTCAAAGAGAAATATTATATTTGAAGTGCTACAAATATCTTCAACTTTTATGCCCCATCCAATTTAACCTGTTGCAGGACAGGGACTTATCATGGTATGTAAACTGTTATTATGACTGTATACACATCACTGTTTGTTTTCATCATACCATAGAGCTTGAGGCTGCCTTCTTGTATGACTGTCCTGTGACTTTTGTAGTGGCTAAGTGTTTATTAAGTTGAGAAGACACATTCCTCAGGGCACTTGTGTCAAGGTAATTATAGTGCATTAAAAGTCTGGCGACTTGACCCCAAGGGTAAATTGTTTGTAATAGGCACCATTAAGATGGTATGCGTGTGTAATGAGAGAAAGAGTTCAGACTGGTATTATATTGCTGGATGTGGTTATCAGTTACATCATAGAGCAAGGGTTACATGTACCTGGTGTTGGGAACAGTGGAAGAGAAGAGGTACCTGTTGATACCTTTAATTGGTCAATGGCACTCTGCACTAATGCTAAAAATAGAAGCTACAACTGTAAGTACCCGGATCTGAGACAAACTTGTCAAATTTCACTAAACATACGCGCGCGAGTACATGTCCAAGTTTCATGTTTACTCGCGTGTACTGACTAAAATAAAAACCTTGTAGGAGCTTGGAGGTAGAAATTACTATGCACAAAATTCCAGACAAAAGCGGACCTTGTTGGCTTCAGCATGGCGGTAGAAATACTTGACCAACCGAATTGCTATGAATTTTTCATGTAGTTGTCTGTGGGGAGTATTTATTAAAAGAACTAGAGGATGGGAGTTGGTTAGTTCTTATTCTTTCAAAAAAGAACAATTTTCTTTTTATCTTTTCAAGTAAAATAGACAACAAGTAGCATCTGAATTGAGTATTTAGGCCTGTAGTCTGTAGTGCTGGTAAAGTGAGCTTCGTGCCTGTGTTATTAATAATAGTGCCATTATAACTCTGTTTGCAAATAACCCTTTTCATGTTGGACAATACTTTCTCCTCCACTATTGTAAGTGTGGCATGTGGTTTTTTCATGAGGTTTCAATTGGTGCCATAGCAGCCAAGGCCGTGAGCCTGCAGTATGGGTACTAGCATAGAGAGGGACTTTGCCACCACATGTGTGTAAATCTGTAATTGTTGGAAACTGTTTTGAAGAATGTGTTCAGGAAAAAGTGTCTTGCCCCGAAATGCACACATGCAGAGCTGCCAACTCTTCCCGATTCTGCAGAAAGTTCCCTGAAAATAAACCAATCTTTTCATGTTCTGATGAACAAATTTGAAAACCACCCTAATTATGGAAATTGTTTCCCTGTTTATATTGAATATAGTTCCGAATATCTCCCTGATTGTTGTACAAGGTATCCCTGATTGCAAGATGCAAATGTTGGCAGCTCTGGAATGTTGCATGTTTTGGGCTTTGCAACTTCAGGTAGATGCCAATGTGTTTGTATTTGCCATAGCAAAAACTAAGTGAACTGAAGCCAAAGTACTGTAAAGTGAAGATTTCCTGTTCTTGCTTGTAACCATTGCCCAACAAGTTCCCTTATTATTTTACTCTAACCCCCCCCCCCAAGTTTATACCCTAGAATGTTTTGCTTGTTTACATACAAACGCCATGAACTAAACCCACAACATATTTGTTTGCAATTGCTGTGGAAAACCCTTGGTTTGTCAGCGATGCCCTTTCAAAAATTGACAAATAATGTTACATTTTCCCCACACAAATAACTGTGAGTTGGGGGGGGGGGGGAATGTCCTGCCACTCGAGAACAAAGTTCAAGACCTGCACACTCTTTATAATTCAACATGTCCAATTGTGTAGACATTACAGGATGATATGCCCTCAAGAAGTCTGTAGCCTAAGCTTCTTACAAATTGTCTAGCCAAACTTCAGAGAACAGACTGAACCAGTATGGGCTGAGGCTGTGCTAGGCACTTTTCGCTTGGCATCACAACTCAGCAATTGAGACTAGTTTACTAGAGTAAGTCGGAACCAAGTGTCTGAAAGTTGAAACTGGATTTCTCAGTTCATAATGAAAGAGATTGTAATAAATTTATTTTTCCAGCTAGCATTTTGAGTAAGGGTTACCATTTCCCCCGTGGCAGTTTGATGTTTCTTTGAGAATAGGAATCCATTAGATGATAGAAAGAGTTTGAAATCATGCACAAAGTGCCTGGCTTACTGCCACGTCCACTTGTGAACAGAAACAGCATCTGTAGATGTTAAATCTAAGAGCGTCCTGGGTTTAGTGCGACATGCTTATTGCGTGGTTATTATTGAAGCAGGGGGATATTGGATAATTCCGCTGTTCCTTGTTTGTCAGTGATGTGGCAAGTTTGGGTGCTTACATGGTTTTCCCTTAACATTGTTTAGTGACTAGCCAGCAGGACTAGTTAGCTTGTCATTTCACTAGACCATCAGCTTTTTCACTAGTCCTTTTCAAATGAAATAAGGATGTTTTTCAACACTGGACTAGCCAGCCGGATCACTTGGAGAGAATTTTGACTGGTCCTCAGGGGTTTTAACTGGCATTTGGCCAGCGGACCACTGTTAAGGAAGAACAATCTGGAAGACTTAGACAATTGACCTACATTTCATACATGTTTGTAAACAAGGTGATGTGGGCCCAATTACCATAAGCAAAGAATCGGGGCTTACGGAAGCAGGGAATCCTTTGCTTACGTTAAGCGTATTTCACAGGTTAGCAGATAGTTTTTGCTTGTGTGTAAGCGTAATCCACGTTGCTAGGCATTTTTCTCTTACAAAGCTAGCGCAGAAATTCGGCGCTTGCACAGTAAGCGGAGAATGGTGACCGTAAGCGCAGAATTCGGCGGTAAGCAGAGCCATGACATTTGGCCCTGGTCTAATCAAGAGTTCACTATTGTAAATGAAAATATGTTAAGTATGCAAATCATTTGCAATACGAATAATATTAGTCTGTTGCAGGCAAGTTAGCTGAACTCTTGAATTTATTGTTATTATGAATCTTAGAAATATTCAAGCATTTTTGCAGATTTTTTAATCGTGAGAGAGTTTAAACTACATCAGGTTTTACTATGGGTTTGTGTATGAATTTTCCCAATTTCAGGATTTTTTTCAAAATCTCTCTGAGAAATTCATGCCTGCAAGCCATCTTCAGGAATTTTGTTGATGTGGTCGAATCTCATCCTTGAACGAACCACCTACATTGTACATTGTACATGTACATACATGCACTGTATTGTGTGTGAGGCTGATGTACTTGTTGTTGAACCATTGATGTGTATTTCGGGCTGCATTCTTGCACTAAAAGACTATTTATGCTCATCAAGCTGACTGTATGACTCCCCAGAGCCCTCTCCCCCTTTGGAAATATTTGAGATGGGATAACAAGGTGATGGATTTGCAAGGGTGTTGAGTTGTAAGGAGAGAGAGTGAGTTACAGGGAAGGGGACCATCCTATCTGTCTCTCATTCAATTAAATTTTACCAACCCAAGTCTGGAGGGGAAAAAAGTCGGACCCCTTTTTAGTGTACTGTAGACTCAGTACTTGTGATTGCTGTTGCATATAGGGAACATGACACAGCATAATCAATCCCATACAAAAACTGGTGATGTTTTATGCTCAGCTGTATAATCATTCAGCATCATTTAGTGTGGTTTTGAATGAGAGAATAATATAAGAGTGGCGAGATGGTCTTAGACGGCCGTTTTGAACCGGCAGAGCCGTGGCTGTGTGATAAAGACGAGATCCTTTATTGCAAGGTTAGACCCTCCAAGGTTTTAGGCGACTGTTTAAGACCGAGTCACCAATCTTTTAATCCCATTCATAAATACCTCTCCGCTAAAAACATCCCAAAAGTTTAAAACAAATCTGACAGTTTATCCACAGCTCGCCTCGACTCTGCGTTGAATTTCAACCAATGTTGAGCTCGAAGTAGCTCCTCGCACAAGTACTGAACTTGCGCGCTTAAGTTTCAAACTATTGCATGCAAATTTCAAACTTGCGTGAGCCAAATATGTGACCTATCAACTTTTAAATTGGGCAGTGAAATATGTACAGAGAGCCCTCCGCGACTGTGTTTGTATCGCATGTTTATATGCAGCCATGTTGTCTCCTCTCGACCAATTAGAATGGATAAACTGTCCCAGGTATTTAGGAATGATGGATAAACCAGCCTGCAATGTGAAGAGTTGAATGCACAGTGTACATTTTATAAGTATAATGTACATAAGGTGTAGTTTAGTTCTGTGCACAGTTGTGTGTTCACCATACACAACCAATGCAGTTTAGATTTTTTTGTCAAATTGTTGATCAACTCACAGGAAAATGTCCCCAACAGCAGGAGAGTTTACACATTGTATGAATAAAATGGCCAATGTTTACAATGCACCCTCCCTTTAGTGAGTGTATGTTCCCGTCTTGGCACGCAAGATGGCTGGAACGGAATCTTACTCATTTCTGGTACTAATTTGGGGCTGGGATCCACTGGGAACAGAGCTGTGAACAACATCACTGAAAACCCCCATCTGAACTTCAGCCGACTGCGTACGTCGGACAGACTTGTTGACGTTGTTGGAGCTCATTGATGGTTTCTCGATGACTCGGGGCAAGCCGTTTCTTGGGAATGTGAACACCGTGGAGACGTTTGAGTGTTTGAATCATCAGAGCTGTGAAACACGATTCTGAGTCCCGTCAGCGTCGTTGGCTCAGGGTTTCTCCCATTGGAATAGTGCATCTTTTAACATCAACATGTGTGTACTTTGTAGTTTGGATTGGGAAGTTCATGTAGTGTGATGCATCATGATATTGTCACTTGGAAGTTGAAGAGCTAGCTTCAGCCATGGTGGATGCTAAGTCCACATACTTGAAAGAATTTGATCTCTCTATGTACATGTAGTATTTCATCATGTCAGTTTGTGTGGTTTTCACCATCGGTAAGGCAGTAATACACATAAAATGGTCTTCAGGTCTAACTTCAGTTTTGACTGGGTGTATTTTCAGAAGATAACAAGAAGATTGAAGTGAATGTACAGTAGGAGATTGTTTGTAGGTTGTAACACTGAGTTCATTCATTCATTTTTCATTCACTGCCGCAATCAATGACTTGACGAGTTGTGCCCATCTGACTCCGGTGTTAGAGAGAGATGGACTGCGAGAGACCAGTGTCACTCTCGATGGAAGACTTCAGGGTCATGTTGGGATGACCTCTATGACAAGGGGCATCAGGATTCCAGAGAAGGGCTTGATTAGCTGGCTCATATTATGAGTTAATGTTACTGCTTCAGTCCCTTGGTTTGCTTTCAAGAAGCTGCAAAGCAAATTCCCCTGGAATTAAAAAATAAAATTGTCTTTGAACTTCACTTCATGCACCATGGCAAAAGCATGCGCCATCGGTGAACTGACTGCGGGTGGCTCCTCTTTTTGCTCTGGTGTTTTGTTGAGAGTTGTTGAAGCTAACCCTCTTGAAATGTACATCAGACAGTTTGGGAGATATTCTTGGGGTTATAACAACAAACCTGACTCAAACATTGTATTACTCAGGCTGCTCAACACTAACTTGCAGGATTACAGTGTACAATAAGGGTGCTTGGGGAAAAGACACTCTGTTAGGAGGAGCATGTGTCAAAATACAAAAATGTTGGATATTTGTGTAGCAGAATTTGCTTTTATGGAGCTCTTGGTTTGTGTAGAGCTTTTGGTCTCTTTAAGCTTTAGATAGCAGGATAGAAATGGTTTTTGATTACCTACTGTCTGGAGTTTCTTTATCAGGTAAAATGTAATACTTGACATTAATATCGGATGCATGTGAAGAATTTTGAGATAAGATTTTTGTTTTTTTTCTTCTCCTTGATGTCTAATATTACAGGAGAACCAGAGCAGGACAAGAAGAAAGTACAAGAGGCCTACGTTATCGCCGTGGAACAACAGGCCCGGAATAAAATCGCCAAACTCACTGAGCACAACAATGTCAACGCTGTTGACCTGTCCAACCTCCCACCACTCACCAATGCTTCCGGTGAAGTGATCAACGGTTTCACCGAACCAACTCGTGTTACAGAGGATGGATTCTCTAGTGGGCCTTCTGCAGTAGAGAACGGCTTATCCACAGACCTAGACGCACCCCTTGTGAACGGGGACTTAAGTGGCGAGCCCAAAATAGGGGCTGTGAAACTGACCGGCGAGCACGCGGGTGTGGATACCAGTAAGCTGAACGGATTCCATAATGAGGGATACAGTAGTAGTACAGACAGCCTCCCCGATATTGGACTGCAAAATAACGGCGTCAACATTGTAACAACCAGTGCAGCCGTCGAGCCGAACTTGGAAGATACGGAGAGTGTCAAATCGTACGAGTACCCGGATTATACCGGACAAGGGGAAACGGTAGAGGAACCCAAGTTGGAGCGGAGTGCTGTCACTCCTGTAGAGATAACCCCATTGGCTCTAGAAAAACTAGACGAGCTAACCCAGTCCTCCAAGCAACCCCAAGAGAATGAACCGGAGATGGTTGTGCAGGCCGAACCTCAACCGTCTAAGCAGGAGAGGCGAATGCCTCGTGAAGTGGCAGTGGACTGCCCGCCTGGCTTCGTGGCCGCAAGCGGCATGAAGAACCCACCGCCACAGTATAACCACTCGCCCCACCAGAATGGGGGCTCTTCCGTTCCTAATGGAACAGACATTATGCCCAACGCTCACCAGGGGAAACCCCAGAAGGGCGTGTCTAAAAACCAACGGACGGAGGAGGAGCGGGGGACTGAGCAACAGGTTAGTATTAAGGAAATATAGAGCCTAAAATTTCTTGGTGAATCATGCTTCAATGACCACAAGTAACAGAAATCTGGTTTTATGATTCATTTTCGAGACTTGTTATGTTAAAAGTTGTTGTTGATAATCAAGATATGTCAACACAGGCCAAGTTGCACAACAACCTTCTGTGCACTAGCTGTTGATATTAATTGGTACCCATGCTCAAAAACATGTGTTGGGTAACGGGCAATATTGGCCTCTAGTCGACAAATGGTCCTTTTGCAAACTTGGCTGTATTCACTCACAAAAACATTCAGAAAACCAGAGTTCGGAGTCTGGTAAATGTAATGTGCGCAATCGTGGAGTTTCTCTAAACCTTGTTCGGGAAAACTGTTGCATAGTAAATTAGTAGGCCTATACCTTTAGTGGTTGGTTCACAGCCCATTGCACTGATCTTGGGTCGATCTCCTGAGGCCACTGCCCTGGGCCCAATTTCACAGAGCTGCTAATGCAGAAATAATTACTTAAAAATTTCTGCTAAGCAATAATAAGCAGGATACCAGTCACAGATGCTACATGTGAAATGGTATTTTAGCTGGTAATCTTTTTCTGGTAAGCACAATTTTGTTGTGTGTAGCTAGTTCTTGTGCTTTAAAAGCAGCTCTATGAAATTGGGCCTTGGTCTGGCCCTTCCTGCCCTTTCAAAAAGTAGCTGTAAAAGTCCTGAAAATTCTGCGTTCAAAAAAAACCCTGCAAGCACACGCCATGCAGTGAGACATCCCTGCATCATCTTGAAATAAAAATGAATAAAACAGAAAAGATGTTATCAATGGCAACCAAGGCCAAGATCGGACAGAAACTGTCGTGAAAAGGCATACAGAATGCAACGGGTGGAAATGGAATTGGTTGGAAAGGCAATCTGACAAAATTTCTCTGGCTGAAGTTGTTCGGAAAAACTTGACTGGACTGGTATGGCGTAGTTGCCGTTCAAATGTGAGCATTGTTGATTACTTATAAACAATGGGACAGAAAAGAAAGCACTTTGTTAGAAATAGTTGCACTATGGGATCTTCCCCACGCTCAACATTGCAGGCTGATACTCCAAAAATTATAAATTGATAAAAAAATATTTCTTATTTTGTAAAACCTAAAAGCCTCTGAAGCAACCTCGTTTAAATTCATTATCATTGTGGCTTCGCATTAAGCAATGCGTGCTGCAAATATTAGCTTGCTATGATTTTTCTCTTTTTGTCTTCTTCTGTTGATGAGTTGCACGCCTGAAATGGTAAATGTACATGTCATTTTTCTCATGAGAGATAACCTTGCCACTACAAAGAGCCAAATTCCCGCCATGTTGTATCGGTTATGTGTTTTGTGTAATACTGTACATGTACAGTGTAGATATGACTGGCCTTCAGTGGTTCCAAAGCCGTTAAGCCAATGATGGGTGGGTTGGGTACTCTGAAGGGCAGGGTCTTTGTCGATTTGGTTTCTGAGCCTTGATCATACAGTTGATCTTTTGCCCAACTAGACGGTGCTCTCTCTAGAAAGTGGTCTTCTGGCCAAGTGCAGGTTGAAACACCTGACAGCAAGTTGAACAAGTTGGTTAAAGTACATGTGTGGTAGTTTAAATGATCAGTAAATGAATTTTATTTGGTGTATTCGTCCATAAAGGTCTTCTCCTTTATAAAGGTCTCCCCTGAAGACAGTTAAATATGGCTCAAAAGGTTTGTTACATGTACAGTTATTCCTATTTTATCGTTCTCAACACCTGGGATGGGTTTCACAAAGAGTTAAGACTAGTCTTATTTTGAGTTAGGACGACTTACTCGTCATAACTTAGGACTAGCCTTAAGTTTTTAATAACTCCTAGGACTAGTCCTAAGTTAGGACTATCTTTGTGAAATCGACCCCAGGCCTGGGATAGCATGGCCGCTGTTGCCCCTGGTGCCTCCATCAAAAGTGTTCCAATGGAAGTACCCTTTGTAAAATGAAAATGAACATTCCAGGCCAGCAGCACCTTCTTAACAACTTAGAAAGAAGCCGTGAAAATTTCATTTCTTTCAGTTGGCATGTTATTGTTAGTGTGAAAAAAAAAAAAACAATTTCATTTTATGTCCGGGATCTCTTGTGCACTTTCATTTCGGGCTAATTTTATTTGCAACAATGAAAAACAGCTTCTGTGATCTGATTTTAGGTGTCTTCACAGAACTTTTCTTGACTTTGAGTATGATGACACCGTGCATGGACAGTGTAACCAAAAATAATGACAATATTTCTCTGTACGCTTTGTACCAGGATGGACTTAATAATAAGTGAGCTCGCCATATAAGCAGTTTTTTCCTAACATCATTTCTGTACCTTGTCTTTAAAAGTTAAGCCTGTTATTTCAGGTCTATGATTTGTCAAAATGGTTCGAGGCGCCAACCTTGTCCGCCATGACGTGACCTTGCCTCGTTCGGACAAACGGGCAGGGAATTATTATTTTGGGAACTACGTGGTGAAGCGTCCAAAAAGTCATCCATATTGGACTCCAATATTATTAGTTTTGTGGCAGTAAAGTCATGGTAAAATAATGGATATCACGTGATGCGTGTCCCGCCAATCAAATGGCAAGGAGCTGTGTGTGATACATATAACAAGTATTATAAGATAGCTTTTTAGATGCGGCTGTTCTCAAGTTACCACAAATTCAGTAACATTATTGTCTAAGTCCTGGCTGACTCCTGGGTCTGTGGTGACTGTAAGGTTTGTGTGCGTCTTGTACTTGCGGAAATGGGTTAATCCCTGAACTGCTGTTGGTTTGGACAACATTAAGTTGTGCATAAGGAGCTTGTTAACCTGTCTCTGTGCGTATTCCAGTCTAGAGTTGATATCTTCAGGAAGTGAAGGCTTGCCGAAACAAGCTGTTTAGCACATGATGAGGACCAATGCATGAAGGAACACACCCTGTAAACCCTCCCTTGAGAGAATATGTTACATGCAAGGTGGGACGCCGTAAGGATTTGCATCACTCACATCTGACTCATCATCGCTCAGATCAACATGGAGAGCAGCTCCGGAAACAGAAACAAGGCCATTGACAGACATCACTGCAGATGAAATCCGTTTTCTCATGTGTATCCATGACGATGACTTCCTCAGTGCTTGCCTACACAAAGGAGAAAACAAAACAAATGACGCATGCATGGGGTGACAACAAAAGCTCCTTTCTTATTGTTGAATTCAGCACATTGGGAATGATGAGTAGAGGACTTTTCAGCTCAGATGTTTCTTACGTTGAGACTTGGAGCTCTGACAGATGAGAAAGTAAAAAAAAAAACACAACAGCAAACACACACACACACACAACCCCATACAAACAAGCAAATGAAATTCATTGTTTATTTTCTCGGAATCAATCAAGACAAAAATGATTAAAAGTGCCAGTGATCGAGGCTTTGATTCCGATGTTTGAGTAGGAATTAGATCGCTCTGGAAGGGTGGTTTACAGTGGGAACTTCCTGTGCACGCTTGCGACAAAAGCTCTTTTCCTACCGAATTCATCAAGATGGAACTGCCCAATGCTGTTCTGATGGTGTTTGAGTGGGAAGTGGATTGCCGCAGAAGGGTTGACACTGGGAGCTCTCCGTATCTGACTCATGGCAAAACATGCATGTGGTAAAGCTCTTTTCTTATTGAATCCATCAAAGTGAGGAATTAAGTCTCGAATGTTGTTTGATGTTGTTTGATTGGTAATTTGATCACTTTTGACATGTCAACACTTGGACCTTTCCGTGCCTGATACTGCGCACAAGAAAACAAAAAATGAAACGCAGTTGGTACTAATGACAAAGGCTCTTTACTTTCTGAATTCATCAGGATGAAAGTGATGAAGAGTACCACTTAGGCTGTGATGTTGTTGGAGTGGGAGCTTGATCGCTCCAGAAGGGCTTGCGTAGGGCGCCTTTGGTGCCTGATACAGGAATGTACAAGACTAGACAGACTACAGAGGAACAAGAAAAACTGTTGAATTCAAATTGACATACCAACTTTCAAGCTGTACAAATGTTGATATGGAATCAACATGGATGCGAAAATGTGCATATGATTTCAAAGCAATGTAGGTCTACATATGTACTGTACAGGGGATGCTCTTACTTGGGTCAATACATGTACACTGCGTTCTCCCTCAACAGTGTTCCACTGGCCAGATGCCAGTCATAATTTCTGAGGACCAGTCAAAATTCTGTCCAAGTGGTCCTGCTGGCTAGTTCATTGCTTCCAAATGCTATGTGAACTGACTGCACTGGGGGATTCGTATGGCTTCAAACTCGGGTACCATACAAAATGACAGTGTTTAAAAGAAAAACCATAAAAGATGTGGACCAGTGGAAAGGCTGGCGGACTAATGACAAACTAACTGGTGCCGCTGGCCAGGACAAACCCTGGACTCTCGCAAGCCACCATTTTCTACACTGTAACCCACAGTCATTACATTTATCACACAGATCTACTCAAGTGTATGATACACATGTATACTAATAACATAGCCAGTGTACTTTTTGCACCGTCCTTTGTTGACTTGTAATTTTGTTTTATGTGGAGTCAAAGAGAGCAAGTCCCTTGATGCCCTTGGCATTTGGAAGGTTTCCCTTGGTTATGGATAAAAGCCACAGGAATTTCACATCTAGTCTACATGTAAAGTGACTTGTTCACACAAGGCAGTCAACTCAAGGGTAGAGGCAAAGAACTGCACTGTGGACCACTTCAGGAGCACCAGGAGACAGTCCATCAGTCTCGTACTATCCCAGAGAAAGATATGTGAAACTGCACTTTGAGTGTGTTTTCTTCTTGGAGTGCCTTGAACTTGTTGCGTGTGGAATGGCTCAAATAAAATGGCCCTAAAATGGTTGGTTTTCTTATATACACAGTTCTAATGAAGTGAAGGGAGGAACTCCAGTTCCTTTGCAATGACATGTGTGAGTGAGAGAACATCTAACGTTCTCGAGTTGTAATAGTCTTTAAAAAGCCCTAAAACTGGGCTCTCTCGATTTTCTTTATTAGGGCCTACATGTGGTACATGTGTGCTTAATAGGAAGGGGGGGGGGTGGGGACACCCCCGATTCCAAACCCCACCAAAATACTGGAAAATGTTGACATTACATGGGACCATGGACAATTTTAGGGACCAACTTAAGGAATCTGTAATGCTGAAAAGATTCTCTAAGAAAAAAAGAAACAGATTCTAAAAAAGCTGTTCTGGCAGAAACTATCACTTTACAACATAGATTGCCGAGCAAAAAAAATCAGCAGGAAACCAGCTGCAAGCTATGTGCATCACATGGCTGCTTTTTGACTGGTAACCTATTTTCACTTAGCAGGCTTTTTCTGCACTTGGCACATATTTTCGCCCCAGGTTACCATGCAGAATGGAAGTATGATTTTAATGTCGAGCCCCACACTGATTAATAGTTAAAGTATTATACAGGATTGGTAAGGATAAAAAACATCATTGTTTAATTTTAGTCTTAAAACTTACTGATTATGAGGTTCACACTAGAACCATTTTTTCTGTGAAATATTTCCCTCTGAAATGAAGCCAAAAAAAAACAACTAAATAAAAACAAAATGCAACAGCTGATTTTGGTTTTTAAAACCCAAATTAAGGACAATCTGAAAATTGTGCATGGTTTTTCACTATTTTCTCCTGACTCACACAAACGACCTAAGCCCAAATTTAAACAGGTTCGTTATGTCATGTAAATGGTTGATCACACAAAACTTGAACACTGCAACTATTTTGCCAGCTCCACCAATCCGGTATAATACCTTTTTAACACGTTGACTGCCGCCTAGGAGTATATTCGTAGTAACAGGTGTAACGGATTCTGCCACTACGAGTATACTCGTAGAGAATGAAAGGTTTTTGTATTGTTAATTGAATACACTGGCATCCCTGAGAACGCAACAAATACGCTTCTGGCAGTGGTGAGGACATACATCCTTAGAATTTGTATGTTCAAATTTTTTTTTTTTTAAGTGTTGGCGCATTGGTATGCGCGCATGCGCACCACACTTGGCAAATGGGAACGCCCTACGAATCTATGACCGGCAGTCAACGTGTTAACCAGTTTTTTAACATTCAGAATTTAGCTATGAGATTGAACTCCGACTCACACTTTCTCTGATTTTCCTCTTGGATGCTCAACCATGAAATAGAAACCTTTGAAACCATTCAGGGTCACCCCTAACCACATGCCCCTAAGATTGTGCAATTTGCCTGACTTTCCCACAACAGCAAAAACTCTCAAACGACACTGGATTCTCTGGTAGGCCTCCTTTCATCTGCTGTTGTATTGTACATCCTTTGGTTCCAGCTCAGCAAATGCAATAATGGGTTTTTGTGTTAGCCCACATACCACAGGTCTTAATCATAGTCTGTGGGTTTTCTTTAAAAGCTGTTATCATCGGTTTTTTATTCATGGAGAAAATGTTTATTGCGTGTACAAAATGTGTTCATTGTTGTTAGGGCCATATATTTTAGATTGGGTAAAACTGTTGATTAGGTATGATTTTATTAAGATGTTTTTGCTTGTTGGGTGGCGTGTAACAGTATGTTTGTGGAAGCTGTCCTCTATGGTGCATTATAAAGAGCTGATACTACACAGATTTTTGTCTGAGATTTTAAATAATTTGGGTTTGAACAAAGACAAAGAGGTCGTTGGTTCAAGTCCCGCTCCAGTCAATTTGTCTTTGTTCAAACCCAAATTATTTAAAATTTACCCAGTCAGTTTCCTTTGTGGTGTGTTACTTTATAGATTTTATACCACTCGGAGGGAGGAATATTCCAACCTCCATGAAAAAAAATGAGAAGAATCGATTGTTACTTCATCACATACTGAATTATTACCCTCGTCACGTACCAGCAGTCTTAGTATTAATGTTGTGACCATTCCATCTAATGTATAGACAACCACTTGTCCCCATCCCCTGCACGGTGAAAGATATCTGGATCCCAGCTACAGTTGAGCCACCCAACTGAAATGCTCAAGTTTGGACCAGTCCAAACTATACCAGTCCCAACTATACCAGTCCCAACTATAGCTGGGATGATTCTAAAGTTGGGATGGAACATTTTGACTGGCATTAGGCCAGCAGGCCACTATGAGAACTCTAAGGTCCTTGTTAATCATGCCCTTGAACTCCCCCTTCATACCTTCAGCAATAGATGCTGTAATCATAGTGGACCTTTCCTATGTTGTGATGTACAAAGTAGGTCAAAACTGAAGTTCAGACCTAATTTATTGACCTATATATACATGCAGATGCAAAGATTACTTGTTGGAGGCCGTAACCTGAACAGTCTGAGATACGCGAATGATACCACCTCACAGCGGAGTCACAAGAAAAACTGCATGTCAGGGTTTATCTGTTAACTTATTCATTGACTGGCCAGAGAGACCAGCAGCCGATTTCACGAAACGCTAGGATTAATCCTATCTCGAGTTAGGACGAGTAACTAGTCCTAACTTAGGATTAATCTTAAGGTTTACATGTTACAGTGCAAGACTGGGACTCGTCCTAAGTCCTAAGATTAATCCTAAGTTAGGAAGAGTTTGGTGAAATCGACGGCAGGTGTAGCTTGCCATTTGACTAGTCTCCCAGCTTATTCACTAGTCCATATTAAGCGTATTAAATAGGGATGCTCTTCAATTCTGAACTAGCCAGCCGGACCCTGTGGAGAGGATTTTGGTCCTGGGGTGTTTTCACTAGCATTGGTCAGTGGACCTTAAGGGAGAACACTGCAAGCACTGATTTACAAGGTTGTGGAAGAAAGTGAAAAGAGAGGGCAATGCATCGAGGAAGAGCTGTAACCTGTGTCAAGCAAAATTTGGAAATATTATCCAAGGAAACATCAGTTAATTCAACTACGAAGGGAGTCTCATCTCGGAGCATGGAAGATGGGACATTGAGACCAAAATGGATCAAAACCTGTGGCAATCAATCTGAGTCTTGAACAGTAAATGTGCCTGTGTATGAGAGCGAATGCTGAACAGTTTCATCGGCAATGGAGAATCAAATTTTGGGTTCCACAGATGAACGCTATTATACGCGTCATGGACAGATCACGTTACTAATGAGGAAGTCTTGCATGGCAAGAGTTGGAAGACCACTAAAAAAACAAAACAATTCCAAACAGGGCGATTAGAAATTCTCAGTCACATAATGAGGAAGGAGAGGCTTGAAAGAAAAAAGAGAAGAAGAAGATATACAGGGTACCACATAATACACAGTACATGGTGTGAACAGTTCCCTGGACCACTGGTCTGTGTCCAGTGATTTGTATTACATAAAACAGTTTTTGGTAATGAAACCAAGGGACTCTCACAAGTGGCTAGTCCTGTGACCGGTAGGCCTGAAGAGGCTTGTATGTAAGAGAGGATGATGAAGAAATGTCAGGTTTTAGATGTTGGAGGGAAAACCCTAATTACAGGCAAAAAATCGATGCGATCAGGAAGGGACTGGAAAAACCCCCAAACTGCGGTCCGGGATGTGAAGGTAGCACTCCGTCCACTCCGCAGTGCACCGAAAAGACATACCTTTTGTAATGCTTGTAATTTTGTCAACATTGAAAGACTACTTGATGTTTCTGCTGCCATATAATAGCATGTCAAAACCTGCCATTGTGAGAAGATTTGTTTAAATTGTGTAAATCATGGTGAAAGAGGAAGATGTTAACTAAAAGTACGTTCATAAAGCAGATTATATAAGACTGGGACTGTTTTTTTTTTTTAATACTTTGGGTTTGATCAAAGAAAAACTGACTGGAGCGGGACTTGAACCCACGACCTGGATTAATGTACCGGCGCTCTACCAACTGAGCTATCCATGTAACAAAACACAGCCGCACGTATGCACATGTTGTCAAGTCTTTGTTATGTAGGTTAAGTATGTACTGTACATGTGTGTACTACATGTACATGTACATTGTACATGTACATTCCTTAATATTGTTTACTCCCCAACAGCCACTGCCAGTCTAAATACATTCTGCTTGCATTGAAACTTGCCTTCAAGAGTATTTTTGGCACTCTATTCTTACTCCCTCTGCTCCCAAAAATGTATAAATAAATAAATAAACCAAAACTTTAAACGGATAATCTTTTGCAAAGACAAATCAGATTAAACATAATTGGAAGAAATTGCCTCAGATCCTTGTCATGAGCATCCTCAATTGCAGCAACACATCAAATCTGAATCATTCTTGGGATTTATATTTAGCCTTCCCATCATTATTAATCAAAACTGTCTCCAAATGTCAAATGCCAACTGGTGTTGTATCATGACGTCCCAAACAGACAGGAAGCACTGTCACCTCTGGTTTTTGGTCATGAAAATGGGTATAGGATGGAACAGGAAACCTTCATTTACCATGCATGGAGTCAAAGTTTCAGGTACCTGATATCTGTCGCGCTTGTAGAGGGCCAAGAAGTGGCTCATCTCCACCTTGTCTAACCCAAACGGACCTGGTACTTCAGGTACTTGTGTATTGAATGTGTTCATCCCACTAGAGTTGTAATTTTTCGTGAGAGACAGAACAAGTCCTTTTCTGTGTGTTTGAGTACTTTTCCGTGAGTACAAGACAATTCAAATTATGAGTACAGGTTTGAGTACAGAAAACAAGTAATTTAGTACGGTTTTGAGTAGTACAACTCTAGTCAAGCTGCGAGTGCTTACATAATATCGCGAAATGTTTCAAAATCTCTGTATCTTTTCTTTCCACCAGCAAACTACCCAACTCGCCGAGGTCAATTTTCGATGTGATTTTGGAAATCAAAGTCGCTCTACTTGTTTTAAATATAATTTTAAAGGAATATCCCTTAAAGTTGTAATGTGACCAATTGTTTTTTTGTCTTTAATAGAATGCAAGTCAGAATAACAGTCAAGGCACAGCGCTTGCATTCCAGCCAGTCAGTGCCAAAGCTCTCTTTGACGAGGAGTCCGATGCCAAAGCCAGTATTGCTCCAACAAACAACAGAAAAGCTATTGGTGAGTATGAAGATTCAAAATGGTCGCCTAGAAGGATTTTGTCTTATCAAGAAAAACTGGGAGGCCCCTTCTCACAATTATCTTTAACATCCCCGAGTGCGGTTAGTTTAGTTTCAACATTTAGCCTGCTCTAGTCATTGTCAGGAGATATTGATTGCCAGCTAAAATGCTGACCAGAATTTGTAGTAGGGAAGTAGAGTGACATCCCCCAAAACACAAACAGGTCAAACTGAATTAGTCTCCACTTTCTTTGCCCATGGTTGTCAAGACATTCCATAGCGAGCCACTTTTTCCCCTCAAGCGTGTCACCTATCTGCAGTGTCAAGATATGATCAGCAACAGCTTCATTTTTTTTTTTACTTTTTACATAATTTTGTTTTAAGGGTAGGAAGTGTTTGTGGTTGGGATTCGGTTTCATTGCAGAGGTAATTGAGTCGTCGGTTTGGGTGTGTCAAATAGCATGCTCAGATCTCAAGAATGCTCTCCGAACAGATCACAGCTTCAGTTGTTGGGAGACGGTCTGTAAGACTAGGTCTTGTTGGGGAATTTGACTTTTTAAATTGAGCACTCTCAGCACTCGGGAAGCAAGTCTGGTGTGAATTTTGGCAAGTTTTCATAATGAGCTGGGTACATGTAAGTTGATTTTTTAAAAGCTTGAATAAGTGGCAAAGAGTTGTACCAGTTTGGAGCTATTCCTTGGTTAATTTCTGTAAGCACCATACATTTGTTTTATGTTGTTTTGCTAAGTGCTTTACACTAACTTCACAGTCTCTGTGAGTCTGTGTTTGTTACTTTCATTCACTTGAATCTCATAACTTCTTGTTTGTAAGACTTTAGGCTTTTCATGATGGAGAAATACGTAACAAAATCTTATGGGTACAGCCATGTAAATTGATCTGTTTTGGAGAGATGGCAGGTCTTAAAAAGAGCTGGTAGGTTTATTCTCATTATTTTGTCTTTCCGCCTGCAGAACTGTCCAAGCTCTTAGCCAACCTGGAGCATATTCAGAGTAAGCTCGGCGATGCAGACAAGACGGAGAATCTGGAATTCCTCAACCACCTCTTCCACAACGCAGACTTCCAGCAAGCGTTGAAGGTGCACAACCAGATCACCCATGTGCACCAACAGAAACAAGTGCCTTTGCCAGTAACCGGCAATGTGGAGCAGCTTGCTGCTGAGGTAAGGGGCCTTAGCAATTTCGCCCACCCATAAGACTGATCCCTTAAGCTTCGCCCTTCATCCTTGGGCCAAAAGCAGTCTGGACTGAGCACCAAAAAAGTTGGTTGGAATCCCATTACGAAATGTAAACAAGCTGCTGCTAGTTTGATTTTGCCGAGCAGAGGCACGCAGTATCCATGTGAGCGCCGTCGTTGACGGTTGCTGTAGGGTTGAGGCTTTATAGATCAAACTATTCAAATACACAGAATGGTCTCCCATCCAACTTGTTACCACAATCAATTATGCCCGACAGCTCTTGCATTGAGCGAACTGTCTCAGCCAGTCACAACTCCATTCACATTCATCGTAGTATGTTTTCATCATACGTCAATTGTTATTTACAAATGTACATTGCTCAAATTAAAGTGTTGTCACTGATTTTTTTTTTTTTTTTAAAGAAAGGTACCAGCCAAAGTACTATGTACTGTATTCAGTTTCTGGCTCATTTTGTTAGCAGACAAAATTGCAAAAAAAAAGTGTACAATCTAAAGCATTCCTTTTTTTTTGTGGGGCGCTATAAATGCCTGTATGTATCAGGCTCAAAGCTTTTCAACTGATTAGCTGAATGCCTCTTTTTTTTCATTTTTTTGGTGTGCCTTAGAATATAAAAAAACACTGTACAAAGTTCTGTGTGCTGGGCCGTTTCCACTTTGTTGTTGTTGCAAAAACAAAGTTGCACCTCTGATGTACATGTATCATGCCTGGAATTTCATCTTTGAGAGGGCAAGGCCATTTTTTATTAAGTAAAGGGCACTTAAATTGCACAACCTAAAAGTCTATGGGGGACTTTTGAAGGGGCACCAAGGCCAAGAGCAGGATAACTCAGGCCATGGCCTCCGTGGCCTTTGGTTAATCACATGACTGATGTATATATGGATGTATAATCAAGCTGATAAATTATGGAGGAGTTACTGAGGAAATTTGAATTTAAACAGTTCATGGATCTGGTAATCCATCTATCTTACTCGTGACCTTTAAGCTCAACCGCTGCGGCATTTTAGTTGCGCCGTCCTCTTGTCATTCGATAAGACTAAGAGTGACAAATTTACGTGCAAGCTGCATGTGGACATGCTAAGCATTGTACAGTGTATGTGTATAAGATTACCCATGGTTTACCAAACTAGGTCGCAACAAGGTTTTAGCCAGGGGTTGGTAAAAGGGTGCCCAAATTTGCTGGAAATTTAAAAACTGGGTGTCCCAATTGTTTACTTACTGTCAGTTTACATGTAAATGGCAGATAAAACAGGGTGTCCAAATTTAAAACTGGGTGTCCAAATTTAAAACAGGGTGTCCAAATTTAAAACGGGGTGTCCAAATTTAAAACTGGGTGTCCAAATTTAAAACAGGGTGTCCAAATTTAAAACAGGGTGTCCAAATTTAAAACAGGGTGTCCAAATTTAAAACAGGGTGTCCAAATTTAAAACAGGGTATCCAAATTTAAAACAGGGTGTCCAAATTTAAAACAGGGTGTCCAAATTTAAAACAGGGTGTCCACATTTAAAACAGGGTGTCCACATTTTTAAAAAGGTGTCCAAATTTGAAACAGGGTGTCCAAATTTAAAACAGGGTGTCCACATTTTTAAAAAGGTGTCCAAATTTAAAACAGGGTGTCCAAATTTAAAACAGGGTGTCCACATTTTTAAAAAGGGTGTCCAAATTTAAAACAGGGTGTCCAAAATTAAAACAGGGTGTCCAAAAGACACCCAGACACCCCTCTGGCTAACACTGTGGTCCACAATCAGAGGGTCTACTTTGAAATTGCCAGAAACCAAATGACCATATGGGTCCAATGTCATAGCGCTGCGCTGGTAACCTTGTACCTCTATTGGCTGTAAGTGCAGAGTTCCATGGTAATCAGTGACATGAAATTGGGGCAAGGCCTATGCCATTACCACAATCCATTACTCTTGTTCATATATAACAAATTACTGATTGGTTTTACTTTGGGTAATTTCAACTGACAATCCCACTTTTTATTATAAGTACAAAATATGGATTGATTGGTCGACTGGGCCCCTTGGGAAAACCGATATGGAATACATACATTATATGTTTTATGTTTTTTTGTTTTACATCAGACAAGATAACTCATAGCAAGCCTTGGATTGGAAAGCCAGTTTGTTGTAAATCAAGAAAATTGTAGATTAAAGATACCATCATAACAAAATGAAATACTGGAGTCTTATATAGCGCACGTATCCACCAGTAAGATGCTCAAGGCGCTTGGACAAATAGAAACATGTTTAAGACAGGATTTTGAAACTTTTGAATGACGAGGTCGTGATTATGTAGCACCAAAGGGTTTACAAGGTGGTGCGGTGCATTCAGCAGCCACTGCCAGAAACACAGGGCAAACCGCTTCTCGTAGCAATAAGTGTTTAAACTGGGTTCTTTAAATCGCGTCACACAACGCTTGGCTTTACGTCCCATCCGAAGGATGCAGCAATAGAGTTAGATGTCTTGCTTAAGGACACCGGTGTCAAGACCAGGACTCGAACCCACACTCTGCTGATCAGAAACATCATAGCTTGAGTCTGGTGCACTTGACCTGCAAAAATAAAGAGACACGTGTCGTTAAGTTCTCTGTAAAAAAAAATTTGTAATTATGCTGAAAATTATAGGATTGGAATCCTTATTTTTTAAAAACCTGAATGATGTTTCTCTACCTTTAACATCTGCCTTTTGGGGCTTCATCAATCATCATTAGTATCGTGGTCATGGAGAAGATAGCTGTCAATTTACACTGGAGTGGTAATTTGCTCTCATCTGGCTGCAGTGAGGCAAGAAATAAATCTTGAGGGAATTTCAATCTTCGGGCTTGTTGATAAGGATCCCTCGGCAATAGTTCTGAAGGATGATTTATAGAGCTGTGTATTCTTGTTGTTTCGTGCTAATCGCTCGCGTCTGTTGTCACCGTCTTTTGCGCGTAAAGCGATCACTGAAGAATTTAATCAGAACTTGGAAACAAGAAACTTCATCCTTCATCACATCCCGACTTCTTCAGTTTGTTGATCCAAAAAGATAAGAGTACTTTTTTGCTCTTTAGGACAACTTCATGCCATACCTGATGCTAGAGAAGGCTCAGAGCTATCGCCTGAGAATTTTATCAAGATGGCGATACAGTTACTTTAGTATCAGTCATTCTGAGTCACAGCGTTCTTGTCCGCGATAATAATTTCATGGTTGCTCCCGGTTCATCTGCAGCTTGGGGGGCAATACTTTATTTTGCTAGGGGTAAACACGCAATGAGTCAAGAAAGTTCTCCCAGGAGGATTTCATCATGGAGGAACTTGGTCTGTCATCAAGGGATCTCTGCTCTGCATCGATGATTGCATTTTTTTTATAACACACCTGCTATTCTTACTTAATGGAACTTGTAGCGTCTAGGATTTACTCCGTAGGGCCATGGTGGGGCAGGCATTGTTATCTTCGGAGGAATTAGTGGAGATTTCTGTTTACACAAAAGACTGGGATTAATCATTGGTGCTTGGGTGAAGGGAATTTGTTTGTCAACTCGTTCTTTGCACAAGATGATAGTGATACATAATTTGGCATGGTGTGTATCAGAAATCCTTATCGGATAGGGTTTTGTCAAGATGATATCTTCTGTTATAATTAGGCGTGTGATTTCTCAGGGTGTTTCCTGATTCCAGGATTTTCTCAAAATCTCCTTGAGCCTTCAAATGTTGTTGAAAGAAGTAAAGCAGTCACCAAAAGGGAGAAAGAGATCGATAGTCCACAGTGTGTCCAAAACCTGTAGTTTTGTATTTCTGGTGATGCACTGAGTCTGTAAACCTCCTGAATTTGTAACATCTTGGAGGTTCTGGGTCTAGAATAAAGGGGAACCCAGACTGGGAAAGCCATTTTTCCAGGAATTTTCACATTTGGCAAATCTCAACCCTGCTGCATTGGTAGTCTGAAGGGTTCAACAAGCCTGATCTAGTCTTTTTCTTTTAATACATTAGTTTTACTTGCTTTAAAGTTATATGCCTGGATATCTTTCTTTTTTTCTTGAAGAATTTTCACAGATAATGCTGTTTCAAACAAAACAAAATTTTAAAAACTTTCGCATGTGCCATGCACAAAGCACTAGTATGCAAACATGTTTGTACTTGGCTGATGGATGAGTGATATTGTTGGGATCTCGACAATAATTCGTTTTCAGTTTTTTTTATTAACTACCACTTATTGGCATATTTGTTTTTCGTGCAATAACTAAAATAAAACCTGTAACTTGCTCGAAGCTATAAAAATAGGTATTTAAAAGTTAAATCTAAATTTTCTGGTCAAATTGGCCACAAATCGGACCTAGCATCATTATGCTGTATAATTTAGTAGCAAACATCTTTGATTCCAGTAAATCAATAACCTTTATAATTGATGGTTTTCCTTATTCTACTCAAGCTTGTTTTGCTACTCATTCAGCTTTATGAAAATAAACTTAGGTTTCAAACTTGTGGTAGAGTGGAGCAAGATAGTAATAACCTTGAAAATCTCTTTGTGGACAAAGTTGTGTTTCTGAAAAGAACAAGTGGGGAGGTCTACTAAGTCGTGATGTTCCAAACAGTAGACGTTGAAGAAAAAAACTAAGAGACAGAACAGGGCACTGTTGGAAGCATTTAGCCTTACACTATCTCATCTGCCATGAACCACAACTTCCTACAAGAAGAGCTTATTTTTACCAAACCATTTTAATAGAAAAGTATTATTATTATTTTTTTTAACTAGACACAGATTTTTTAGCTAACCATTTTTACCTAGCAGGCATTACTACCCTACTGTCAGTCAAGCTTGTTTTGAGCTATTGTCTTAACCTTTCTTGCTCGTCTCAGCCTCTTGCTCGATTGTTTGCAAACCAGCCTCAGAATTGACAATTTCGACAGAAGTTGGTTGGTGCACATCTGAGTCAACTAAAGGAAATACTGATTACTCAACATAGAAAGTACAGCATTGATAGATTTTTTTTTCTGGACTTCAGTTTGTCCACCAGTTCGTGTAAGCTGAAGCCAACACTCAGGCCTGGATTAACAGAAACCGTGTTTGTCTCCTTGGGAGAAATCCAACAACTGCTCACGACTTTTTATAATCGATTCTGAATAAAGCATCTGATTTTAGATAAGAAGATTACTACTAGTACAAGTCCGTCGGCGATTATGGTGTTACTTACCCAAGACCCTGCATCTCAGCTGGGATGGGCACTTCCAGATGGATTTAGTGTGAAGAAACTGAGCAGCTCTATTTGATTTTGGATTTTGCATCAACTCAAAACAAGGACAGACTCTTCTGTTATCTGTCAGATTTTGAATTTTGTCTGATGCATTATAAATCCTGGGAATGGAATTAAGTGGCCCTGGGATGTAACAAAAGATGTATGTGATTTTTATCCGACATTTAAAGCTGAATCAGTCAATGGATGTTTGAGAACGAGTGGTACAAATTATTTTACTCTCCTTTATTGTATGAATTGACACTTATTTAAAGGAATTTTACAGGATTGGTAAGGATATAAAACATCATTAGGAATCTGTAATGCTAATAAGATGTTTTAGAAAAAGAGAAAAAAAAGAAGAAAGACAAAAATCCACGAGATTCTAAAAAAGCTGCTTTAGCAGCCAGAATCTCTACATGTGAAGTATGAATCTATTGATCACTAAATAATTTTAGTCTGAAAGCTTACTGATGATGAAGTTCATACTAGAACCATTATTTCTGTGAAATATTTCCCTCTGAAATGACATTAAATCTAAGAAAACTGTATCTGAAAACCTATTAAACTTTAAAAAACGATGCAACAGCTGATTTTGGTTGTTACAACCAGAATTTAGGACAATGTGTTTACATGCTGAACATTTGTGCATAGTTTTTGACCATTTTCTCCTGACCCACACAACGGATTAAGCCAAAGAATTCACAAGATTCGTTATTTCATGTATTTGGTCGATTCCAGAAAACATGAACACTATCTGCGTCTATTTTGTCAGCTCTACGAATCCTGTATCATTTAATACCTTTAAGGGTAACTTTCAACATGCTGTTCTTTTAGGATGTTTGAGAATTTGGACTGGTCTCGGGGTGCTTTAATCAGCATTTGGCCAACAGACCACCATGACTTCTGTTGATGGAGACCTCTGAAGTGTCACCACCAATCATACCAACCTGCGTTGATATCATTTGCTTCGGGTTGTGCAAACACATCACTGCCATTGATCAAGTGATCGGCCCAGCACATTGGAAATGTGGACTCTCTTGTTGTGGAATGGGCAAAGAATGATCCAAAGTTGACATGCTGACACTGTCACTGCCAGGCATTAGGTTGATAGCTTTGTTTCAAACTCATCCATTCAGTAATTGATTTGTCTTTGATGCATTGCAGGTGAAAGCTGAGACCAAGGCCTCATCGAGTCATGAAGCAGAAGAGCTTAGAGGGATTTTGGATCGGTTGGAATTCATGGTAAGAAATGTCAACTTTTCAGCCTCAAGTTTAATCTAACCCAAACTTGGTTCTTTGTCTGTTGTTTTACACGTATGGCCCTTTGTTTCACTCCAGAAGAAGTTCAGAAAAATGAGGGCCATGTCAGAACTTTGAGAAAGTCTTGGTTGTGTAGAAGATTTTGTCATTTAGAGCTTTGTTTTTTTCTGGCACAGGTTTTTGTTTGGGATGGTTTCTTATTTTAATTCATTTATTTTGTATAAAGGACAGATATTGTTCTTCCCTTTATAAAGTCTGTTAAAAAAAACACAATTTTTTTTGTTAAAGATTAGAAAGGAATGATAGTCTGATCCCCTTTTTGTTTGTTTGTTTTCTTTTGTTTTGGGTTTTTTTTTTTTTGGGGGGGGGGGTATAATGAGAATCAGTATTAGTTATTGCACATTGGGAACATGACAGAGATGGTGACAAAGAATAGTGACAGTTGGTAATTTTCAGAGTTTCTGGCAAGGTTGGCAGCAGATTGCACCCATCACCTTGTAAACCCTTACAAAATGCTTTAAACAAGTCTCAGATAGACCCCTTTGCATATGAGGTCACAACACCCAAACAGCGCCTGAGGTCAAAGAAAGACTTACCTCTCATTGGTTTAGAGTTGTGCCCTACACTTCTAAGCGTGCACGTTTCCATTATTTGGTATCAGGGATGGGGGCCAATGCAAAGTTTCCATTGTTTGGCTGCCATCGCTGTGGTCAGTGCAACGTTTCAAATGTTTGGTCACCATCGCTGTGGTCAATGCGGCGTTTCCATTGTTTGGCCTCAGCGATGGCGACCAATGCAACATATCCATTGTTTGGCCGCCATCGCTGTGGTCAGTGCTACGTTTCCATTGTTTGGTCACAGTCGCTGTGGTCAATGCAGCGTTTCCATTGTTTGGCCTCAGCGATGGCGACCAATGCAACATTTCCATTGTTTGGCCTCAGCGATGGCGGCCAATGCAACGCTTCCATTGTTTGGCCAACATCGCTGTGGTCAGTGCGGCGTTTCCATTGTTTGGCCTCAGCGATGGCGGCCAACGCAACGTTTCCATTGTTTGGCCACCATCGCTGTGGTCAGTGCAGCGTTTCCATTATTTGGTATCAGGGATGGGGGCCAATGCAAAGTTTCCATTGTTTGGCTGCCATCGCTGCGGTCAGTGCAACGTTTCAATTGTTTGGTCACCATTGCTGTGGTCAATGAGGCGTTTCCATTGTTTGGCCTCAGCGATGGCGACCAATGCAACATTTCCATTGTTTGGCCTCCATCGCTGTGGTCAGTGCAACGTTTCCATTGTTTGGTCACCATTGCTGTGGTCATACAGTGCAGCGTTTCCACTGTTTGGCCTCAGCTATGGCGGCCAACACAACGTTTCCATTGTTTGGCCACCATCACTGTGGTCAGTGCAGCGTTTCCATTGTTTGGCCTCAGCGATGGCGACCAAGGCAGTGTTTCCATTTCTTGGCCTCAGAGATTGAGGCCAATACAACATGTCCATTGTTTGGCCTCAGCAATTGCGGCCAATGCAACATTTCCATTGTTTGGCCTTGGCAATTGCGGCCAATGCAAAGTTTCCATTGTTTGGCTGCCATCGCTGCGGTCAGTGCAACGTTTCAATTGTTTGGTCACCATTGCTGTGGTCAATGAGGCGTTTCCATTGTTTGGCCTCAGCGATGGCGACCAATGCAACATTTCCATTGTTTGGCCTCAGCGATGGCGGCCAATGCAACGTTTCCATTGTTTGGTCACCATTGCTGTGGTCATACAGTGCAGCGTTTCCACTGTTTGGCCTCAGCTATGGCGGCCAACACAACGTTTCCATTGTTTGGCCACCATCGCTGTGGTCAGTGCAGCGTTTCCATTGTTTGGCCTCAGCGATGGCGACCAAGGCAGTGTTTCCATTTCTTGGCCTCAGAGATTGAGGCCAATACAACATGTCCATTGTTTGGCCTCAGCAATTGCGGCCAATGCAACATTTCCATTGTTTGGCCTTGGCAATTGCGGCCAATGCAACGTTTCCATTGTTTGGCCTTAGTGATGGCGGCCAATGCAACGTTTCCATTGTTTGGCCTTAGTGATGGCTGCGAATGCAACGTTTCCATTGTTTGGCCTTAGTGATGGCGGCCAATGCAACGTTTCCATTGTTTGGCCTTAGTGATGGCGGCCAATGCAACGTTTCCATTGTTTGGCCTTAGCGATGGCGGCCAATGCAAGGGGTGTCTATTTCAAACATAGCTCTGGATTCCTGTCATAAAAATAAAAAGCTCTTTTAGATTTTAAAGTGATATAGCACTTTTGTATATGTATTATTTTATCAAACTATGTTCCCATTCTTAGGTGTATATTTTATGCACATTTCCGGGATTGAACATTGGCAACAACCAATACACTGGAATAGGCAATAAACATCCTCTTCTGAACTCATTCAACCCTTAGTTAGCATATTTTTATTTTACGGTGTGTAGTTTTATTTCCCCTGTTTCATGTAAAATCTGTTCAGAATTATTTTGTTAAGCCTCCAAGGGCATCATGGAAATAATTGTACTATCAATCAATCTTGTTGAAAGCATCGGTTGCTGCTTTTAACAAAGAACCTGTATTTTTTTTCAATACAGTTTAGTATCTTCTGTTATACAATGGAAGGCTTATAAATACTGTTTGAGTGGGCGTATTTAATTGGTCTGTTTTTTATTTTTGATGTTTTCTATTCTTGTCTGAAATTTATACATGCATCCGAAACAAATATGCTCTCTCTCTAAAGCTAATGGAGTCATAAACTGAATTTTATTTTGTATTTTTATTTATTATTATTATTTTTTTTGGGGTGGGGGGGGGGGAGAGAAGAAGGGAAAAAAACCTGCTACATTTGCTTTAAGATAAAACAGACATCTATGATTTTTTTTTCCTTTTTTGTTTGCATAAAAAGAGTGACAGTTTTTCTATAGACCATGTAACCTGTGACATCACATGTCTGCAGAAGAGCCACAGAGCCTGGACTACCTGCACACATGATTTGTACACGGCTCAATGGAAGAAAACAGAAAATCTTAGATTTGATGGAGATTGCGCTGTGAAGACAGAGCACATCTCAAAACTTGTTCAGCTGTTGTTTGTTCATGTTTAAATCATGCCATCAAAATGTAAAATGCCCTAGATGACCAGTGCAGTATCTTGCCTGCCAGAAAGGCCCTGGAAAGTGCCAGGTCACTCTTTTATGTCAACACCACTTTACACTAACAAATTTTCAAACAATGCTGTTGGCGCCCTCTAGTGGCATTAGAGTGGTTAATGTACACATGTAGATAGGTATGTCAACTTAGGACGGTGTCGGAACTCTGCACGGAGCATTGGAGTAAACCATGTAACCTAATATACAAAAGATTACAGGTGAAGGACAGAAGAAATAAAGGCTGTTTTTATCCACTCACTGTACTAATTTTGATAATGCTACACTAAAACACTCAATATAGCGGTTGGTCGGAAGGCACTAGTCTTGGCGCAAAACACTCTTATGACTCAACTTAACAGTTCCATTACTTCCAACAACAAAAAGTTTTGTTGATCAGTTTTGAAAACCAACATGAAAACTGAATGCTTGTACAGCCTGCAGCATCAGAGTCCAGCGTTCTCCTGAAGACAGTCGGAGCCACTGATCGAAACGTTGGGTTGTACACCACCGAGTCTCTTCAGAACTACCACAACTCAAAGATAGATTCTTTGACATGGTGGTACCGCAAAACAAACTAGATTGTATTTCCGCTGTGTCAGTTTTCAAATCCTGCTTCATGATGAGTTGCAAATGATGATGTTTTTTTTTTAGTAGTTTAAACTGATACATTTTGTTTAGCATTTTGCTGTCCTCTGGCTCTACTATACAATGGAAATCATCACTGCATTCATTGGCAGTGACAAACCGGGTAGAGTAGTCTGTCGATATTTTTTGTATCATCGTCGGATAGCTTTGAATCGTTTTTGCGTAAAGTGCCTGCACAGTTGCATCATGATAATGTCTTGAATCAAGACAGGCATTGCGCTTAAGCTTTCTGAAAAGTAGCCTACTGGACTAGTAAACTGTGCATTTCACTTGCCACCAGCCCAAATTTCAAACAAGTATTTTCAAAACTGTTTTCTTACTGATGTATTAATGGTAGCAATCACAACCAGTTTATTGGTTAAATGAAATGACATGAACTCACTCAAAAGTATATTTACATATTTTTTACAATTTATCATTCACATTTGAAAAGAAAGAAATATGAGCATTAAAAAACAAGTGGGTTGGACAGTTTTGAGTAGCCCACAGGGCAAGTTGGAAAGCGGTATTTACCAGCACATAGCAGTGCAAGACCTGCAAGACTAGGCAGATACCTGAAGTGGTTGTAGTCTAGTAGAGGCTGAAGGCTTAAACTGTAGGCTTCTTTTCTTTCCAACTGTCTAAGCCATGCAGAATTTCAAGTATGGTGTGGTATGCTAAAGATCAGGCCATGCAGAAAGGCCGTCAATCTCTTAAGCTTTTCAGAGTCTGGACAAATCTGTTTGAGGGTGATGGGTCTGTGCTTGATTGATGAGTAGCCCTGTACTCATTATCAATTGCTGGACACTGGTGGGGACCTGTGATTGAACAGACCATTCAGGCTGGAGCCTGGATAATTGAGAGTGATAGTGTACAGCGAGGGCACTCTATCAACCAGAGGGGAAGTTGTGTTGCTTGATAATACATGTCATGTTTAATTTTTGGATGGCTAGAGAGTGTTCTAAACAAGGATCAACAAACTCCAGTCTTTCCTCCGGACTATTGACTCTGACGTCATTGTCGCTTACACTCTTGCGTTTTATTTTGGTTATTTTTAAGAAGGGAATTTGGAGGCGTAAAGCAGTGTGGTGCACTGGGCTCAAGTGAAAGCATTGTTATTGACGCATGTTGGCCAATGTGGCCTCTCGGGCTGCATACTCTAAGGAGTTGGGATAGAATCATGAATGCCTTTAGCCCAAGGAACAGAGGTTGTAATGGTGAACGGCACTTGGATATTTAATTTAAAAGTGCCTAATTAATGTTCATTGTTGTTGTTAATATTATTTGGTTTCAGAAAGTTGGTGTGTTCTGGGGCACGTGTTTATTTCAGAGACATTGGAATCAACATAGCTTGTTTTTTTGACATTTTTTCCTATCACTTAATGCCTGGCAATAAATGGGAATGTACTTGCCCAGCTATCGAGCTTCCGTGTCCATCAGGAGCCCCTCAGTAAGCGTGTCTCGTTGAATCAGAAGTTATTCACGGCCGTGAAAACGCCATTTAATGCCTGGATATGAGCTAGATTATAGGACAGATTATAGCACAGTACATGTGTAAAATGGTGTCCACTATTTCTGTAATTAGTCATAAAAGGAAGTCCCAGTCTTCTGGGGTGATTGAGTGGGTGCTTAGGGATACATTCTGGCAGGGAAATGAGATTGGTACAGAAAGATTCGCTCTTGCTTTGACAGATTCTTCAGTGGAAAGTGCAGTTGTTATTGTTGTTGTGAATTTACGGGGAGTTTTGTTGATGGATTCATTGGTGTAGGGGAAATACAGTCATTATGGTCTAATGAATTGATGTTTCTGTGATAGAGAGTGTCTTCTTGGAATTACAGTCAATGCACTCTCGATGTGTGATAGAACACAATGGACAGTTATTAGATGATACAAATTCTCGTCTAAAAAAAAAACCCATATTCCTGCCAGTCCTGGTCTCATTCAAAGTTAAATATAGGACTGGTACTCAGTTTGGGGAAAAATGTGAGTAATTACAATCTGAAAGTTCTCTAGTTATAAAGTTTGTACAAGTATCAATTAGATAAATATGGATGTCTGAAATACAGTCTGAAGTTGACAAACTGCATTCGAGGACCCACCCCCCTCTTCACTTTTGCACATGTTAATATCTTGCAGCACTCAGAATAAGCAATACTAATGTGTACAAAATCCTGTTACAAAATATCACTTTTTTGGTGGCCTCCCCCCCCTCCCCCACCCTTCACAGTTGTTTTCATTGAAAAGTGCCCACCAATGTATGGTGTGTTTCCCCTGATACTGAGTTATACCTTTCGGAACGGCACATTGGCTGTGCAAGTCTCACGCATGTCAGGACCTGTTAAATTGCGCAAGTTTGTTTCCCTCCCACGGTAAAGCAAGGTACAGGGGACCAAAGTGGTCCCCAAAATGCTCGAATACACACAAAACTGGCACAGTCTGTTGAAAAGCAGTCACTTCATCTACTTTTCAATAAACACTCTAAACAACTGACCCGAGAAAATCTATTCAAATTGAATGGTGATGTGTATTTGTTTGGATATGTTGTTTGTTTGTTTTTTTATTGGGTGTTTGTTTGTTACTTTCTTTGTTTGTTTCTTTGTTGGGGGGGGGGAGTGTTTGTTTGTTTGTTTTTCTTTGTTTGTTTGCTGGTTTTGAGGGGTTGAAAACAGGGACTTCAGTTTACTTTTGTTGTCGGGGATTTTGTGCACTTTTGTTATTTCCTTATTTTAATTTTGGAAATCAAAACAAAAGCGAATTGTCACCACTGTATTTCAGACAGACATTTTTTTTGACAATTGGGGGCCCCACCAATCATGTGTGGTACCTTTTAATTGTAGACGTTCTCCGGGTAAGCAGCCAACAGATAGTGAGATTTAGGGGCAAAGCTTTCAGCACTTGTGTTAGTCCTTGTGTACTGAATTAGTCTATCTGGGATCTGACTGGATAATTCGGTGAGCATAAATCAAACAACATTCTCCCTGATGTCAACATAAGAGTTTAGAGGGGCAGTGAAGGTCAAGTTGTTACTATTGCTGCAGGCCATCAACTCTCCAATCCCCACACATGTCAAGCAGATAGTAAAAACAGACACGGATTCTGTACCTTATGGAGAGGCATTCTTGATAGGTCAAAGGTCATGCTGGGTGGGACACAGTTCTGCTTATTGTCATCCTAGAGCGACACAGCTATCAAGGTGTTTCTGCTGGGTCTAGTTTGGGGGTGTTGTTCTTGAGTAGCCGGCCTCTCACTGGCCATTTCACTCAGCCATTGGACATAATGGAAGGAAGGATACTGGTCTAGCCTGGTGTACAGACAACAGGTAAGGTGAAGTATGGTATCGGTCTAGGAATAGCATACACTCAGTATCAAAAGAGTGCTAGGATCTGTACAGGAACTAAACCTCTACTCGGTTTTTTAAATAATATACTTTAATATGTCTTATACTTAATATGCCTTTTTAAACTTATTGTAAGATCGTAACCCAGATTTTCTGAAATTGTGACCTTACGGAAGACCTATTGATACATTACGAGTGTTTAGTACCATTACAAGTTTTTTGAAGCACTTCGACTGGAATCCAGACTCTTTATATACATTTCCAGTATAGTTGTGATCGATGAAGTGGGGACCATGTCCTTAGTACACGGAAAGTTGTGACATGAGCATATAGCCTATTGTGATTATCGCCAACTTTTCATAAAAATCATGGGCTTTTTTTATCACGTTTCTTGAAAACTAGATTGGTTAAAGGAATGTTCTCTTTCACAAAACTTTCTCTACCGTGTCTCCCACCGTTAAAAAGACTGCCGTCATGTTTTGAAAACTTGGTGACTTGAAAGGAGTATCCTCTTTCAAGAAACAATTACTCTCCATTACCTGCCTGAGTTTATCGCAACAAACTCTGTGCATTAATTTCTTTTTCCCAAGTGCAACTATCGAGTGAAACTTGATCAATTAATAAAGCAGACAGGTGAACGATTGCTACCTCTGAGTTATGGTGCTGGCTGAAACTGCTCTGAGTAGATGAGAGAGTCCTGCAACAAATTAGTGACACAACCAATCTGAGCTCAAATACTTTGGACATTTATAGCCAGGCATCAAATTGAAAGCCTTGAGAATTTGTTTGTGGTTTCCTCAAGGTGCAAGGAAAGAGTGAAGGACAGGGACTTAGCAAACACACTGGACGCTCTTGGTTTTCATCTCTAAACCAAGGAGATATTGCCAGCAGTTTTGTCAGGATTTTCATTTGTATAACCATCACACTTTAATACATGTAGTCAGTCACAGATGTGGCTCTGTTTACCAGTGGGTCCTTAAATGTTATTCCATGTTTTCATCAACAGGAGATGTTATTTTTTACAAAAGGAAGTTCCAAGGACTATTTTAAATGTTTTATAGTGCCCTGGGGTTTGCCAAGTACTCTTGTCGGATGTCGATTGATTCAATGGGGAAGGGGGTGGGGGGAAGTTGCCCCTGGAAGTGTCACCTATCATTCACCTCTCTCTATGAGAAACATCCATAAACATGGCTTGGGTTGTCTGAAGAGGAGGTGTTTGTATAATGTGGTTTGGCCCAGAACCCAGAGGCTTTTTTAAACACGTTATTCATGTTGTTGTATGTAAACCTGGAGGGGATGGTGATCGTTGAACTTCAGCAGGCGCCTCAAAACTTTAAGGGACTTTTTAACTTCAAACCAGAAGTGAGCTCGTCTTATAGTGTTTGGGGATTCCTTCCATACAAGTTACATATGTACATTACCTTTTGTCTTAAGTGATGCTTGAAGCTTTGCATGATGTGGATACTAGGAAGTAACTATAAATAATAAACTTGCGGGAACAACCATGTGTAAATTTCTTTTGGGAGGAGTGTTGGCTCTGAAAACAGTTCTTTTGTGGTCTCGACGTTTTAAACAGAATACTCTTTGGCGCTTTTGGCTTTTTAAAGTAGAATATAATGATTCACACAACTATCTCTCAAAATTGTGTGGTTTTCTCTTTACTTTGTGAACTCATATGATCCGTAATTTTGTGGAGTCCAAAATTTGGTTGTACCAAATGGCGGATCATATTAGTTCATGAAGTTAAAGGAAAACCAAACAGTTTCAAGGGATATTTGTGTGAATCATTATAACGCATTCTACTTTCAATATATCTTTCTAACCACGTTCATTTTATAACGAACCCTTTTTATAACCCAAAGGGCTCAATCCGAAGGCGTCACTTTAAAATGTGTTTTATACAATACTCAATACAAGCTATTTTACTTTAATTTGGGTTTTTGGGGTCAAGTTTTCTTCCAACAGATGGTTTCTGTATGAAATGTCCAGAGGGGGGCTAATAGAAATTTCATTATCTTCCCTTTTGATCTGCTTGCGTCTTGTTGTCAACACAGTGAGGTCAGCTACATGTCAATTGTATAAATTTTAGCACTTCAATAAGTACATATGAGGGAGTAATGCGTACACAAGCTGTAACTTCGGTTGTTTAGTTTGTAGATTTTTGTGCCAAATGACCTTTGTTAACCTATTAGCGATCAGCTTGATGGCAAGCAAAACAATGTATAAATCATTGTTACTCTTAAATTCCTGTATGACTACATAACTTAGTTTGTTTTTTGTTCACTTGACAGTTGAGCAAAATAAGATCAAAGTTGTTGTGAATTTAAGTTGCCTTTATAATCAGATCTTTGTCAGTTTCAAGTTTATCATCCAATATCTGTAATGTTAATATTTGTGAATAAAGAAATCTTCGCATGCTCAAAGGGGAGTAAAGGAAATTCCCAAGTCCTCAATAAGATGGTTTAGACAAAAACAAAATTATTGGCAACCATTCCCAAGACTGTGTAATGCATGTAAAAGAACCCAGTACATAAGAAGGGGTTCCGCCTCTATGTTTTCTGGTATGGTTGGCTGCAGATTGCGCCACCACAGCACCTTGTAAACCGTTACATGGTGCTATGTAAATAAATGGGTCTTCAATTTCGAACACAGCTCCTCATACCTTGTAGGAAAAAAATAATGAGCCTTTTGAGATGCCATAGTGTGTGATCATGTGCTATAGGCTATAAGAGTTGCATGTTGTCATTGTTAATTAGGATTCAATATTTTTTTCATTTTCTTGCTTTGTTTCTCTCTATAAAGTCTCTGTTGGAGACGCATGACAAGATAGCCTCCAGGGATCCCACGGTGATGCTAGGACCTGAAGAGCTAGAAGAAGACCAAGACTCTGAGATGGTTGAAGACGACGCTGTCAAGATTGTCCGCATCGATAAGACAAACGAACCACTGGTAAGGCTTTCGCTAAACCAAAAGTAGAACACTTTGATTGCTTTTGCTGAGCATTTTGCACAAAATGCAGTGCTCTCCCATGACAGTGGTCCACCGGTCAACTGTGTGTTTCACACCCCCCCCCCCATAATAACAAAAACAAAAACAAACTCCAAGGACCAGTATAAATTTGGTCTATTAGCGGTATGTCTGGCTTTTCCTCAGTGTTGATGCAATTTTGATTGTACGTGCAATTCTAGATGATGCAGAAGAAAAGTTTGGTGCTTTGTTCTTGTAAGGGCAGCTTTTCTTTTGTAAAAGGCACCTCGATGAGGAAATGTAAAATTTGGACTTGAATATTCCAAGGGGCACCAGGGCACTGACCAAAGGCATGGAGCTGATAGGGGACTTTTTGGAGGTTATATGGCAGCGTACATACTGCGTAACAGTCTGAGCAGGCGCACACGCTTCCGAGAACTACGGACTAACTTGTACCTGCCAGGTCTACTGCCGCCTAGCCTCTCCACAAAGTCTCCCATTGCCTCCCGTCGTGTGTATCAGGTCTGAGGAGAAACTCTCCCTTTGTGGAATTTCAAAAATGACGTTGATTCTTTTTTCTTTGGACAGGGTGCTACCATTCTGAATGATGGGGAGGCTATCCTGATCGGTAGAATAATCAAAGGTGGGATGGCCGAGCGGAGCGGTCTCCTTCATGAGGGCGATGAGATACTGGAGATCAATGGCCAGGACATCCGAGGCAAATCCGTCAATGAAATTTGTGATTTCATGGTAAGTGCAGTGTTTTCACTAAAAAAAGTGGTCTGTTGGCCAAATTCATTCTTTTAGTGCCCGCTTTTTGTTTGCGTTTTGAATATAAAATGCCCAGCTTTTTGAGTTTTTTCGAAATCATTGGGTTTTTTTTGTATAGGTTTTTCTCACCAAACAAAATATATCTTGCTGATTTGTGTTGCCTTGGTACATCTCTAAGTCAATAGTATTTCTTGAGTGATAAATGCCCTCTCGTAATAACATGTATATTATGGGTCGTACATATACAATTGATGACCCTTTTTGAGTACACAAAAAAGATTGTACATGTATGATAATGGAGCTTTTGGAGTACATAAAATAGATCTTACATGCACGACATTGCCACTGAAAGAGTCAAAACACCAATAGCAATCATGTGGTCTTCCGAGCTTTGTGAGGATTTCAGGTGGTTAGTGTGAAAAGTCATGTTAAGGCATTCCCTTCCTTTCTCTCTTATAATAAAAATAATAACTAATTCTTATATAGCGCATTTCACAATAACTTATCAATGCACTTTACGTTAGTGCCTGGTCATTGGCCAATAACATTCCTGTAATCTTTTTCAGCTCCCTGGGGAGTATACAGCCCCAGGCTGCGGCGGCGCTGCGAAGGCTTTTTCAAACACAATATCAACCTCTACCCTCACAGGTACCCATTTGTACCCCTGGGTGGAGAGAAGCAATTATAGTAAAGCATCTTGCTCAAGGACACAAGTGTCATGACGGGGATTCGCACCCACACCCCGATGAATTAACCACCAGAACTTGAATTCAATGCTCTAAGCCGCTCGGCCATGACACACCCCTCTTTCCATCTCTTTGACAGAGTACACTCTCAGGGTCCCTTACATTCCTGATGGTGCCCACTAAACAGCATCATATCAAGCAACTACCAAAGGACAACACGCTGGTAAGTTACTCAGACAAATAGTCCCTCGAACTTAAGGAGAAAGTATCCTTTTCTGGCTCTTGTTGGGGGTTTTGGCCATCCACTGAAACCACCTTTGCTTTTTAAATGTGTAACCACGATGTCTTCATCAGAGGTTGTTTTACAACAATGTTCTTACCCTTTACGGTGGGTGATTTTGGGGGTATGATAAGAACAGTAATACTTATCTTGTAGGGCACATATCCTAGTAGCTAGATCAAGGGGCGTTACAACATTATTATTGATCATCAGGCATACTTAGACCATTCCTCAAACTTTCTCATCTTTCTGGGGCGCACACAACCCCCAAGCTGCTTATAGGCACTACGAGGTGAATCCAACACAATACTGTCAAAGCCCTAGTAGGTTCCCAATTTATACACCTGTGTTAAGGGGAGCAATTATGGTTAAGTGCCTTGCTCAAGGACTCGAGTGTCATGACCGGGAATCGAACCCACACTCCGATGATCCAACCATCAGAACTTGAGTCCGATGCAGTAAACAGCTCGGCAATGACCTACCACATGCCAAATGGTATCAAATCAATCGGAATAGTTTGGACTAGGATTATAATGCGTAGCCTCATGCTAAGAGTGGGTGATCAAATTCAAGCAAAACCAGGAGAAAGCTTTTTAAGGATTTCAGGTGGTCGAGGGGTACAGATGTGAGAATGACACCTTCCTTGTGTCAAGTCACGCTAAAGCACTCCCTTCCCTCCTCTCTCCGTAGATGCATGTGAGGGCGCACTTCGACTACGACCCTGAGGATGACATGTACATACCGTGTCGTGAGCTGGGATTGTCGTTCCACAAGGGGGACATCCTGCACATCATCGCCCAGGATGATGCCAGCTGGTGGCAAGCATATCGGGAAGGTGAAGAGGATCAAACATTAGCGGGGCTCATACCCAGCAAAACCTTCCAGCAACAGTAAGTTTGGATTTTTTTATATTTATATGGAGGGGCTCCAAAGTCAAATTCGGTTTTGGAATGCACACAATAGATAGAGTCCTTATAAAAATGGAGAAAAGATTACAAGTCTCTCATGTTAAAATGCTGTAAAATGTCATTTTATTTGATACCCATTCAGAACGAAACTTGAAATATGACGTCATGGGACATAAAAACACATGCCACGCCAGTCAAAAGGTCACATTCAATGCCCCTTTGATTGAATATCATCAAAATTTAGGAACAAACTAAAAATTCTGTGTACAAAAATGTATGGACCTTATATTTGAAATGTGACGCCATCAAACGTTATTTGATATTGACAAATATTGCACTTGGAGGGTAACAAACACAGTGGTATTTTACTCTGTTTAAACCTGAGGTAGAGACTTCAAATCCCCCCCCCCCTCATTTTTATAAGGACTGTAGCAATTTAAAAATTAGTGGATCACAAAAAACTGAATATGTCCTGGGTTCCCCCCCTTTAACCCGCTTACTCTTGATACCGTTTCCATCAAGTTCTGCAACCAATTGAAACCATTCAACTTCAGGGGTTGTTTAAGGCGGCCCAACTGTGCACAGAGTTGAATGTGTATGGTATACACATTCAAATGGGGGACCTATAACAAAAGAGGACAATAGGGTCCCCTCCAGTTGGAGAGAGAGTGTACAAAACTGTAGGGAGCTGTTGCCAAAAAGTTGAAGTACAAACAAAAGAGGGACAATAGGAGGTCCCTGATTGTATTTGTTTACACACTTGTGTGTGTATAGCGTGTCGTGGCCGAGCGGTTAGAGCATCGGACTCAAGTTCTGGTGGCTGAGTCAACAGGGTGTGAGTTCGAATCCCAGTCATGACACTTGTGTCCTTGAGCAAGACACTTAACTATAATTGCTTCTCATCACCCAGGGGTAAATGGGTACCTGTGAGGGTAAAGATGGTTCATGTTTGATTTAGCTTAGTGCGCTACATATTTGGCAGCACAGGCTGTATACTCCCAAGGGAGCTGAGATGGTTTAAGGAATGAAATAAATGGCCCAGAGACCAGGGGTAATAACGTTGAAGCGCCATGAGCGTCACTGAGTGACGGATTTGAGCGCTATATAAGAAGCCACTATTATTATTATTATTATTATTACAACTGTGTTTCATTGACATAAAGTTATCATATTGCAGTTTGGCGTATCATTCAAAACCACAGTGGATGGTGTTGAATCGTCCGACAGTAGGAGGGTTAATTTCTGGTAACCAAGAACGTAATCACTTTTGCTGAGAAACCTGTAAACAAAGGTGTTACCCAATGAACCAGAAACACCAGCGTTAACCCCTACTCTTCCATGAGTACACAAGTGTTACATGTGGCCCAATTTCATGGCTCTGCTTACCGCGAAAATCTGTGCTTACGATGCCTCGAAAGCACACAATTCTATGGGCTGTAAGCGCAGGATTCCACGGTAAGCAGGGCCATGAAATTGGACCTTGATCTTCCCCAAGTTTTCTGGGTCGTTCTGTGTTTTTTGGAATATCTAGAACTGCTTGATATTTCCCTATGTTGACACTTTGCTGTTGAATGTAATCTTGGAGCATTCAGAGAATCGTTTATTTGAATCCATTTTTCTCTTTCTGTAGACGAGAAGCCATGAAGCAGACGATGCCCGATGACGACGAACCGAAGAAGAAATTACTCTGTGGCGGAAAATCCAAGAAGAAGAAGAAAAAGAAAAAGCTGTATAATGCCAACGGAAATGGTAAAACAATAAGTTATTATAAATCTTTTCACACTGACTCCATCTTTGTCATGTACCCTGTATGCAGTAACATTAATGAATACAGATCTCATCATATTAAGAAGGTGACAGACTAACTTGCCCTTCCAACCTCAGTTTACTAAGGCTGTGTTTGAATTAGCGGCTACAGCTGCAGCTAGATTTCCACATCATCATGCATTGAAGTATAGCACGTCCTAGCAACATCCTTAGCAACAGTCATAGCCATAGCTGTAGCCGCAAATTCGGATTCGGCCTTACATTGGTTTGAATGAGAGAAAACAAGATGGCCGCCGAAAAAGAGAAAGGCCCTTGGTGGAAGTAGACATGCTGTGTAAATTTCCACTTAGTTTTCATTTGTATTGTTGTCATTTAGCCTCTCGAGAAAGACTCTGCTAGGGTCGAAACGTCAGGCCACTTACTATTTTTTTCCTTTTACATAATTCTTGGCAAGCACAGATTTTCAAAAACATTTGGTTTACCTGGGAGGCGTTCCACTCTTGGGACCCTTTGCGCGACTGTTTATGAAATATACATCATGCTAACAGTGTTGACTGGAACGCGTTGTAATCAAAACCTGTGCGCTCGTTCACTTCAATCTGTCAGACCAATCATTTTGCAGAGTATCCATTATGATTATTCCGTGTGTTGGGCAATGTTCTGTTGTTTGCTCTTTCAAATAAAATATAATATTTTCATACTACTTACGCTCATCACATTTGTAAACAAGTACATTTGTACACAATGAACTCAAACTCTTTGCTACAATCTGATTTTTATTTATTTATTTATTTTTTTGAGGTATGGTTTAGCTCATACTAGTCTAATTGGCGTGGACGTTTGTCTATTATTTAAGTAATTTTTTTCAAGTTGGTGAACATATTGTAGCACTTCCTCAACACTGTTAACCGAATTTAGAAAAACATTGTAAATGCCTGAAGTTTGTGCCCAATGCATTTCCCTTTGAAAATTTGCACGCAAGTTGGCAAACGCCTGCATTGTTCACCAGAGTGGAATGCACCCCCAGTAAGCCTGCTGGCACCTCGGCACCTAGCATCCCTAGAAGTCTTCCATTATCTACATCTTGATCTTCTTCAATCTTCAAGTAGAGCACACACAGTTAACCTAGATTGTTTCGTTTCTTTTTCTGTCGTACAGATCACAACAGTGAGGAGATTCTGACGTATGAAGAAGTTGGTCTGTACAATCCCAACCCAGAGAAGAAGAGACCCATTGTGCTGATTGGACCACCCAAGGTTGGACGGCACGAACTCCGGCAAATATTGCTTGAGTCTAATGAGTGTTACGCAGCTGCTGTTCCCCGTAAGTATAATCACCCCCCCCACACACACACACCCAGGTACAGCACTCCTATACGTTAGAGGACACCTATTGTACTTTCTGTTGTTCCTGTATTGAAGCAATCCCCATTGGTTTTGTACACAAATGACTAGTGAGGACACCTGAAAACAAAGAACCGACTAGTGAGGACCTATTGTCCCTATTGTAAAATGTCCTCGGAGGGTTGGCAATACAAACACACACACACAACCTTACGGATCCGGTTTGTGGGGTACTGCTATTGTTGTTCTATTATTCCCTTTTCTAAAGAATTCCCTTGTGGGGCCCAATTGTTCCTATTGAAATCACCTTGTGGGGTCCATTGTTCCATTGTTAAAAATACCCCGTAAGTTGGCATGTGTAAGGGCACACACACACACACACAAGTGTGTAAACACCTCCAATCGGGGACCTCCTATTGTCCCTCTTTTGTTTGGACTTTTTGGCAACAGCTCCCATTGGTTTTGTACACAATTTCTAACTGGGGACCTTTACCCAACCGGGGACCCTATTGTCCTCTTTTGTTATAGGTCCCCAGTTTGAATGTGAAAACAAACTCACACACACACACCACCCATCACCTCCCCCCAGCCAGCCTTGATATTTCCAATGTTTTCCATGTTAACACGATATCCACATTTACCAAAACAAAAGCAGATTTCTGTTTGGGATCTTGCCCAGACATTTAACTGCTAAAGACTCAACTAGGTCTGGGTTTGTGGCTGAGCGGTCAAGCGCACGGACTCAAACTCTGGTGTTTTTGATCAGTGTAGTGTGGGCTCGAATCCCAGTCGTGACACTTGTGTCCTTAAGCAAGACGCCTTACCATTGTTGCTTGTTCTTCGGATGGGATGTAAAGCCGTAGGTCCTGTGTGTTGTGTCATGCACATAAAAGAGCCAAGTTACACCTGGCGCTAAGAGAATGGGTTTGCCTCGGTGTTTCTGGCAGTGGCTGCTGAATGCGCTGCAGCACCTTGTAAACCTTTATAAGGTGCTACATTAAACAGTCTCATAATTCATAAAAACTTCAAACCTGCCTTAAAAAGTGTTTCTCTTTGTCCTTGAGCACCTTATTGTTGGATATGTGCACTGTATAAGACTTTAACTTTATTATTATTTTTATTATTATAAAGTATTCATGAGTGATCAAAATTGAGTGATCTCTAAGGGTTAAGTTAATTCTTCTTTCCAGACACAAGTAGACCAAAGAAAGACCATGAAGTCCATGGTGTGGATTATTACTTCACCACAAGGCAACGCTTCGAGCAGGACATCTTGGCCGAGAAGTTTGTTGAGCATGGCGAGTACGAGAAGAATGTCTATGGCACTAGCCTGGAGGCCATACAAGCTGTTGTCAATGCTTCCAAGATCTGTGTCTTAAATCTCCATCCCCAGGTAGGTTGAGTGAATGGCTGGCCAGGCTATGCTTGCAACTAAACTGTTGCTTTTTACAGAATTGTGAGAAAACAAGTAATCAAGTTGACCTTGCCGAGGTTTGACTCAATGGTCATTAATAACCCTGCTGCCATCTTGGTCTTGTTCCCTGTCTGCACTAACATTAACTAGTTTGCGCCGGCTATTTCAAAATTTTTACTGTACTACCCATGGTATTATTTTTCAGTCAAAAATCTGAATAGTAAATTTTGAGGTGGTGTTGAAATGAAATCATTGCTGAATGGAGAAAGCAAACATTGAGGTCTTTGCACTGGGACTGATAGTTTCCTTTTGAGGAAAATTTGCACTGAAGCCCCGTCGGTCCTGTCAGCCGTAAACCATCATCGACAATCGCCCACAGGATGCTGGGATCTTGCACTTGTGTCGGTACTGAGAAAAGTGGAAGCAAATCAGGTCGCCATTCCGCTCATCAAAATCCTGGTATTGACCCCTTGCACAACCCAGAGCGCACTTACATGCATCTATCATGTCAGCCATTTTGTGAGTCAAAATGTACACAAAGGAATTGTGGAAATAGTAGATGCACATTTTGCTGAGTCCCATTCCGTGTTGTGCGAGAGGTCAATATCAGACAGAGGAGCAAAGGTCTAGAATGAGGGACTACACAGATATCCCTGTAGTTTGTCCGTTATTCCAGCGCCTTTTGTTCAATTCAATTCAGTTTAGAAACACATTTATTTCCATACTTCTATGAAAAATAACGACAAGTACATGTATTTTTGGAGTAAAGCAAAAATAACAATGAGTAGCAAAAAGCAGCCATCTAAGCCTGAAACTCTAGTGCCCACTCCACAGAAAACTTCCCAAGTGAGTCAAAATCGCACTCACACTCAGGCAACCCGGACATGCATTTACTCAATCTTCGAGTGTGTGTCCTTGAAATCTGTGCATGGTAACACAGCATCCTGCTTTGAGTAGTGACACAGAAACTACAGATAGTCTGATAGTCACCAAACACCTTTCTATTCCTGTCAGAAAAAAGTTAGGAGCTGCATGCAGCCTTTTCATTTTATTCACCAAACTAGAGGAGGTTTTGAAAGGGAGGTGACTCCTGCAAACAAACAAAGTTAGTCTGGTTACCTCAATGAGTACACTGGAGAGTTATTGTGTATTGGTTGGTTGCAGTCTCTTCACCACTTAGAAATATGCACACCAACAAAATTAGATGCGTATGATGCCCTTGTATTCAGGGAACAAGACTTAAGATGGCAAAGTCATGAAAAAAGCCCATACGCTGGAGAGTTTTTAAAGCTGAAGGCCATGTCACACGAGGCAATTTACAGGCAACCAGTTCCAAGAAGAAAATTCAGCCACATTTCAGTTCTCTCATTATTTCAGCTAGAAGAATGTCCCTTGTGCTGCCAAAGTGTTCCTTTTGCATACAGTGCAGTTGGTTGACTCCGGAATGCCTGAAAAATTGCCTCGTGTTGCCTTGATGCATTAATGCGGATGATTTAACCTTAGCTGAAAAAAGCAAGCAAGCATTGAGACAAAATCAACATTAACAAAAAACATAAATGCCTGAATTAATCTAGGAAATTTAGTGCATAATTCAATACTTTCATTTCTAACATATTTAGACAAATCGTTGTGTGGTATTTCTCTTCTTTTCAAATTTCCAAGTTTTTTTTTTTTCTCGGCTTTAGCTTTGGGTTGTGTACCAGGCAATTAACAACTTACATATGGCTTGGTTGGTTGGTTCTGTAGTGAATTTGTAGGCTGTTTGTACTGTGTACTGCGTTAAATGTTTAGTGGTTACACATCATTCAGGCGTGGATTTACAAAAGGGGTTTTTAAAAAGTTAAGATCAAATAAGCCTCCTTGTCCCAGAGTTTTAATTTTGTTTCAATAAAAATTAACAAATTATTTTGTGTGTTTATTATAAAAGCTAAAACTCATTTCATAAAAAATTTTCAGATTTTGTATAGATATAATTTAAAACAAAGATTTGATTTAAGAAAAATATATGTTCTTTGTTTAATGTGTTTCTCGTTACTACATGTGCGATACTTGCACACTCTATAGTATAAAAACTTGCCCTAAAGTTGCTTGTTTGGAACCCTGTAGTGTCATAACCTTGCACTAAGGAATACCCGTTTTAAGCCCAATAGAATGACCAAAGACCTTTACTTACCCATTAAGAAACCCAGTCATTTGACTACCAACCCTAAGTTTCTCATTTCAAACTAACCCTGTATGTAGGTTACCAGTTGCAAACCACTGTAGTATCACTATACTAATCTTAGATTACCAGTGAATGAGTAGAACTATTTAACTAACTGGCACTTTCCATTCTCCCCCCCAATCGTACCGTAGGCGGAGGAGTTCAAGCATGGCATGCGTAAAGCAAGAACATTCCTGAGGGTGTGTTTAACAGCTCTTTGAATATTCAATGCTTTGTTCACCCTGCCTTGCATAAGAATAGTAATCATTTGCATGAAAATGTGTTTAACAACTGTTCAATATTCAGTACTTTGCCCACCCTGCTTTGCAAAAACATTCTCTTGCATAAGAGTGTGTTTAACAACTCTTGAATATTCAACACCTTGCTTAACCGGCCTTGCACAAAGAAACCCTTTGCATGATAGTGTGTTTCACTTTGAATATTCAACACTTTGCTTGCCCTGCTTTGCATAACTGCTTTGCATAACAACCGCTTTCATGGTGGTGTTTAACAGCTCAACACATCCTGTTTTATAAAGCAATCCTTCTGCCCAAACTGATGTTCGTATTTGCATGAATCAGTTGAATTGTGATTGTTTTGTGAGTTTGTGTGTCGTCGCCGTTATTGTATTATTTTTTAAATTTTCTGTCATTATCACATGAACATGGATGCAGTGAAACAAATCTCCAAAATTGTCGGAATCTTAACCGTGAACAAGACCCACACAGTCATGAGGGTCGGAGTTCAAAGTACCTGAAACCATAAAGGCAGTATGTCTTGAGCTTCTTTATGCGTTCTTTATTCGTTCACTATATTATTAGAACCATGTATTTATAAATGCTGGTCAACTTCAATCTGTTTATTTTAACTTCAAAAGTTGCTGGCCTAATAATCAAATCAAAAACAAATGTAAACAACAAGAGACTGTTCAAAACTTGATACTTTAATAGAGTCATTCAGAATTCAGTTCTTGATATTATGTTTCTTGCTGCTTAGAAACAGTGTGGAAATGTGTTTTTATTGAAGTGGTAAACAGTGCGACTCGGACAACAGTATAGACATTTCTCTCTTTGTTTTTATCTTCTTATCAAGCTGTAACTATTTGGTGTGTTTTTTTATTTATTCACCCGTCCACTGGCTAAACATTTCACTGATTGTATTGATCCCTTGTAGTGTATACTTTCCTACATAGATCTATGCATGTAGCCCAAAGGTGTGGGCTCTTTTTCTAGATTCTTCAGCCTCAAAATGCATTTCTATTTCATGTTCAGTCATTGCATGATTTGTTTTCACATAAACAGGATTGGAATTTGCAATAATTGTAACTACGTACATTATGGTCTATTTATCAATTGTGTTGGACTTTCCATGTTTCGTTGTGTGCAAATAAATTTTTCCAGTGTGCCCTGTATTACCCCTTATTTGATTTTTTTAAAAATTCATCCAATCACAGGCTAAACCCTTCACTCTCATGGCTTACCATGTTCAAAATTACAAATTACAGTGGTATACACACTGAAAAGTCTGTTAAAACCACAATGAAAATCACTAAGAATCACAATCAAAATCAGTTAGAATTGCACTCAAAATCACCCAGATTCACAATCATAATCACTTAGAATCACAATCAAAATCAGTTAGAATTGCACTCAAAATCACCCAGATTCACAATCTTAATCACTTAGAATCACTATCAAAATCACTTAGAATCACTTGGAATCACAATAAAAAAAATCACCTAGATTCCTATCAAAATCACTTAGAATCACAATCAAAATCACTTAGAATCACTTGGAATCACAATAAAAAAAATCACCTAGATTCCTATCAAAATCACTTAGAATCACAATCAAAATCACTTAGAATTATGATCAAAATCACTTATAACCCTCTGTCAGCTAGAATCCAATTTGGAATTAGTCAGAATCTAAGTTCCCAGCCAAAAATAATAGCTAGAATCAAAATCAAGGTTAAAGGTACAATCTAAATCACTAAGCATCACATGCAAAATCAGTCAAAATCACAGTCGGTTAAAAATGGTGGCACCCTGCCCTTTCCTAAACAACATTGGCTTTACCTGTTCTCATTTTCCGTTGCTGTGAGGTTTGCTGTGAGGTTTCATGTGAGGTTTGCTGTGGTCTCTCTATCCAAACCCCTGATTATATTGATTGTGGTTTCACTCGTTTTTGCCCTTTTTTCCCCTTTGCAGTCTCTAAAAGTGCTGAAGAATTCTGACCTGAGGCCTTACTTCATATTTATCTGTCCACCGTCGCTTGACCGTCTCAGACAGCAACGAACAGAGGCTGGTGAACTGCTGAAGGTAAAGTTTGAATCAGGGCAGGGATGGCTTCTTTGAATCCTATGCTGAAGTCAGTGGCTGAAATGTTGTCTTGAATACAATACATGGTGGTAGTTATGGTGGGAGAGCATTTAGGTGGTCTAGTATCCAGACACTTCAAGTTCAAACAGCGGTGTAGCCAGGACTTGTTCAAAACCTATATCAAAACCAACCCGTATCGAAACCAATCCATATCAAAACCAACCCGTATAAAAACCTACCCGTATCGAATCCAACCCATATCAAAACCAACCCGTATCAAAACCTACCCATATCAAAACAACCCGTAACTTACTCATATCAAAACCTACCCATATCAAAACCCACTTATATCAAAACCTACCCATATCAAAACCAACCCGTATCAAAAATTACCCAAATCAAAACCTACTTATATGAAAACCTACCCAAATTAAAATCTACCCAAATCAAAACCTACCCATATCAAAACCCACCCATATCAAAACCCACCCATATCAAACCCATATCAAAACTCACCCATATCAAAACCCACCCATATCAAAACCAACCCATATCAAAACCAACCCATATCAAAACCAACCCATATCAAAACCCACCCATATCAAAACCCACCCATATCAAAAATCCACCCATATCAAAACCAACCCATATCAAAACCAACCCATATCAAAACCTACCCATATCAAAACCCACACACATCAAAACCCACCCACATCAAAACCCACCCACATCAAAACCCACCCACATCAAAACCCACCCACATCAAAACCCACCCACATCAAAACCCACCCACATCAAAACCCACCCACATCAAAACCCACCCATATCGAAACCCACCCATATCGAAACCAACCCATTTCGAAACCTACCCATATCAAAACCTACCCATATCAAAACCAACCCGTATCAAAACCTACCCGTATCAAAACCAACCCATATCAAAACCTACTCATATCAAAACCTACCCATATCAAAACCTACTCATATCAAAACCTACCCATATCAAAACCTACTCATATCAAAACCTACCCATATCAAAACCTACTCATATCAAAACCAACCCAATACCCGACACCATGCAAGCTTGAGTTCTTACTTGCATCTTTGCTTGATACCTTTGCAGGAAGATGAGTTACGAGAGATTATTGAGATGGGGCGTGCGATGGAAGACTCCTACGGCCACTACTTTGATTACGTCATCATCCATTACGACCACGAGAGAGCGTATTCAGAACTCTTACAAGAGATTAACAGAATACAACATGAGCCGCAGTGGGTTCCCCTGACGTGGCTCAACAGCTAGGGGCGTTGAAGGACGTTTTGTATTTTTAATAGCGGAGAAAGTTTAGACTCAGTGGTTCGCATCGTGGCCTGCCTTTATGTGACATCGCCCCTCAATTTTGATCATAACGAAGGGCGAGACGAACATCCGACACCGTACCTTGCCAAAGAAGACACCTTAGAGTGGTGAAGCAGGACGAGGTTGTTCTGGAGCTTCAAGATTGTCAAATATCCTTCAACAGGGAAAAAGGAAACGTTTTGGAGCGTGTGTGTGATGAAGAGCTTGTCTGAAACATGCCAATAGAGGGCGGCTTCCTTGGGATGGATCGCTGAATTTAAAATGGCCGACTCATAGACGGTATCATTAGCAAAAATGGGTCAACTAAAGAAAGCAACAAAGCATGTTAAACACAGACTAAAATGATTCCATTTTCTTGAATTGTAAACATGACAAAATAAAACAGAATGTGAAACAAATAACATTCCTAGCCAGTGGGTCAGTGCACAAATAAACTCTTTTAAGTTCTGTTGTAAACCCCAGAAAGGAGAAAAAAACAATCCAGTTTGTGTGTTCCTTAACCTTAAAGTGTTCGTACTCGAGTTGTTATTGACCTGAGTGACCTTTTAGGAATTGACACAACGTATTCTGAATTTTGTAAGCAACAGTTTCAGTCAACCCTCCTACTCTCTGACCATTCAATATCATCCATTGTGGTTTTGATGGATGGATCAACTATGCCAGCTTGCAGTATGGTATGTGGTGAATGAATCGACACAGTACACAGTTAGCAACCCTACACAACCCGTTCAGTCGAAGGTTTTCAAATGGTTGGTCAACTCGTTGAAAAATGTCACCATGAGTAGGAGGGTAAACACTGTTCTGAATTCAGTCCAGCTTTGAAGTATTTCTTTATTTTGTTGGGGTAAGGCAAATAGATACAGATGAAGAAAAAAACCCAGAAGAAGGTCGGAATGTTGTATCCAGAAACGGATAAAAAAAAGAAAAGAACCAAAAGTGTCTTCCATTTTCAGTGCTGCTTCATTAGCAAGCAACCCAGTGGGTATAATTCAATGTGATGGTTTAGATATTGTATTCACAGCCAGTAGCTTCATTTACAAAGTGTTAACAAAAATGTGTTTATCAAGTAAGAAACCACAAAGGAAAAACAATTTGTTTAAACAAATAATTAGCCTAATTGTCTCATTAAGACTACTCTCTCAGCAGTCTCAGCAGTCTCTACCTGGTGATTTGTGTCGAAAGGAGGCCCCATGTGTTTGTTTTAAGGGACCATCCAAAGTTTTCAACATTTTTATGGTTAATGCAAAGAGTGCAACAGTGGGGTCAGGGGTCAGAGGCTATGTACGACTTAATATAGGTGCTTGAAAATGTTGAGATTTCTCTAAAGTTAGAATCATCAGAGGAAAACACATTTGGAAACAAAAAGTGCACTTGAAAATCGCGCAAGCAATCATTTGGTTTAGTTGTGTTTGGAAGTTGGGGGGGGGGTGCTAATACACAATGATACTGAAATGAACCAAAATTGTTGAGAAGTTTTACGTTGGGGGGAGTGGGTCTTCAAAAGTGTTACTCTCTGCATGACCTTTAAAATGTTGAAATCTTCTGGACCACCCCTTTTTAAAAGTGATTGGTAACATTTGTGAGGAAGGAATTCAAGCACTCATCGAAAAGCACGGCACAAAAGCAGACAGTACTGGAGATGAAACGGACAAGTGTTTTTTATTCTCACGACAACAGAAACTTTTTTAAAACGGTTTTCCTACGCTGTTGCTTTTTTAGCTGCACAGCCAATCCCTCGATTGGCTGACGCCAAGAGGTCACTCTAACCAAAGACAATCATTTGACCTTTGCATTGTGTGCGTGCCATTCTCCTTGTTCGCATCCGAACCGGTTATTTCTGAGGGCAAACAAAACAATGAGGTCCACAACATGTATCGCAAAAACATTAATCCCTGTACACTTGTAATTTTGATTTCACCACCAGCAGAAGTAGGACATCTATATTTTAAAAAATGTGTATTATAAAGGTATTAACGAATCTATCCGACCAAATGTTATAGTACACTGTCAATCTCATTCCAACAGGTCCTGATTTGATTCAGTTGTAAATGTAGCATTGTCACTCATTTGTAGTTATTACAGTTAAGTTATTATATACTATGTTTAAATTAATTAAGTACCCGATTTTGTTTTACAATGGATGTAATTAATTTGTAGTGACACCTTATACCAATTCTTCAATTGTTCTCCAACATTCTTAACTACCAGCCTCTCAAGTTGTTGTTGTTTTGGTTTTTTTTTTTTTCAAACAAAATTCTTCTGTTGTTATTTTATTTAATAATGAATAATACCCAATTGTGTATACACATGTATATATATATACGTCTGGTCAGGCCTAATTTTTTGTTTTTGAGTGTACATAGATTATTGCAACTCATCAGTCAATTTCTTTTTCTTCTGATACTTTATTTGTTGTATATTATTATTTTTTGGAAATACCAATCTTGAATAAGTCACAAGAAGTTATCACTTGAGAACATACAGTTCATAATGATGCTTATTCATCACATTTTTTTTTTTAAATGATATTTTAGTTTGCTAAGAGCTGCACTCGGAATTTGTTCAACACGGTGCTAAAACATAAACATCACACCCCAGAAAAAAAACAGAAACACAATGAGCTTTGATGTGAATTATAAATTAAATCAGAAATTACTATTTTTATTATTATTATTTTTTTTTTACTACCTCATGATGTGTTAGAATCCAATTGCCTGAAACAAATTCGTAATTTTGTTTTTTCTTTGAAGTATAAGTAAATTTATATCCGTTGCCGTTTCATTTGTGGCTTGGTATTTGGACACAGTGAAAGACCGATTCCCCCAAGACAACTATCTATGATTACAAAGTCTTGTCAGCAAAACAACTGACTTCTTTTTCTTTCTTGCTTTTGTTGTTGTTGTTGGTTGTCTTAAATGATCTACTGTTGATTTAACATAAGTTGTTTTCATTGTCTTCCAGTGCCTTAACAAAGTTATTTTAAAAAATGGACAGTTTGGCTGTTGAAAAAGACTCTGCTCGGGTCAACAAGGCATGTACTCCTTTTGCAACAACAAAAATACTTGCCCTGACACTCTGTGCATGTAGTCATGATCTAGAAATAGCTTGCATTCCTTGTGTACGAGCTCAACATTTTTTTTATTTTTTAGCAACGCCTTTCATTACAAATTTGAACCGTTCCCAGTCAATTGTACACACACACTACTTTTCATTGAATGTATGTATTTGTACATTATTACCAGGTGCTAATTCCTACAGTTTGGCGTTTTTTTTTCTACAATAATTATCCATTAAAGAACATATAGGTAAAGCAACCTTTAAATTGGGCTTATATTCATAGAGTAATTTTTGTCAATATCACTGATTTTGCATCTGCCGCTTTAAAGGTGATATCTTTTGATTATTATTTTTTTTTCGGGAACAAGTTTTGCGGGGACAAATCAAGTTTTGACCTTTGACCTTGGGCTCTAAACATTAAAGGTAAAGGTAATGTAGGACTTGTACCTTGCAGGGCGAATCTTCATTGAGCTGTTGAACAGAAAATGTTAGCAAGCTAATTTGGGGGGCATTAGCTGGGTACCAGTCACAACACTCTAGACTACATACATTTTGGGCTTGTTACCTAAAAAGCAAGACTTAGACAGTTTTGTGCTTACTGGGTAAATGTGGCCCAGAGCTTATTATATAATTGCCCATTTTAATAGGTGATAATTGTCACCTTGGATGAATTGGATTCTTCCGGGAATGTGTAAATAGTATGGCACCCTTAAGGCTTCAGACACCATCTGTTCCTAGAATGCTCTGATGAGTTCTGTGGGACTGTAAGATAACATCAACATGTCCAGATGTATTTTGTCAATGTAGTATTCAATCTGATATTCAAAGTATGTCAGTGTGGCAACTCAAGATGAGAAGATTCTGTCTGCAACCAACGGGGAGTGGTCACATGATTGAGACACGTTTGATTCCAATCGGATTAAAAATTGATTTGTCGTTTTTTTTTTTCATGATTTCAGGATATTCTCAAAACCTCCTTAAGCATTGTAATTTTGTTGTTGTCGTAAGAAGTGAAGCAGTGTTTTGTATTTCTGGTGATGGCACAGAGTCTGTAAACCCAAATTGTAACATTATGGGAGGTTCTTGGTCCAGAATAAGGGGGAACTAAGGGCTGAAGCCATCACAATTTTCAAATTTCGTCGTGTGCCCAGAAAAAAAGGCGTGAGGCTCCAGGCCATTCTTCCAGGCACACAAAGTACCTTTTCCAGAAACAGAAGGCTGTAGTAAGCAATAAAATGGCAAATCTAATCTTTGAAGATGTGAGCTGCTTAAGCAGGCAGTAGTCCTTAACAGTTTGGTGCTCAGCAAAAGCAAGCAGGATACCGGTCATAAATAGTGCGTGTGACATGGTACTTTGGCTGGTAACCTTACACTGGTAAGCAAAACTGTTTTGTGCAGCTTCTATGAAATTGGGCCTGATGTTCAAGGTAAATTCTAAGAGGATTGTAACCCATTGAACTGGATTGTTCATATCTCACTCCTGAAAACAACTATCTGAATTTGTAGTTCTGATTTCTTGTCACTAGTGAAATGTTTTAACTGAAGTCAGCCGGGTAAAGTTATAAGACAGCATGGCATGAATCTTTTTTTGATATTTTTCATTCCTGGTTTTTTTTTTTCATTACAAAGGATGGTGCATCTTTATACTCCCCTACTCATCAGAAAACATTATGTTGTGTCCGCAGCAGAAGGCAGAATGGAATTGTTAAAAGTTAAATTCTGCAAGACATGTTTGTAATGCTACCCTACACTCATGTGTGATAAGTGTGATCAGTGTTTCTTGAGCCATGCAGAAAAAAAAACCCCAAAACCCGGAGGCATACTATTCAGGTGGGATTCGAACCCCCCTGACCCTACATTCTGTAAGAGCTATCCACTATTTGTCACCCAATTTGTAGTCACAGTGGTTTATAGTGGAGTAGTCAAGTTACATGAAAATGCTCATGACACCCTTCTTAATTAATAATCCGTTCTAAATCCGCCTTGCTTAGAGGAGTGGATGCTCTACCATGATACCATGATAGCATCATGGAAGGTTTAGAAGCAAAGCGGTCATAATTCGTAAATCGGTTGCTTTTTTTTGGAGTAGCCAGTGTATTGCTTTCAACCTTCTGCTTGGACAAAATGTTGCTCTTTGCATTCTTGGCAGAAGATGGAGAGCCTTACGTCTTTCTGCCAGGCACCAAATGATGTATTATATGCAAATTAAAATCAGAAACTTGTTTTTGAAATCGGCTTCAATTCATTGCCTGTTCTTCAAAGAGGAGAGCATGTCGTTTGGAAACTGTTCTCGATTTGTATCAACTTTACATGAAATTAATTTCTGAAAACTTCACCGAGAGAGAGAGAGATGTCAAGGCCTTTATAGATGTTTTATTTAAATTTATTTATTTTTAATTAAGACAAAACTGTTATGAATTCCCTGCACCTCAATGTATTCCATCTCAATTTCAAAAATGTATAGAAATATGTGTATAACTAGTTAATTCATTCCAATGTCTCAAATTCCCCAAATGACAGATGGAGACTTTTAAATGAACAGTATTCTGCTTGAGTAATTTTTATGCTATTGAAATATTAAAACCATTTCACTAATGTCGGGCTAAGCAAAATTGGCGTATATTTGTAAATAATGTTTTCTGGGAAGATTCGTATTGTATTTTACCAAATTATTCATATAATATTTCATACTCTGTACTTCAGAGTTGGTCTGAGACTGTAGATTGTTATTGAGAAATTTGAAGAAATGTATGCGCTATGAAGAAGAGGAAAAAAAACCCTATTTTTAAGGATGGAAGTTTTGTACCAATGACATATATCGGTATTGAAAGAGGCAGAGATTCAAGTGTTACTAATTTGTCATGTTTATTTACGGTTTTTGGTTCACGTTAGCATTTATAGAAATGTTCATGATGTTTTAGGTGCATCAATTTGGATGTTCTCATTTTATACCAATAAACCAGTGCAGGCATTTTTTGATTACCTTGTTGTAAAAGGTTTCGATTCTGTTATTGTTTGTGGGCATTTTCTGGATGTTGTGCTACATGTACATGTACATGTAGAACACTGCAGCCTGTAATATTCTGCAGAATGTGTTGTTTGTAATACTCTGCAGAATGTGTACGTTGTATTTTCCTGCAGAATGTGTTGTTTGTAACGTTCTGCAGAATGTGTTAATTGTAATATTCTGCAGAATTTGTTGCTTTTAATTGTCTGTGCTTGTTAGGTGTCTGAACATTGTGTTGTGTAAAAATTCTACAAAATGTGTTTTTATAAATTCTGAGGATTGTGTCATTTTTTAAGTTCTGCAGAATGTCTTGCGTGTAAAATTGTGCAATATGTCTAGCTGGAAAACAATCTTTAGACTGTTTGTACTGAAGAAATTGGAGATAACAACCTTATAATATTTCTGCCAATTTTACAACAAACATTTGTTCAGGTCAAGTTGGGTTAGTCCAAGATATTTGAATGGCTGACCAAAGGGGTGTCTTTGATGTCATTAGTTGCCCATCTCCAGGAACACAGTTGATTTGTTGCCCGGGTTTTTCTCAGTTTACATTTTGATAATACGTGGCTCTTGTTGTTTGCACTCATTTGTAATGGCTGTTCTAATGCTGGGTGTGTGGGTAGGTATACACATTCAAACTGGGGACCTATAACAAAAGGAACAATAGGACCACAGTTGCTATCACAAAGGAAATATTGTGGTCCATGGTTGCTATCACAAAGGGTTGAACAAAGGAGGGTCCACGATTGCCAGTGTTTACACATGTGGGCTTACGGGAGCACCCTTTTTGGGGTCTTTTCAACAATGGACCAATGGACCCCACAAGAGAATTCTTTGTTCAAACTGGACCCCACAAGAGAATTCTTTAGAAAAGGGAATAATAGAACAACAATAGCAGGACCCCACAAACCCTATCCGTAAGGTTGTGTGTGTGTGTGTGTTGGAGTTGAGAAATTTCAGACTTTTGTCTGAGTTCAGACTTCTTGATGATTGTCTGGTGAAAAAGTAGCTGTTTTTTTCTTTCAGAGGTATAGAAATCTTTGTGATTGACCTACATCTCTAGCACTGAGGATACTTTTGCTCCTTTAATTATGTAACTGAAGGGTTTATCAAGAGGTTAAAATGTCACCATTTCAACATACCTGTTTACATTTGGATCTTAGTTTTAGATTTTTTTTGTCAGAAATGACTCTCACCCTTGGTGTATATAATCTTAAACAAAATTTCCCTCTGACATGATTATTGCAAATGCATCCTTAAAGGAAGAGTATACCTTTTGGTAATATCTCCAATATTTAATGACCATAAAAACTTACTTGGTAAGAAGCACTGCAGCTATTGATAATGTATACCATTTTGAGAAATGATTCACTTCAAAGGAATGTCGTTTTAGAGAGAGGGTTTAAAACTCATTTCAATCTGAGAAACGTTTCTGCATGAGACGCTTCTTAGATTGTGTATTTCAATTACGGATTATTCTTCCTGCATGGACAAAACCTTTCTGGAGTTTCGGCAATATCTTAAAAGCGCTACCACCTTTTGAAATGAAATATTCACAGGTTAGTTTTATTGTGTATATCTACATTTATATAGGATTGAAACAATCAAACGGTTAAAAAAAAACAAAGGTATACTTTGCCTTTAAGTGTAATTTTACCACCAATAGAGAGATAGATCTCAGTGGATGATCGTATCAAATTTGACCTGTATACAATTTTATTTAAAAAGATGAATATCAATGTACAAGAATCCTAGATCGAAGACTGGTGTTTTAATTATGTATTGTTGAACTTGTCTGTGCATAAGTCACTGCCATTCATATGAAATGTATAATGACACTACTGCGGGACTTCCTAGCGGGAGGCCTCCATATAAAAATTATGCAGTCAAACATCAAGGCGTGGGCAACGTCTCAAATTCCACATTCCATATCAGAAATTTCAATCTGAACTGCTGGTTAAAAATAAATTTCCTTTCATTGTTCATGATGTACACGGGATAGTTTAGAATTGAGGAGAGCGTGTAGCTATGCCCACCATAATTTCACCTCCCTCACTATTAATTTTAGGTCCTGTACATAAATTTTAATATACACATGTAAACTGAATTCTGATTGCATGTAAGGCACTCGATGGATGGCCTTGGAGTTCATGGAACAAATTTGTAAAGTTCTCTCAATATAATTATTCGTGGGTAGATACTTTACCTTTCTCTTGATAAAAAAAAGAAGACAATCTGGACTTCGCCATCAATAGAGCAAAATTACATCTGGGTTCAAATTAACTTACGACAGCATTTACTGTGGCATCTTTTGTCAAATTTGAACGAAGAGTTACATGTACATTTTCAGACAGAAATTCCTTGTGTGAGGGGAACTGCATGCCTAATGTCCTACCAAGAATTATGTTTAAAGATCATTTTGGGGCAAAACACATGCCTACTCACATTACATAGTCAACAGGAATCAAATTTGTTATTCTCAATGATTTTTGTGACTACATTTGCGGACTTTTTGCTGTTGACCCAATTATTCTGGCGTCATCACATGATAAATGGAAGTCATTTTCCCTCATGTTACTGTGTGATAGGCGGCGCACTGTAGATAGCATGCTCCAGACCTTTACATGTATTTTGACCCCCAAAATGGCAACTCATGGGCAGACGGTAGCGGCATATGACGTCAGTCTAGACTGTTTTAAGAGGAATATCAGCACCTTCACCTCTCCTGAGTTATTTTCATCTTAAATGTTTTCTTCTTGTAGCCCCTTACCAAGAGTGGCTTGTAGTTTTGTTGGGGGCGAGCTTGTTTAAGGCCTGTGGTAAACGTCGCAATTTTGCTGTGTCAAATGATTTTCGCACGGTAAGAGTTCGGCACTTAAATCAAATAGGTGACAAACATCGAATTTAGTAAAATAGTTTGCCGACGCGGGAGAAAATTGCAAAAGAGCTATGTTTCATAATGGCAACTCGAGCTGACACTCGTAGTTTATTTTTTTAATAATGACAAAATAATTGTTCCCAAGCTTAAATGTCGTCATTACTATTACAACCACTGATGAGTGGCGTTCATCGTATTTTTTATTTTAAAGTGACAAACAAAATCGATTTATAATTCCGAAATTTACAGAATATTATGTTTGTTCAGTGTTTCCCATTCCCTCTGTATCAGCTACAATACGGACAAGGAGAGTGTTCACATTAAGAACAATACACATAAAACACATTTCAAAAGCTTTGCCCATGCTTATTCCCAAAGAGCATTGCCCAACTGAGAATTCAATTCGATTCGACACGGCAAGAGCGCGACGTTTGTCACCATGCCGTGCAACTACCGTGTAGCACGGCAGAGCTTGCCATGCTGAGCTTGCCGTGCTACACGGCAGTGTCAAAATTAAATCAAAAGTTTGCGCTAAACGGCGCTCTTTTGTAGAATTTAATTCAAAATGTTTTTATTATGTGAGTTCGACACGGCAAAAGTGCGATGCTTAGCGCAGGCCTAAGTTTTAATTAATTTTTTGCTTTTCCCTACACTGATACTCAGTGCCCCCCCCCCCCCCCCCCCCGAGTCCTAGGGGGGAAAATCCACAGACATTGACTACTTCACAGTAGTGACAAAGTTTGGTGACTAACTAGTTGGTGACAAAGTTTGGTTACTGACTAGTTAGTGACAAGGTTTGGTTACTAACTAGTTAGTGACAAAGTTTGGTTACTAACTAGTTAGTGACAAGGTTTGGTTACTAACTAGTTAGTGACAAAATCTGGTTACTAACTAGACCAGTAGGCACGTCTTTCCACGGCTATCGTACTTGTTCCCACGAAGTAGTACTATTCTCGGTTGGGGATTCGAACCCACAACCCCACATTTCAGAGCAGTTTGAATCCTGTAAATAGCAGCGGGTTCAACAGCAATTTAATTGTGGAATTGTCGCTACAATTTTTCACTGAGAGTTACTTTTTCATAGATTGTGAATAAAAGAAGGATTCAAAACATGTCAAGTGCCATGGATATTAAATAAAGACATGTTCTTTGATCTGACAATGCTGTGATATGCAAATGTAGCTATCACATGTCACTTTCATAGAGCTAGTACACACAAATTTGTACAACTCAGAAAATTGTTGCCAAGCCAAAGCAGGTAACCGACTAAAGTGCCAAGTGATGTTTACTGATGGTGACTGCCACTGGTTCCCTGCTCATTCTGATCAGCAAGCACATTATATGTGTTAGTGTTTAGAAGCTCTTTGAAAAAATTAGGACATGTGGTAATTCCTTCTATTCAAAAGGTAAGCAACCAGACAGTACACAAATATTCTTCTTGTATAGGAATTTATTGTTAACCTTCCCCAAAATAATTAAACACCCTTAAACTCAAAGTATCTACACATAACCTTCAGAAGAAAAAGAAAATGTTTGCACATCCAATGTGCAGTAGATACATAATACATATACAAGCATGTTTTACACAAAGTCATATACTTCTGTTTTGGTTATTTTTTTTCTCTTTATCCATTTTGTTTAACTCTGTTTTTAAAAAATAATTACTTTCAAGATTAAATTTTATGAAAAATAGTTGATTAGATTACACTGCTAGAGATACTGAATGACAATCAGCTGACATTGAGAATACAGGCTGCTCTGCCTCTTGGCATAAGTTCCCCCAAGTACACTAGCTTTTTATACAATGTGTCCCCCACAAAATATACCTTCAACATACTACCGCCATCTTGATCATGATCCCCATGTGGCTACCAATTCCTGCCATACCCAAAAGGGGGGCCAGACTACTGTCCTTCAAGCCTCGGTTTGGTTCTATTCATTTGACATTGCAGGAAGCCCAGATGGTTGCACCATGCTGAAGGTCTACATTCTACATTTGTATTTACTTCAAAACAAGAAAACTGCCGAATTAACCACCAATACAACATGGGCTCAATTTCATTAAAGCTTTCGAGCAGAAAAATGGCGCCCAGCTAATTTTTCTCTGCTAAGCACAAATTAGCAGGGAACCAGTCTCAAATGATCAACAATACACAGTAGTTTGGCTGGTAACCTGTTTCTGCTAAGCAGGATTTATACGTGCTTGTTTTGATCATGAGAGCTTTATGAAATTAGGCCCCGTTTACAATTTAAACAATGTGCATTTTCAATGTGCTTATCCAGCCATGTTGTAAATCTGAAAGGTTATTATGGGTAATTGCATAATACATGTTCTTATAAAACCACAGGACTTCAGACTGCTACATTCTTCATCGAACGAATGCAAAACAACGCTGGACAGCAACAAATTCAACTCCCGTTGGAAAAGTTTGCGAGCGACTTCACGTCCAAAATGATGCTTTGCAAACAAGTACCTGAACAACCTGAAGGTATGTACGCAATTAAACAGGGCTTCACTTTACTCATGCAAAAATACTATGTGTTCATTACAAAGACGGATTTCAAGCACTGGGCCCAATTTCATAGAGCTGCTTAAGCACAAAAAGTAGCTTTGCACAACAAAATTATGCTTACCAGCCAAAATACCATGTTTCTTAGCAGAAAATTGTTAAGGCAGCATTTTTTGCAGTTCTATGAAAATGGGTCCTAGTTTTAAAAAAACCCAAGGTGATCATGTAGCACTTGTTATTGTACTGGCTGTCCATAGTTTGACAATGGAAATTTGCATTGCCCTTGATGTGTGTTTGAGCAGTGTGAGACAATGAATGACAATTTCCTCAGTGATACGTGGTAATGCATAAATACAGTTGAGTTTTTTTGTAATTCCACTAGCAGTATGTTAATTGGAAACTACATGTATGGCTGGTTGTGCACGTTTTATTTAATTTGTCAGACTTAGGCCATGTCCCAGTTGATGGCTGCGACTTGATACAGATTTGATCAGATACAGAATTTATCAGCTTTTTATTTTGTTTTTCTTCCAATTGAGCCAAGAAAACCACATAAATTATTGTATTTATTGTATGACAGACAACAAGGAATTTAACAGGGACATCATATATTGATTTATAAATCAAAGCTTGTACTACAAAAAGATAAATTTACACTATTTCAAGAAAGAAACGTTCAATTGCAAAAGAACTAATGTGTAGAATAATAAAAAATTTAGAAGAATTTACATTTTATTATAACATGTAAACCAGCAGCACCAACCAAGATTAAAGTAGATCAAATACATTGGTAAACTTTCTATGTTGTCCGCACAGGTGGTTCAATTAATCAAGGTTAACAAAAATGTCACGAATGTCATGTTTATTCATGCTGTCATCCATTAAGCCCCGCCCATCATAGCAATGCACCACAGCAAACCAATGGCAGCAGCACGTCCATGTTTGAACAGGATTAAAACTTTTGAGCATGCTGTCACAATTGTGATTGGTTAATGCAATGAAGGGCGGAGCCTAATGGATTGGTATATTAGTCTTAGTTCAAGACTCTGTTTATCATCACAGTTCTATCATGCAGACTGCGGTACGTACACACCATTCAATGGATGCATAGTATAACAAACAACATAAGAACGTCTTGCACCAAGACTAGTATTCCAATCAATGCAACGTAATTGTTCTTTTTAATGTTGATTTCATTATCCTCCATCAGAAAAAGGGCAACAAAAAAAAAGGAGCTCTTAATGCAAAATTAAATTATTAATAAATTCAAATGTTAAGTATCGTTGGTACCTTTATCATACAGGAAAGACTTCATTTCTAATTGGTTGTCGTTTACATTCACATCCAAAGTTTTACTCTTAAAATAATCGGGGACATCCAACTAGGAAGAGTGTACCAAGCAATTTCTGGGACACTTGTTCTTCAAATATAAATATATCTGTAGCCCAAAAGCTACACAAGCTTCCATGTTGTTTTACAATACAGTATTTTTTCTCATAAATTATTAATCAATTACACAGACTAGGCCATTATAAACATGAGCATGGTTATTTCATTCGCAGTTGAATATTTTAATTTATATTTCTTTCATTTTGAAAACAGACTGGGGGAAAAAAAAGCAACAAAACGTATTACACTCTGACAGTAATCATATCGCTTGTATGGAAATTATGTAACTCTGGCATAACAGGATTATGAAATACATAAATACTCATTTCATTTTGCCCTTCACTGATGCCATTACAAAGTACCAGTACTGCTAACCGATTTTCCAGCTAGAATTTTTACAAAGGGCTCACTAACAATACTTTTACATGTAAATGATAGAACAGGGCGTCCAAATTTAAAACGGCGTGTTCAAAAGATGCCTAGATGCCCAACTGGGCACAATGTCATAGAGCTGAGAATTATTGCTTGACAATTTCTGCTAAGCAAAAATAAGCAGGATACCAATCCTGTACATGTGGAGTGGTATTTTGGCTGGTAACCTTGTTCTGGTAAGCATAATTTTGTTATGCTTAGCTACTTGTTGTGCTTAAGCAGCTTTATGTTGGGCCTAGCTAATGCTGCTTGCCTCCTTCTTAAAGCTGGCTTAGCTAGGAAGCCATGCTACACTTATTCTCAAGCCTGATACTTCATGGAGGCAACAGAGGCAGTTGCCTCCATGCTCCTGGTCATTACCTTGGTGCCTCTGGAAATGCCCTTTACTTGGGAAAACTACCTTGTCCTTAGAGCAACAACGAGGTATCAGGCCTGCATATTCTATAGAATGTCTTACAATGCACCAACTGAGATTGTTGAGTGAGGAGCACGCAGCTCTATTGTAGCATTACAGACTTATGATGTCATTATACAATGGGCAAAAATCAAACGACTCGTACATTGATTATTACTGGGGAAAGAGGCAGGCGATTTTGACCTGCACAAATTACATATACTTGGATATAGTTTGGTTTGAACAGTGTATGGTTAACGATCGGGACTACACGTACACACACAGTAGCTGGAGGTTTCCCCTGATCCACAATGTATACACATTTTCTACACAAGGTTTTTTATGTTTTAAAAAATTGTACAAGGGGGCAGATTAAGGGGCTTATCCCACAAGATACACATAGGCATACGACCCAGGGGGGCAGAGGGCAACTTCCCTCCTAATTCGGGCAAAACTGAGGAAAATTGGGTGCAGCAAGAAAAAAAAGGAAAAAAAAGCAAAGCAAAAAAAAAGAAACTTTTATCCACTATTAGAAATTTGTTAAATTCAAGTAAAATTTTTGGTCAATCAAGCACGCCCCCGCCCTTTTAACCCCATGATCATACTCCACCTTAAAACACAATTCCCGTATAATGTATTGCGTTTCATGAAACTAAAAATCTTATTCATGTTTTTTTTTTCAATAAAACAGTTCAGTTTCCAAGAACGCAGTGCTGAAAGAATGAACCAAAGTGCTTAGTTACAAAGTTTACCTTGTCACACAGAAGAAAACAAAGATCACGGCTTGTTCAGTTAACCAAGTCAAACAAACCAACCAAGCAGTTTATTTCTATATAACGTTTTCTGCTTTCCAATAAAGGAACAATCACAGGCACTAGAAGATAGTCATTATGCAAATGAAGAAAAACAAATTAGAGAATCTAGTTGAACCATACAGTATCTCCTACCAAAACATAAAGAATTTCTACATCTTTGATATGTCATCGTTATATAAAATTAATTGATTCACAGATATATACATGATATAAATTTGCACATTAATTTAGTAATGAATGCCAAGTTATTGCCATTTACACTTTTCCTTTGTTTCCATATTCCACATCGTCTCAAACTGAAAAGGAAATCATAGCATTGAATAACAATGACCGTAATAAAAGATCAGACCTCGGGGCCACTTGTCAATTTCAGGGTTGGGGGTTCGAGTCTCATCCATGTTGTTTTGAGAAACATATCCTGCGGACATTCTGTCACAGGTACATGTAGCTTTTTAACAAGAACTTGAATCAACCTGCTAGAAATATCCCACATGACCTGCAACAAGTATGTCATGAAAGCCAACTGTAGTCTTTGATTCCAGAAGTAGCATAGAGGGCGCCCTCTCTGGTTTCGGCTTTGGATTACAAACAAATAGTGTGAATGACCGCCGAGTGACACGCAGACAAACGACCAGCCGTGACCCCACATCCAACCAAGGCAAATGAATGTATATAAACAACACTTAACAAACATCTCGCCGGGATGAACCGATTGAGATGCATGAGGGTTAATTCAGACTTGTTTACAATTATACAGAAGTAATGTGTAAATTGCAGATGTTATGACTTTTAAAGCAGGCAGTATTTGACTTCATAATATTAGCTCTCTCACCATCAAAAACTGGACAGGAAATGTGATAAACAACTTAGTTTTTAATCCCCTCTTCCATTTTCAATTTTTTTTCTTTTCAGGTGCTGTTAAAGATCTGATAAGAGTAAACTACCCACAGAGTGACTCATTCCTAGTTTAAGAACTATTACAGCAGTGAAGACGTCTGTTGTCTCAGCACATAACGGGGTAAGGCACTGTGAGCGGGTCTTGAGAAAAAATTGTTTTAGTATTATTTTTAGTATTTCCCAAACCAAGGAGTTTTACAAATTTGTTCATCAGAACATGGAAAGATCGGTTTTTATTTCCAGAGAAACTTTCTGCAGAATCAGGGAGAGCTGGCAAGCTCTGTGTCATGGATCATTGGGTGCACATACCCTTATGGCCCTTCCCCAAATTCACGGTTTTGGCTCCAACTGCCTCTTTGAAGCCCTGTACTGGTTTCAAAATAATTGACAGAGCCTAAGCCATAGCCAGAGCCTAAGCCATAGCCAGAGCCGGACCCATGGTTCCAAAAAAAGCCAATGATCTCAGACTATGTCCAAATTGACAGCTTAAGCTGTGCCTAACCAGATTGCTTGAAAAAGCCTCTTCTTCAACATTATCGCAGTAGCCAGCAGCCACAGCAATAGTTGCTTAATTTGGACCCAGCCTCATGTTAGGATCATCTTGCTGAACATGTACCAGTGAAAAAGTCCAGACAAATTTTTTATTAGTTCTGTTGAAATCAGACATGAAACTTTGTAACTATCCCCCCCCCAAACAAAAGAAAGAAAAAAAGAGAGAACATAACCAAGCACACTCAACTTTGTAGTGTGTTTTCTTTGGCACTATTAAAGAAATAAGAGGGAAATCAGCTAAAAAAATACATGCCTGTGAAATGAATACTTATAATTTCTCTAGAATTGTTCATAGAGTTAGACATTCAATAGTTTTTGTGAGCTGCCTTGAATATGTCTTGATATTAGATTTCAAGCTCGGGTTGCGATATGGCCAAAATAAGTGCAAAATAAGTCAATGTTGAATGACGAGTCTGCAGACAATTTGTAGTGTGTCAGCTCCCAAACTGAGTGGCATTTAGGTGTTTTTTTTTTAAGCTTCCTGTATATCTCTCTCTGTTAATACAGTAATGGGAGATTGGTGTCCGCATTACAAACCTCTTTCCTTTTTATGCAGACACATTTCTTTATTTCTGATTGTGAAGAAACTGTCGGGGAATTTGCAACTTCTTTTCATTGTAACAAGCACAGCAAGTCTGTGGGTTCTAATCAAGTACGATGTGTGGTTTTTAATATGGAGAGTGGTGATTTTGAAATGAAATAATGTTGTCGGGTAGAGTCACCATGCTTCATTCTCAGCAGACAATTGTTGATAAGCGTATATGACTATTGTCACAAACAGAAACAAAATCCCCCCCCCCAAATGTAATACAGACCTGGAATTACACAGAGGCCAATACGGAGGCCAATGGCCTCTGTTGCCCCTGGTCTTGGCCTTGGTGCCCCTTCAAAAGTTTCCCATAGACTTTCTAATGGAAGTGCCCTTTGCAAAAATAACATGGCCTTGCCCTCTCAAGGATGAAATTCCAGGCCTGGTAATGTAACCGGAAAATAAGAGTCTATTATTAAAGTAAAAGCTTAATTTACAAACACCCAAATCCGAGAATGGGAGAAAAGAATGGTTCCCACTTGTTGAGACTTCGGGGTGTGGACGCCCTCGATTCCTGGTCTCATGCATGTCAGCATGGCGTCAGGTCCCTTTGGTAGTCAGTCTGTCGGCGGAGTCTTCTCGTGAGGCTTAGTTTGGTCTGACTGTTTTCATACTACCGTCCCACTAGAGGCTGAATGGACAACTCCCTGAGGAAACCAAAACCAAAAATAAGTAGAATATTTTTTTAAAAACATGTTAGAATACTTGGGGAGAAGTCACATTTATTAACTTGTTCCTTTTTTATATACTTTTTCCATGGATAAACGGGCGGTTTGTTCAAAATCAACCAATCCCATTGGCACTGTACATGTACTGTATGCACATCACATTCAAATACAGTAGCACTGTATGGCTGCAGTACGCCTATTAGTGCATACAATACAAACCCATCATGGTTGCAATGTCTGTGACACCAACCAATAGGTCAAAGGTGCATGTAAAAATGAGAAGTATTATATAATACTTAAAACGCCTTACCTGGGTTTTTAAACCAACTCTGTTCTGTCTTAATGGTCTTATTAACTGAGCAAAGATTGTTTCATTCAGGCTAATGTATGAGTGAGTCTTGTTTTAGTCAAACTTCTATTGCCTAATACGAAGTGAGATCACAACACAGTCGGTTCAAGACTACATACGATTTCACAATTGGGTAACTGTATCCCCACTGGTTAATATACTCACTACTTTGCCTGGCCTTGCCCATGTACTGACGAAGCCCTCCTGACATGCTGTTACGATACAGTCCTCTCTGCACACCAAGGCAGTCAGCCTCTCCTGAGCAATCTTCTTAGCCACGAGGGGCTCCAACATCAAGACCTCATCCAGACGAGGGCACACCTGGGTGCCCACCCTGGAGCCTTCCTCTAAGATGCGCAGGTGCATCTTATTACTGTGGGAGTGCATGCTGCTCTTGCTGGACACGCTATCCTTCTTGTGCTTGTCCTTGTGTTTATCCGTTAAGGAAAGATTGGAGAACTTACTACTTATACTACTACTGTCTAAGTGCCCTGTTGCGTTTCCCGTGGACTTGTTGTGCGAGGCGATATTGTTTGATTGCGACAACGAGGTCTGCCCCAGGGAGAGTGTCGTGTTTGTCCGTGTACGTATCGGCGGCTGGAACATGCGCAAGGAGTCCTCAGTGAATTCCCACAGACATAGATGGGTGTCTTGCCCGACAGACCCAAAGCGGTATGACACTTGAGGGATGCTGTTTTCTCCACTACTGATGATAGAAGTTCTCGAGTGGCTACTGTAAGATCGGTCTCTGCTGTTCATTAAACTGAAATCATCGTCACTTCCATAAAGCGTTGCTTCATTTTGCAGCACCGCCGTTGTGAAGGGGTCAAAACTAACCACACTGACCCATGACCCGTGGCCATGTCCTCTGGCCACTACTTTCTTATCGAAGAACGACCACACTGTCACTAGATCATCCTCTCCGCCCACAACTACGTACTTACCATCCGGGCTCCAACAAACACAAGATAATCCTCCAAAGTAACTCTTCATTGATCCATGCAGGTCCATTGTATCGTAATCAAACACTCTTAGGAATCCATCCTGGGATACGCATGCGATGAACTTAGCGTCCGTGGAGAAGGCAAACTCGTTGAGGGAGCCCTCTCCAAGTACCCATCTGAACACTGGGTTCCGTGTAGACTTACTCTTGCAGGTGAAGATCTGGTACCCGTCCCCTTGCTTGAGGTTCTGGTAGTGTGGTGGAGTGTTTACAGGCGGAAGTCCTTCATTATATAGGTACATCTGGCCACTGGCGTGTGCCGCAAGAAACATGTGCTCTGTCCCTGGTACCCAGGCTAAGCAGGTGACCTTTGTCTTGTCAATTAGCCTCTGTGCATAAAAATACATTCAATTAATTGTATTATATATTAATCATGATTCATTTAATAATGCAAACATTTAATATGGAATCTGTTTGTGTGCACATCATATCACCGGTACCCTGAACAAGCTCAGAGATGCTGTACTCGGCAGCCAATCCAGAAACACTGGGGCAAGCCCCTTCTCTTTCATGACAAGTGCCCTTGACTTTTGAGTGCATTACACAATGCGCAGGACCAATAACTAATAATTACAATCTGAAAGATGCAAGACCTGATAAACCCAACCATGACCCAAACCACCACCAACCATGACAAGCAACCAGCCGTGACGATGTACAAACCGTGACACACGTTGACCAATCTCCAAATCCAATTTACTAACGTCAGTCAATAGTGATTAACTTGGGCTTTGCCTTGGGCTTCTTTAACTCTTTCAGTGCCCCCTTTTTTTGCGCTTTGAACTTAAAATGCCCAGCTTTTTTAGGTATCTGAATAATTTTTTTTTATATATAAGTCTTTCTCACCAAACAAAATGTATCTTGCTGATTTGTGGTGCCTTGGTACATCCCTAAGTCAATAGTATTTCTTGGGTGATAACATGTATATTATGGGTTGTACATGTACGATTGATGACACTTTAAGAGTACATAAAATAGACCGTACATGTACTTTTGGAATACATAAAATTTATCCTACATATGTACGACCTTGGCACTAAAAGAGTTAATAGAGCTGACTGTTTTGGAAACATGTATCAGGTACATGTGTACTACATGTATGTAAGTATTGTGAAATAACGTAAAGTTATTAGCTGCCAGGAAAAAGAGGAAGACATAAATTTGTTCTATGTTATCATGTCAGAATTTCCAGACGAACCCCAGATCTTACCTGTTAGTATCACTATACTTCTAAGCATTCATGAGCAATGAGTAAAGATTGTATTTAAAATCATAGGTACTTCTTACCCCTAAATCACTCCTTCTGTTACTGTTACCCATGAATTATTAGCAAGGCTAATGTCAGAAATTATGTCTTCAGAATGCAACCGTATGTATCTCGGATTCATTACAATGCATGCTCCTGGCCTGTTTTTCTGAAATATCAAATTATCCTGAGGGGGAAAAGCAGCGGACAGACTGAAATGGAAATTACTGGACTTAGCCTACAGGTAAAAAGAACAACGAAAAAAAGGACAGATGCCAATTACACCACAGGTGGGTACATCTGTCAGGTTTTGTGTTTGTGTATACAAGTCATTTTTCACTCCCATTTGCGATGTGTTGTAAATTTCCCATCCAGCTCTGCATTTAAGGTACGATGTGAATTTTTCCCACTAAATTCATCTCAAAGTGTGCAATTGAATTTTGTGTCTGAATGAAATGAAATCCATGGAGAGGGGTAGGGTGGGGGAGAGGAAGGTTATAATTAAACCAAGTTAGGCGTGAGGAATTGAAAAATAATTGGGTCAATGTCCTACTGGCTAGTTCATTGCTTCCAGTGAGATGTAATAATAATAAATATTAAAAACTAGGTCTTATATAGTGCATTTTTTAAACATCATACCAATGCGCTTTACATTTTAGAGCCCTGATCATTGGGCCAAAAACATTCCTGCAATCTTTCTCAGCTCCCTGGGTAGTATACTGCCCTGGGCTGCCGTGGCACGCCCAAGGACACAAATGTCATGACTGGGGTTCGAACCCACACCCTGATGAAAACCACCAGAATTTGAGTCTGGTGCACTAGACCGCTCAGCTATGACATGCTATGGCTTCAAACATACATGTACAAATGACAATTTTGCAAGAAATACTTAAGTGGACCGGTGAAAATGCAGGCAGACCACCAGGGACAAGCTCACTTTGGTCCTATCAGCTTGACAATGATTTCTTACCTCTTCATTGTAGATCTTACTAATGTCCTTTCGTATTGGATCGATCAGCTGCACCTGACCAGCAGAGAAGCCGACCAATAAGGAGATCCCTTGGGCACTCGCTGTGAACTGATTGATAGAATGACAGGTCGGGAGGGTGCCGCCTTTGTAGGTCCTTTTATCCAGGGGTTTGGTCAAGTCAGCCGCCTTGGTTAAAGAAACAGGGGATCGAAGGAAATTACAAGTTGTGTTATTGTACAAGGAAAGGCGAAGTAACAGATAATAACAGTCCAGGGCTTGAGTTCACACAGCACTAAGATTCATCTTAGATGAGTTGTCAATATCACCATGATGGTGATTTGTATGGTGACATCTCACTTTGCTTAGCAATTAAGCATGATACACATCTTAAGATCAGTCTTAGCTCTCAGTGAAATCGGGGGGAGGGTTAGGGATGGGGTAAGTTTAACCCTACAATGTACATTAAGGCCTTGGAATTCATTAATAACATTTTTCCCTGGTATGAAGTACACCTCTATGAGGAAAGTGTACAGTATTTATATTGTAACTTCACAGAGGGTTAGCATCATGGCAACTCATTGATCTTGGGGCCTCCCTCTTAAATAGATGTTTCAGCGGATATTTTTATTTGATAATGAAAGTACCCGGTGAAAGTGACAGTGGCGTTGCTGGTGCATGTACTGGAATGAAACTCCAGGGCCCAATTTCATAGCGCTGCTTAACGGTAAGCAAATTTTCGTGCTAACTATAGCAGAAAAATTTGCTTTAATAATCGTAAGTGTATTTCTCAGGTTAGCAAGAAAATTAGGCAGCCATCTTGCGCGTTCACCATGGATTTGCATTGTTACTCCATTCATTGTCATACAGTAAGCACCAGAAGGTTATGGAAATCGCGCAGTAAGCACAGAATCGGCCGTTAAGCAGCTCTATGAAATTGGGCAATAGAAGGATATCACAGCTTATTTTCATAATAGTTACAGGGCATGACATTTGTACAAATACATTTTGATACACTCTGTACAACAATGTAATTATACCTACAAGTAGAGTGTACACAGCAGTAGCCTTGGTGTTCAACGAGCCTCAATACTACATGATTAATTCACATTCCCCAGCGACTTGTGGCAATAAAAACTCCTCCCATAAAATTATCTTGAAACCATATCAGAGTCAAGCCATTTTGTATTATTCATTAAAGTAAAAAGACATGGTGAACATAAAAAAGACTTGCATGTCTTGAACAAAAACCTTTTGTAAAATCGCACAGCCCAGTTTTTTATATACAAATATTGTTAAACCTTACTGTGATGGAAACTTTGACCTAAAATTTGACCTAAAATTTGAGCAGGCATGATACTAGGATACACCATGATGAGGAGAATATGTAAAAGTCACCAAAAGTGGCCACTTAAAAACCGTGAATGCAATGCCAGCCACTATGAGCATCAAAAATTGTGTTTGCATTGCAACACAAATTGGGTTCCTGGCAAATACATGTACTTGTACTACACCAGGTAATGTTTACACACCATGATATGGCACTCTGAATAGAGCTAACTTAGCACGTAATAGATGTAGGCCAGGTCGAACTGGAATTCATTTCCCTGCGATTTGGCTTATTTGAAGGTGAGGCTACCGTAAAACAGTGTAAATGATTCCCTCAGTGTTGGTAACGCACCACACTTTTACCTTGATAAAAGCGGCGTGTCGTGGCCGAGCGGATAAGATCACTGGACTCAAGCTCTGGTGTTTCTGATCAGCAGAGTGTGGGTTCGAGTCCCGGTCGTGACACTTGTGTCCTTAAGCAAGACACTTAACCATGATTGCTTCGTCCTTCGGATGGGACGTAAAGCCGTTGGTCCCGTGTGTTGTGTAACGCACGTAAAAGAACCCAGTGCACTTATCGAAAAGAGAAGGGGTTCGCCCCGGTGTTCCTGGTTTGATTGGCTGCATATTGCGCCACAGCACCTTGTAAACCATTACAAGGTGCTATGCTAAGGAGTAGGTCTCATACTTCAAACGTAGCCCCCAAATGCAGGAAAATACTTTAAAAATACTTAATGTTGAAGCGCCTTGAACGTCACTGAGTGACGGATATGAGCGCTATTTAAATAGCCATTATTATTATTATTTTTGTTATTATTTTACAGCAGTGAAAATTACCCAAACTCTTGAATAAGGCCCATACCAGGGTTTGCTGTTCAATTTTTCAGTGCCTAGCCAGCAGGACCAGTTAGCTTGTCATTTTGCTAGTCTGCCAGCTTTCTCACTTGTCCATATTTTAATATTACATCGGGATGCTTTCCAACACTGAACCAGCCAGCCGGACCACTTGGAGAGAATTTTGACTGGTCCTCCGGTGTTTTGAATAGCATTTGGCCAGTGGACCGCTGTGAAGGGCGAACAATGCATACACTTTACAAGTACATGACTTAACACGAAACCTAGTCATGTGTTATGGGCTTATAGGTTTAGTAGGTCATTGTTGACGCAGTACGCTTAACTCATGTAGAAACATTTCTTTTAAATATTCACAGCAATATATGTTTTCCATTATTTTATTACTTTTTAACCCCCTCAAAAAAAAAAGTTTAGGACTAAAGATGACTAATTCCAAACTGTATAACACTAACATGATTTTTAAAATACAATCTTGATACTATTCAAAAGTTCTTCTGGTGTTTACAGTTTACAGTTCTAGATTCTATTTCATAAAGAACAAGCTCCTCAGCACAAATCTCAACAACGGTGGCATTTTTTAAAGGATGGATTGGATAAGGAAGAACACATTTGTTCAGTTTTCAAGAAATGCCTCTTGAAACTCATCCATTTTTCATCCATTTGATCGAAAGGAGGCTCCCTTTTTTTCCCCCAAGGGAACAGCTAATGTAAGCACTATGTATGCACTGCTTCTTAGAGACTTTGATAGTATAATGAATGTTGCTTTCAATAAGAAGCGCAAGCTATAAACAACTTAATACCCTTTTTGGCAGTATCAAGTGAAAATTGGCTCTTGGCTTTCCTGATAATGACAGAAACGGTATCTGCTCTTTAAACAGAAATAAACATGAAAGGCAGTGTAATGAATTGAATGTTAACAGTTCATGTGTAAATGGCTATTGTTATTTGATACGGGTAGTTACGCTAGAAATTTCATTTAGCCATCAGGCCTCTTGAGGGGCACTCACACGTCTTCGGCAATTTTTTTTCCCCTCCGTCTTTGATTTCCAACCTTAAACGTGGAGGGAGACAGCGGTGTAATGCTGACGTCGTAAAATGAGGAAGAAGTGCACTCCGTGGCGGATGCTGTCCATCAACTGGACTAATCTTGATTAAAGCATCAACTTTAGAAGGACTGGCCGCAGGAAATGCACGAAACACTTGGATTGTCACTGTCTGCCGTAGTGTCAACCTGAAGATATTTTTGTGTAGTTGGCTCACACGAGCTGTATGAAGGGTACTAATTATTCAAAATGTGCACTTCTTCCTCCCTCGAAAGGAAGGATCACAATAAAAAGCTATGAATACATCATGAAAGCAGTTCATGGCTCAATCATTCTATTAATTACTAGAAAACGGTAGTTTACATAAAAGATGCTCATATTTTTCTGAATTGGCACATTGGTTTCAAGTGGCAAGTTTCTGTTACATGTACAGTATCACATGTAAAACAATGTTTGAGATCAACATGTATATTTTCACAATATACAGACAAAATGTTTAAAGGGAATGTATACGTTTGGTAATCACTCTAAACATTAATAGCAATAAAAAAAACCTTCCTTGGTTAGAAGTATAACAGCTTTCGATAGTATAAAGCATTTTGAGAATCATTTCAATTCAGAATAAAGTGTTTATGGAAAAAGATATCAGTTTTTATACCCCAAAATTTGAATCTGAGAAACGTTTCTGTCAGAAACGTTTCCAGATTGTGTATTGCTATTAGGGGTTATTCTTCCTGACTTTTGGCGATTTCTAAAAACAGCGACCACCTTTTGAAATGAAACTCTCACAGGTTAGTTTTATTGTATAGATCTACATTTATATAGGATTAAAACAATCGAATGGTTCCAAAAACCAAAGGTATACTTTGCACCTAAAAGGGGAAAATTCCCCGATCTAGTTGTATCATAATATTTGAAAAGTAGGCACTAGGACTGTATACACTTTCAAATAAGTACTGGTCACATTTAAAACTGGCTGCCACATCACAAATTAACGAGGGCATGAATCGTGCAGTAACTGGATTAGAGTTCATACTAGCTATGACCAAGACAAACCCTTTTCATTGATCTACTCTCATACAAGTAATGATGATGACAATTTTCTTTGAAGGCATTCGAACTAATTAATTATTGACTGCAAACCACAAGGAAACAGCTTTGTGATAAGGACAAAATGCCACCACACTTGGAAGACATAGTAAACGGCAATGCCCGTTTTTGAGTCTTCCTTTTTGTTCTGCACTTGTTCTCCCTCCTCTTCAATTAATTTGATAATTAATTTTCTCAAAGTTCTGTGATTACATAATGCGCAGTTCTTTTAGAGCGCTTGATCATATCTGACAGGCGTCTAATATTGCTCATTCTTGTACTATTTTATTTACAATTTTGTGGCAAATATGCACCTTGTAATGGTTTTCATGGTGATGAAACACTTAACAAACCCTGTCTCTCAGAAATAAGTGTTACTGTACTGGGTCTCTGTTAATTAGTCTCTGTTGCATGCATTAGTTACACTGCACACAGGACCTGTCTGGCTTAATGTCCCAAAATGATCAAAATCGTTCCCAGTTTGTGATTTACATAAAGTCCAATCAATAGATTCTCCATCAAGAATTTAATATCGGCTGTAAATCCAGAACGGTGAAAGATTTTAGTGTGTGTGGCCACCACCATGAGTGCTATGGCAATGCCGACAACCTCCTTGCAGTCTGCCAGCCAGACACAAAGTGAAGTGCAGTACGCGTGCATATGTGAAGGACAGACTCAAGTAGAACCATGGTAAACCCAAGGATGATAAAGCCATCCCTCTCAAAGACACCGTGTTTTGCATGAGTTGAGGCGTTGTAAAGACCATGGCTATGCAATAAACGACCCAGATGGTTGGGATTTTGTTTCTTTTCGTGCGACTCGACTTCTGAAATACCAGAGAGACAGAGAGAGCCTCAGTTGCCTGTAGACTCCTTCCCCTTGGTATTCCTCCATGTGGTAATGTTATAATCCCACACAAGGAAACAAAATGCCATTATCATAATTGGTCTGCACTACCCCTCCCCCTGGGTGGAATTATGTGTAAGGTGCTCGGGGAAGAAAAAACCACAGCAGACTGTGGGCTGCTCTTTACTGAGCAACTTGGTGAAATCACGGCAAGCACTAAGTGCCAAGGCCTACATCTAATGGGGGTTGGAAATTCATTTTTCATGGCGAAAAAAAAAAAATACTACAGATTGGCAAGTCACCTGTGAATTCTAGTCAGGAACTTGATCATTGAGATTGGGACAGATCCCTATGCGGGGTACTTTACGATGTGATGATGACACCCTCTTGGCTTCTCTCTTGTGAATAACAAAGATGGTCTGTCCACCGTAAAGGTCAACAGCCAATTACACTTTATGTACATTTGTACATCACTAAGTCTAACGTCACAAACGTTTCATTGGGGCGTTTCAATGGGTTTTCAGCACTTTACATTTCATACTTTGATCAAATGAGATATCAAAAGTTCATGCCCCGATGTGTACAGGTACGAGGTACCAGTGCTTCCCCCTGGTTGATGAACCGAGAGAGGTAGTCAAAATTGAAATTAAGAATTAAAGTAAAATTTTACGCAGCCTACAAACTGACAAGATTGCAGCGCTCGCACAAATGTGTGAGAATTCCGTCTACACCCCATGTGTTCAAATTTTGAGTTCTTCATAAAATGTTCACACATAGAGGTCAAGGAGCAAGTTCATAAAATGAACATTGTTCTACTAGTATTTATTTTTTGGCACGAGGTGACGATATTGGTAAAAAATTAGTAAGGTTGCCACATTGCCACAAGTTCAAATGGCCAAGGAAAATACTGCAGTACACGCATGTTTCTGAAGTTCATCTTTTTTTTCCCATTATTTATTATTAGCAGCACAATCTTTGTTCAAACAGTCAATTGCTCAGTATTTGTAACATAACATAAACGTGTCGGAATTGGCTGCTACAGCTCTAGCTAGATTTCCACGTCATCATGCGTTGAAGTTGTAGCCATAGCTGCCAAATCAGAAAGAGCCTTGTCTTCTATTCTACACAGTTTTACATACACTGTACCATATGTGCACCAGGTTGGCAAAGCAGTATCTTTCCTTACCTTTCACCCATAGGACCCCGGTTCAAATCCCACCTCAGACAAAATCCTTTCATCCATGTTTTTTTTTTTTTTTTTTTTTCAAAGTTTATACCTGAATATGATTGTTTCTATAAATCGAATCGATTGCTAAACCTATTTTTTTTCCATCTACTTTTTTTTCCAGGTTTCTCAAGCCTACAGATTACATGACCCCTCTGATGTTTTTATTTACCAAAAGATAAAAGATTTACCCATACTGCAGTGAACTTACCCATTACAGGGTAAGTTGAAAGTTTTCCTCCAACGAGCTGTGTACAAATTGTGCCTGCAGAAACTCAGGGCTCTGTGGCTCTTTTGCAAACACGTGACGTCACAAATAACATGGTCTATAGGTGAACACATGTAGGTAGGGATCGCTTTGCACCCCCCTGCCCCCACCCCCCCCCCCCCCCAATTTCCTTCCATGTCAATGATCATCCCGTCTTTCCATTCTTTTTGGATGATTTTTATTTCCATTTTTTCTGCATAGGCTGCCATAAAATTAACATAATTTCAGAATCAAATTTAACATAATGGGCACTTTCAGGACATTGTTGTACATGACTGCATTGTCCAGCACATTGGGTAACAGATGACGGAAATGCTACTCAGTAAACAGCAAGAAGTCAAATACACTGTTGAACTATGGTTGAATGATGTGTTAATTCATTTGCTTCAGATGTGACCGACACAGGCTGTGCAAAGTCTGTTAAAATCAGCCCTGGAAATTCAACTCTTGTACCTGGGCTAGTCCTTGTGTCCTGAGTAGAAGGGTATGAGAGAATTTGAAAGGTTTAATTTTTCCATCGAGCCAAGGATTGAAATGATATGGTAGCTTTTGCAAATTTGAAATTTCATTTCAACCTTAAAACATTCCATTTGTATTGTCTCCAATCATTCTATTATTATAAAGAATAAACTTGAAAATAAATTGAAATGCTGCCATTTTCAAGAAATACTAATAAAATAAAGTTTCATTAGGCTGCTCAGGGCCACTAGAAAATGGTTAACAAGGAAAGGGAAATACAGCACTGTTGTTTAAGTATGACTAATATTGAACTGAGTGGCCTGACCTACATTCTTATGAAACAGGATTTGTGTACCATGCTAATGCATGGCATCTACATACACTGTATACCGGTACTCGTACTTCAACCCAATGTGTGCATTCATAGTGTTAGCCAGAGGGGTGTCTGTGTGTCTGTTGGACACCCCGTTTTAAATTTGGACACCCTCTTGTACCTGCCATTAACATGAAAATGTATTGTACATGTAAGTGAACAATTTGGACACCCAGTTTTTAAATGTCCAGCAAATTTGGACACCCTTTCACCAAATCTTGGCTAAAAACCTTGTGTGCATTATGAGTATAAATTTACAAAATTAAATTTTTTGTTACCCAGTCAAACTACATTACATATCAGGACATATACTGCAGGAAACTGAAAGGGGTTGCATGGACACATTTAGTGTATGTGTCGTGTACATTGTATGTTTCTGAACAGTATAGATAAACAATGCAGCAGACGTTCCATCAATTAATACACTCATCCGAGTATGAATCCTGTGATGAACTAATATCTGAATACTAGGGATGTGAATTCAGTTGGACTCTTTATTAGTTAATCAGTCACATGTACTAAGGTGTGTAGGGCTCTCCCTAGATGTTTTTTTTTTCAGAACTGTGGGGCATTCTGGACACAAATGGTTGGATGTTTAGCTGGAAGCACGCTAAATTAAAACACGATCTTCAGAATGATTTTTACTTGGTGTTTATCTTAGTTTTAAAAGCCCTACTGTGAAATCTGGAGCATTTTATATTGTTTTTGATGTTTCTTGTGAAATTATTTATAAATAAATACAAAGTTGTTTATTATTAATACGTTTGTTTTGCATATCGGCTGAAATTTGCGTGTTTCAGCACGCAATTTGCGTGTTTCAGCACGCAATTCGCGCGTATCGGTATGCTATGCTGTCTGGGGAGAACCCTGGTGTGTGTGCACATTTTTGTAATATGCATATGTACCACCTGTACATGATTTCAAGACTGACTTATGGAACAGCACCCTCTTCACTTTGTGCATCATCCTTTATAAGTATTTAAGTATAAATTGCCATACTAAATGCTGACGATTGTTGGTGTGACCCACAAAAAGGTCACCATAATTTGCTCAATTGTTTGTGAAAATTGTGTATAGTCTTTTCACAACTCAGTTTGCATGTAAATATTTTACACTGTGTACGCCTACTCTGCCAATTGCAAAACATCTTTATTCCTACAGTATGTATTGCCCAACTCTTGGTTAGTTTAATTAGTTTTGCATCATTACTCATGTGGAACGGCCGATTCTCACACAAGCTCACAAAGACTGATATGTGCCGATAAAAAAAAAGTAGGGCACAGTCAGATTATGCTTTTTCCCTCAATACAATTGAAATTCTAAACTGCTCAGGTCAGTCTGCCTGGAGCATTTAAGGATCTACATGTAGGATGTAAGAGAGATTTTGATATTACGGTGCATTGCAAAACAGCCATGTTTTTAAAAGCCTTTCAGAAATCAATGGCCACCAGTGCAAATAAGTTAAGAGTTACTGCTTTTTTCTCAAAACACAACTGATACAAGCATACCCCCCTCTTCAACAACAATCCCATGCATACTCGAGGTTAGTTTCAAGTTAAATGCTAGGATCTTTCATGGATTGAGCAGCTTTGTGTCTGCATCTGATGAAGTACTCGAACCTTGTTGCATTTGCAGTTTGAGTGAACTGAGCAGGGTTGTGAGTGCATGGATGTTATGCGCAACACACACAGGGCCTACTGCTTTCTGTTCCATCTGAAGGATGCGGTAATAATAATGTCAAATGTCTTGGTGGAGGACACAAGTGTCAAGACCGGGACTCGAACCAACACTCTGCTGATCAGAGCTCGAGTCCAGTGTGCTCGATGGCTCAGCCGTGTGTCAGGGTCCAAGTTAATCAGACAACCATGATTTAAATTATTTGGGATCAATTTGCATAAATTTCATGATGTTGCTGTGAGTAATCTTCCTCTTCACTTTCACTTCTTGTGTGGGTGTTTCAACCAGAGTAGGTTAAACCATACTTGGACTGGGAATGAGGAAAGTGAAAACTGTGCAGATAAAAAACATTTTTAAAAGTATTATTACCAATTATACAATTTGCAAAGTCTCACTGACTCAAATACTGATAGTAAATATTTTGACAAAAAGCCAACACTACAGGCTTTAACAGTGATGACCAGTTGATGATCTTCCCATCGGAGGTATAACAGTTTACCTCTAATGAAAAGTCAACTCCACAACCAATCGATCCCTAAAGTGATGAGGAAGTACATGTGTACACATTGAGATTGCAATTGTATAGTTGTTGAAGAATGCCAATCAAAGTTTATAGAGGAAGGAAAAGGACCATTCCAATTTTGCGCTGTACTCATTTTCCAATCTAGTCCTCATGTGAGTTGGAAAAAAATTACAATTGTTTGGACATAAACAACTGCTGGTGACCGCATTGTTTGACCACTCAAGCGTGAAACACACATTCTTACACAACAGAAAGCTTTCGTTCAAAGGCCGTTTTTACAAACTCCATTATCTCCTTGAAGATATTGTTTTACAGCAAAATAAGTAATAAAAAAGTTCTTCCTTATTGAATTCCCTTTCATTTAATCTAAAACTCATTGAGATTGGTCCAATAAATGTCAAAGTTCTTGGTCTTTCTTTCCTCAGTGCAATCTGTAATCTCAAACACTCTTTTGTACACAACCATATGGCGCTCCGTAGGTGTTTGGCATTTCGGATCTTCCTATTCCAATTTGAAGAGATTGCATAATAGCAACCTTATTTTATTTTACCACCATTGGAAAGATCCGATCTCTCTCTTTCCAATGATGGTAAGCTTGGGTATGGAGGGTGAACATGGACAAAACTACAACTTTATTACAAATGGCCTTTGTGCTCAGGCTTGAGTGCTTTTTTGTGTGCAAGCTTGGTCGACTAAAGTCGCCAATGGTAAGGAAGAGGGGGTATGAGTGCAGTCGACTAAAGTCGCCTATGGTAAGGAAAGGGTTAAAGCGATGTAAATTCCCATTGTATTCATATGTTTTCCCCAATCACGTAAGGACTCTACATGTGTATCTATCGGGCAATGAGTACATCACAAAATTGTAATGGTCATTTCTCATCCTCTTTAACTTAAATACGAATACAACTGAACCAACTCCTTAAAATTGGGTTTTGGAAAAGAGATCTTATTGGAGCTAACCTGAAACGTGTACAAGACAGGATTAATGGGGAGGATAAATAGAATGATCACAATAAAAACTGTGTTAGGGATCATCCTAGCCGTGTCTGTAGGCTGGGGACCACCCCAGCTGATATACGTACGCTACAATTGGGGGGGGGGAGGAATCCACAAGACCGCAGGGCTTGTACTTGCCTCAAAATATTTACTGGACCAGAATTTTTGTTGACAATACCAGAATTGAAACGAGCATAAAAAATGCCTACACAGTTTAACGATTGAACTGTTTGAGTTTGAAAAAGCACTAAATTGAAGAGACGAATTATCTCATTTGTGTTATGGATTTTCTTCAATAATCAGCAGAATTGTATTTATCAGACTGACAGTCATGATTTGAACACAAGCACAAGACCGCTGGACTGCTGACCGTCTGGTCATGAGTTTACTGGCCATGAGTTTACTGGCCATGCTGGTAGACTGGCTCAATGCTAAAATCACTGGCCTCGGGCCTGGCGGGCCAGTGTAAAATTCAAGCCCTGTGCTGTAGATTATCTGAAAGCCCCAATAGACCCATGGCCATCTGTAAATACTTGGAACAGTTTGTGATGAGTAATCAGATTTTTCTATCCATCAATGATCAATTTTGTTTCAAAATTACATTTCGATTCCACCCAGATCAGATACCACATGAATAGGATCCTGAGCTGAGGAGGAGTACCTCCCTCTGCCAGTGTGGTCTGCTGAACTGAAAGTGAAAATAATATTGAATTTACGCACAATGTCAATATATTCATGATATTCACAAGCATCAAGTGTTGTATTGCTTTAAATATTTTTTATGAAGTCTCCAGAAAATTAGGGGAGGGAAAATCAGCATAACCGGTGTCACAATTATTAAGAACGTGCATTCACGATCAATCAATGCATAACTCACCTTCCGCACACCTTTGTACGGGTAAAAATAAAGTTCTCGGCCTACATTGAAACAAATTTTGTCATTACACCCAGATCCATCCTCCACACTCGTAAATGACACCCTAACAGGATGGCAACATTGAACATTATACGGAGCTCTCGAGGGCCAGGAATATTCGGAGAGAGTCATCAGTTTATACGTCCCCTCACGCGTCCCAAATTGGGTTTTCACTTCGTCCTTTCCACCCCCTTCGGAAGCCGCCATTTTGGGAAGTCACAAATTTCCCGGATGTGTGTGTAACGCTCAGCCGATTCCGCGGAGGGGCAGGCGAGAGTTGCTTGTCTGAATTCGCTATTTCACTGCCATTTAACGTCCTCAGCACGTACTTGATGTATTTAAATATTGCGATGTCATGTCAGGTGTCACTGCTGTCCACATTTGCCTTAAAATAACTAAGAAAACTCGTTATATTTCGGAATCTCTGCTGATGTTCGATTACCATGAGAGACTCACACACGGGGCGTGACCTCATCTATTCTGTGACCTTTGAACTTCAAGCAACCAGGAAGTACTGTACAGCCGAGTTTAAACAAGGATGGCGCGGCAAAGTTAAAGAACCTCTTCTTGAATTGACAGGTATGCAAATTTACCACTTAATTCATGAATGACAAAATGAACCTTCAACAACCCGATAGGAAGGACTGAGTGAAATACCTGCCGTCATCAAGTCGTGAATGCCTTCCTCCATGATGATGTCATTGACACATTCGGTCATCACACAGTCAGTAGTCACTCACAGTCAGTCATCACAGTCACACACATGATCAGGCTATGCTATGTATTTAGACATGATATTGATAGACATAAGGTTAAGTTCAAGTTGTGCAAGTTAAAACTCACACTCACAGTCACACTGTCACAGTCCAGCGGCATAGCCGGGACTCTTTCGGGTGGGGGAGGGGGGGGTGCAGGGGGAATGGGTTTGTCAGTGTGGGGGGGGGGGGGGGGGTAGGCTTTTATTTTGGAAGGGGGACGCAGCAGGGGGCCACCATCCTCAGTCTTACTCTAAGTTTTATGCCATTTTGTGGATGCTGTAGCGATCCCGATTGCGATCATTCACTACATTTTTATTACAAACATGCATTTTCCTCTCTTTTTTTCTCTTTTCTTTTTCTTTTTCTTTTTGTGAGCATGTGACACGGCTGGATTTAATCCTTAAATGTTTTTTTATTGTTTAGTTTCTCTCGTTTAATTGTAAATAGCCTGACTCAAAGGTCATGGATAATTTAACTTCCCAAATTCCTTTTTACTTTCTCGAAAGTGTTTCCCCCGAGAGGATAGCCTAGAATAAAGCTTTTGTCAGTGCTGGCTACCATTTGCATGACCTCATTCCTTTTCTCCCAAGTGATAAGTTTATATAAAATGTATAATTACTCCTGGTTATATGCGAATTGTGAACCCCCTGGTCATTTCCCCAAGACCATGCCTTTTCCAGGTAAGACTATTCTGTTGCAGACCGGCAGTGGAGTTGAACACATCACATTTTCCTTGTGCTCCATCTTTGACATATTTCTGCCTAGAACCTTGGTCTATTGTGGATTTGGTTTTCAAAGCTATTTGTGATTTAATTTGTAACTCACTTTGATTCTATGTTGGTTATTTTTTTTTATTAGTTAATTTTAGATGGGGTCTTTTTATTAGTTGTTATTGTCCAAGTGTTCTGAATTTTTAATTTATGGTTATAATAACAGACTTCCGAGTTGTTAATTGTTGAATCACGTTTTTTTAAGGAGATTTATTTCTTGGTCAAGTTCAAATTCTAGTCGTGTTGAACTGATACGAATTTTGGGTTCTTTTCTATTAAAAGTTTTGAGTTGATAATTTATATATTTTTTTAAATATCTTGATTCTTAAAAGTCAGTTGTCATTGGTTTTATTCATCAAATTGCCTCGCGACTTTAACCTCACTCGACCCTAGGTAAACATTTTCTCTTTGCAAGCGTGTTGCCAAAAACTGGTTATCATACATGTAAAGCCGTTCCGTCCGTGTGTTGTGTAATGCTCATAAAAGGACCCTGTACAATCGTTAAGAGAAGGGGGTTTGTCCGGCAAGCATGTTAGTAGTACATGTTTCCTGATGTATGGTTTGCCAACTGTACAATTCAGTTTTAAATTCAGACTTGCAGGCCTTGAACTTCACTCTTGAAGGGGCACGGCAATTTTCCTCTGGTAAGGGGGCACTCTATGAGGCAAATGTAAATTTGTATTTGAACTTTGCAAAGGGCACCACAGCAAAAGCACAGGGCACCACGGCAATTGGTGTGGGTGCCGTGGGTTATTTCAAGGCCTGGATTTGGAAAAGCATGTCGTGGTTGAGTTGTTAAGTGCACCGGACTCAAGAGTCAAGCTCTGGTGTTTCTGATCGGGAAAGTGTGGGTTCAAGTCCCAGTCTTGACGCTTAGTGTCTTCAAGCCAGATTTAGGCTACTTAAAAATTAATGCTTCAATGTCCTTTGAATGGGATATAAAAGCTGTAGGTCTCGTGTGCTGTATTAAAAACTATAATGCATGTAAAAGAACCCAGTACTTTTTATCCCCTTGGTGTTTCTGGCATCTGATGCATACTGATTGCATTAATTGTGGTTTCTGCAATGTACCGATACAGTTACAGATTGATTGGAATTCTTGTTCTTTTATTTTAGGCTTTTACCCCAAATGTAGGCCTACCTGTTGTAAAATCATTTATAGTGAGGAAGTAATCATAGGTTAGATTCATGATGTGTCTCATTAGAACTAGTGGACTGGAAAAAAGTATGTATCTTTCAAAAACCAACTGTGAAATTAGTGCTTAATATCAAAATGGCATTGTTTTATTGTTGTTTATTATTCCGTTTTCTTCCCAGACATTGGCAAAACCTGTGACTTTTCTGACCCAGAAGAAGCAGCATCTATCATTGTCCAGCATGACAGAGGTGATGGTATCACAGCGGAGCCAAGACTGGGTTGAGCACAGACAATGCTTGCAGCTAACGGCCTCCAGGTTTGGTGAGGCTGTAGGTGTTGGACGGGGGCGGCCGTTTGATTTCTTCCAGTCGCTCATGTCTGATGATGCTTGCTACCAGGTGAACTGATATTTCTTTTCCAGCATTCTGCACTTGTCATGAAACAGATAATAGAAGCTACTTTCTGGTGTGTAGATCGAGTGGAGAAACAACTGAAGATTGTCGAAAATTCTTTCATGTGAGGCAGTCAGGTTGGCGTAGTGGTATTATTGCGTACCTTCCACCTCTAGGACCCTAATTCGAATCCTGGCGGGGGCACTATGTGGATTGGGTTTTCAGACCCTACCTGAGTGAGTGGGTTTTCCCTGGAATAATCCTCTGGCTTTTTCCTCCCACATCCCAAAACTGAAACATCCTTCCTTGTCTTCTCTTCATGGGGGTTCTTGCTATTAGGCTATAGTGATTAAACTTAAGTTTGCTTTTCTGAGTATCCTTGGCTTCACAACCAGAAAAAATAAAAATCAAGGCTTTCTTCCCCAACAAAGTTTCAATTGGAAACAATAATTAATTTACAAGTGCGAATGGCTTCTTTTTCCTGTAACTTCTCAGTTGATACTGATTGCTGTGCTGATATGTCATTTGCATAATTATTTTCTATTTTTAAGACCTTAGAAAGTTTTAAAATATTGCAATGCAGATTCCTCTTTATACTGCATATCTGCAAAGTTGTTTTGTTCTCTTGGTTTTGTTTTTCTTTGATTCTGTAGGGAGCAAAGGGTGCAACTGCAATTTCAAAGTTTGTGATTTAGTTTTTAAAATTTGAGATAAAGTTGTTTTCAAGAGAGATGATTTTGGAGGAAAAAGTTTTCTTATTTTCTTGTCAACAAAATAGTGGTCTGACGTTTCGACCCTAGCAGAGACTCTGCTAGGGTCGAAACGTCACTGCTAGGGTCGAAACGTCAGGCCACTAACTATTTTGTTTGCATTTATACCATAGGTCCTTTTAGTTGGTAAGCAGTTTGCAACAGCTAATACTGTTTTATATTTTCTTGTCACCGGTTTAATTTTGGTGTGGGCTCTTGTTTATGGACTTCATCTTCTCTTTTGCAGAACAAGGAAGAAGATGAGTGCAAAGCGCATGGAATCAGAGTGGAACCTATCATCGATGAGGCTTATCAACTTCTCACTGGAAACACCACGCATCCGTCTGGCTTCTGGTTGCCAAAAGAGGGCAGTATACTACATGGCTTGTGTGGAGCAACACCTGATGGGAAGGTAGTCTTGCGTTCTGTTTTTTTGTTTTTACTTCGACCTAATTTGTTTTTCCTAGGCACTGTTAGAATGGCTTTGAGGATCAGGCATATTTAGCTCTAAGTTTTGACTCACAATAGAACTAAAGGATTCTTTTTTATTTGAGAAAGAAACCTAATTAAAGTGAAAAATACAGCTTCATTTATTGTAAATAGACAAACACTCTGTCAGTTGTGATCAGCTGTGTGGAATTTGAAGTCTCCATCACATGACAGATGGCTATTAAGAGCTCAAAGCCACACCAAAACTCCTGGACCAATTAGCTGTTGTGGCTAAATGAGACCCTCATGCTCTGAAATCAGATAAATAAGATAAATAAATAAATAAAATTAAAATGTCTCTTAACGTCACTGTTGGGTTTCTAGTAACTTCACGGAAATTGAAACTTAGTAATTTCATGGAAATTGAAGCTTAGTAATTTCATGGAAATTGAAGCTTCATATAATATGTATTTAATCCTGGCAGTGCCCTGTATGCATAATGAGTGTCATGCTTTTTAAGCTGCAAATTACTACTGTTTTTTTAAAATAAAAATTATGCAAACAATGACTGCAGTCGAGCTGACTGCCCAAACATTATTTTGGTCACAACTTGAATATTACAAAGGTGGTTTTAAGGTCAGGTGGTGTTGTGCAACCAATAACAATGCTTTATCAAAGTACCATTTCAATACAATGTTAATGAAAAATGGAACATTTAATCAGCCCAGGACACTGATAGGGTTAATACAAAATGTTTGATAAGTTTATGCATAGATGGGGGTGTGTTATCACCCACTGACAAATCTTAAACCTCCACAAGTGTACACATTTTGTTAAAGAACTTTGTTGATTTTACCCTAAAAAAGTCAACGATGACCTCTGAGGATTGCAAAAAATAAATACACATAACAATTTGTACATTTGTGTTTGAACTTATCTCACTTGTAATGACAGTTTGTATGCTTTGTTCATCCCATCATCTGATCATTCCAGATTGTATCTAGCACTGATCCTAAGAAACTGACAGGACTGGTGGAATACAAAGCCCCTGTTTATCAGCTGTACGATTGCTCTAAGGTACCTCATGGCATACCAAGGAACTACATGGCACAGGTAAACAGCAATGAAAACCACTCATACAAATAAGTACAACCTGCGTTTCAATAGATCAGTTGTCTGCCTCATAACAAAGAGGGACAAAGGGGACTGGAATTAGTACTCATAATTCTCCCTTATTGCAAGGGTTATTGTGTAATCCCCAACTCCAGACCTTCGTCCTTTTGTTGGACAAACCAGGATTACAAGAGATTGATAGGCTGGCACCATGTATTTGGCATAGGAGGCAAGTCTGAAATTCCAGCATACCATGGCCCTGGCTTATGGTTTGGCGTAAGGTTTAGCCTATGGCCAAGGTTTGGCCGATTCCAGGTGAACGAAAGCCACATTTCTAAGGCCAAGGTTTGGTTGATTCACGGTGAACAAAAGCCTCATTTCTTTTGAAAAAAAAGTAGAAGAAATACCAGAACATTTTATCAGAATCTTTATTGTCTTTATTTGGTTAAGTCATGGTTTCATTGTGACAATGATATTCTCAACAACAAAAATATTCTGGTAATTCCGAAAGAATAATCCTGTAGGTGAGCATGGAAAACTTTCGGAACTCCCAGCGGTTACGTGGTGAATATCACGAGTCTCCAGCAGACATTTACAGTTCAATGTATATTCCAGATCCAGGGACAGATGGCAATCAGCGGGGCCCCTTGGTGTGATTTCATGGCAGTCTGCATCAAGACTAAACAGCTCAGTCTCAAGAGGGTGTATGCCAACCAGATCTACTGGCAGTTCATAGCCAAGAAGCTCCAGCAGTTCTGTCTGATCTTCAGAGATGCAAAGCAACGCCGAAAAAAGAAGCAGCAGTATCTGTATCTCCCAGGTGAGGCAGCTTCTAGGGGAAGACTGACGGGCATGTTCAATTTCAAATACGCACAAGACTTGCATGCTCTATTCAGTGGTGGAATCTCCTGGGCATCCCATGGACAATTTTACCATGAATCGCCTTCCTCTATAGATAATGAGCATAGATAATGATTCCGAGGTGTAAGCTGGTCGCATTCCATAGAGAATAAATACTAATAATATCGACTCTTACATAGCTCAATTCCAAAGAATGATCATTGCTCTTGGAACACTATTACCCTTGATCACTGGGCCACTTATTTCATTCCTAAAAACCATCTCGGCTCCCTGGGGAGTATACAGCCTGTTCTGCCAAGTATGTAGCGCACTAAGCTAAATCAATCACAACAACCATCTCCGCCCTCACAGGTACCCATTTCCTCCTGGGTGATGAGAAGCAATCACAGTTAAGTGTCTTGCTCAAGGACACAGGTATCATGACCGGGATTCGAACCCAGCCATCAGAACTTGAGCTCCATGCACACGCCAGAAACCCACAGAGCAACCCTTTTCAATAAGAGGAATAACAATTATACTAACAAGTATGCATTGATGAGACACTTTTATACCAAGTATCAAAGCATCTCAGGCCTGAAGCATGTCCGTAAATCATCTCAAATCCTTAGGAGTATGCAGCACCGGTGACCAACGAGCACATTGCTAATCAGTCACATCGATAAACTCAACCCTTGCAGGTACACATATACTCCCGGCTAATGGGAGGCAATTTAAGTTAGACTGTATTAGCCAGGAACACAAAAGTCTTGACCGAGTTTCAAATGCATATACTCCTTTGACTCGGCCACCAGAAGTTGAGTCTGATGACCTAGACCACTCAGCCATGGCAATCCATGAACAAAATATGTTGAAAAGGTTTTTTAAAAATTCTTTATGCACTTGTTTGAAGGTGTTCAGAGATTGAAGAATGAACCAATAGCTAGGCAACTTTTCCCGGGAGAAGGTAACATTACTGTCAAGAATCTCATTCAGGTAAAACTTCAATTTTTAAAAAGGATGCTTGTTGGATTGTTATTGAAAAATGTGAATATTACACCCAAAATAGGCCGAGCAATTTAGGCCCGCCCACTATGAGTACTGCCTAGCAACAGTAGCAATGTTGGACATGTGTGCTCCAAAAGCAGTGCACCATGCTGCACAGCAATCCAGAGGCGGAAACTTGTTTCTATTTTGTAATGGGATTGCAATGTATTGGACTCTTGTCAGGCTCTAGGGTTCATCGCTTTTGTTTTGATTGGTCATTGCATGAAAGGGGGAGTGCTTAGTAGATCAGTCTACATGTATTTGTATTCCCTAATTATCAATGTCACTTCTATCCGCTTTCAGAGGAATAACAAAGGACAATACAAGACACCATCAGGGACATGGCTAGAGTTTGATTTCTTGATGGGGTTAGAGTCATCCAACAGTCCCATCCTGGAGGGATATGACTACGAGTGCCGGCTTAGAGAAATAGACAGGGAGATCAGGCAAGATCAAAGTTCATCACCAGGGAAAGACAATAGGTGATATTGCTTTTCATTCAGTTTAAAGAAAAACTCAACTGTGTTCTCCGATGAAGGAATCGGATACTTGTATATATTTTTAATGAGACATGTATATCAGCTGAATATATCTATTGCATTGTGGCCAAGCAGTTTAGTTTGTAGTAGTTAAGTTCTGTCATTTACTGTGTGGGGTTCAAATCCTGGCCTAGCTGGTCACAATGCCTGTGTTATTAAGTAAAACACATCATCTTGATTGGTCCTAAAGCTGGGATGTTAAGCCTTTTTTTCCTCTTGCCTTATATTATGCACATTAAAGAATGCTTATCTTGGAAGAGTAAAGTTTTACCCTAGCTTTTTGGGGCTATTAAAGTGCCTTTACCTCTTCATGTTGGATGACGTCTTTTTGGGGCCAAATTTTTCAAACTGAATATTGAATAACGGTGGACGTTTGTGGACACCCGGAACAACTTCTGAGTGTCCTATTTTTAATATTTTTACCCTGAACAATCCATTGTGTAATGTGCACAGGCATGCACCTACCATGCTATACTTCATTTACCCCAAACAAACAGGGCAAAGAGTACTGGAACTCATGCTTGAAATCTCCCTTTTTCTGGGGGTTATTTTGTATTACCGATTCCGGACCTTCATCTTTTAGTTGTACAAACAAGAACTTCAAGAGATTGACAGGCTGCGACCATCGTTTATCAATGTATTCAGCATCTGGGGGTCAAGTCCGAGATTCCAGCATTGTTATTTTGAGCTTTAAATTTAATCCAGTTTGTGAACATAAAATGTATTTTTAAAGGACGGTATACAGTTTGTTTTTTTCAGAAAACTGGGCAGTGCAGCCACACAGCAGCTTCAATTTTGTTAGGAAACTATCCTCCTGCCCACTTACCACTAATACACCAAATGGTCCCCATGGTGGTCTAAACCCACCATGTTGACCACATACTTTTCAAGTTACATAACCATAAACATAAGTTTATTGAAAAAGGTGCGAGTATTTGCAGTAGACCTTATGCATGTCATATGAGTAGGGCGCCCTCGCGTAGAGGTCAAAAGGAGGCTGTACATTGGCCCATTCTGTGCACTGCGCGTACTAATTTGTGCAATTCCAGTGTTTCGTCATCGATTTTCTTCTTAGATTTTGGCAGGAAGATGTCAACGCCTAAGGTCTATCGTGGTCAAGTGATTAAAAAAAAAAAAAAAAAAAACGATAAATGGTGTAATGCTTATTTATTAAGTATTATTTTCATACTTACTGTGTACATTACACTTTTAGAAAATCCCACCCTTTCCCGATATATCTGATTTCCTTCCTTATTTAATCAATTATGAAAAGAACTTCAGAAACTGATAACCAACTTTCATTTATCAAATTACATTTAATTGAATACAGGAACTGGATGTCCAAGTGTGGATACTGACACTACAATACATTATTAATGGCAGAACTGTTACCCTATTGAAATTGAAAAATAGAGACTTTGTTTTTGTATAGTGTTGTCCTGATAAGGAAATTAAGATGAAGGGATCTTAATTGGCCTGGAATTTGTCTTGTTGCAATTCAAAGCTAAAATTAAAGGTGTGTTTTCTTCTTTTTCTGAAAAGAAAATACTTGACACTTTTTAAGTTGGCTTTATTTAGAGAAATATTTAGAAACAGGGGTTTCTTAATTTAAGTAATTATTATTAATTTAAGTTCTTGTTAAGTAATAAACCACAATGGAAATTGACTGGGTAGATTTGAAATAATTTGGCTTTTAAAGAAGAAATATTGACTGGAGCGGGACTTGAACCAACAACCTCTGGATTAATGTACTGGCGCTCTACCAACTGAGCTATTGGCGGTCTCCCTAATAGTCAATACTTTTGTTCCGGGGTGCCAGTCAGAAGTCATTATAACCCTTAGCTGTCGTGTAGCCAGGGATCACACCCAAGTTTACGATACATCCTTGGAAGCGGCAGCCAGGGGATCACCTTAAGGGGATGCGACTTTTTTTATACTAAATATTGAGTAATAAAACCACAAGGGAAACTGGGTAGATTTTAAATAATTTGGGTTTCTTTGTAAGAAATTCTCAAGCTAGTTCGTTGAAATGGTTGTGAATGTAAAACAATTCTTCACAATTTTCACCAGCAAAAACCTTTTCTTGTAGTCAATTTGTTTCCCCAAGTTGGCCATTTAATGTCTTAACTTGACTTTGGAGCCCCTACCTATTTAGTTGCCCCCAATTTTTATATTGGTAAGTACGGGGAAAATTAACTAAAAAGTTACCTCAAAAAGAAGTTTTAATTATGCATAAATTCCAATCAAATTTCGATGTATTACGTAACACCTAATACACATCTAACAAATTATTTATTTGGGGGCGAAAAAAACTCTCATGATAACTTGTGCTGCTTTTAAACAAAAGAGGGCGCTGTGTTAATAGCGTGCTGGCGCGCCACACTCCAAAACATTGGCCTAAACACGCAGTGTAGGCAGTTGTCCTGAAATCGCAGACAGACTTGTCAAATCATTCGATCAATCAGCGATTGTTTAGAGAACAAACTTGGTTCCGATACGCTTCAATAACCAGCCCGGATCGGGTCTCACCTTTTGTGGCGCACTAAAACCCGGGGTAAATCGTTAATATGGGGGCTTGGATATAACTGTGAACCGTTGAGCGCTCTGTCACTAAAGAGTTTGCCCACGGATTCTTTACACACGGACGGCGGTTACTGCGGGGTACGTAGGCACATCAAACGGCTCATCAGCGTTGTTTATATGGTATCACAATGCCTGACCGGCGTGGTCTCGCGCTATTGCTTCATTGTGGACGCTGCTCTCGAGTTCGGCGTGCTCGGTAGCTTTTGGGGATTGTTCAGTTGGTGATTGACAGCTTTTTACGCGAGGACCTGGGGAGAGAGCTGCTGCTGGGGAAGTCTGCCGGTTGGAATTGGATGCGTCCATCCTGCCGATCAACTGATGCCTGCTACTGCTGCTGCCGACGATCATGAGACTATGGCAAGATGAACATTCTTTGCGGATTTTTATTGAGGTAATCATTTTACACAATTATATTTGTGTAAATTGCACAATCAAATTGTGTTTATTTTGAATGGAATTATGAATGTGACGGGTTTGATGATGGGGGGAATGGATGGTGATGATGATCAAAGTCAAGTAGCAGATGGTTGCTGTATAAACTGGTGGCGTTATTGAGCTGATGATGGGGGTATAGAGTGCAGTTATTAATGCAGATGAGGAGGAGGAGGATAGTTCCTTAGGCAGTTAGGCTAACTACCACTGTACCATACATGTAAAGGAATCAAGTGTGCCTGTTGTCACCAGGCAAGCTCAGCGGTCTAGTGGTTAAAATAAACTTTAGAACACTACTACTTACTAGTTGTGATGTACCTTCCAGTCTGGGACGAAAGGGTTACAATAACTGCACCTGTATAGAAAAACAAACATGGGTTTGTTTTACACCCAAGGTGAACTGTACCAACTGTGGGAAGGGCCACACTATATTTGAGATGTATACAAATGATTTTTTTCTTGCTAGTGATGTGTATATTAAAAACGGATTTTATTTTACTTCCACCCATAAAGTTACCAACTCTTAATTGTTGGTTTCATTGTGCTGTGGAGCTGTCTGTTTTCTGCTGTTGCTGCATCTGCAAGTCTCTACCCTGCCGTCGTAACTATTTAAAAAATCTCTGACCGAAGATGATGCTGACATTCTTTCCCGCAACTTTGCCAACTTCAAAACAAAAGCTTTAATCTTCCTCAGCTGCAATCCTCTTATATGGAGTAACCTTGCAGTCAGAATCTTTCCCAATGTCCATTTATTAGCTCTTCTTTCCTGCCGTGACATTCTTTCCACTCTCAAGCCCAAAACTTTTTCAGTGAATAACCAACAGGACCAATTTAGCATTACTTTTTACTGGTTTGCCAGCTTTTTCACTGTCTATATTTGAAGAGGAAGATCCAGAAATTTGCTTAGTCTGCTTTTGACTTTGACTGTTTTCTGAAATGGCATAATGGCCAGTGGCCCACTGTTGAGGTAGAACGCTGCACAAGTAGATAGCTATTTCCTAACATTTGGGTTAAATTAAAACAATTTTAGTGTTTGTTTTTTTTTTTACCAAATCTTTTGCAGATGACACTTCCCTTGATAATCAGAATGAAAATACGACGTGTGTTCTTTGTGATCCTGGTCACCTTCATGCTAGCTTGTGTTTTACTCTACTTGCATCTTGCTCCAAAAAGGCCAACAGATCGGAAAAAGGTAAGACCTCTTTGTTTTACACCGTAAAGTATGGTACATTTGGCCTGGAATTTGGGTGAAAAATCCACAAGAGCGTTTGGATGTGGATTAGCATTTTTACTGGACCGAAATTCTTTTTACAAGGCCACAACCAAACTGAGAAAAAACTTTAACTAACTGCTCTTATTTAAACAAGCACTTGCGAGAAGTTTGATCTCATTTGTCTTATGGGCAGGTATGCTTTGTTACTCGACAGAATTTAAAGATGGTTTTAAGACCCAAAGTCAACTTTTGAACATAATGTTGTTTTTTATTTCTTTTTTATCTCGTTATAATACATAGTGAGGTATTATTATTCAATTGTAAAACACAAGACCATCATACTTGTCCGGCCTTGAGTATACGAGCTCCACCCTTAAATCAGGCTTCGGGTCTGCAGCCATCAGACTTAATTTGGGTGCAGGCTATTTAATGTATCAAACCATTCATTGGTTCATTTTTCATCTGCTTGTTTTGATTTGGCATATCAAAATAATAGCACAGGTAAAGGGTCCGTTTTCTTGCACATATGGCCATATTTCTGCCAGAAATATTATTCAGTTTTGTGTGGACAAAGACAATTGACTAGAAAGGGACTTGAACCTGCCACCTCCATACCAGTGCTCTACTATCTGAGCTTTTTATCCTATGTTGGTGGTCTCCCTATTTTGTCAATATCTTTGTTCTGGGGGCGCCAGCCAGAAGTCTTACAACTATCTTAGGGATCACTCATAGGTTACAACACGCTATAGGAAGTGGCAGTAAGAGGATCGCCACATAGACAGGGATGCACCTAAGGGGATGCAGCTTTTTCTTTTAAAAATCAGTTTCCCCTTGTGGTTTATTACTTGATATTGAAAGAAATATTGCACATGCCATTTGGTACTGGTACGAAGATTAAAGGCAGGTTATACTTTTGGTAATTGTCAAAGACCAGTATCCTCACTTGGTGTATCCCAACATTATACGTAAAATAACAAACCTGTGAAAATTTCTAGTGAAAGAAAAAACACCCTTGTTGCATAGAAGTCTGTGCTTTCAGATGGCTAAGAAAGGCTTCATGCCTGAAGCCTTCTCTCAGATTCAAATTATTTTGGTGAAAAAATTGTCTTTTTCTCTAAAACTACATTACTTCAAAGGGGGTCGTTTCTTACAATGTTTTATAATATCAGCAGCTCTCCAGTGCTCTTTGTATTTTACGGCCATTAGTTTTTGGAGTAATTGCCAACGGTATACCCTCCCTTTAACTGAGCTAATAGTGGGCTTATTGCCAATGAAGCTTAGGAAATATATCAAAGGATTCTGCAAGAAGCATCTGACTTTTAATTTGTCTTTTAAAGACAACATTTGGTTTGTGGTGATAAAACCATGGCAGTGCTGAGCTATGGTGGTTCTGAAAAGAACTGGTGATATCTCTATACTCAAAACCAGGTTTATCTATAAATTAGAGTTATGTCTGGACAATTGCATTTGAACTGTGAATCTTCTGAATTAACAGGCCTGATACTTCCTAAGGGGCAGGGCAGATTTTCCTTCTTAAAGGGCACCTGAATGAGGAACTGTAAAATAGCACTTGAGCATTTCAAGGGGAACCAAGGCCATGCCATTGCCTAGAGGTTGCCTTCATCTCTGTGAAGTACCAGACCTGAATTGGGGTTAATTCACATAAGCTAGGCTAGTCTTTGAGTGAGAAAGCACACCCTAGTGTGTATGACACCAAAAATGGTGTTTTGATGATTATTTGGGCTGGATGGTTGTGTAACTTTGTGAGAGGATTTTTTGTTTTGCTTTGGGGTTTTTTTTGGGGGGGGACAAAGATTGTTATTAGAGGCACTTTGGCTTTGATGAATACGGTGGTGCTAGGATACCGATAAAATAAATATCGGTCTTAAACCACACTTGAATGAAGGCTGCTGAGCCATCTGTAAACATCTTCACTGAACCTTGGACTCATTATGTGCATTTATTAACTCATACAGTCAATGAAATAACCTTACATACACACGGTGTACATACTGTGCAAACCTACCCTCGAAGCAATCTAGAAATCCAAATACAACTTCAGCAGTTCACTATTTCATATTGATGCCCTAATCGCTTACTATTTATACTTTAACACGTGAACTCTTTCCCGCGCCGACCGGTCGCTAGCCATCGGTTTAAATCAATTCAGAACAATAGTTGTAAAGCGAAAAATAAAGATCGCTCAGCCACACAATTTTCAGAATGGTAAAGGGGACTCTTGAGGGCAATATTGTGACCTGCTTTTTTTTAGGGGGGGGGGTTGCCATTTGCCAAAAAAATGAGTAAACAACTAAGAGTCCATATGATCAATTTATGAAAGGTTTAACAGTTATTGCTTAACAAATAAGGTTACCAGTCAAAATGTAGTGTAAAATCTATTGAATTTGACTGGTTTCTGGGCCCAATGTCATAGCGCTGCAAATTTTTGTGCTGTAGCAGAAAAATTTGCTTAAGTGTAAGCGTATTTCACAGGTTAGCAAGAAAATTAAGCAGACATCTTGCATGTTCACCATGGATTTGCATTGTTACGTCATTCTTTTTCATACAGTAAGCTCCGGAAGGTTGGCATGCCTTTTCGTGTGCTTACGGTTAGCAGCGCTAAATGGAAATCACTCAGTAAGCACAAAGTCGGCCGTTGCTTAGCTTCAGCTGTTGCTTAGCAAATATTCAAATTTATGCTAAATTATGTAATGAAATTGCCCATTACCCGTTATTGTCTTTCCCATGTAGATTTTATTGCATATAATAGTAGTTATTCTCTACTCCCTTGAAGATCATTGCAATAAAATCTACACCTCATACAAGTGAATTCGTTCAAGTAAATGGATAGCTATATCCTCAACATATAAATTATTTTTAAGCTTGAGAATTTCCAGCCAATGTTTATTGTTATAGATTTATGATAACGCCAGCAGTCTGTCTATAACAGCATAAATCGCACAATTCATTGGGGAGTCTGAGAACTGTAATCATGCTGATAAAACCATGGTAACTGCAATTACCAGTTTCTTGTGGAAGCTCCTAGGAGACCCAAGAGCAATTAAAAGCCCAAGTTTAAAGATGCACACTCATTTTAAATATACCATTTTTAAAAAGGCCTACAGTCGGAATAATTCCGTTTATCACTTACACAAGCCTAACTTATGACTTGGACAAGCTCAACTTGAGGCCCAACTAAATTTGGAAAAGCTGCTCAAGTTGGTGCTACAACTGCCACGTTTTGAATATGTTATTTGGGAATGTTGTCTCTATAAATGTGCAATCTTTACAACTCACAACAATCATTAACAAGAACTCAAGAAAATATTTGAACTCAAACATTCAAAGGTGTATATTGTAGATAATTCACTGTGAATATTCTTTTTCTCATTCCTGTCCCAAATGAGCAGGTATATACTGTGTCTGTTAATGAAACCACAAACACCCTCATGTGTTCACCAGTGACTGGCCTAAAAAGAAAATAAGTTTTGTTTTTGATCTATATTTATTCAATTGGAAAATTCAAGATCACTGGACTTGCCCAACAAACGTAGGGAGCTTGTTAACCGTAGAAAGAGCAAGGTTTTTGTCATACACTGTGATTAGGTTGATTGATGATGGATGCAAGGTGCGTGCTTCATAAGCATGAAATTATTATTATTACTGGGAACCCATATTGGACTCTATTAAACAAGCTTGCTCCATAACTAGTGCAAGGTAATTCAGTTACTTCTGATTACTTTACTCTTGTATTCAGATCTAGATCTAGCCTTGGAAACATTCAGGTCAGTTTCTTTTTCTGTTCAGGTCTTTTTGCTCTGTTCGTGCACAGGTGTTGAAGATGGATTACTGAGATTATTTTCTAGCTGGGTAGAGGGGACACCCTATAAATTATACCTGTATGGTCTAGACTGGTATTTATGGACCATGAACATGGCGTTGGCTGGGTGTCTTTGTCTGGGTTTCTGGGTTTCTTTAAGTTTTGGACACCTTGTTTTCAATCGGGTCGCCTTAACTTTATCCAGGGCTCAAATTTTGTTTGGGAAAATCGGCAAGACCGCAGGGCTTGTCACTCTGAAGTTTTACTTGCCCAGAAGTTGTTTTACAAGACCAGAGTCAATGAGAAGAAAAACAAACTATGTACACAATTTATAAAAGATACAAAACTGTTGTTTAAATATTTTTTAACAGGCACTAGGCCTACATGTGGCATGTCGTGGCCAAGCGGTCAAGCGCACCGGACTCGAGCTCTGGTGTTTCTAATTAGCAGAGTGTGGGTTCGAGTCCCGGTCTTGACACTTATGTCCTTAAGCAAGGCACTTAAACATTATTGCTTCATCTTTTGGATAGGATGGAAAGCTGTTGCTCCCATGTGTTGTGTAATGCATGCAAAAGAACCCAGTTACAGTTATTGTAAAAGAGAAGGAGCTTGCCTTGGTATTTCTGGCTGGTCCAGCAGCAATATGCGTCAACTCACCTTGTATACCTTACAAGGTATTGTATTATGGTCTCATAAATCATTCTTAACAAGCTCCACCAAATTTGATATTTCAGCACCAGTAGTGTCATTTTATGACAGACGTGGTGCATTATTCACGATTATTATTTATTGTTATTATTATTATTATTATTATTATTATGTAAGAGACAATGATGCTTTGATATTTTCGACAGAACTGAAAGATATTTATCAGCATTTGAACTTCATTTTGTTTTTAAAGAACATTTTACACAGTGAGGTGTTATTATTCAATTGATAAACACAAGACCACCGGACTTGTCCTGGGCTGATGCTAAAATCACTGGCCCTGGGCCCAGCCATCCAGTGTTAATTTCGAGCCCTGCTTATTTTTCAACATTGAGAATGAAGTCAAAGTGATCAATTTGGAAAACCTTTTCATTTCAGTTCGAATTTGGACTTTTAAAAAAAAAGAGGAAATTCTTCTATTTAGACGTTCTACCTTATCTTTCTATCTTGTGAAGGAAATATAAGAGAGCAATTTGAACACCTGTTTATTATTCTTCAAAGTTGGACTCCTTATTTCTAGATGCTTTCATTTGGACACCCTACGTTATCTTTCATTCATGAAAGTATTGTTGGTGTACAATTTTGATCCAGCTTTTAATTTCAATTCATGGAAAAAGTGGACTCCCTGTTTCTAAATTCTGGCCCAAACCATGATTGTCTTACACAAAGTTAACACATGTGAAACCTCTTTGTAATGACAAACTGATGTGGCTTTTTAGCCACAATGTTAGCTCATTACATGGTAGTGAAGGAAGTTCCCAGATACCACAAACCACAATGTTGTCATGTTGTGTATACTAGATGCAGTAGTTTAGAGTCAAGCTGTGAGATGTACAGGTATCTAAAAACATCAAATGGATTTTTATGGCCATTAGGCCAGTTGACAAGAAAACTCATGCATGAGATCTAGACCAGTTGTCCAGCATTTTTCACCTCAAGCTTTTCTCTCAAATAGGTCTATATGAGTGACTTTGGTCTAAGGGCTAAGTTCACAAAAGGTCAGAAACAGGCTAAAAACAAAACAACTTGGCTTGAACCAGACAGAGTAACCAATCCAAATACCATGATAATATGTATTGTTTGTGGCACGCTACCTAGGTCCAATTTCATGGCTCTGCTTACCACAGAATTCTGCGCTTACAGCCAATGTGCTTCACATGGCACCGTAAGCACAACATTTTGCGGTAAGCAAAGCCATGAGATTAGACCCTGCTTACTCACATGCAGAAATGTGTTAAGCAATAATTTATGCTTAGGTAGCTCTGAAATGTGACCCTGGTGTTTGTGCGGTGTTTTTAAGGATCATACAGGTTTCTTCGTCACACTTTTAAATGACATGCTTTGTTTTAGAGCCCCAGCAAAAACAAGAGTGGCAGGTAAAACGAACTGATTACCATTCTTGCCGAGAACAATGTTGAAACTAACACAACTTCACTGTAGCCAAGTGCTCTTAAACATGCACCTCTAGTAGACATTTTGACCCAGTAAATACATTAGTCATACATGGAGACCTATAAGGACTTCCTCTTTCCTCGCTTTGAGGATGCTTCGCGTTGCCTTCCTCTCAATAGATTGTCTTTCACTGTTGACGTACGAAAAATGCAACAGCCATCCTTTCCTTACCTCCATAGTCGAACATAAGTTGAACCATTCCTTTTCAGCCAAAACAGCCCCCATGAAACCATTAGAATCCAACAGTGCGTTTGTTTGATTTTGTTGGACTGAGCATTGCACTTGTAAACTGATCACGCTTTACAATGGAGATCAGGCACACCACCATAATCAGAGTCCAGCAGTGTGGGTCCGTGATGAGTTATGGTGAGAGTCCTAGTGGAAGGTCCTAGTAAAATCACTCAAGGAAGCTAAGGAAAACAGATTCTCCATGCTTCCTGAAAACTTTCATATTGTGTCATCTTCTTTTTGTTCCCTTATTCAAATCAATGACTTCAAACCGAGGCTGGAAGGTTTCTGAAAAAGATGAGGTAAAGTTCTGTATAGGTACTTATGCAACAAATGCACTGATGTTTATAAAAGTTGTTGTTTCGTGATGGTACATTTCTTTTAGCAGTCAACTCAAATAAAGCTCTTAAGACTCACCTCTATCCATGTTGATTCCTATTATGTGCGCTATGATCTTCATGGAAGAGCACCTTACAAACTTTAAATGTTATGTTATGTTTAATACTCTTTGCTGCATATAACAGTCTAGTGGTTGGAATTAGCATGTGGTTTTTTTTTTTTAATGCAGCAGGGTAGAAAACTAGAAATGAAATGTTGATGTTGCTTTTGGTGGGGTACAGGTGTTAAAAGGGTACCTGTTAATACACAGTTAGGTCCTCAACAATCTTCAGTATATATCGGTGCATTCCACAGGGTAACTGCCTTGTGCCCATTGCCAAGGCACACATAAACCGGTTTACTTCACAAGACAGCAAATTCCTCTGTTGCATGTTGCTGCATTTAGCAGGGTTATTTATGGAATTTCACCATTGCTCTGCTTACCGCGGAAATCAGTGCTTTCAGTGCGATGTAAAGCACACAATTCTATGGGCTGTAAGCGCAGAGTTCCACGGTAAGCAGAGCCATGAAATTGGATCCTGAGGGTGGGTTATGGAAGAAGCCATAGCCAAAAAACATTGTTTAATCATTTTAAGGGGGAAAAAACAGATTGTAGGTTATTGTAGTGGCCTCTGGACATAATGTGGCTATGTTTTGGTAGTAACATCATTTATTCAGCCTGGTTCATAATGTATACCAGCTAGTCCCTAGTAATCAGCAGTGGTGGCACACCACAAGATTTGATTTCATCCATTGAAGTTTAGACTGCATTATATTAGGGTCCATTGTATGGGCTTACTGGGTTTACTCGACTATGGAACAAAATCAACATTACAACAACATCGGAATTGCTGCATTTTTCCCCCCAGATAGACCTTGACATATTAGCTTTATATTCTTTTTTGATCAAAAGAATTGGGAGACAGACTTTTCCATTTTATTACTCACTCCAGAATTGTTCATAAAATGTGCAAAAGATGCAGGGGAAAAGATCATACATTCCGAAATTGTGCTTTTTGTGTTCTTTTTTTTCCCTCTTCACACATATGCATTGGTATGGGAACAGAATAACTCTTTGAATTTTTTCCCTTGTGTGTACGTAGCTTTTGATTAACTACAATTGGGCAAGGTCAGACCTCAGAGGTAAATGAAAAAATGAACAGTTGTTGCTGGACTGTCTACAGGTGCACAAAGGATTTACACCCAGGGCCTATTAGACCTTGAAATTATGATTATGATATTATGAGGCTGTGGAGAGCATTGGATTGGAGGCACTCGTAGGTGGTGTGGAGTTGTCTGCTGAGATGAGATGCAATATGTTACCTCATTACTAAATAGTTTGTGGTGACTATGCCCAACTGAATTCAATTCAATTCAATTTATTGTGAATGTCATGTAAACAAAAACTTGTTTTATTTTCCCAGTGTGCATCTTACAACAAAAACACATAGAGACATGTTTTTAAAATAGATTAATAGAAGTTAAACAATATATAGTACTGGTAAAAAGAATAACAGGACCAATTACAAAGTAAACATGAGTATTTTGCAACTATTGAAAATTACAAGGGTTACAACCAGCAATTAAAAACCATGGAAAGTAAAGGAGCAGTTAAAAACATGCCTATCTTTAAAGTGATTTTCTTGGGGTCCTTTTCGAAAACCACTGCTTGGGCTTGGACTAAGGCTTAGGCTTGAGCTTAGACCTGGGCTTAGGCTTGGGCTCTGTCTGCCTACTGTAATCCCCCATAACATAAGCGTACAGTTTCTAAATAACTGACTGAGCCTAAGCCCAAGCCCAAGCCATTGTTTCAAAAAGTAGCCCTCAGTTGGTAAACAGAGGGAAAATGACCACTTATGCAGAACGTACATTGGTTATTCCCATCCTCTTTGCTATAGTCACCACACCATACAACCAACTGGCAAAAAATGGGTTGGGTTTTGTCAGGAGTGGTCTGTACATTTATTTTAACATGTGCTTATTCAGAGTGCTGCAATCAATAATGCAATGATGCTTTCAAGGGGAGTGGTGTTCTTTATGCTGTTTCCTCAACTGTTGACAATTATTTCAGAGGGAAATATTTCACTGGAGGATTGGCACTATTGGCACTATTGGTATAAACTATAGGCCTATAACCAGTGAGATTTGAATCTTCCTTTAACATGATGTGACCTATATCAATCTTGGTTTGTCTTTAAGTTTCTTTGGATTGTTCTATATGCACAGTTGTGTTTTGAAATATATATTGGTGTCACAAGGATCAAGGTTTCCTAACTCAGCAAGGTTCCCAGACGAGGTCTCCTCATAACAGGTGCATTTAGTGAACCTTCAATAAAGCAGCAAATGTGCTGCTTGAGGAACAACTATACCCCCCCCCCCAAAAAAAAAAAAAAAAAACCCAAAGCAAAAACAACAACAAACAAACAAAAGAAGAAGGGAAAAAATACACACACTAAAAATAAAAAGTAATAAAAATAATTTTAAAAAGATGGAAATGAAAATTTGAGCCGTCATAAAAATCAGCAACCATAAACGTGATAATGAAAATGTAGGTGTGTATAATTTGAACAGTTTTTATGTCAGCTCTGTTCAAGGTGCTTTGCTTGTCACCTTGAGTGTTTTAGAAACAAATTTTATGGCCAGAAAAGTAAACTATTCATTTCAATAAAAGCAGGTAGTGTAGGCTATACGCATCATAAAACCTGCATCATAAACCCTTCATATGTAACCTTAAAATGTAGGCAAGTATGTTTTTGTGTGTGTTTTTTTCTGGTAACACAAAAGGACCACCTAAAGCATTTTTCCTGAAAATTTGCCAAGGCCAAAGGCTATGAAAAGAAATGCTCAACTTTATCACCTCTTTAGTTTCACAATTTTGACAACATTTTGCATGGGGTGGATAAGAAACTTGCAGCAAACTCTTGCCAACTGAGCTCAATCAGGAGCCTTGAAGAACTAGTTTACATTTTCTTTCCTTTTTTCCCGAAATCAAATCAATGTCCCTATACCAAGGGTGTAAAGAGCAAATAGTATGGCCACCATTTTGTTCTATTAAGATTATACAAATATTGGATCCATTAATCAGGAGGAGTAATCTGGACTGTACCATTTCTAGACTATACTATTTTTTCCATTTCAAGTAACAATGGAAAAAGCTAGATTTCTCTGGGTGAATATATTCTTGACAATGCACAAACAAAATGTATTAAATATTTGTTTTATACAACTCACAAATGGATCCTTTTAATTTGATATTTTTTTTCTCAAAACACAGAATTGACATAGAAACTTGTGTAACACACACTCTGAAATTTCTTTAAAAAACAACAACTTCTAAACAATGTGGACAGCTCCATGTAGACACTAACCTTGTCCCTGTGACATGACCACTGTGACATGAAACAATTATTTTTGAAACCTGCTGCGAAGCATCCCAAAAATCCTATAATTATCCATATATATGTAGGACTCATGTACAAAGTTTTAGAGTGTGGTGGCTGTATGCATGGCAAAATAAAGGACAGCATGTGATGCGTGTTCAACCAATCAAATTAGAAAGATCTGTGATTGAGGTATATAATATTTATTCCTGTTACTGCACACAGGAATTATGACAAAAAATTGAGTTTTTTTTTTTTTCTTCTTTTTTCTTCAGAGAAACAGACCATTCTTTAATCAACACCTATATATCTGAAGTACCCATTATAATTTCAGATTTTTTTTAATTTTCCTTGTCACTTCAAGTCAGAATTGTTTATTTTCTTCTTTTTGTGGGGGTGTGAAACCATATGCAAAGCAACAAGAATGCAGCTGGCTTTTTAGTTTGGAAAGTCTTGCGTCTAAACAGGAGAGAGTACGAGCGCAGAGTGAGGATGGAGGACGTTTCAACTGACGAAGCAATGAGAGATGCTTGGCTTGATAAAAAGACCTGATTAGCTCTGCACCATTCAATGGTTAATGTACCAGTCATGCGGGCACTTGATAAAAACATTTAAACTTTAATCAACGTAAAGGGATTATACCAGGCCTGGAATTTTGATCCAAGGATGTGGATTGATATCCCTCATGGGGGTGGTGGTTCTCATGTAATATGTGTTTTCACAACAGGCTGGCAGCTGGGTTCCACAGTTTGCGCAACTGTGCTTGTCAAGTTCTATTGTGAAATACAGTGGTAATTGTTTTGGCGTGATAGATTCTGTAGGCGGGCAAGCCAATAGAGTGATGGATGTGTTTGTCTGGGTAATTTTAAGATAAAATTATGGAGGCCAGCTGTACCTCTGTGGTTGTAAAACTTTAGCCAGTGATTATTACCAGAGACCAGGACTCAATTTTACATAGCTGTTGTGAGTACAGTTGCTTCAATTTCATTCGCTAAGCAAAACCTTATAGGGGCATCAATTGCAGTAGTTTAAAAAACATGGCCTTTAGCTGGTAACTTTTTCTTCTTTTTTCCTAGCAAAATTGTCTGTTTGAAGCAAAATCTTGTGCTGACCAGGGCCTAAATTTCAAAAAGCTGTTTACTAGTGAGTAAACTTTTACTTTATTATTTGTGTCACCCTTGGCAAGTTGCTTTGCTTATGGTTAGCAGTGTTTATGACATAGAAACTCTGCTAATGGTCGCTCTGTAAGCAGAAAACATCTGCTTACAGGCTTTATGAAATTGGACCCAGGGCCCGTTATGTTTCACGGCACTGCTTATTGACACCGGTCCCTGCTTATTGTCACCGGTCCCTGCTTATTGTTACTGGTCCCTGCTTATTGTTACGGTCCCTGCTTATTGACACCGGTCCCTGCTTATTGTCACCGGTCCCTGCTTACAGGTTAAGGCTGTGTCTGAAGTAGTGGCTGTGGCTGAGACTTGATTATCACATGAACGTGTGTTGAAGCATAGGATGCCTATAGCAATACCCTTAGCAACAGCCACAGCTGTAGCCACAGTGCAAATTCAGATGCAGCTTTTGCGCAAAATTTCTGGCTGTTAGCTGTGGAAGTGAGAAATGCTTCGTATAGGCCTCATAGTAATGTTAAAGTATTGCATAAGCAAAATTTCATGAATAAAGTTATTTTTTCAGATTCATTTCATAAAATGTTTTAGAGTGCCTAGTGAGACCAAGACTAACAGAAACAAGACTGGAAACAGAGACACATAATGATCATAATTTAGAATACTAATATTGCAGGCTGCTTTATTAAATTCCCTGAAGTGGCGACACAGCATCCATTTTTTTAATTTTCAAACGTAATTCTCCCCAGGTGCTCACAGCTTTCAAATGTTTGCATCTATGCATTTCTACCTGTTTAGGTACCACCTACTTGCGTAATTACACACACTATCAACATACCACCCCACCTTATTTTGGTGAAAATGAGCTTTGTACAGAAAGCAATTTCTGAACCCATTACCAAAGATGGGAGTGCGGAGTTTAATACCTTGAAGGATTTGGAAATGGCTTCACAAAATTGGAACTGAAAGTTGCACCGCTATATGTTAATAAATTCTTTAGGCTGGTGGACCACCAGCCAGGATCTTTTCACCATTAAGACACCTAGGTGGTGATAAACACAGAACATTGGTATCTTTAAATTCTATTGTGCAGTGTTGGTGGGCCAGGACTAGCAACTACAGACACTATTTGCTTGGTTCAAACATTGGTTTAAAAGAAGCTTTGATCATTTACTGTGGGAAGAGGCTGAACATTGATTAGCCGACACACAAACCAACATGTTACAATAATTATAAGATCATCAATTAGAACTTCTTGACAGTTTGTTTGATTTGGGTTTTCTTCTGTTACAAGTGTTTGTCCCCCTGTCAGGAAACTTTTACCCGTAACACAGAGGTTCTCTCCTGCCAGAATAAAAAAGAGTGGCTGTCTCCTTTTCACTGGTTGTCTTTCCTTTTTGAACCGGTATCCAATCACTTTTATAGGATTGTAGTTTATGGGTTGAATTGCGCAGCATTTAAGGCATCCACAGGGGAATAACCCAGTAATCCGTAAAGTAATTTCTTTCTAGTTTATTTTTATTGCGTTGAGGTCATTAAGTCTTTACAGCACTCCAAGAGCCTTTTGTACTGATGCCTAGCATCAGGGTGGTACCCCTGCTCTATTGTTGCATAATTACGCAGGGTTTTTTCAGAGGGTCTTCAGTCAGATGAGTGGATTTGCTCTCTGAAAACACTAACTCTGCTCTAAAACTGCATAAAGAAGTCCTTTTTGTACTGCAGAGCCATTTCCCAGGGTAGAAAATTTCATGGGGAATCATAACCTCACCAGCACCATATGTTCACTTCACAGCAGCAATTTCCCCAGAGTAAAGCTAATTCAAATGTGTAAATGGCAACTAAATTTTCTCTAGAATTTCATCTAGTACTGTATGTTTTCCCCCAAGTCTGGCGACAATCAAATCCACAAGCTTCCTGCATTTTTGAGCAGATCTTTATGTCTTTTAATTGCAAGACCAGGTGAACAGCTCAACCGGCGGCGAGAAATCCATTGTTCCTGGAAATTTATGCATGCTCAGAACTGCACATACAATAGACAAATTTGGACGCCGTTTTACCAAATGCTGGCTCAAACCTTGGCAGGAACACACTAACGTGCACATCCTCAGCGCATCGTTATGTTCCGTTGTGGTAATCCAGGTGCTAAGCTTTCATTGAGACTCTGATACCAACGGTCACATTCTCTGTGAATCTCATCTGTACCCTGTTCTAGATTGATGACTCTCTCTGCCAAAGTCATCTCACACCTAACAAGGGTGAATCAGCCCATGGTGGGTTGACATCTTAAGGTTAGTTTTGCCAGACATCTGGTTGCCAGACCAATAGCCCAGTCCCAGCCAGTCATAAAAACGAACACTTTATGCCAAGGGTAAATATCTGAAGCATATTTCCAGCATTTTATGGGGTGACAGTAATGTGTTGTTTATCTGGACCTCATAATATTCTCATACCCTTTTGGAATAGGTTTAGAAACCATCAATCAAGTTAATTATCACACTGAGTAGCCCATTTCCTTATTCTCCAAATTTCAAAGTGATTTTTTTTCCCCCGTATTCTGATAGGTTGCAGTAATAATAACAAGGATCATAGCAAGCATTTATTAGGCGTTTTTACACACTGTATCACAATGCCTTAAACCAATATGTTCAAAATTGTTATCAACACTTTAAATATGCCAGTAGCACTGTGGATGAAGTGTACAACGCAACTTCAGTCGGTGCACTTTTAAAAAACCATTTAAAGCTGATATATTTATAATACACACAGGTTCATTGTGTAACACAGGGATTCTATTCATTATTCCATACAGCCAGGATTTCCTGCTGCAATTAATTACCAGAGGCATTTCCTGATCCCGGCAATGATTGCCTTCTGTTCAGGATTATCCGCGTACTTTTGCTTTTGTATGCAAAATGCTGGAGAACTTATTTCAGTTGGCCCATGTGGAGCTTGAACTCTCAAATACATGACGTTGGAATTGAATGCACATTAGGGCTGAATTTGGAGGATTTGATATTCTGAGTGGAAGTGGCTCTTGGGTGTGAGAAGAGCTTTAAGTACACTTGGGCCCAATTTCATAGAGCTGCCTAATCAGCAAATATTGCTTGACAATTTTCTGCTAAGCAAAAAGGATACCAGTCATAAGTGGTACATGTGACATGTTTCTTTGGCTGGTAACCTTATTCTGGTAAGCATAATTGTTTTGTGCTTAGCTACTTTTTGTACTGGGCCCACTTTCATAGAGCTCAAAAAGTAGCTGAGCACAACTAAAATATGCTTTCTAGAGTAAAGTTACCAGTCAAAACAACATATCACATGTAAAGTACATGACTGGTATCCTGCTCGTTTTTGCTTTGCAGAATATTTGTCAGCACTGTTTTCTGTTTTAAGCAGCTCTATGAAATTGGGCCCCAGGATCAATGACCTTAGGTCAGTTCAATAGCCACCCAGTGGGGTCAAACAATGGAGGAAGGAAGCACGCTCTCTCTGGATACATATTTGTACATGTATAGTCGGACGTCTAAATATTACATATCCACCTGGACATTTGGCAATGCTGGGCCAGTGAAATGAAAATGCAGCAGTACTCTCACATAAAGAAAAATACATTATTGTGGGGTTTTTTTTTTTTTTTTGGGGGGGGGGAATTTACCATTGATGATTGCACAAGTTGTTCACTATTCAAATTTGACATTTGACGTCAAACCTACTTAAGATATGGACATTTACGCCTTGCACAATAGGCAGCGCACTTGTATGCTCCTATCCTGCCTTGCACAATGCGCAGCGCACTTTTATGCTCCTGTCCTGCCTTGCACAATGCGCAGCGCACTTTCATGCTCCTATCCTGCCGGCCATTTTAAGAGTTAAAATATACTCAAAGGAAGCGTCTCCCAAAATGGTGGAAAGGGTTAACGCGGAGGCGCATTCCACGTTGTGCAAGGGTCACTAGTGAAAACGCAGGCAGACTAGTAAAACGACAAGCTGACTGGTCCAACCACCTTGTCACTGAAAAAGTAAAGCGTGAACCATGCTGCTTTGAAGGTCATTTGTGTTTTGAGTGTGGAGTTTAACAATTGCTTTACGGTTATTTGTTCCATATTGCAGAGAGAGACCAATTTAACTCAAATGGTACCAGTTAAATCGTGCAGGTAGGCTGCATGGTCTCTTTTCAAAAAGGTTTAAGCAGAAGATACTGCTTAACAAACTTCTGCTAACCAGTAACAAGTTGTACATGTGAAACGATATTTTGGCTGGTAATCTGTTTCTGGTAACCCAAATTGTGTTGTGCTTAGCTACTTGTTGTGTTTAAGCAGCTCTACGAAATTGGGCCCTGGTCAACATAACAAGAAGACCGTCTTAATAGATAAGCTGTAATTTTCAAATAGTATAAATGTTATGCAGGTCTGATATTTCATGGAGGCAACAGAGGTAAAAGTCTCGCCCCCCAATAATTTGTTAGGAATTTCCCTCATAGTAGGCCTTGAACAAAAATAGAATTACACCAATTTCACACATTTTTGTACTTACGGTCATCTCAATGAGATCAAGTGTAATGGTAAATCATATAGGACCTTGGCATAGTGGTTTCTGTTCTTGACTTTCCATCTCTGAGACTCCAGTTTGAATCCCGGCAGGGGGACTATATGTGGATTGGGTTTCCAGTCCCTACCCAAGTGGGTTTTCCTTCAAATAATTCTCTGTGGTTGTCCTCCCACATCAAAAACTGAAACTTGTCTTTTCTTCTCTCCATGGGTTTCCTGGCTAATTAAAAGTGATTAAGTTTGCTTTTCTGAGAATCCTTGGCTTCACAACCAGAATTAGTAAATGGAAGGAAATGAATTGAAATGAAACTGAGATATAAACAACGTTCTGCAGCCAACCATGCCAGGAACATGACGGGAGAAACCCCTTCTCTTAAATGGAACGTACACCTTTGATTTTTGGAACCTTTCGATTGTTTTAATCCTATATAAAAGTAGATATACAATAAAACTAACCTGTGAAAATTTCATTTCAAAAGGTGGTCGCGTTTTTGAGTTATCGCTGAAAATCTGGAGCAGTTGTGTCCACGCAGCAAGAAAAAATTTGTAATTGGAATAATGGAATACACAATATGAGAAGCGTGTCTGACAGTAACATTTCTCAGATTCAAATTTTTGGGGGATAAAAACTGATATCTTTTTCCATAACCACAATCCTTCAAAATGAAATGATTCTCCAAATGCTTTATACTATCGAAAGCTGCTGTACTTCTATCCAAGTAAGTTTTTATTGCCATTAATTTTAAGAGTGATTACCAAACGTATACCTTCCCTTTAACTGTATAAGTGTACTGGCTTCTTTAGTGTACCTTATACAACACACAGAACCTACAGCATTCATCCCATCCAAAGGACGAAGCCATTATGGTTAAGTGTCTTTAGCTAAAGGACATAAATGCAAAGACTACCCGAACTCACACTCTTGACTACACCAGAGCTACAGCTTGGTTCGCAAGACTGCTTGCCCATCATGACCTAGAGTACTCCTTTTAGTTTCTTGCAATGGAGTGTCTTGCCTAGTTATGCTGATTACCCTTCGATATTCCATCACCTTGGATAGAATCATAATCACTCTTTGGTCAATAATTTAAGGACCACTGACAGTGTCTGTAGCAAGTGTACAACATGAAAATAAAGCCTGGACTGCGCGCTAAATGTAGGACGTGTGAGCATCATTATCGGAACAGAAAGCTAACTTTTCATATACTTGGGACTGATGCTATTTATCATGAGCGATATTTCTGTCTCACATGCAAAATCTAAATAGCACCTGTCAACATGCAAACAATCCAGGGATTTGTGCATGTTCATATAAAGTGTTTGTTTGGATTTCTGCAATCATAATAAAAGCGATGGTGAATTTTTAGTTTCTTGGGTGGGCCTCTCAAAATGCAATTTTCTTGAGTTTATCTGGATTTGGATACTAACAAAAATTCTGGACGATCTGTATGGTATGAAGTTTATATGAGCTTTTAGATTGAAGCTTTTCAAAATATTCAGATGATTACTGGTTTGTTGGGGTGATGGGGTGTTTGTTTGTTTGTTTGTTTGTTTAAATTTTACACAAAAGCTTGGACGGAGAGTAGGTTCTTTGAAACTCCTTGCCTGGTGCATGTTTCCCTCCACCCTACTATCTAGACTGTTTTACGAGGAATATCAATTCCTACCTTCAGCTCCCATGAGTTATTTTCATCTTGAATATTTTTTTCTTGTAGCCCCTTACCAAGAGTGGCTTTTTAGCCTTGTTTTGGGCAAACTTGCATTAAAAAATATATATATATAAAAAAAGTGTAGATTTGTTCACAATGGCTGCACTGTAGAGATAAAGGTCAACGCGCATTTACAGATTTTCAAAGACACGACAATGTACGCATATATGTGTATCAAGTGTCCAAAGTGAAGTTGACCATCATCCTATTAGCATTAATTACTTCACATCCTGGGTATAGATTGCAGCTCAGGGCTGTCTTGGGTCGGCACTGCACTTGTCTTGTTCGCTGTAACAGTTTACACTTGAGACTATAACCTTCCAATGAATCATTCCTGTACAGGTTGATTAGTGGGCATCCATCTTGGATGGAAAGTGGTATTAGAACTGATGCATGCATGGTGTGTTTTGCTCGCTGTAAGATTCATGTCAGGTGGCTTGGGGGTGGGGGCGGAGGGTTGGGGAATCTTTTCCCTTTGTGATCGCTTGTAATGAACAAAACTTGATTAAACTCATGATCTCATGAAGGTTGGAATAAGTCATTCTGTACAATGACTTGCTTACTCACAAGTTACCGCTTAAATCTGAATTCCTCGGACTATAGAGACAGATGATATGTCAAATGGTTCGGGCAGTCTTTTGTATAGCAATCTCCAGATGAGCAAACCATGGTGCTAGTTGTGCCATAGGCTATATATTCAGTCATAATTGTGTATGGGTGTTTGACGTCTCAAATGTAACTAGGCAAAAGCTTGCCCTAAACTATGAGACGTCCAAGCAACTGTTTCTGTGTTGGCAGTCTGAGGTATTTAAAATTGCAGTGGTTACTTGTGACTAAAAAGCAAGTTATTGTACCAGACATTATTTAAATCAAGCTCACAAATGTTTCATTAAAATCCCCAAAAGGGCCAACCTCAGAATTCATTTGAATTGTTAGTATTATTATTCAATAATAGTGTACATTTGTATAGAGCATGATTGTCATGGCTGCCTTTGTAAGCCAGCGTTCATTATCTAATGACTGGTAACCACTGAAGTATAACCTTGACCCCATGTATACTAATATTAAACACATGGTGCATTCCCGTGGACTTGACAACAAGGATGGCTTATTAATCAAAGGCACCTTCATGCTGAACCGAGTTTTACTCCAAAACTCTACGGAACAATGGTTTCCCGGACTTGGTCTTTGTAGAGGTTTTCTTTTGGAAAGAGAAATGACTGAGAAGACCAGGGGTCAGTTATTCAAGGACGGTTCATGTTTTGCCCCAAAAATGTATAAAAGGGTCGGAATTGTGATTGCAAGAATAATTATATTTTTTTGCAGTGATGACGTAAAAGGAAGTGTTTCAGCTCACCCACAGAATTGGCATTTTGCTTTTGAGGACATTTCTCCATCCCGCATCGGAGAACCTGTCAACCACCCACACCATCTGTTATTTTACTCTGCTGCCCAACCTCTCTCCTGTTCCCCGGTCACTCGGGTCCACCATGTTTTGAAGTTTTTAAAGTCAACCACATCTTGCGGCACATCTTGTAACCAAATAGAGTTTCTCACTATTTTTAGTGTAACATCTGAAATCGTAGCCCACCTGTTTGCATTAGAAAAACTCTGATCGGCCTTGGCTGATGCGAGACCCACGTCATCGTGAAATAGGGCGAACATCCGTACAGATACTCAGGAAGGCCAGCATTTGGGATGCTTTCCTGCTTGCTTCCAAATAAATCAGAATACAAGTCTCTGCTTCTATGCCACGGACTCATCTTCTATTTTCGTCAGTCGGCATAAGCTCCCAGTGATGCGCATGTTGATAGGTTTGTAATTGGCTGTATTGTAAGTCTCTACCCATCAGTTCATCGTGCCAATAATAACAATTTAAAAAACGTCAGATTATCCTGATGATCATCCGTCTTGCAATTCTTTATTTCAGTCATGGGCCTTTTTTCATCAATGAATTTCAGGCTGGATTTCAAAAAAGAATCAAGTCAAAACACAATTCCCACAAACACATTTTGGTGCAGATATTTAGAATTTCAGGAAATTTTGGGGTTGATTTCATGGTCTCCCTAGAATTGTATTTGATATGTACATAAAGCTGTGTTTTGTGTATTTAACCTTACATTACAATCCCCACCATCAAAAAACAAACAAAAGAGTCTGGTGTGCCAGACTGCTCAGCCACGACATGCCAATGAATAAGTTAATACAATAAAAATGATTTGGGGTTGATCAAAGAAAAATTGACTAGAGCGTGATTTGAACCAACAACCTCGGGTTAGACGTGCCAGCTCTCTACAAACTGAGCTATCTAGCCCTATATGTTGGCGGTCTCCCTATTAGTCAATATCTTTGTTCTGGGGTGTGAGTCAGAAGCCATACAACCATTAGCTGCCGCGTAGCAAGGGATCACACCCAAGTTTATGATACAAGCGGCAGCCAGGGGATCACCTAATGGGGATGCAACTTTTTTTAGTTTGAATATTAAGTTATAAACCACAAGGCAACTGAATTATAAAACAAATGTAATAAATAAAATAACTTATAATTATACTCCCAAAATGGGTAATGTAAAATTGTTTTAAAAAAAAGTAATTCACCCACTGTGTTGATTAGTTAACATCACAACATAAATTATTCACACTTTATCAGTTTTTTTTGTGGCTGAAGTGAAAAACACTATTAGATACTTCCAAAATCCAAGCCTTAGCAATGCCATTGCTATAAATAGGGGGAGTTCCCACAAACCCAAAACTATTTGTCTTCTTGGTTCAAGTGAGATAGTTAAAAGTGGGGAAACAATGTGCTTACCACCCCCGGTCAGACCCTGGGCCTTCTTTCTTTTGTTGTTTTTGTAACAAACACTTTTCCCATTGAAAAGTTTTTGTGGAGTTTTTTTTTAAACCATAATACAGCAGAGGTTACTGAGGAGACGCATTCAGTTTAATCGAGTACTTTAAAAAAATAGTTGAAAGGGTAATGGTATGGAATAGTTTTTGTGTAACCTAAAAATAATATTTCTGTGTTTGTTTTGGCGTCTGACTTGTTGACACACTACCAGAGTCTTTTGGGTCACTTCCTTATGGTGTGCCGCTTTTTTTATAAACGCCCATCTAAGCACTTATTTCAAGATTTGGCGGTGTTGTACATCCTGTGAACAATAGCCAATCCTTGCACCTACAAAAACAAACACAGAAAGAGGTGTTTAGGAATGCCATGAATGGGGGCAGTGCTGTTTTTTTTTATCCCTCCCTGTCAGTATACACTAACAGTAGATGGTGTAAATATTCTGCCAATTGTCACACCAGTCTGTGGGTGGGCACAGGGAATCATATGTATTCTTCTTTTGTCTATGTATACTCGTACGGGTTCTCTTTCATCTATCCTTTGATGGTGTTTTTCAAACTTACCACCGAGGCATTCAGTGCTAACAATTACTCCTCCCTGTTTATACAGGGTTAGCTTTCTTCAGGTACACAGAAATCATGCTCTTTAATCTGTTTCTCTAGTGCTGAGGATACTGTTCCAAGAAGCTCCTTGAAAACGCGTGGGGTAACTAAGAGGTCGAAAAGCCATGATTTTAATATACCTCCTAAAATTGTGTCCCTATTTTCAGACCTTTTTTGTGAGCAATGACTCTCACTCCTGTTATTTTTTTCCCCACCTCAAACAAGACCGAGTAGGATAGTAGTCAACAATCCATCTCGCCTCTCACATGCCTGCAATCTCATCTCCTCCAGATCTTGCTCTTATGCCTTTTTTCTTTAGCCATCAGATTCAGGGTGGCATTTGTAAGCAAGAGGTGAACCTGAGTATTTGTGTATTTGGGCTGAGTGGTTCCTGGTGACACATCTCCTTCTTTCCCTTGTTTGAATATAGCGAGGTAGTCTTCGTCTTCTCATTAGCTCTATGGTCTTCTTGACTGTAGAGAATACCCAGTAGACTTTAAAGGGAAAATACATTTTATTTTTTATTTTTATAAAAAAAAAGTTTTATTATTTTATTTTAATCATTTTTTATTTCCTTATTTTTTTTATTTTTTTTATTTGATTTTTTTTTTGGGGGGGGGGGGTGGACGGTTAATTTGTCCTCTAGTTTTCATTAAAATATTTCTATGACAGAAGATATAGATTAATTTTTAAGAATCTATATGTTACATTAATTATGAATCTATATATAGTTTTCTGTTTTGTTTTTTTATTAAATCTGCAGTAAACTGTGCAATTGGAGTAGACCTTTGTAATCTCAAAAACATGACTTGAATAAAGTCAGATTTGTTTATTTTCAAATTAAGGAAAACTTTACACAATACTGTTGGAAGGAAGGCAAAACATATTTTGTAATATAGGTGACCTATTTATACAAAAATAATTTTACAAAATACATCAAAAGGACAAAAATTAACAGATGAAATGAGTGGCTTGGGGTAATGGTTTGTGTGGGAACAGACTGGTATGATAGGTCCATACATTCTCAATATCATAAACACACCATACAATCAATCTATTAAAATTTCATCAAATGATCCCATGTATGTGAAAAATCACAGTTTAAATGGTGTTCGTTTTAGTAAGATTTGAAACTTTGCCTGATGAGAATACAACCTAGTGATGTACATAAGTCTCTCTCTCTCTGAGTTCTGAAAAGTTCTGGTGGTTATGAAAAGAACTGGTTGTTTAACGATTCAGAACATTTTGATCAGTATGCTCTGATTGTCTTCTCCCTAGAAAGTTTATGTTTTATGAGAGTTTTTGTGCACATTCATACACAAATTATAAAATAAAGTGCAGGAATTTGTATTGTCTTACCTTTGATAGTGTTTATGTACAGCTATTAGGTAAAACTTTGAAATATATAAAACATATAAGCAACTTGAATTGAAATGTTTCTCAGAACAAACTGTACCAGTATGCCAACTTTTATACCAAAGTTTTTTCAGCTTTAAATATGTTAGTTTTTTTTCTGCCAATTACTGATATTATGTCACACTTTTTATATTCAGCTATTAGCTCTTGATGTTTTATTTAGTATTTATTTAATTATTTCCCATAGCGGTAATTCCTATTTTTCTGCATTACTGGGCTTTACTCTTTTAAACTTTAAAAAAAAAGAATGACAGTAGAATGGGAATTCAACTCAGACGAAATGCCACCCTAGAAGAGACTGTGTTTCCCCCGCAGGTTGTGATAGGGTGGGTAGTACTCACAAATCCCCCTGATCCCCAGCATGAATTCCGGGTATTTCTTTCTCGTAAGTCGATCGAGATTGAAACCTTTCAAGAGTCGCTCAGCAGTAGGGCTTCCATGCAGCTCATTACAACGAGGGAGGGTCTCCTGCTGGGACATTGAACCCCCCCCCCTCCCCACTAGATGGTAAACAGCAGGGCGGCTTAAATCCCACTATTATGTGTGCCTTGTCATATAACAGATGAGAAGATTAGACCCTAAATCTATTTGACAGTGGTTAAAGTTATTGACACATCTTGGTAGACTCTACTTGCAGTGAGTGTTTAGATGCTGACAGACCCAGCCTGTTTAAACAGATTTGTGATGTCTTTTTGTTGATTTGTAAATACAGCGTTTTGATGCTGAAACAGCATTGTAAGCAAAACGATTTTCATGAAGTTGTTTGGGGGAAAATTGTTTGAAATATCCTCCGGTAGCTCTGCTACTGGATAAAGCCATAGAGCAGTTTACGATAAGTAACTGGAAGTGATGATTACCGGATGGGGTCAATCTGTGTGACTGAGTGATAATGTGCAAACCAATTACCGATGAAGTACTTTGAAAATGCTAAGAACCAAAACTTTGAGATATTTTTTTTTTTCTTCAGACCTTCGTGTTGGTAAATATTTCCAACATAATCCCCAGAGGCTTTTTGACTTTCCATGAAGTTCAACTATAAAGTCATGTGTGTGTTCACATTGAACCAGAGCCCACTTTGGTGACTGTTGGGCAGAATGCAATTTGTTTGCAAAGCGAAAGGTAAATGGCAAACTTTGTCGGTTTAGGTGCTTGGCAAACTTTGGGGATTTGCAGCTTTATGAGAGATTGGGCCCTTGGTGTAGAATGCTTTAGCCGTATTCCTCAGTGTATGTGAAACAAGCTTTGACAATTCCCGGCTGCGGAGAGCGCATTTTTATAGAGTGGTTTCTGTTGTCATGGCAACAGGCTCTTAACTGCCAAAGTGCCTCATTGCTAATTTATTTACCTTGAAATCATATCCTACTTAAATTCTGCCTTAATAAATTATGTTATATGTGTAAAATGAGAAAAAAGATGAAATGACACTGGCAGTCATAATCGAATGGGATTGGGAGCCACACATAACAAGGGCCAAGATTTAATCACTTTTTGGCACTGGTCCATGTTTGTTTTCAATTTTAGCAAAAAAGAAGCCATCCGTTTCTGAGATTAACATTACAATGTACTGGTACGCTACTCTTGGAAAGCCTGTGGCATAGACAGTTAGGAACAGTCTTTTTTTGCCCCTGCCTGCCCTAACCTTTCTGGTATTATGATAAAGGCTTTCAAACACCCAAAGTACTTTACCTCCGTCACTCGACAGGGTTCTCTGCAATCAGTTCAAAGTACACCAAATTTTGTTGTGTGTGCTCAGCCGTGATTCTTGGCTCGGTTTCTTTAGGGGGGGTGGGGGTTCACAGAGTAATGTTAAATCAATCTTAGCAAATTCAGTTTTTCGAACTTCTAACTTTCTGAGAAACCTAAGGCTCTCCTGGCATGCATCCTACGTGCAAGCAAAATCATGTGTCCAAACGTTTCAGCTGAGGAAGTTCGCTACAGAAAAAGAGAAAAAGTGCACTGTACTTTTCCCTCGTGAGCCAATGAGTTAAACCAGACCCATGGCAATATCTATACTTATAGATCCAAGTTTTATCCAATGAGTGACAGGTTTTGTTATAGGCAATATTCTTTTCAACCTGTCGGCCCCAGGCTGTGGAGAGGTGATTGCACTGTCACCCCATCCTCTCTTAAGGGTCAAGGGGGACCTAGGGCCCATGAGGCCCCACGAGCACAACCCAGTGAAGCACAAGCTTACTTTATGCTTACGTAGGCACCAAACATCATATAACTCCCTTCTGTTGCAACAAGAAACCTCCAGAATCAACACATTTCACTGTGATGCCAGGAAGAAAAAAAAACATGGGACACATGTACCCTTATTACAAAAGTGTTATAGCATCAAACGCAGCAGATAATAATTCATGCGTACCGCGACTAGTGGAGCACATGATTTGCTTTGTCGCTTCGCAAGAGGAAAAATGGATGATAACAATGGTGTTTAAAGTACGTGACAAATGTGAATATTTCAGAATTTGAAGGGGCCTTGTTTGACCATGGAGGTCCATGGTTTGGCAGAGGTAACATACATATATATTAGATCTGTAATCATATCAATTGTACAGAGAATGCTTTCCACGGAGGAATATTTGTGACATATAAAACAAGTTTTACCCCCTTTCCTAACCAGACAATGCATTCACAAGTAATTTTTTTCCCCATCAAATAACAGTAGTGTTGCTCTGGCACTGTACTACACACTTAGTAATGTGTGTATCTTTACAAAATAATTCATAAATACCTGGGATAGTTTATCCATTCTGATTGGTTGAGAGGAGATCGAGTGGCCATGTTTAAATGTGCGATATAAACACGGTGTGTTTAAACATATGCTTGGCGCGCTAATTTACGCATTATGTAGTCAATACATACCAGTAATCAATGTACAATCTTTAGTGTGCACACACCCACACAACCATTGAGCGTCGCATGCATTTTGACTCTTCCTGACAAGATTCGAAAATGTACAGAAAAGTTTTACAGGGATTGACACTTGTATCCTTGAGCAAGGCACTTAACCATAACTGCTTGTCTTAACCCAGGTGTATAAATGGGAACCTGAGAGGGCTGAGACTAGTATTGCGTTGGATTAACCCCTTGGCGCTAATATAAGCAGCTTGGGTTTGTAGGAGTTGAGAAAAGTAGAGGAATGGTCTTAGGGTATGCCTGATGAACAGTGTTAATAATGTTGTAACGCGCCTTGATCTAGCTACTAGGATATGTGCGCTGAGTAAGAACCAAGTATTATTATTATTTATTTATTTTGTTCTCAATTTTGTGTTTTTCTGTTGATTGTATAGAAATATCAACATTTTAAACCGTCCTTTAAGTTTGTACCAGGGCCCTGTAACAACTGCCAGTTACAGGATTGTGTGATACACAATCAGAGTTACGATCCTGGTCAAATTTGCTCAATGCTGATATATGATAAAACTAGGAATAAAGAGGGTCACTTTATCTTGTATCAGTTTATAGGTCGCAACCTGTGCTCTGATAACAGGGGTTAATTGTTTGAAATTAGCACTGGATTAAGATAAACAGATTTGTATATAAGACCCAGGAATGTGAAGGCAAGGTAAAACTTGATGCTTACTTTTTACATTAAAAGTTTATAATGTCAATTTTCATTTGAATGGTTGTCACCTGCATAATAATCAAATAGTTGTGGGATTTTGTTGATAACATTGTTGAATCAACTAAAAGAAGTTGTTAAAGTCTCCATGTTGTAACTCAGTATTTTCTTCTGTGAAATTCCTTTTGTTGTCTACGAACAGCAGAATAAGATACGAAGCCAACTATTTATTACCATTCAATCTGTCAGTATGTAGGCCCCCTACTTGTTGGTAAAAATCTTTCAAAGTTAATTGACCATATAAAATGGTTTAAGATGTTGGTTTAAAATATCCTCTTTTTGTTATCAACAAAAGAACTTGTGATGTAAACCCATTCACAGTCAATTCTGAAAAAAGGGTTAATCAAAGACAGATTTGCTACTTAGTGTGGGCAGTTAAACCATGGAGGAAGGGTTGAACTATCTTGTCTGAGACTAGTAAGAGTGATGTGTTGACTCAGTTTCTTGGTAAAAATGTCTTTACCAATGGAAGTTTTGAGATACAATCATATCGTGTCATGGCCAGTCGGTCGAACATGCTTGACTCAGGCTCTGGTGTTTCTGATTAGCAGAGTGTGGGTTTAAATCCCGGTCTTGACACTTGTGTCCTTGAGTAAGACACTTAATCTTTATTTGCCCTTTGTATGGGATGTAAAGCTCTATGTCCCATTTTGAGTAATGCATGTAAAAAGAACCCAATGCACTTGTCAGCAATTAAAGGCCTTTTCACACTACCTCCATTTCGAACCGCGTTGAAACCTACCCGGGTCCTCTCCGGTTCAGCCTTGCTCCTTTTTCGACATGGATCAGAGATAAGCAACATTCACACTGGTCTTTATGTGAACCGGCTAATGCGTGAACCGTATACGGAAAAATGGAATTTCGATCCGGATTGAGATTTTCAACCCTGGTCCCTGACAGGGTTGATTTCTATCTGGCTAGAGCATGCTACCCGGATCGGAGGCGGATTGAAATTCTTACAGTGTGAAACGGGGTGAACAAAATCTCCGGTTCGGAACCGGTTCAGACCCTGAGATTTTGGACAGTGTGAAAAGAGAAGGGATTTGTGCCAGTGTTTTCTTGTATTTGCTGGCTGCAGATTGTGCCACAGCACCTTGTAAACCAATGGTACTACATAATAAACAAATTGGTCTATTCAAACATTACTCTGCATACCTGTAAAAAAATAGTGAGCGCTTTGAGATTTGGTGTGATTAAGAACTGCGTATTATTATTATTTAGGCCTATCTTAATTTATGAGATGCACACACATTAGTTAATTTTCCGTTTATGCATTTCTGGTTGTGTGCATTTGTTTCAATAATGATGTAATTTGCCATTTTAAGTCAGCTGCTACATTTAGTATCTCCAAACCCTTTGCTCATGATGCCACAAGCTAAAAACAGTCCCCTTACTGCGGTCAATGAAGAGCTATTATTCGCTGAGAGCCATGCGCAGTGCATACACACGTGCACGTTTCCATTGAATGACAACAAAGATGGCGGCCAATGCAAGGGGTCTGTTATCGCAAAACATTTAGGTTACCTAAAAATAAGGATTTTCAAAGGCAGGTGTGCCAGAAAAACCCAATAATCTCAATTAACATTGCCATCATTGAGGGATGTAAAATACCTGGTACATGTTTTTCATAAGCCTGTGAAACCGAGGGTTCAATTCCACAAAACACTGAGATACATCTTAAAATGAGTTGTCAATATGTCGTAGTGATCTGTATCGTGACATCGCACTAATTAGCAATTAAGATTGATACACAACTTAAGATCAATCTTGGCGCTTTGTGAAATTGCCACCTCGCCACCCCCACCCCCCCCCCCCAAAAAAAAAAGAATTCACCATAAACTGTTCTGGTTTCAATCTGTCACTCCTAAAAATCCCAAGAGAAAAGCTTGTCCAATGAAGACCACCTCTCCACCAAAAGATTCCCTTACTGTGTGGCTACAGAAGGGTTAATCCTATTTGTCATGGACTCATCTTTTATACCCCTAAAATCTGATTACATCTTGACTGGCAGCTAATCCGCCACTAAGCCGCTGGACCTGTTTCAAAGGCCTAATTTCCGTGGTCCCGTTGACCAAACCGATAAATAAATAATCATTAGCTTTTTAGGCAGGCCTAGTTTGGGATGGGAGTAAGTGCCAGAAAAGAAACAAGCAATTAGATTTGTTGCACCACCCAGGTTGAGATCTGACGGTGTTCTTTATTTATCAGGCATGCAAGGCTAAATGAGTTATCGTGAAATTGGATTGGGGCGTTTAGTTGCTGTCAGGAGTGCCTGACATTTACAAAAACCGTTTTCAGTGAATGACTTTTACAAATAAATTTATTGACAGTGATGGATACATTGTGTATTGCAATATATCAGCACTATTTGTCTTGTGCTGTGGAAATGGATGAAACATAAAGGTGGAGAGAGAGAGAGAGAGAGAGAGAGAGAGAGAGAGAGAGAGAGAGAGAGAGAGAGAGATTATACATGAAGATACGCTGGCACTATGTTTCAGCAAACCTTTGTTAGGCCCACTGGACATTTTATTTATTTCTTGAATGTCAATATCTCTAAGTTCTGGGATTAGTTCATATGGGTTTCATACTAAAAAACATCTGCTCATAGCTATAAGGTCATTAATTGCAATTTCATATTCGTAATGATCAAAAGGCCATTAAATGAAAAGTGCGTATAAATTTGAGAAAACAAATTTTAATAAAAATCAACTAATGCATGTTTCTTTTTGCCAAACAAATACTTTGAAGACCACTCTTGATGAATAAACCCCATTTACCAGGAGCTCAAAAATATGCAAAAGCAATTTTATGAAACCCATACAAATTTCACTGAGGACCTTATAGTTCTGAGTAGGCGAAAATAGCTAGTAAGCTAAATGAATGAGACCATTTCGATCCCATAGTGTAATACTTGATTACTTTGAATGGTTCACCTGGCAGGCAAGATGCTGCATTAGTCATAATGAGAGACTTGGAATGACATTTTGTACCGTAGTTACCACAAACATTGAACAAAATAATAGGGAGACCAACAACATAGGGCTAGACAGCTCAGTTGGTAGAGCACCAGGCACATTATTCCGGAGGTCGTAGGTTAAAGTCCCGCTCTAGTCAATTTGTCTTTGTTCAACCCAAAATTATTTTAAAAATTTACCCAGTCAGTTTCTCTTGTGGTACGTTACTTGAACAAAAACAGCTAAACAGAGATGTGACCCTTTCTTGATCTCAAAATTGTGTTACAGTTCAATCTCCATAAAAAGCATTAAAAGTATTAAATTCAGTTATTTGAGGGCTTAAAAAAAATTGGATGGAGTGTGTAATGAGTTTGCTATCAGCTTCAAGAGAACCAAATAACTCTGCGTGTAGAAAAGTAACAAATTGTGAGCAGTTGTAGCTTTTCTTTTTCTCTCCTGCTTATAAATTCACTTATTTTTGGTCGTACATTTTGTTAAGTGTAGCATTAAAAGGGTCTTAAAAAGTCTTAAATTTGACTTTAGTGTGCGGACACCCTGACTTTCACTTCTGCAGAAAGTTCAAGCTCTGTGACTCGTTTATAAACATTTGATGTCAGAGGTTACATGGTCTATATGTCTTTAGTCTACACACTTGCAATAATTGACCATATGCCTCTTATAAGCAAATGGCTCATTTCGAGAAAAAAAATTATGAAGTGTGATTGATCAAACCAAGGGATTTAACTTGTGACTTTTATTTTCGAGGGAGTACTCACCATGTACATAGTTTGCACGGCTGCAACATGTATCTTTCAGCAATAAAAAAATCTAACAAAAATCCTGGTTCATAACATGACCTTGTTTACATTAAGTTCCCAGTTATCCAGTAATTGGATATTAATTCGGTCATCCTTTTCATCACCTGTCTCCATCTGTTAGAGTCAGGTATTCATTCCTAGAGTTGACGTTTTTCAAATCACAGGCACCTCTGAGGATCCTTGGGTGATCCTTTGAGGAGGAAATGACCTCTGGCCTCGATTTTACCTAAGCTTTTAGATTCACCTTAAGTCGAGTTGTCAATATTTCCACAATGATTTTTATTGTGACATCACACTTTGCTTAGCATTTAAGATTGGTACACATGTTAAGTTCAGTCTTGGCTCTGTCTGACATCCATCCCTGGACCAATTACTTTCTTATCATACTATAGAGCAAGGACCAGACTCTCTTTGTTTGCATAAAGAATCTTTGATGGAATAAGAACTGCCCCTTGGAGCCCAATTTTATAGAGCTGCTAAGCAAGAAGCATTGCTTACAAAACTTATCTGTTAAGTAAAAAACTTGCAGGGCACCAGTCACAAACAGTATATGATACATGGTGTTTTGGCTTGTTACCTGTTCTGCTAAGCAACTTTGCTCTGTTCTTAGCAACTTTGTGTGCTTAAGATAAAATTGACCCTGTATTGTCCTTTTGGGTGATAAGCTCAATATTTTGGTCCTGTGTGGTAGTATAGATGAATACAGATAAAAGAAAAAAAACATGAGAAAGCATTCTTAGAAGACTGTGGGGCTTACCCCCATGTTTCTGTTCATAGCGAGCACATCTCCTTTTTAGGAATCCTCAGTAGAGAATGCATCATGGAGCAGAAGAAAATAGAAGGTGCAACACCAACAGATATTTTCGATGAATAATCCTTAATCAAATATTAGACAGCAAGCATTTTTCAATCCAGTTAATGATTTGAATCTCTTTTATTAGTTATGGTGGCTCTAAAAACAACCTGTGGTGTAACCATCCAGGATTTTCACAATACAAAGTTTAAAATCCTATACTTTGTAAATCTTTTTTACTGACATGAGGGTCTGCAAAAGCAAAAGAAACATTTGCGATATGCAGGTACTTGGGAGGTGCATGAAGAGGTACCAACAGTGCGGGCGAAATCTAATTGGTCATTCATACCCTTCAATCTCACTCGCACCTGTCTCTGCTGTCAGACACAAAAACACTTTAGATTCCCTCCCCACGAGAGCAACAGTTTCGTTTCATCAATGGAGCGCAGCAAACCTGATCCCACCTCCCCACCGAGAAAACAGCGTGAATAGTTTATACAGCAGTCCAACAGTCGGCTTCGGTTTAGACACGACTTCTGAAAAAAGAAGTAATCTCTCTGAGAATCTGGGGGTGTGAGTTGACAATCAGTGCTACGTCAGCTTTTTGGAAGGGTCAAGCTGTTTGCAAGCTCTATGTTTATTTTCACAGCATCTTGTGATATCATTCTATTTCCCGGCACTGGTGTGTACTATCGCATGCCATTGAATTGACGTCATTGCCCCAGTAATATTTGTTAAAATAGAAAGCCATAAATAGTGAATGTATGGTTAAACTGGATATTTACTTTGAGCAGCAACTGAAACTTCTTGCTTGCTCAAAGTTTTGTTGAGACATAGCAGAAAAGACATATGGACCCAATCCACTCACAAAATGAGAGTGGGTTACATATTGACAAAATCGTTTTCACTAAGAGCCACAATCTGAAAATGACAAATTATTGATTAATACGGGAAGGGGCGTCATTTTCAAAAATTGCATTTTGCGTTTTCACGAAGAGTCACACATCCCATAAGATGAATGTGATACATTGATTCAGAAGAGCGTAGATGTAGGTCAAATCATGCTTCGGGATTCACAAAGAGACATTAATGTCAGTGTACACATGATCACGTGACAAATATGCATCCATTGTTGATGTAAAAGCACGTTATTCAGATGGCCTACAAATCATCTCACTTTGGAAGTTTCCCAAAAAGAAATTTCTTTGACTAATTACGAACGCCATTTAGTCCGTGTTTCAATGCAAATTAGTAAGTCAATGGAGAGGTTAAACTTTCACAGAATCATGTGAGTGGTCTGCAAACCATGGCTTTAGTATTGCAGATTTGCAGTGTGAAGCTAAGCACAGTGTAAAAATATGTACATCTCCATCATGCCTTTAGACATATGTGGCTCTTCGTGAAAACAGCGTCAAACTGTGCACTGGATGCTCATTGTTGTAATTAATATACACAAAGTACTGGGTTTGCTTTTCCTCATAATTGTCACCAAAACAAATTCATATTTTCATATAAGCATTAGTGCATTAACCTTCAAACTCCTCCATGCAAAAATCAATTATTTCATCAGTTTTATAATTTGTTTTCTGTGACCCCTTCCTAAGCAAATCTTGGCACAAAGCAAATTTATGCGAGATTTGCTACAGCTTATGATGTCTCTGAGAGTGTTTTGACGAGCCTATTTAACCATGTCCAATTGATGATGACATTTACTCTTGCTCATCTCACATTAGCAAAGGATTGCTTAAAACTTAAACCGATTATAAAAGTGTACACAGGCAGGCCAAATCCCAAGTCAATGACAATTTACTCTGACATGTTTGCGTACAAAACAAGCAAAGTAGTGTAGTAATTCAATTTGCTCTAGGCGTTGTTGTGTGATAGGTCTTCGGCTCAGCACTTGGCAGTGTAAAGTTGTTTTTACAATTTGGTTGAGTTTCATAAAATTGGTTTTGGACATCTTGGTAAATTGAGTTTATTGTTGATATATCTTTATCCAAAGTAATACTCCACTGCTATACAGCATTGTTAAAGCAATTTCATATTTGATGTCCAATTGATTGTTATCAATACATACCGGTAGCTACAAATTGGCAATTCCATGCTTGCTGACTTTACACCAGATTTTCACGACCAGAAATTTGCCGGTTATAATAAATGTCAACATATATCAAGTAACACATTTTCCTGAAAAACAGATTCCTGAGTTCTGTGGTCAATGTAAACAGTTGAGCAATCATGGACAGTGTTCTCCCGTGGTCTGCAGGTCAAATGCTACAGTTAAAACACCCGAGGACCAGTCAAAATTCTCTCCAAGTGGTCCGGCTGACTAGTTCAGACTTGAAAAGCACCACTATTTTTTATGAATTATGGACTTGTGACAAAAATGGGGACTGGTCATAGAGTTATATATAGGAACTAGAGGGCGCAGTAGCCTATTTACGGGGCCCGACAAGGGCAGCGCGGCGGCCATTTCGTAAGTACTGAAGTAGACCAAAACAACGTCTAAACCATTTGTGCGTGTTGCAAAAGAGCAATGGTTAACAATGAAAGGGTTTACTGTGAAATTTATGAACGCCAGTGAAGACCGTTTATGCTACTAAATAATCCCCGAATAAATATAATAATTTATAATTATATTCCTTCACTTTTGACAATAAATCATGACATAGGCCTAGTCATAGTGTGTTCATCCTCTTTTGAAACGAATAACCTAAACCCCACGAACAACTTTAATACAGCCGCTCGTTTGTTTTTGGTTTTTTTAGACCGCATAACGTGTATTTAATTAGCACACCACGTAGTTCGTATTCAAGGTTGCCCTCGTACAAAATGGCACGCGTGTCTCCTTGCGGTCCCGTCGCGTTTGGGCACGTAGCATTACCAGTGCGCCCTCTAGTTCCTATATATAATTCTATGGGACTGGTGGTATGACAAGCTAACTGGTCTTGCTGGCTAGTCACTGAAAAAGTTATAGGCAAACCCAGATGGACTTGCCTAATGGAGACCATATCACTGACTAGTTCAGAATTTTCCCAACTTTAGTTTCAACCCCAAGCTGCTGACAAGAATGTTTTGAATGCAATGACTCTGTTTTACGAATAATTATTATCTCCTTGGTACGAAATGGAAATTGGAATCTATCAAAATTCCTAGGTAAGTTAAAACCCATTAAACTCCCTTTTTTTTGGTTTCACTCTGCTCCTGTGCAGGTAAAGCTATGTCCCATGAAAATGCTACATCCTGGGAATTTGCCGGTCTAGTAATTCAACTGTCTTGATTGTCACCTGAGTTTTCCCTGAAAAAAAAAATGGTCCTGTTGGAAATATGAAAAAGGCGATAAATTTCTTACAGAGCTTGAACCATCACCAAAGCATAACACAGTTGTCAAACCACACAATGCAGACATCCGACATGCATCCATGGCAGATCCATCAATATACTTTATCCAAACAGCTTCCACTCATCATGATGAAAGAGTTCCTGTAGACATAAAAGGGCAAATACAGCATTTTTTGTGGTTTTGGGGGTGTTTTCGGGGACAGGTAAGTTCATTACCATCATCTAGTTTGCAAACACGCTGTAGAACCAACCTGTGAAAATTTCATGAAATTTAATGGTCTTGCTTTTGTGAAAACAACAACAATTAGTTTATGTTTTGTCAGGGATTTTGTGGATGTTCGTTGGGGGATATTTTTTTATTGCTGCAGTTGAAATAAGTGCTGATGAATGCTACATCGTGTATGCTTTTTTAAAGTGTTTTTTTTTTGTTACAGATTTTCAAACAGACATATTTTTCTGGAGGTTTAATACTTGTGTCAATGCTATAAGGGGTGACCTTTTCAGAACACACAGTTCAATTGTTTCCATTATTACACGACAGTTCTAACTTTAATTCCTTACTGTAATTATTTAGCCTGGATGTACTTGATATGTGACAGTATGAAGTGTCTGTGGTTTGTGGTCTCCCATCAGGAAACCCTTATTTATTTTCAGCCCCCTGGGACTGGGCCAGGTACCAACTTAAGTTCAAGGCTGTTTTGTGGGTTTCCTGAAGTTAATGTTTGTAAATAAAGACAATTGTTACCTGTCTAGCCTTTTAAAAACATAATTGGACGAAACCATTTCCCACACTAACTGGCCTGGTATTTCATTCTTGTGATGGGGAGACACTTTTTCCTTAGTGAGGGCACCTGCGTATAGGGAAATATGATTTTGTATTTGATCATTTAGGGCACCAAGGCCATGACCAGGGGCATGGAGGCAATTGCCTTCATGAAGCATCAGGCCTTTGCTAAGCATCACTTTAACTACATGCATTTGTGAGTGGTTAATAAAAAGTCAATAAAATAACTTTTGAAGATCTACAAAAACCTGCAATCACAACATGCCAACTTCCCTGAAAAACACACACTTTTCTTCTCTCCTGAAGATGAACAGAGCTCACTGTTTGAAACAACTGATCTTATCTCACCTCTGGTTCTTATCAGAACCACCACTTCTTATCAGAACCACCACTTCTTAATCAGAACCACCACTTCTTATCAGAACCACCACTTCTTAATCAGAACCACCACTTCTTATCAGAACCACCACTTCTTATCAGAACCACCACTTCTTATCAGAACCACCACTTCTTATCAGAACCACCTTTTCTTATCAGAACCACCACTTCTTATCAGAACCACCACTTCTTATCAGAACCACCACTTCTTATCAGAACCACCACTTCTTATCAGAACCACCACTTCTTAATCAGAACCACCACTTCTTATCAGAACCACCACTTCTTAATCAGAACCACCACTTCTTATCAGAACCACCACTTCTTATCAGAACCACCACTTCTTATCAGAACCACCACTTCTTATCAGAACCACCTTTTCTTATCAGAACCACCACTTCTTATCAGAACCACCACTTCTTATCAGAACCACCACTTCTTATCAGAACCACCTTTTCTTATCAGAACCACTTCTTATCAGAACCACCACTTCTTTTCAGAACCACCACTTCTTTTCAGAACCACCACTTCTTATCAGAACCACCACTTCTTATCAGAACCACCACTTCTTATCAGAACCACCACTTCTTATCAGAACCACCACTTTTTATCAGACCCACCACTTCTTAACAGACCCACCATGGTTGTCTCTCGTAAACTAGTTTATTTATCATTTCCTATCAAATCTTTCTTTCCTTTTTTAAGCTAGGGACTTGATTAATACATTTTGTTGAAATTAAAATCTTGCTGAAAACAACTTACAATTATATAATTGTAGATTGGCCCTGGCACCAATTTGGCATTGGCATTCACTTGTAATACACTCCTTTGTTTAGACTGTCCTGGACTGTATATAAACCTTGGTTGATGTTGTTTTTCTTCGTTGTTGCTAGGAAAGCTTAGGCAGATATCTCTCACTAGTTAGGGGGCCTAGTCATTAAGTGCTACAATTTGTTTTCCTTTCTGCAATTACCTGACCAACACAGCTACCCACCACTTTCTATAATAAAAGAAGTGATGATAGAAACGTAGGTAACTCCTTGACTAGTTCATTGTTAGAAACCACCAAGAGGGTCTGTCCCATTACACTTCAATGCCAAAACTACTTGTGTCTGGGATTTAGTGGAGGGTCAAATCTTCGCATAGAGGACCATCTTGAGCTGGTCTTTGTTTTGTATTTGGGCCACTGGATAATCTGATCATAGAGAAAGGACCACCTTTCTCTATGATCTGATGATCCAGGATTGGGCTCACTGGGTGGGGAATCTTCTCTTGTGGTTTTCTTAATAGGAGGTGTAGATTGAGGTTGAGACTCTTGACTCAATCTCAATGGATTTCGTGTGATTCTCAAAATAGAGTTTTACAAACAAAGATGTGTTTTTAGCTAGAAGGTCATTTTTGGAAATTAAATTTGGATGCCCCATTTTACTTGTCATTTACATGTTAAAGTATTGGCGTGTCGTGGCCGAGCGGATAAGAGCACCGGACTCAAGCTCTGGTGTTTCTGACTCAGCAGAGTGTGGGTTCGAGTCCCGGTCGTGACACTTGTATCCTAAAGCAAGACACTTAACCATTATTGCTTCGTTCTTCAGATGGGATGTAAAGCCATTGGCCCTGTGTGTTGTGTAATGCACGTAAAAGAACCCAGTACACTTATCGAAAAGAGAAGGGGTTCGCCCCGGTGTTCCTGGTTTGATTGGCTGCATATTGCGCCACAGCACCTTATAAACCATTACATGGTGCTATGTAAAGGAGTAGGTCTCATACTTCAAAACGAAGCCCCACATACCTTGCAGGAAATTAATGTCGAAGCGCCTTGAGCGTCACTGAGTGACGGATATGAGCGCTATATAAGAAGCCATTATTATAAGTGTTTCAAAGAACTTGACCCCTTTCGTACCGTAGATTCTCGCGTGTAAATTGTGTTGCTTAGACCAACTTATTATGTACCGGTATGAAAAGGTATTTTGCTGAAGACTGTTGGGTATCGAAATGAAGCTGATGACCTACTGAGTGTGAACATTGCTTCTAAGCTTTTCTGAGGATTTCCAAGGATGCATTGCAGCCATTGAAACATGTTGTTTATTATAAGGTGATGATGTTGAGTCAGTAAATCAGCTTGTTGGGCAAACTAAGAGCAAGGAGCTTTTCCTTTCTCCATGCTAAGAGTGTGGACTCGCCCAAGATATCGGCTTGTGGTTGGAAAAGACATAAGAGGGACTATGTAGTTGTTTTTTATTCGATTGGAGACTTTTGGGGACATGAGGTGGCAGCAGACTTACCAGTAAAACCAATGTTCTCAGGATTGTGCGCAGTGCTCAGAACTATGTGAACAATAGAAATTTACCTGTTAAGTCTGCTGCCTTCTAGTGTTCAAAAGTCTCTCATTGCAGTTGGTTTTGTCCCCACAGTTGTTTTTCTTCATCTTGAAAAAGTTGAGAGGTCAAAGAAATTTGTGGTACTGCAGCCGATTTCACGAAACGCTAGGATTAATCCTATCTCGATTTAGGACGAGTAACTAGTCCTAACTTAGGATTAATCTTAAGGTTTACATGTTACAGTGCAAGGTTGGGACTCGTCCTAAGTCCTAAGATTAATCCTAAGCTAGGAAGAGTTTGGTGAAATCAACGGCTGGTCCATGCCGTATTTTTATGATACTCATGTAGACCGTTCTCAGATGGCTTCACTGTTTTATCATTTGTGATGGGTGGATTTCTTAATCCACCCATCACGTTCACATGTAGTACTCGGTTCAGACAGGCGCTCCAGAGTCGCGCCGAACCAAATAGATTAGGAGCGATTCTAGGTTGACCCAAATAAATTTTGGTTTCAGACGTGCGAACTTAACATAATATTACATTAGGTTCAGCTCATGACAAGATAGAGGTCTGAAACCAAGGCGGTCCAGAGTCGTTCCGACTGACTGAAACAGTCGATCTTTTGACATCCAGCGGGTCCAGTCGCTCCTAACTGTTTCAGACGTTGAACTTTTCATGCACTTAATTCAATAATTTGGTTTGGCGCGACTCTACAGCACCTGTCTTAACCGGGTGTTACTTCAATTGCACAAACATGTGCTACAAAATGCACCGCAGGACGGCACTATGCGAACGTATCGTACATCGTCGCGTAAAAGGACATAACAAGAAGTTACCAGAGAAAGGGCATAAGCAATTGATGTGCAAAATTGTGTTTCAAGAAAACTGAGTGTGAAAGTTTGATCGTTTTTCTGCCATACATAAGTCATTGTAGGAAGGTTAAATTCTGCATGGGAATGGGAAACACATATCCTTGGGGTAATTCTTGCAACAAAAGTGTAACAGTAATGCCAAATTTTTTCGTTGGGAGCCATTTAATTGCTTAGGGCTTTTTCGTTACAGGAAAAAAGCATTTTGTGTGCCTGGAAGAAGAACCTTACGCCCTTCTTCTGGACACCTGACATGTGCAGAATACTCCTGCCGTCGATTTCACCAAACTCTTCCTAACTTAGGATTAATCTTAGGACTTAGGACGAGTCCCAGCCTTGCACTGTAACATGTAAATCTTAAGATTAATCCTAAGTTAGGACTAGCTACTCGTCCTAACTTGAGATAGGAATAATCCTAGCATTTCGTGAAATCAGCTGCAGCGTAGCAGACCTCACAGAAATGTGCCATCAGTGACAAGGCCGTATATAATAGAGGCGCCCAGGTGATAGATGTTCAATAACACAAATTTGATGTAGAAGCTTATTCAGTCGTTAATTCTTTGTTTTGTTGCAGTATGAAGTGTTCCAAGTCGTCCGATCCGGGGTGCTGGATGTAGACACCTACCTCATGGGTAACCGAGGCAACTCTGATGAGGATAACTACAAGAGACATGCCTTCAATGAAGCTAGAAGTAACAGTATACCAATCGATAGAGACATTCCTGACACAAGAAATTTTAAGTAAGTTTTAGCTCAGTATTTTTTATTTCATAGCAACATCAATCATCTTACAGCCCCCCCCCTCCAATAAATAAAATAAATAAGTAAATAAATATAAAAGCAAGATGCATGTAGAGCCCTTCTCCCGTTACAGAGCGAGTTCATTGGAAATATAGCTCCAGGAATTTCCGGGGCGATTAACCCCACTTCTTTTCACACTTGATGCAATTTTCCTGGGGAAAATTGCATCTTGATGCAATTTTCCTGGGGAAAATTGCATCAAGTGTGAAAGGGCCAAGTTGGCACAATAACCATTTGCGGACTAGCGGCTGTTATTAACTGGTACTCATGCTCAAAGCATGTGTTAGGTACCAGGCAATGTCAGCAAATAGTCCTTGTACGAGCTTGGTCTTACTATGCTTACCCCTGGGTTATCTCGCTTAACCCTACTCCCAAGCAGGGGTAGCTGTTTTCCAGGAGTTTGCCAGGGCCAGCAATTCAAGCGTACTAATTCTTCCGAGGAATTCTCAAATAGTTGTCCAATGTTAAAGGGGTTTGTAGAACCATATCTTAAAGATATGATACATCATTGTTTCTAGCAAGAATTTATTCCAATCCTCTAGTTTACAAGAAACATACCAGTACCTAAAGGGATGATGACACACCATTTGTTTTTGAAGAATGCGTTAATTCAAAATCTCCAGTTTCAAATAAACACAACAAAATCAAACCACTTGAAAAACACGTGGAATATCGCTTCATGTTTTGTCAAGGATTTTGTGCACTTGTGTTCAAACACTGCGGTATTTCCAACACAAAATTTTCTTGGGACAGTTGGTACTGGTATTAAAAAGAAAGGTTGAAGATGAAAGATTGTTCCTTTTTTTCCTTATTAATTTGGGTTTGAACAAAGAAAAATGGACTGGAGCGGGACTTGAACCAACGTCCTCCGGATTAACGTACCGGCGCTCTACCAACTGAGCTATCCAGCCCTATGTTGGCGGTCTGTCTATTAGTCAATATCTTTGTTCGGGGGTGCCAGTCAGAAGCCATTCCTTATTACTACAGTTTCTAATCTTGAGACCTTCCAGATTCATAGGGTATATTTAGCTTTCAGATGCTCTTCCTTTCATTTGTTTCTTTGCCAGTCTAGAAATATACCCACTTTAGCTCAAATCACCTGGGAAGAATCGCTAGATAAAACTATGCACGATAAAAAATCTCGAGCAACACTTTTTAGGTCTCGCTGTAGATAACGAGCACAACAGTATACCAGTGAAAGGCACTTTTCGGGGGGTCAATCTGTAGCTGTTCTCTTGTGACAAAGGTGTTGAATCCCAGATAAGCCTCAAGAGTCAATGTAAATGGATGTGAACCCGAGGCAAACATGTGGGCTGCAAGGTGCTGCAGGGTTGCCACGCTCAAACCGCTCTCTGAATTGTGAAAAGGATATCTTTGGGTATTTGCCTGCAAGGTGACAAGAGTCTACCACACTCTCTGGGAGTGATGTGAAGAATAATTTGGCAGTAAGCTGAAAACCCTAATGGAATGGGTTTTTGTCATAACAAGTCTTGGGTGCAGTTTGGAGCATTTTAAGGGGATCCTTGTCCTTTTTGCTCACACTTCCCCTTCCCCAAAGATTCTGTATAGATGTGAGGCTCCATGACCTTTTGATTTGCACGTAAATTACGACTTCTGTCCAGCGGATGGTCATAAGCAATAAACAGGCTTTTTAAGACAAATTGTGTACAACTGCTGAATTCTTCATGCTAGAACCCCCCCCCCCCCGACATGTTTCTTTGTCCCTTTGCAAAATTAAATTGGCAGAAAAACGATCAAACTTTACAGCTCAGTTTTTATTTTAACGCAAGTTTGCACATAACCGGTAACTGTTTTTGAAGTTTAGCCGCCCACACCTTACTTTCCCTGCCGTGCATACAATGATTTTGTCACACAAATGTGTAACTGTCAATGCTTATTGATAACACCCTGCGTGCCAGTGACAACAGCATCATGTCTATGAACGAAATAGCAATTTGATTCATGGTGACAAGGTACTATCAGCCGGCATCTTGAAACTGGTCCAAATTTGCTGTGAATTCAAAAACGCAGGATCCAAATTGTCCAACTCTATAAGGACAGATTAAGCGGGACTTCCAAATTGAAAACAGGGCGGCCAGAATACATCCCTGTGGCTAACATTGTGCCAGAGCAGATTCCAAATCACTTATTTCAGTTTGATATTAAAGTGTATACAGCTTACTTGCTGAATTTATCAATAGAATATACAAATAGTTTAATACTACAGCCCATGTTTCATTTGTGGCTCTTGCATTCATTAATAATTCAACGATGAAGCGTTTATTTTTAAAGTGCGGGCTGCAATTTTCACAACAACCGTCTACAGCTTACTTGCTGAATTTATCAAAGGAATACACCAATAACTCGATAATACAGCCCATATTTCATTTCTTGCTTAGAGAATGTAACAATGGAGCTCTTTCATTAAAATTCAACAATGAATCGTTTGTTTTTAAAGTGCAGTTTTCCTGCCAGCAAATAAAAAATATTCTGATTAATATCATGAGCATTGAATTGATTCCTTGACCTGACTTCACACACGTCTCCTGTCTGCCCATGGTCTGCCAATTTAGGAGTTTAAAACTACATGTCAAATTACATGTACATGTAAAGATATTATGGTTAGCGCATAAACATGAGCACGTCCCCTAAAATGCGCGTTGCATGGTGTAACACACGAGAAAACTGACTCCCAAATCGATGCCACCAAGATTTATTGTGGTGATGACTTCTGGTGGATTTGGTTGATTCCCAGGGAGTAGGACACAAGATGGCTGACTCATGAGTAAGGCAATTGCTGAAACAACAACTGTGAAAGAACTCTGCAGATATTTTCTGCCCTGCCAAGCATGTGTCACGAATGGGAAGAGCCATTCAAGAAACTGAATTGCTTCCAATACAAACCCGAGCAATCCGGACAGATGGAGCTACAATTATTTTCCCAGAACTATTCTCATATTTTTTATACTCTTCCCCTGCATAAATGCCTTTGCTGGACATAAAATTCCTTAATCAGACATGTATCAACTGAAAAGGTTTTTTTTTTTGGGGGGGGGGATTTTTACCTCAAGTTATTGATGTATTAGTAAAATTGCCACTCGATTCATCTGACTGCTTTAGTTGAAATTGAAGTAGGATTCCATTACCTGAAATCAGTAAACATGGCCCTGGAATAGGCCTATTATGTTTGCATGATTTGTGTGTTGGGGTATATCGGTAACACCCTAGAAAGAATCTCGTTGTGAGTTGTGGCTGTGAAGGAACAGGGCCAAATTTTATAGCACTGCAGAGTGCAGAATGCCCTGGATCACAAATGCACAGTTCTGTGGTTATTCTAAGCAGCCCCATGAAGTTTAGTAATTACCTCCCATTAAGCGGAATACAAAGATAAACAATGGTGGCAGCCTGTCCATTCTTGTATGGCACAATTGTATAGCAATGGGTCTGCAATCAGGGACTTCACATTAACCCCAGGAAAAAGGGATATTACGAGCATGATTTCCAGTACCTTCTTCCCTCTTTGTGGGATGAAACCAAGCATAACACTAATAAGTGCATGCTTAAGTGCACACTACACAATGGAATGTCCAGGTAAATAATCATGTCAGCAGTCCGACTGATTGCCTTCTGTGATTTCAGCATATCATGCGGCAGATTATTATCCATGGCTTAAGTTCTTCAATTCATTGTGAGTGCCTACTCATATTTTCTCAGACAAAAAAAAATCCCGGTGCTTATTATGAGAACCTTTGTTGTCTTTCCTTTGTCATGTCAGGGTTGCATTGTAGCAACAACTTTTTTTAAAGGAAATTTATTACTCAAAAAAAAAAAAAAAAAAAAAAGAGGAAGAGGGAAAGAAAAAAAAAATATATATATAACAAAAATAAAACATAAGAAAATAAGAAAGTAATAACATTACTGCCGTGCAAGGGCAAGGAAAAGTCTTTGGAATATCAACCTGAAGTGGTTGATAACGTACATCCAATCAATGTTTCCCTTTCTGTTTTCTTTTTTGTTGCAGGTGCCAAAGTATAGACTACAGTAAAGAAAACCTCCCACCTACTTCAATTATTATTACATTCCACAACGAGGCAAGGTCCACGTTACTTAGAACAATAGCAAGGTATGAACTGTCGTTAAAAGTTTCCTTTGGTTTTTGTTTGTAAATCATAACATAGGTTGACAATTCAAAAGATGTTAATTTTGCGTTGTTGCAGTACCCTCTGCTAAAACATAGGATTCAAACTGCCTCTAGCCGCCGGGCTAGCTCAGTGGTCTATTGGAAAGACATCGCTCTAGCAATGCAAAGATCCTGGGTTCGAACCCCACCCGAGTAATTTGCCTGTTTTTTTTTTTTACAGAACTCGGGGAAAGTACTGAGTATACAATGCTTAATACACATCGATGTCAGGGTAAAACCAAGTTATATACATTAACAATCCTGTCTCTTTTAAAATTGTCAGAAATGTTTGAGGTGCTGCCTAACAAAGTCAAAATTGGACATTTTAACCTATGGGAACATTTTACTTTTACAGGCATCGTTATGTTGAATGGTTCAGGCATGTAACCTAATAGCTGAACAGCTTATTCTCTTGTTTAGTTGTGCCATTGAAAATTGAAAAACACAGCTCAAAGCCTCACTTTCTCTAAAACGAGGCAGGGCATTTTCCTTATGTTTGTACAAACTGCAATTGCATGCCTGATGGTTTAAACATCACAATAATGTTGGATACGTTCGGAAGGTTCATTTCCTATGGGGTACGAAAATGAAATATTTTTAGTATGTTGAAAAACAGTTGGACTGTATTGTTGTAACCTTTTAAACTTTGGACCTAATGTGGGGGCTTTTGGATGTTACATGTTCAATGGAGAACTTTCTTGGAAACTTATCATATAAAGTGTTTGCATAATAAAGTTTGCATCTAAAGTGTCTTAGCTTTCTCTAAATGTTTTAGTGTTAGAGACAGAAAACAAAAGAACCATAGCTGTTGGACAGTCACCAATAGTTGCAATAAAAAAGCTTTACAGGACTGCGACAACTGTTTGGCAAACTTGCAGCCCTAATGCGCTGTATTCTTTGGGGGGGAAAAAGAACAAGAGGAAGAAGAAGTTATTAGCTGATCAGTTGTGATGGAACTTTGACAGGTTTTACATGGCTTTTCATGAAAACAGGAATTAAATGAGTACATGCCTTCAGTAGTGTGATTGCAGGAAGGATTCCAGCTATTCATTATTCTGTTGTGGTAAAGCATTTTTTTGTCAAGACTGTAATTGTTGACATAACATGAAGGCTAGAGACTGATAAGGCCACTCATTCATGTCATTCACTAGTATAGGACCCGTTCATAATTGGATAGCGCCATGTGGTTTTCTTCGGCAGTCCCACCAAGACTCCCAAAATAACCTGATTGGATTTGTCATTTTGTTGACTTTCTGCAGTGATCATTGTAACCGGATCCTACAGTTCATTCTGCTAGAGTCCTCTACATCTTGGTCTCCCTATTATTAACAATCCCAGCTCTATTTGTAACCTCTGTTGGAAATAATCTCCTCCAAAACGGCGTCCTTAAGTGAAGATTTTAAAGCAGATGGAGAACTCTGAATGAGAAATTGAGAAAAAGCACTTTGTAGCAGTCGTTCATTCAATTGGTGCTCTTTGTGTGGTTGTCAACGCTTAAAGAATTTAGTGAGCGATACCAGTAGCTTGATGCTATTGTGCCTGGTCTGGGTTGTTAACTTGCTGTTTATTGGCTCGATGCCATCCTCGATATTACAGCCCATCTCTTGGAGGTTTTCTCCTTCAAAAAGTCCAAATGATGGGATTTTCTAGGAGTGTTAATATGGACAATATGTGTGGTGGATTGTCACTGAAGTGACATTGTGTCCTTCAAGGAAGTTGAGGACTCTGCCAGCCCATGGGCTACAATTGGGGAGAAGGAATGCATGTCTGGGTTGTTTTGTTTTTTTTAAGGAATGCAGATCTAGGTTTCAAAGAAAAAGTAATTTGTTTGGATCATTTCAACAACAAAAACAAAAAAACTACAGATTTTTTTTGTTTTCACCATTATTTATTCAACCAATGACTTTTGAAGCAGTATATAGGCAGTAAAATATGACAAATCTTAAATTCTAGAACATGGGGGTTCTATTCATGGTTCGTAGGTTTGAATCCCACCCGTGAACCTGCAGTAGCAGGTGCTTCAGTGTACAGTTATAGTATCACACAATGATAGTCGTATGATAGCACCATAATGATGAAATTCATTTTAAAGGGTCTGTATAGTTTTGGTAATCGCTCTTAAAATATAATGGCAATAAAGACCTACTAGGTTAGAAGTACAGCAGCTTTCGGTGGTATAAAGCATTCTGAGAATCATTTCACTTCGAAGTAATGTGGTTATGGAAAAAGATATCAGTTTGTGTCCCCAAAAATTTGAATCTGAGGTTACTGTCAGTATTGTTTCTCAGATTGTGTAATCCAGGTATGGAATTTTCTTCCTGTGTGGACATAACATTCCGGATTTTCTGTGATATCTCAAAAACGCTACCACCTTTCGAAATTAAATTTTCACAGGTTAGTTTTCTTGTATATATCTACATTTGTATAGGGTTAAAAGAATCACACGATTCTAAAAACCAAAGGTATACGTTCCCTTTAAGACAGCCTGGGCTCTATTTCAAGAGTAGATGAGATTTGCCTTGAGATGACCTTTATCATCACTGATTCGTATTGTGACATGCGTGGCTTGTGCGTTAAGCGCTCGTCTCTCACCACTGTGGCCCAGGTTCGATTCCCAGCAAAGGCCATATGCGAGTAGAGTTGTGCAATGGTTCTCTCCTATGCCACAAGGATTTTTCTGCAGAGATTCAAATTTGTCAACATACTTTTGTTGATTTCAATCAGGGGCACTTCAGACTTGAATATTTTGTAGGATGCTTACTATCATTACCAAGCATAATCTATCTATCTATCTTTGTAACAAGAAGGCTTTCGAATAAATATTACACAATCTTTTGTAGGGGTCATTACCTACTCTCTGAAGTCTGTTTTTGCATTATAAAACTCTCTTCTTGTTTTGTGCTGGGCTGCATACCCGCAGGAGTAGTTCATTTTATTTATTTTTTTGCAGCCCCTTTTAACACAGCATAATTGTTGCTGCTCATGGTTATTCATTATTTCCATACCTAATCAAATTACTGAGATGGTTTGATTTGGGCGTGGGTGCAAAAACATTTTTAAAAGATGGGGAGATTTGGTCAGGTAGGCCTGCCGTTACTCACTGCATGTCATTGCCTCCAAGGTTTTAGCCAGGATTTGGTAAAAGGTTTTCCAAATGTTGCTGGAAGTATAAAAACTTTGTGTCCCATTTTACTTACAATACATTTACATGTAGATGACAGATAAAACAGAGCATCCATATTTAAAACAGGGTGCCCAAAAGACACCCAGACACCTCTCTGGCTAACACATGGTTGCCTCCAAACCTATAGCAAACCAATCTCAAGGAGGTCTCCACCACCCAAAATGAAGAGGAAGCAGACAACAAATTTGAAAAAAGGACTTAAATGTTTGAAGAGCAAAGTGAGTATTCACTTCAACTATCTGATGAAAACAGTGAGGGACCAAGGGGTTGTATAACTCAAGACTGTTAGTAGTGAGACACAAATTGCCCACTTCTCAAGTGCACTTGAGTGGTTGAAAATCCCTTTTGAACTGTCTCCCGCAAGGGCGTCGATCGCTACTGAAAAGTAGGGGGGACGGGCGAGCAAGTCTTGAAAAAATACATCTTACATAATAGGCCCAAAATACCATTCTGCGCGTGGTCCATCAGGAAAAAAGATAAAAATGAAAAAAACATTTCACCGTTTGTTCGCTATTATTTTATTTGAACAAAAATTGTAATGAAATATTAAATCAAGAAAATGGTGTATATTTTTATATTTTGTTGCATATTTCTAATGAACAGTCAATCAAAAAGTGGGGGGGGACATCTGATATGCTGTCCCCTCCAGTCTAAAAAGTGAGGGGGACATGTCCCCTCCGTCCCCCACCCATCGACGCCCTTGGTCTCCCGCATACATTGTTGCATTTTAGTTCAACCGAGATTTGCCAGGCTTGTGACCATTGAAATAAAAAAAAGAGTAATTCACTAGTTGTCTTATTTTTTGCAGTAACACTGGGGGTATCACAAGGTTCCTTTGCATTGAGGCACCTGATGAAAAAACACCCAATTGTAGAGTCTAGCAAAGGGTTAATTTAGCTGAAGGGTTATTTGGAGACTATGAATGGGGGGAAATTTGGGTGGTGATTTGCAAGTGACAAATTGAGTGTTTGGTTGACTTGGCTATAGCATCCCGTATGATGAAGAGGGACTGCTGCGTTCCATCAGCATGTCACTTGTCGTGGAATATGTGGAGTTTATTGTGCAGTTAAATTCAAGTCTCAATGAGGAGTCCATCTTTTCTGTTTTCCAAAAGCTTCTTGGGGTCTGTTTGCTCTTTGTAAGAGCTTGGATGCTTCAGGTTCTGCAAATTAGTTTGCATCAATCTCAACTCTCTCTTCTCCAGCTGTCTCCACATCCTTTACTGCTTTTGTAAGAACAGAATGTTGATTGACAGATAAACCCTTTGACATATTATATGCATACTGTGCTGCATGGAATGATGGGATGGGTAGCCGCTCTGCCTGAAGCCATTTTTGTTATCAAGAAGTGAAGGGAATTTTGATGCTGCAAAAATTGGTCTATCGGGAATGGTTAGAGAGATAGGAAAACTCAGATTCAACTGTGCATCAAATCCAGCTTGTAATTTTTTTGGAATTGGAATTTGTTTTATGCAGTTTATTTTAAAATATCTTGTGTGTTTGTTTCTATTGGTTTTTTTATTGATTTTTCATTTCCTGTTTTCTTTCTTTGAAGGTAATTTTTGTTATAAATATTTGGGGGGATAAGTAAATACACAAGCAAACATTTTCTGCTACTGTAAGTGCTTATTTTTCAAAGTAAGCACCTTGCCTGGAGTAGGCGCATTCACAAAAGGAAATTAATCTTTTTAGCTTGCATTCTACTGACATGAATGACATTATTGAATCTTTGCTTAGCTTTAGAAAGGCTAAAAAAATATATATATATATGCTCATAGTGGTCGCGACTGCAAGATTTGACCTACCTTAACTCAACAAAAAAGGTCAGGGTCAAAGTAAAGGTCATGTCCTAAAATAAGTAATTCCAATATTTCATATTTAAAAAGTACAGTGTCTGCATTTCTAAATCAAACTTATGCAGATATTTCTATTATATATAAAGAGTCAAACAACAATCAGCCATGTCTGGGCAGAAGGTGATGACTGTACACACACAGAAAATGGTCTCCAGATAGTAACTCTTTGCCCTTTATTTGAAGAAGTAGTCTATATGTCTCTCAATACGTTTATTTTGTATCTATTATTTCATAAAAGTCATACAAATATTATCATTTTAGTTTGAATCTTTAAATTAAAGTTGAATCTCTTCTTTTTCTTGTTGCAGTGTATTAAACAGAAGTCCTCAACATCTTGTCAAGGAGATCATTTTAGTCGATGACTTTAGTGATGATCGTGAGTATATCATTGACCTTTGTATAAAGCACAATATTCTACTCTTTTTTTTAATAACTAAATTACAACAGTTGTGGTAAAATCATTAAAACAAATTGTATCCAGGGACTGATTTTATAGCACAAAAATGGGAGACTTTTGAATGCAAGGTGTGGTACTAGACTTAACAGGTATAAATTCAGGTAAATTTCCATTGTTAGACAAAGTGACCTATCTGTCAAAGTGGGTTTTATACAAACTATTAATATGTTTGTTGCTGTTAACATTTTAAGCAAGTTTCAGTACCTAATATGAAATACATGTAGTTTCGTAATTACACTAAATAGTAAACAATGACGTATCACTGGATTTGCCATTTTGTATTTTCACTAAGTGACCTGTCTCCATACGCCACAAAACAGTTTGGCATTTTGCCATTTATGAAAAATATTACCAGCCAAACAATACCTTGACATATAAGCACTGTTTGTGACTGGTTCCCAGCTGATTTTTTTCCTGCTCACCCAGCTTGATGAAGTGGAGCCATGGGCATTTTTTTGTGTAAAGCAAATGTTGACATGCATCTGCTGTAAGAAATTAAATGTTGACAAATTTTCTGTCGCCAGCAGGCTTTGCGATAACAACTTGACATGCTAACAAGTTGATACATTACCAAATCCGATGTGCCAAGGCAAGAGACCTATATTCCCAGAAGGGGACACTCCTGCTGAGCCAAAGTCTAATTAGCCAACTTAATTGCAGCTTAGACTCATTTATTACACCAACCTTTTTATTGCGGTGAGTGTTGTGGTGCATTGCACAAGCCCTAATGGTAATCACAACTGACAAATCGCTCTACCGTACTCCATTTCTCCAGTTTCTGGGTCTTTAATTGGGTCGTTTCTTTGCAAGCAGCTTTGTATCTACAGCATGTCTACAAATGCAACCACATGTTGTCTCAAACCTTTCACTTTCTCCCGCCCAGACATATCATTTTCTATTAAACGTAAAGATCAGGAACTCCACTGTTTACAGTAGAGGTTGCACTTCAGATGTTGTGAGGCAATATAAACCCTTAAAAGGGAGACTTGAACAGGAAGGAAAAAAATGTTGCTGATTTCAAGTTGTGAATTGTTTTATTTCTAATAGTAGATAAATATGACGATATTATTCAAAGTGCCTTAGAGCTTGTTTTCCATGAATTTTGGTGGTATATAAATACTGTATTGTTATTATTGTATGATGAGGTTTGAATAGTACAAGTTTTAGTAGGCCTTAAACATTTAATTTCAGGTCTGTGTTTTGTCAGCATTTGTTTGCGTATCTCTCAAAAATTTTTGGAAGACCCAAAATGACTCACAAGAGAAGAAATACAAAGCCATTTTATATCCAAACCTCTAGGTTGACATTTATGGTGATCTAGAGAGTTTGAAGATTCTCTGAAGGTGTAAAAAAACTTTTTGATGTAGTGTGATATAACTCCTTGATTTTCAATAACAGTTTTAAAAAGCTAGATAAATTGTGTAACTCCTGATTTTCCTACATGTGCAACCCCTAAAGCAAAGTGTGTGTGTAAAAGCAGCGGCCTATTTAAACCGTTATGAATCAGCAATGACCCCTTAGTCGCAAAAGAACTTAGGTTTCACCTGCCTGAGATAGAACTTAAGATTTTGCGTACGAGTCGTCGTAGAAATTGCAGGAAAAATCGTGACGGACTTGCATTTATCTCGGGTTCAGTATCGGAGTTACAGGATGGCCAAATTGCACAAAATGAGAAGTGAGTATCATGTGTCACTTTCCAGGATTGCTTTTTCTGTTGTGGGTGAGAGCCCTTATGTATAAAGATGGTATGATGTGCCCGTGCTGGTTGCTTGCATATTAGCCCACTTTACGATAGTCCTTTTTCCACTTCACTTCAAAACACTTTGTTCGCTGAAAAACAAATCTGCAATTGCAAAATTTGCAGACTGACTTGAAATCACATTTATGCTGATTTCAACATGATTAAATTTTGGTGTGTTTTTTTTATCATTTAGTTCAATCAATCAAAACAAAATTAAAATGTTAAATAGGTAGTCTTAATAAAAATGCTTGTTGTTGGTTATGTGATCCTTGCTGTATGCATTTTGCACATGATTCAAATTTTGATATTTTCCCTACTTTAATCCGATTTCTTTTCTTTTTTTCTTCTTTTTTTACCATCAGAAAATTCAGCAAAATATTTCTTATTTTTTAAATTTCATTAGGGCCTATACCATGTGTACATGTAGGTCAGCCCTTGTACTCAAGAAAATGATCCCACATTTTTCCAAGGACCAAGTATCATGCCTGCAAAAGACAGCTTTGTCTTGGGCTCCATCGGTCTGTTTGAAGCCAAACGTTTTCTAAATAACTGACAGAGCCTAAGCCCAGCTTACACCGAAAAGGGTCATAGATTATCAGTATTATGGAAATGTAAGGCTTTGAATGTTAAGATCTTTGCTGTTAAAGAGATTTGCCAATTGAAAAAGACACTTGTTGACAGATTTATAAACAAGTAATAGTATATTGTCAATGAATTTTAGTAGTGGAATCATAATTCAAGTCTCAAGAATGAAATTAGGTTTGATAATGCTCATATGTTTCATGTAATCAAAACAAAAACACTTGCCTGGAAAGTACTTTGACTAATAGAATTTCTATCAAATGAACAATTTCCAGTTAGTATCCCCAAAGGATCTATTACATGCACCGGCTCAAATATTCAGCGCTGCAGAGTTTCCTTTCATTTCCTGATGAAACGTGTTTTTTTTAAAAACCTGTTGGAGGTTGGGAGAGGCCATTGCAGAGTCTTGAAAAGAAAGCAGTGTACTCGGCACGCGGCAGTGGTACATGATCTTTGCCAACATTGATTTTGTCTCACTCCGTCGTGACGCACTTACACTGAGATTGGAGACCCTAATGAACGATGCACAATTGAGTTACTGTGCTGTGCACAGGCCATGATCATTTGTAAAATACGTTTAAGGGGAATTTGTGCAGCTCTGAAATTCAGGAAAACATCTCAAAATTTACACGGCTGCTAAAAGACAGTGATACACTCACAAAAAATCTAAATAATTTATAAATAACAATTTAGTTACTGTTACACCTGGTTTGCTGTCAAGAAAACTTTACCCCTCACCAAAATATTGTTTAAATTTCTGATCCACTGCGGCCTCTTTGCTGTTTCAAAAATGGAATTTCACTTTTTGCAGTTCATTTCAGGCGACAGGATTATATCAATGATTGATTATTGTAGGCCCTCTATTCACAGTCCACAGGCTTTTCACCTGCAAAATGTGATTTTCAAAAGGGGGAATGCTAAGTGCTCCGTGAAGTTGTAAAAAATTGATGCCACAAATAATTTATCCCTGAAGTTGTTTTGTTCTCTTTAATCCAGAGGCTTATCCTGTCCCCAAAATAAGGTGAAACCATACATTAATAATACAGACAACTGTTTTGTAGAATGGCCTGATGGATGTCATGTTTGAAAGTTGTACAGGAATAGCCTGGTGCTGCTTTAGTAGATTCTCAAACATTCTCCCAATTTTTATTATTACTGTATCTGTATTCAACCACAGATTTTTGTTGTGAAATTTGTCCCTAACAATCAGTACAATCGCCTATAAAGACTTTATCATAAAGTATGTCACAGACAATTCTGTACAATGGTCCATGAAGACTTTGTCATGATATATATGTGTGTCACTCAATCAATCAATAAATTGGAATTTTCCTAACACCTACACCTATAAAAGCTCACTGGTTCGTGATCCAAGCGAAACAGTGAATGATTTTGATGTGAACATTTGGGTAAAAATGTATTTGAGTGCCGTATACAGAGTCAAAAGCATCAAGTGCAGTGCAACAAAATACAACCAATTTTTCCATCACAGTTTGTTGCAAACTGCAGCTAGCTTTTCTTTGAGCCTTGTTTTCTAAACCTTTTCCCGAAAAAGTAAAGTTGTCCTGTTGTAATGAAACATTCTTTTCAGTAAAACATTGCAAGGCCGAATAACAACAAACATGAGCTAGCGGTCACAGAGGTGTATTCAATTATCTACTAAATTCTATCAAAATTTAAATGCAATATGTAACAGGCAGTTGAAGTCAATGACTATGTGACACCATCCAATTATCCTGAACTGCACGTTTACCATTAAAATAAACCATATGACGAAGTCTTTCATAAACACAAAATAATTGCATAGGCCTAATGATTGCATTTTTGGCAGCCATCTTACTTGAAAATATAATTTCACAGATAATTGGTAGCAGAGATGAGACCCTACTTCCTGACTTAAGCCACTCGCACTGGTTGAATTCAATTAAAATAGCTTCAAATCTGGCTTCTACCAATTCGAAAAAATGACTTAAGTTCAAGATACATTTTTTTTTACCAGTAAGCTTACAAGTTATCTCTTGAGTGTGTCAAGCATTGTGTGTAATGGTTTGTAGAAATGATTGTTGTTTTGCTTTCAATAATGTCTACAATCTTTTTTTGTTTCACAACGTTGTTAAATGATGCAGTCAGTAAAGTTGACTCAGTGTTCAAACGTGTTTCCAAATAAGTTCTTACGCAAATATTATTTCATATTGCAGAGTAGGTATTTCATTGGCCTAGTACTTATAGAATTTCATAGTTTAGTCACAGTACCTGGAGTTTTGTTTGTAAATATAACAGAATGGGGACATTTTGGGGTTGAATAAAGACACATTGCCTAGAGCAGGACTTGAACCTGTGACCTCCACATTAGCATGCTGGCGCTCTACCAACTGAGCTATCTAGCCCTAATATTGACTGTCTTCCTATGTTGTCAATATCTTTGTTGGGGGGGGGGGGGTTGCCAGTCAGAAGCCATTCAACCTGTAACTGCGGTGTAGCCAGGGATCACACCTTATTTTATGATACAACCTGGGAAGCAGCAGCAGAGGGATCACCTTCAGGGGATGCAAATTTTTGTTTCAAATATCTAGTAGAAGCCACAAGGGAAACTGACTGGATAAATTGTTAATGATTTTGGGTTGAACAAAGAAAATTCTTACTTACTGTTTCGATTGTTTTAAATATTAGTTTACAAAATTCACTGTCATTTCACACCCGGTACAAATTGCAGAGTAACAGTTAAGAAACTTAGTCAAAAAGATCAAACAGTGGAATGGTCACCATCAGAGCCCAATTTCATAGAGCTGCTTTTAAGCAGAAAATATTGCTTAATCAAATTCTGCAAAGCAAAAGTAAGCAGGATACCAGTCACAGATAGTACACCTGAAAATGTATTTTAGCTGGTAACCTTATTCTGGTAAGCATAATTTTTTTTGTGCTTAGCTATTTTTTGTGCCTAAGCAGCTTTATGAAATTTGGCCCTTGAAGTGTCGTCAAGGAACTAGTTTTCCCGTTGTGTCTATCAAATATAACCTGATGTAAGGGCCCAGTTTCGGTGTGGGGTCAAATAATTGAGTTGTGTAACAGGATTCTGTCCTGACTTTGAGACAACCTCTTGGGAAATTACAACAGATTATGGATGTGGGTGGATTGGGGTCAGGTTCTTCTGCTAACCACTGAATAAATATGATTACTTAGAGTAAGTTTACAAGGAGATGGGACTCTTCCTCTGGGTCTTATGTCGATGAACACATCCACCAGTTTAAGACGTTACGGAATTACCGAAGAATCCCTTGAAATGGGAACATCCGTGTGAAAGGTGTTACAAAACACTGGTTTTGGTAATCAAGTTTCTGACAAGCAATCCTCCACCCACCTGTTTTTTGCGGGAAGATCCACTTTCAAATGTCATTTTTTTTTCTTTATGAAGAAAGAAGGCTCTTTCGAAATGTCATTTGAAACTCATGAATATTTAAAATGGATTGAAGTGAAGCTGCAGTAGAATGAAACTGATAGACGTGCAAGCTTACAAGCTGTGAGGACACTTGATAACTGGAAAATAATACCTCTTTGTTTTTATTCTTACAAAATGGGTCATACTATAGGTGGGAGGTGTATTCAAGTTCCACTTTAATATGATGTCAACCATTTTTTTAAAAATCAGTTCAACTTTGAGTGTGTCCTTAACAGAGGTGTAACCAGAGATGGTGAGGGTATAGCAAAACAAGTATCAACTAATACAATCAAGGTCTTGCACAACTTACGAATCGTTTCTCTTTGTAGAGTAAAATTGGGGGGGGGGGGGGGTGTATAGACTTTCTTGGACATGATTTATGGAACTTAATCTTATATCCTAAAACAAGATACTGTTCACCTTACATTCATGCACTGTTAAAAGTACTGGGTAATTATTCACTCGGTAGATTCCTTTTTGCATTTGTTGGTCCTTTTTTACCCAGTTATTTAGCACATTTTGCAGTTTGGTAAATAACAAAAAGTACCCAGCATTGGATGTACTTGTAGTCATAGGTGTAGTGGTAGGCAAAATACAGCCCCGGTTGGCCAATATGCCTGCCTCCTCTTGGCCTGATTATTTCTTTACCAGTTGATTATTTTAGTGTCTAGACCCCGAAGTTTAATGTAATGCATAAATTGTATCAGTATAACGAATTTCAAGCAGTCATGCGACAATTCATGGCTGTTAACTTTCATTACACATTTTGTCAATGTATCTGTGAAACTTTCAAATGTACAATTTTTTTTACTGGTTAAATGTACACAATAGTGTCTAGACTACAAAGTTTAGTAGTGCATAAATTGTATCAGAATAAAGAATTTCAAGCAGTCATGTGACAATTCATGGCTGTAACTTTTCATTACACATTTTGTCAATGTATCTGTGAAACTTTCAAATGTACAATTTTTTTTACTGGTTAAATGTACACAATAGTGTCTAGACTACAAAGTTTAGTAGCGCATAAATTGTATCAGAATAAAGAATTTCAAGCAGTCATGTGACAATTCATGGCTGTTAACTTTCATTACACATTTTGTCAATGTATCTGTGAAACTTTCAAATGTACAATTTTTTTTACTGGTTAAATGTACACAATAGTGTCTAGACTACGAAGTTTAGTAGCACATAAATTGTATCAGAATAAAGAATTTCAAGCAGCCATGCGACAATTCATGACTGTTAACTTTCATTACACATTTTGTCAATGTAACTGTAAATCTTTCAAATGTACAATTTTTTTTACTGGTTAAATGTACACAATAGTGTCTAGGCTATACGAAGTTTAGCAGTGCATAAATTGTATCAGAATAAAGAATTTCAAGCAGTCATGCGACAATTCATGGCTGTAACTTTTCATTTCACATTTTGTCAATGTACAAATTTATGACATGGTTAAAATTTTGGTGTCTATCACTTTTGAGAGACATGGGTCGTTTTGTTCCCCACTAACAACTTGCTCAAAAACCACAATTTGCTCCCTAATGTTTCAAAGACACTTTCAAAGTACTTTCCGGTACTATTAAATGTGTTTTGTTTTGAATAACAAAGACCTACGTTTCTGCTTAGGTATCATGAGCTCATCTTGCCGCATTGAGCAGCGTGCAGAATGCTGCATGTCTATTTAAAATTAATATGATAATGTTAGGACAACGTAAATATCACATATGCAAATTAGTAGATTGGTCTTAGAAGTTGTAAAATACCTAAAAAAATAATTCACGAAGTTTACCAAATTTATGAAACTAGATATACTGATTTCTTCTTGTATTAGTCTTAACTTACAGAGAGGTTTTAGTGATAAATTAATTGTAGACATGTAATTTTACTTTCAAAAACATTAATAAAATGGAAAAACTTAAAAACAACATACACCAATGACTGCCAAAGTCAAGAAATCGGTCTGTATATAATTTATAGTACATGCTGTACGATGTATAGTTTACAGCTTCAGTGAAGTCACAGGTAACGCCGGCAACGTACGGGGACCTAGTTTGGTTTGTTGAAATAATTGATATAGCAATAACATCAGATTGGGTAAGAATGGGCTGACATTGTGACAACATTCAGGGTACTGGAAATGGAAACGTTGTTGCAACATTCTTTTTAAAATGATTATTTACAACATGGCAACATTGTGTATACGTGCCAACAACATGGTTGTTTCGTTGCATCATTACGTTCTAAAGACATACAATGGAGTCGACAAAGATTCTTTGCTACAACGTTACTTAGACAACGTTATAACAACCAAACAAACACACTCTGGTAACGTTGTCGTAACGTTTATATAAGTTGTCATAAGGTCACTGGAAACGTATCCTAAACGTTTCAACAACGTGGCTGTTACTTTGCGTCCTTGTTACAGCCAGATACACTTGGGGTAAAGGCGACCGAAAAATGGGGTTTTGTTGGTGAAAACAAACATTAACAAAAAAAATTGCGAGCAGAAAGGGAACAATCTCTTCTTGGAAGCAGTGTTGCCTCTGAAAAGTGCCGGTTGGTTTTGCTAGATCTGTTATCGATGGTTCAGACTGCCTGTGACAAAATCTTCGTGTTGCAAAGTCAATGAGGGTAGCAATATAAGGCTTTCCTGTGTAGATAATGCTTTACCCCCTTCAACAGACTGTTGTGTTTCTCGAAATGAATAAGCCAAAATTCCCTCTTGGCAACTTTGGTTCCATGAACATCAGACATCAATGACCCGCAACATTAGAATGACGTTCTTTGATTGCAATATGTGCCTGAGACAGACTTGCCTTGTCCAAATGTATGGTACACGTTGCATTATGGGTTAAATGTTTCCACGAGGAGCAGTTTACCCCCATTTTCAGTTACTTCTTACCATAAAAGTTACACTGCTTGAGGTTAAAAAAACTGTTGTATTACCCACTTCATGAGTAATTTTAACCTCTGTTTTGTGCGATTTAATTTCCTTCCCAACTTGGGTACTGTATTACTTTTTCCTTGTGTACTTTATTTTACACAAGTGAAGGGTACAACAAAAATTGTCGTTTTACCCAAAATCGATCAAAAGTTACACAACATTTTTTGCCAGCAGTTTTACACAGCAACATTTTACACTTTTTTGAGAGTGTACGTTCAGAAGACGATTCGTTGTTACAACGTTATATTAATAACGATACTTACACAAAAGTCTGACTTCATTACAACGTAATTTTGCCTGTACTAATAAAAAAAGAACTTATGTAGGGATTGTAGGCCTAGATGTAGAACATAAAGCTGTCTATTATTGAAACCCGTCAAAGCGGTTTTGTGTGACATTTGTGCTTAGCTATACTCAAACCATGCTCAAACACAGTCATACGTTACAGCAGTAGTACTGTAGTACAGTGTATTGTATAATTTATCCATGGTGACGATCACAGACAGAAGTTGTTGCTGCGGCGTTACTGTTGTATTATTATTTAATGAATAACAGTTTGTTCACTGGTCAACATGCATTAGATTGAGCCATTTTCAAGATGAGACAGACGCTTGACTTTAGAAATTTACTAGTGTAGCTAAGTTAGACTGTATGGGTGGTTTTATTTACGATGCAAATATTTAAAAACTTGAGTATTGACAGGCATTGCCTGTCCACCTTGACTTTGGAGCTATTACTTACCAGTCACTATATTATCACTATCAGTCACTATTCAGTATCACAAAGGCCTGTCTGGATTGACCTTATTTTATTGGGACAGCAAAAGTAGAATCTAAATATAGCTGGGTTTGTTTTTCTTATTTTAAGAAAGCTTTTGTTTTTACACAAAGCATTTGTGCATTAGAACCATTTAACAATTACATTCAATGACATCACAAAAGTTGGATAGTAACAATCATCTTTTGTCTCTAGAAAAAGACAAGAGTGTTTCCCTCAAACTTGGCTTTCTTTTATCAGTTTTTCTCAGAAGTTGGCTAAAGTTACTTCAAATAGTTGTCTAAATTTTGTATTTTTTCCATAAGTTGGTAAAAATTGCCTTCAAATAGTTGGGTGAAATTTTCTTTTAACTATAAGTTGGTTGATGGAAAAAATGTCTTCAATTACATGGGTAAATGTAGTGTGGCGCACGGAAGGCAAAATACAGCCCCTGTTGGCAAATGTGCCTGCCTCCTCTTGGCCTGATTATTTCTTTACCAGTTTTTATAGCCCAAATCACCCAATCTGTGGCAACATGTCCCTCTAAACCTTAAAAGTATAAGTCATACGATCCTTAAGACACTTTCCCCTATTTTGGTTCTTGCTGTAGCAGAAATACAGTGCCATTGTTTTTTTTTTATTAAAATTATTTTTTAGTAATTCAACCAACAGAAAATTATTTGAGCCGAGTAAGAAACATTAACTATATTTTATTTTGATTTTTGTTTAATCCTTGGAACAGTGCTATTAAGGTCATAATTGAAATGTCGTATTCAGAATAATCAAAAGGTCATTTAATGAAAAATGCGTATACATTTGAAAAATATCAAAAACAGCAAATTAATGTTATGCTTAGAAAATAATGGTCGGGGGTTGCAAACCAAATCTTTTGAAGACCACTCTTGATCAATAAACCCCATTCACCAGGAGCTTCAAAATATGAAATACACTTTTTGTCGAACCAAATTGCACTTGTGACCATAATAGTCCTGAGCAGACGAAGTATTATGTAAATCTTCTCTCATTGCGTAAAATAAAAGTTATATATATATAAAATAAAATATATGTTTTCATGTCACACAGGATGTGTCAAGATCAGTGCGAGGGATTTCAAAAAAAGTTTCAAGAAAACTTAAAACCTAAAATGTTTAACGTAGGAGCCGTATGAAAAATGTTGCCAGCCTTGTCCATGTTTTTTTCCTGCTGTAGCACATAATATACAGTAGCATTTTTATTTTATTAGATAACTGTTCTTTCTTTTTCAGCATTTAAACCCACAGAAAATTATGTTGAACCGAGTAAGAAACATAAGCTATTATGTATTTATTTATTTTTTAAATCCTCAGCTCAGTGCTCTTAAGGTCATTTATTGAAATTTCGTATTAGTAATAATAAAAAGGGCATTAAATGAAAAATCAATACAAAATTTTAAAGTATGAAAAACAGCAAATTAATGAAAATTAATGAAAATTGCTTAGAAAATAATTGGGGGGGTGGGGGTGTCAACAAAATCAGGCATGCAACTTTTCCTCGGATCAGCTGATTTCCTCTTTTTTTATTCTCAGTTTTACCATACAAAATTGAAAAATACTGTACAAAATCATTGAATTTTGTAATTTCCTCTTTTTTTGTGAAGTTACAGTTGCATGCCTGCAAAATACTCCGAAGACCACTCTTGATCAGTAAACCTAATTTACCAGGAGCTCAAAGATATGCAAAACAAATTTTGTCAAACCCATACAAATTGCACTTATGACCATTATAGTCCTGAGCAGACAAAGTATTATTTCAATCTTCCCTCATAGCGTAAAATAAAAGCTACATATAAAGTTGTATATGTGAAATAAAATATATGTTTTCATGTGACACAGGATGTGTCAATATCAGTGCAAGAGATTTCGAAAAAAGTTAAACGTAGAAGCCGTATGAAAAGCATGGGAACGGAGGTCTGATATGCCAAACTGTTGCCAGCCTTGTCCATGTTTTTTGAGAGAAAAATGACCATCGGTTGGATACAAATATTCTCAATTAGGCCCTAAAGTTTCCAACTGTTGAGTAAATGTATGGGTCGTGATGCCCAAGTGTTGGTGACATGCAATCAGATTTCCAACATTTGGTCAAAATGTTCTGTAAATTTTTTCGCCAACTGTTGGCTATTTGTTATGATCCAGTAGATGGGCAATGTAAAGAACCCGACTGTTGGTGTTTTGTTATGGTCCAACTGTTGTGTAAAATGTTTACTTAATAGTTGGGGATGGGGATTACCCAACAACCGTTGGGTAGAAATTGCCCAATAGATGTACATGTTGATTATCGTACGAACGTTGGGCAAAAGGTTGGGCAATTTTGGCCCATTATTTTTTACAGTGTGATGTGGCACCATAGAACCATCAAAAGATGGTAAAACTTTAAACAAGTTAAACAATCAATTACACCAAAGGGGGGAAGTTATCTATGGTGTAAGCCGACATTATTATCGAACTCTCCTATTAAAACCTACTTATCATACTTTGTTTGATCCGACAGCTGAAGATGCTGAGCTTCTTAGCCAAGTCCCAAAGGTGAAAGTACTACGCAACAAGAAGAGAGAAGGTAAAGCATGAGTAACACCATCCAATATAACCCCGACCGGTCCCATTACTCATCATGTCAATTTAGTTGATTAGCACGATTGGCGACACTGGCTCGTGCTTGGCCCGGATTGCGTGCAAATGTCATTTATGTCCGGGAAACTTTAGAGTTTGGTTCTCTTCTTAATGATATTAATCAAAAGGACTTCAGGAAATAAATTGTATGTGTTGACGGGACACATTCCTCTAATCTAATGAAGCTTCTGGAAAATAATCGTTAGTTAAATAGAGCCTGCATAAATCATTCCCCGAGCCTGTGTAGTTATTAGTCGGGTAGATGATTAAAAGTAGTAGGGGTATAACTTGTAAAGCTTCAAAATATATGTCAAAGACGCTTGTACAAGGAGTGACTCTTTTCTTAAGGTCTTTGTAAAAAAGGTTTTCAAAAAGGGTGAAGAACTTGTGGATTGTTACACATGGAGCTGAGAACGTTTTACATTGGAGCAATTGAAGTCCAAACTCTTCCTTAGCTGTTTTTCCTTGTAATGTGCTTTAAACCAAATAAAATAAATAAAATTGTTATATAATTTTGTTAGTGTTTGAACAAGTCTTTGCTTGTTGGAATAAGAACAGTCAAGAATGAAAATGTTGTGGGTAGAACATTTTTGCAAAATTAAAATAAGGACTTATAGAAGTTTACTTTTGCTTTACTTCAAATATAAAAAGCCAAACTTTAAAAAAAAAGGGAAAAAAAAAATTGTTGGAACCTGGGATCAGCTCTCACTGTCAACATGTTTGTCTTGTGGTACAATTTTACGCCAGAGTTCCGGTCCAATGCATGGACGGCACGCCACGCTTTCTGAATGTAAACTCAGATGGGGTTTTGATCTGTCAGGGAAGACTCTCAGCTGTTTCCTTATGTCACAACTTCAGTTTCCGCCGATTTCTACCCCAGAGGGGCTCAACTAATTTTACCCCCAAACTATCACCAGATATAACTAAATTGAGTAAAGCCAGTAGCGTGTGCCACAACGGATCATAACAAGAAAAAGAACATATGCTGACTCAAAATTAACTCTGTCACTCTCGCTCAATGTAAGTTTTTTTTTTCTCTCTTCTAAAAGGAATACTGCCTGTGGCAATAGACCCCTGGGTCTGTGAAATGAAATTCCCATTTCAAAACATTAACTTTCAGATGGAAGTTCCACTGCGCTTTTGCTCTTTCTTTCATCGTGGTGGAGTCATCAAAGACTGATCATGTGGCTGTAGGCCTAAATGTTGTTGCTTCGGTTGTTGACAACTGGTTGATTAACAGAAACTTGCTAATTACCGTATCAAGTGAATTATTGTTGTTACAGAACTGTGTGATACAAAGTTAGGGTTTTAGTTGTTTTCAATTCATGCCTCCATATTGGCACACTTTTTTATGTAATATAATTTTGACACCTCTTTGATATTTTATTTTGCTTTTATTAAAACAGCATATCCATTTTTGTTACATCATTGCTTGTTAGAAAAGTACACTCATTCCAATTCTCTAGGTTTTAAGAAAACAAAACACACAAAATAACCATTACAAAAACAAGATTGCTCAATTGTTCACGAAAACATCATGAACTATTTTATACTTTGTTCAAACTTTTGCTTTAAAAACAAGAGCAAAAACAGCAGGGTACAAAGGAACCCACATAGAATATTAGTTGCAAAAAACCTAGTCAAAATTTTCAATTTGAAATCTCTATCATTGTATTTTTATTCAGCATTTCAATAAATTTGAAGTGTTTCCACAGCAGGTAATTTAAGTGACAAGCAATTTAATTCTTAATCCTATTATAGTTTTTGCATATTTTTGATATTTCCTTTCAGGTCTAATACGATCAAGAGTTCGAGGGGCAGATGCAGCAAGCGGGAGTATTTTAACATTTCTTGATAGTCATTGCGAAGCAAACGTAGACTGGCTACCTCCACTATTACACAGAGTCAATCAGGTTAGTCTGGGCATGGACCCATTAGTAGTGGTGTAATTTGATAATGGATGGGTGTTCACACTCCATTGATATGGTTCTATATTTAAGGTTGTTCAGGAGGCGACTGGAACTAAACCCTAGAATTCATTCACTGGCTATATACGGCCATGGAGATAGGAACCATCTCGATTGAATGTTCGTAATGCATCTTTCTGTGAACTGCCGATTTCTGAATTGCAAATATGATTGCAGGGGAGCTTGTCTGGGAATTCATGCATAAATGCCTATGAAATTGTATTACTTTAATGGATTCTTATCTTTTCTATTCGTCATGTGGCTTTGATATGTATCGTCCATTGCTTTGATTTTCCATGACTTTGTATGGTTCATCTAGAAAAGCAAGCTTGAGGCAATAGTACTCTCCTTAACCGAACTTGAAGCTGTAAAAATGCTCAGTTTAACTAGATTAAAGGGACAGTATTGTTTTTGAAGAGTGAATTTAATTTCATCCTCTAGTTTTCAAGCAACAGACAATTCAACCAAGCTGTAATAATGCCAAATTAGGCGGTCATGTTTTTGTCAAAACAACCAAACACATTGGATTGTCAGGGTTTTTGTGCACAATTACAATATCCTTAGTTATATTTCTGCTTTTAAAATGAGCAATGATGAAACAGTTCAACTTAGATTTGACCTACTGTACTTCCACGCAACCAAAAGAGGTCGTAGTAAAGTTCATGTTCTGAATTGATATTTTCCACACATCGGTGTATGGGTAAACCCAAATATTTCTTTATCCCGATGCATATTTAACACATATTAAACATCTTTGCGGTACCCACTGCTAAAATATAGGATTCAAACTGCCTGTAGCTACTGGGCAAGCTTGGTGGTCTAGTGGTAAGACATCTGCTCCAGCATGGCAAAGGTCGTGGGTTTGAGTCCCACCTGAGTAATATGCCTGTGGTTTCTTTCACTAGACTCAGGTTCTGGAGTGTACAGTGCTTAACGCACATTGGTGTATGGGTACCCCGATGCAAAGTTAACATCTGTTACAAACAATAGCCATGTCTGGGCGAATGGTGATAATTATTCAAACAAAAAATGAATAGTCTAAAAAAAATGGTTTAATATGCCATACTGTAGATTTGCAGTGCAGTAGTTGTTTTTTCTGACATTAATGTTTTAAAAAAATCAGCTGAAGACATGATACTAAACGTTACATGATATTGGTTTTGGGGAGAGTACCTTCATTTGCATTTAAAAGAAGAATTCATCATACAAAGTGGTTGGTTTTTTTTTTCATGTTCATTTTGTGCTTATTTGGGTTTGGCAAATGGAAATAAGAACCAGTGATTGTTGGTGGACAGTCTTCACACATGTGGCTGTATTGCAGACAGAATAATTTCTCAAAACAATTGATGCTGGTGTCGAGTTTATGGAGGAAAAAACAAAGCTTTCAGAAGTGTCTTCATATGTGATGCGATCAAGCTAAATGAGTCATTTGTCAGAAATACCATTATGGAGAAACAAGCCAAAACAGGCAACAGGGTTGAAGTTTTCCCAAAAATTTGTTTTGTAAATTTAAATGCCAAATATATCTTATGTTATATTGGCAACTTCCTCCCTGATAAATAACATCAAAATGGGGTTAAAATTAGCATTGAACAAAATGGTGCTGATGTATTTTAAATAAACAACTTGACTTAAAACCGCTTTATCTCCGTTTCATTCATCTCTTGGTGTGTCTACTTTTCACAACTTTTGAACCAAAGGTGGTATCAACATGGGGTATTGACAGCATTAAAGTATAGATTTTGCTCTTTTCAAATGTATAAAAAATCAACTTGACCTGAGTCGACAAACGACTCATTTTGCTTGATTGCATCACATATTATCATTTTATGATCAAAACCAATCGTGAATCACACCTTTAAAGGGCAGGTGGGCTGACGTTTGATAGATAGGCATTGCAAAATTGCAGATGATTATTATTGAGAGACTGCACCTCCACACACTAACCCACGGTGACGGCGTAAGAGTACAGGTTCGGTTTGTGGGATGTTTGACGTCAATCAGTCATCTTCCTGCACATGACTAAAAGCATTCTGTCAAATTTTCAACAGAATAGTCAAATGGGTGTGGGAGTACAGCCTCCTCTTCTCTTAAAAATGTTGTAAAAAATCTATGTTTTTTTTTACTCCGATTTAAAAAAAATTTAACATCCTATTAGTAAAACATTCAAAAGGACTAGAATCCTGTTACCTTATGGTAAATTGTTCGTAGAGTTTAATAGCATGACTCAAGCTCTTATGTTCTGATCAGCAGAGTGTGGGTTCGAGTCCTGGTCATGACACTTGTATCCTTGAGCAAAACACTTAACCTTTACTGCCTTGTCCTTTGGATGCTGGCATGTAAGCCGTAGGTCCCGTGTTCGCGTAAATGAACCCATTGCTCTGGTGTTTTTTTTCTGGCATGTTGGCTGCAAGATGTGCCACAGCACCTTGTGAAACTTAACAAGATGCTATATAAAACGAGACTCTTTTTTCATAACTCCACATATCTGTCGTAAAAACATGCGAATATCAGCGCCATGAGTGCCCAGCTGTGGTGGATACCAACGCTTTCTAAAAGGTCATCATTATCAGTTACCTATTAGTTCCTCATCAGTGATAATAAGTAAAGTTACTTTACAAAAGGTGTGCACATGGAGACAATGTTGTAACAGCTGATCTCACAAACTTGGCAAATAAGCAAGGCTTTCAAAGCTGGTTGTCATGTTTTGAGATCACTCGTGAAATCGTGATCAATAAGGAATAGAGTTTCCTCGTACAGTCTTGAAATAGTGTGTTTGCTGTGAAAATTGTGTTCTACATTTGGAGGAGTGAAATGAGCAAGCAAACACAGCACCTGGCACCTATGTGAAGAATTTGGATGTTTGTTTTTCTGAACATAGCATGCATTAGGTATCTTTCATGAGGAGATTTTTTCAGTCTCCTAAATAAAAGATGGTGAGAAATCAAGGTGTACTAAGGTGTAGAGCAAGAACTTACATGAGATACAAGTGAAGTTGCTTCTAGTTTGAAGTAGCCAGTAATAAAATCAAGCTTTGTCTATGAAAGCTATAAACAAAGGTTATTTTGCCATCTTTTGTGGCGTGTCTTGGCCAAGCGGTTTAGTTCATCGGACCTAAGCTCTGGTGTTGTCAGCAGCAGAGTGTGGTTGTCCAGCTTTGTGAGTTGGGCGATATCTCATAAAAAAAACATTACAAAATAAAAAATCTGACTCAAATGTCCCAAAACAAATATTACTGCCTATGAACTCTTCTTTCGCCAGTTCTCCAGATCTTGTAATTACTTGTAATTTGGAGGAATAGTATTTAAGTAATATTTATAAAAGTAATAATAATTAAGGTAAATGATAGATTTCTTGTACTTATTATTTATTTCAGATGTAGAGTTTGACCTCAGAAAAGATCGGTAACAATTTTAGACAAACAAAAACTGATATTTAAAATTTATAAATTTTGTTTCCACCCAATGCTTCACTGTTTTTTCAGGAGCCTTCAACCATTGTGAGTCCGGCAATTGATATCATATCAATGCATACGTTTGCTTACACAGCTGCAATGGACGACTTACGAGGAGGTACAACTTTAAAGCAATTCAAACATCTCACTCAATGACCTCATTAACACAATCACAATGCTCATCATGGGTTGCTGTCAACCTCACTAATAATACTCAATTCAGGTATACTTTTACCCTGATTTGGACCTTAGCCTACTCTCCCAATGGGAAGATACTTGGTCTTATGATGGACTCCTTGCATAGGCTTCCATTGCTCAGCCAATAGTTAGTCTTTCTTTGACTGTAGTGAGGGCGCTGTTTTCACTTGTGACATCATATGCAAGGGGTCTGTAGGAAGATAAATGGTATTTTATGGAAAATTAACCCTCTCATTACAGGTGATTCAAACAGTGCTCCACCTAGCCCTGGTAGGATGCCAGTCCACTGGGCTATGCTCCACTATCAGCGTCTGCCCCCAAGAGACAATTCTTACACATAGAAAAAGTTAAAGTCACTCCCAAAGTACATGCAGAACCCACATCAGTTGAACAAATAATGTCTGTTTAATTCACAAGATAGGGTTCATCTTCGAAAATGCAGCCTAATAGTCCGAAGTGCTCTTTATGAGCTTGTGGGTAATGATGACCTGTGAGCCTTAGCACAAAACTCAAATCTCTGTGTGCTGTACAAATCTTGGGCCCAATTTCATACAGCTGCTCAAGCAGACAGTTCTGCTTAATAATTTTGTACTAAGCAAAAGTTAGCAGGATACCAGTCAAAGATGGTGGATGTGACATGGTACTTTGGCTGGTAACGTTATTCTGACAAGCATAACTTTGCTGTGCTCTTGGCTACTTTTTGTGCTTAGCAGCTCTATAAAATCAGGCTGTGCTCTGCAGCATCAACTGTCTTCTTTGAAAAAGCAACTTCTCTGGGGTAAGCCCTTCGTGGTGGACTGTATTGGGAACCCCTCACATTGGGATATATCTTAACCCTAATTGAAGGCATATTATTGTCTTGATGATGATATCTGTAACCCTGGTTTTAGAAATAAACTATTCAAATTGGGATATGCTTTTATCCAAACTAGAAGCCTGGTCTCCCAATGAGGATATTAGTGGTTTCCTCAACCAGCTATGACTTGATTGTAAATGACAACCAATCTACCCCGATTGTGATATACCGGAATTGAGAAACATTTCCGTTAACATTGACATCTTCTTGTCATACCATCTTTTCTCATAAGATGAGATATTTTCCCGTCACTACATACTTCATATCATCCGACCATAGTTTCTCATCTTTTATCCAAAGTTTTTTTTTCCTATTAACTTCTTATTGTTCCTGTCAGATAACTGATTTAATTGTTTTTATCGAGGGTGAAAGACCAATCAGAGTTACATCAATGAAGTTGTTTAGAGCACACAATGATTATGAACGGATTTTTATTACCAGGCAAGCTCAGGAGTCTAGCAGTTTAGACATCTGCTTTAGACTACAGAGGGTGGAGGGTTTGAATCCCACCCAAAGTGCCTGTGGATTTGTTGTTTCCACACGACTCGGAAATCACTGAGGATACCTTGATTATTGTACACCAGTGCAGGGAAATATTTTGAACAATACTGCTCTCAAAACACACTGCCCTGTCATTCTTAAAATCAGAAACACATTTTAAATTCCGCTGTGAATAAACTCCAGAGTAAATCAGAACAGATCCACTAGTATATATGATCTGTCATGCAGGTCGCCATGTTTTATTAGTGACAAGCAAGAACTGTTTGATGATAATAAATAGACCTTTCTTTTGCGATGTCATAGCTGCAAGTTTTGCCAAAAAGTACAGCTGACCTTCACAGCAAAAAAACTACATAATTTATCATGTATTCTATTTTCTATAACCACTGATAAATCAACGGTTGCCACATTCAAAACAAATTGAAAGTATGTAATATTCTTCTTACCAAAGGGCTTAAATGCTTTATTAATTGGGGGCAAATTTGTTCTAATCCAGGTATAGAATTTGTGCTTATCATAGCTGCCCATTCAAAATGATGGCCAACGTCTGTACAATAAAAAGTCTTTGTGATTATGAAAGATAACTATGTAGGCCTATGTGGCGTGTATGTGTATAAAACATTTTTAATTTTAGCTTTATGTGAAATACTATTTGATGAAATTAATTGAATGTCATGGTAGCAGAAGGTGTCTTTGTACTGTAAAAATGTCATAAGAGAGCAGGAGAAGAAACAAATCATAAAAATTAAACAAATTGCATCTGCCTTCTCCTCTGTTCCATAAAACTTTGGTTTCTATAAGTCGAGGCAGACTTACTATTGATTTTTCTTCTTCAGTTCAATTGAACAGTATAGGCCTATAATGCATACTAATACAGATAATGCACTGTTTTACTTGAAGGTAGTAGGAACACCTGATATCTCACCGTACACTGCCTGGGATTTCTGAACAGGGAACGCTTCAGTGACATTGAAACTCTCTTATCAATAACTGTCATCAGAATCAATGGGGGAATTAAATGAGTGTAATCCAGACACTTGATGGTAGCTACCGATAACTTCAGATCCCAGGGTCTCAGAAATTCAAGGGTATTCATACTGGAGAGGCGTACATGATGAAAGACGACAAAGGGAATTCGAAGGGGGGAAAAAATCTTCAAATGAGAGAAGCAAGCTGAAGTTGTCCATACTATTTTTTGTTTGGCAGAGTGTAGCTCAAACGATCATGTTTCTGTTAAAGGAATGGACGTTCTTTTGGTTAAATTTTCATATTTTTCTCCATGCTTTTATGGAACAAAGAGATTAAGCACATCTGTTTTAGAAATGTCTGACATGTTATATCTGCATCAGAAGATGTCTCCTGATAGCAGTGTTTTATAGTGTGGCTAACTGTCTCTGCTTTTAACCATTTCTTTAGTGTTGATATGAATTAGTGGATGCTGTTACTGATATGTGTCGTTAAGCAAAATCTGGAAGGTCATACTGATTATAAAGTAAATATAGCTTCCAGTTCTCCTGAGAAACGTTTGCTGCACTGTCAATGTAAAAGACCTAAAACTCATCAGTGCTTATTTAAAATGCTGTAATTTGAAATAAGCACATTGTGTGAGTGTGCACAAAATCCCCGAAAAAACATGAATAGCTTTCAGAGTTGTTTTCCTCGCTAAAACAAGATTGCGCTTTTTGATGACCTTTTCACAGGTTGCCTGTATGGTGTGGTTTTTTTTAAACTAGAAAATGGGAATTAGTTCACTCTTCAGAAAACAATGATGAACTTTCCTTTTAATTGATATCTTGCCAAGTTGGAAACATTCTCATGTGGATGTTTTGTGCTATATTTCATCCACATACATCGGTGTGTATGGGATTTTTTTTATTGCACTAACTGGTTTTCTATCTTCTCTCTTTCTCTTTTTCCATCAACATGTCAACACTTTGGGCATCTGACCAACTAACAAACCAATCAACTGACGTTGAAAATCAACACATGTGCTACAACTGTGCAACTCATCACCTTTTCTTCAAACACTTCTTGAAACTCAACGCGATCACCTCATCCTGTTAATCTCATCTCATGTGATACTCCTAACACTCACTGCGTGTGCTTCAAATCTTGCGACACTCGACATGTTAAAACTCCTCTCATCTGATTCTCGGACACTGTAACTCATCCTGCGTGCCTCCATCACTAACATCTCCTGAAACTCATGGTGCAAAATCGCATCTGTTACTCATGAAACTTTGTTTACAACTCGGTGTGGCTCTTTAACACTTTGAAACTCACGGGAAACTCAATTCACACTGTGAATTTCATCCCGATACATTTGATCACCGCTGTCATGTTGTCATGAAACTCACTTCGCTCCTGACGCTCATGTTGTGGGTATAACTCATCCCTACCGTCCAATACTCATCATGAACACTCACTAGGATTCTACTCGTGTTGTGAGTCCAATCATAGATGTCATCAATATGGATACTTTTCAGTACATTGGGGCTTCTCCAGATTTACGAGGAGGTAACATAATTTTGACCGTATTTTTTATCGCATGAGGGTGCTTTTCACGTCCAATTTCATTGCATCACAGTTACAGTTTTATCTTTTGTTGACTGCCTGTATGTGTTTCCTTGTACCAATGGCTAAATAGATACCCATAATTGTAACAACAATGGAAAAGCCAGTTCATTTTACTTGTTTGGCATTCTGTAAATTTAGTTCATCCCTGCCCTCATCTGGGCCCAATTTCATAGAGCTGCTTAAGCAGAAAAAATTGCTTAACAATTGTCTGCTAAGCAGAAATGAGCAGGATACAGTCACAAATTGTACATCTGGTATGGTAGTTTGGCTAGTAACGTTATTCTGGTAAGCATGATTTTGTTGTGCTTAGCTACTTTTTGAGTATAAGCAGCTCCTTGAAATTGGCCCCTGGTCAAAAATAGTGCAAGTTGCATGTGTGTGAGCGTGTCTACCCGTTGAAACTGAGGACTTTAACAAAAGGGGTCTGGGTGTTTGACAGAGTGAGGACATCCTCGCTTCGCTTTGATGTACAAAACCAATGGGGACATTGCTAAAAAAAGTAAGTCCAAAAAATGGGAGAACAAAGAGAAGTCCTTGATATACGGGATTCACAAACGTGTGTGTGGGTTTTGGGTTTTTTTTCCCCAGGTTTTTTCCTCTCTCTTCCTTTTTTTTTGGGGGGGAGGGTTGTGTTTTAGGATGGCAAAGCTTATATTATCTTGTCTGAGTTGACTTTTTTTGTTTTCTTCTTTTTGCTGAGTATATCAAACATTTTCTGTTCTCGCCTGTTCGATTTTGGCTCCCTCCCCAACCACTTTTGTCAACCATTTCCAACCTGCATTCTTTTATTTGACTTAAAGCAAATGTTGTTTCTAGGACCTTGTCAGATTACAAGACTTCTCACATCACTGAAGTTGACATTTGTAAACCAGCACCACAGTTTGTGTACAGGAAGTATCCATGAAAAGGGATCGCCCAAAAAGAAAGAGAGAGAGAAAAGTCACTTCAACGATATCTGGTTCCCATGAATGTAGATCAGGATGAATATTTCTACATTCATATAAAAGTAATATAAAAGTAATACAAAAACTGGGGAAAAACACTCTTGTGAAAAACTAAACCAGAGAAAGTTGAAGGACTTGCGAAATTTTCAAAGATCGGGTTGTTTTAGAATATCAGTTTAGCATCAAGGGGATTTGATTGACATTTGCGTGGGAGAAGTATATCAAGATCAAGAGGTTATAACGAGAATCACCTGAAAAAATATTTTTTTTGTTGGCACTGAAGTCAAAGATACTATGTTGTTTTGAATGTTTATAATTCCAGTTGTTTTCTGTGTTTTTCTGGAAGTTTCACAAAGTTCTCGTTGATATTTTGGAAATCAAATATTTTGATGCCACGGAGCATAGCATGGTGAAGCAATATTTTGTTTCAGTAAAAAAAATATATATAAAAAAAAAAAAAACAGCAAGTTGTGGTCTGATTTTGATACGTTTGTTTACAGTTATTTGACCAGTGACATGAGAGAAGCCAGAGCTTTGCACTCTGGCATTCAACAAAACCTACAGCCACACTGCTACTAATGGAGATCCTTGGCTTTATTTAGGAGCTGTTTATACATCAATAATCAGCATTGATCAAAACATGAACAAATTGGGAAGCTTTCCTGTTTTGAGCTGCTGATGTATTTAATTTTGGATGCAGCATCATTCTTGTTGTGCGTCACAATCAACACAGAATCCCTAGACACTCACATCCAACATGCATCTGGCAAAATAAACATTAGTCTAACATGGCTTAATCCATTTACAGGGGTAAAAATTGTCGAGTGATGTGCATTGAGGTATGCAGTTTATGTAAACATTGCAAGATTATGAAATCAAGGCAGGGTTAGGCCGGAAATCCATGTGTGTCCGTAATGCGTTTTGCGTAATGCTTACAATCCTTTGAAATGAAAATATGGGACATGCACATAACTTTTACGGCGAATACAGTACGCAATATGGATACATGTGCGTTACTTGTTGTGTGCTTTCAATTTTATGGATTGCGCACGTGCATTTCGCAGAACGCATGGCGGACACATGGATTTCCAGCCTTACTTGGACACACGTTAAAGGAAAGTGGGGAGTTTTAAAATCTGGGATTTTTTTTTTTTCCTTTGTATACATTACTTATGAGTTGCCAGAGCACATGTCAAGTTGTAGAAATGCATTTGTGAAGTGTGACTAGCTCCATGGTGTGAACAAGCATACCTGTCAATGATGTGCAATCTGTCTTTCCAATATACAATATGTGACAACAGTTCACACAGACACTGTGTTAACTGTTACCAACTACTACACTGTTTGTAATTAACACCGCAGTCAAAGATATTCAAGTAAATAATGGTGATTTATGGGGTCTTCAAATGCCATTTTTCTCATTTTTGAACAGTTACAATAGAATATACTTCATGCCATGAGAAACCCACAAATAATGATGCGTTGTGCGTCTTCATGATGTACACACACGACATCAACGCACACACTCTGCATACACTCTGTGAACATTCCTTTTTTTCTGTGCACTTAAGAAAAAACATATTCTTCAACACTGGTGTAAACACTGTGTGGATGTGGGTAAGCCCACGTAGTGTTTCAAGTCCCTACATTATGTGGACTTCTTTTGTTCTCAGGTCCACACTTTAAATGTAATGCTGAAACTCAAATTCTGACCTCTAACACATTATATGAAACAGTCTTTTCCATTGGGTATCATTCGCTGCCCTGTAAAATGGCGACCAATTATCATGTGACACTAATGGAAAGACAAATATTCAGCTCCAAGAAGCTGTTTGATCCATAATTCTGCGTTGTGCAGTACACAGGCTACAGCAATTCGAGCGTGAATCATGACATTTGAGAAGTCTTGAGAAGGAAAGTCATTTCTTTTAATAAAACAGGCAACTTGTTCCCCAACGACAAATAACTTATGACAGTTATGAATTCAAAGAGATTACATTTTCATTGTAAAAGTGCATGATCCATAGAATTTGCTTGTAGTGAAAATTGAGACGCTTTTGCTTTTTATACAAAACTTTGCATCTGTAAAATTAAATTTGCGCTTAGTGTGGCTCTGATAACATCGGACACACAAATGAGCACTATGTTCCATTATGTTTCGGACAGAAATATTGGAGGATTGGTAGTGGCATGATCTTTATAATCAGTGAGTGTTCCGATTGAAAAATCAATTTATTTGTTAATAATCAACAATCCTGAACTTTGTCTTTAACCCTTTGATGTTAGACCAGTTTATCAATTGATTATTTATATCTACAACAGAAGTTTTTGACAGCACCCAAAAAGCTGTCAAAGCGTGACACTTGCAGCGCAAAAACAACAAATGTCACGAAGACTTCTTTTGACAAACCTTGAAGAGGAAGATACACTCCAGTCATAGTGACTTGGAATTTATCCAACATGTCTTCTAACTTAAGACCCCTCTGACTTATCAATCAGAGTGCAACTGCACTGTGCTGTGTATAATTTTAGCCTGCGACAAAAATGCAAACCTCTCCACAATGGGAAATCCCAGCTGCCTTGAAAGAGGGGCTCCTCTGCTGATGGACTATGCCATGATTCACCGCACTCGTCTAGCCAGCCACTAGAGGAAATCCTTTACATATCAAAGTTTGGGTTCAGTGCAATTTCATGTTCGGCCTTAGTCAGGTTCCAATTTCCTCTCCCTGTCTTTCTTACGCCCGTCCAACAGCTCAAGTTTCTTGGTCGTGGACTTTGGGGGGTCTTGAGGCTCTCTGATTAATCCCTCAACGGAAATGAACAAACAAAATTCAAACGGCTGACTTTCATGTGGTGACATTTTTGTTGTTGACAGGCCTGATCGATTGCTACTTCCTTTGCTAACAGCAATACTTTCGATCATTTCATCAATCTGTTAGTTTCTAGAAAGTTGTCCTTTTTCCTAAACCTGTACACGTTTTCAATGTTTTGAATGAATCAGCAAGGTTTTCGCCAATATTACTGGGTTGAAGGTGAGAAGGATTGGTATTTTGCCAACTAAAAACTGTTACTCTCAATCTGGAAGCTCACTGATGGTAAAGTTTACACTGGTCTTTACCAAAGTCCTGTGGAATTTTTCCATCTCAAACAAAAAGTTGAGATGGCAATCACCGTGGCTTGTTTTGATTCCAGAAATCAAAACAAAGCAGGGTTAGAAACAAGTACAAATTCTCTACCAAAACAAATCTGGGTTTGGGGGTTTTGGTTTTTTTTTTTCCCCCCATAAGTTACATTCAAACATGCCCAAAAATGCACAGTATCCTCAGTCTATCGCTGGTGTGTTTATTAAAAACTAGAGGATGAGATTGGATGTCTTATCTTTTTGACAGAGAATGTCTTCTCAATATGATTCTGTTATTTCAAGATGCTTGAAGCATGCAGGAAGGAACTCCACCATGCTTCAAGCAGTAGTACTTTATAGTAGAACTGTAGGGCACTGACCGGACCACAACCAGTGAAACTAATGAAGAAGAAGGTTTAGTTGTCACCCAAGGGCTTCATCGTTTGGGGACCATTCATTTTAGAGAACAGGGTTCTTATTGGGGTAAAATGCTACCCCAGTTGAGGTAGTTTGTAGGAGAATGATACAAAATCACACATCATTTCATTGTTACTGTCATTCTTCATATTATCATTGCCTTGTCTAGGACTACCTTGAAGCAGGTTTGAGATAACTCGCTAAATTCCCAAAGGTTCCCTGATCGAGGACCGTTGATGTCTTCATTAGTGGTCACAATTAAGGCACTAAGATTCATCTTAAGATGGGTTGTCAATATTGCCTTAGTGTTTAGTAAGGTGACATCACACATTGTTAAGCAATTAAGATTGATTGATACACATCAGTTAAGATCAATCTCAAAGCTCTTTGTGAAACTGATCCCAGGGTTAATCAGGATCAAAATATATCCTAGTTGGGGTAGGTAAGACGACCATAACCCTTTGAATGACGCTAATGTATCATTTCATTAGGTGTTCGGGCATTCAGCCCGGAACACCTCTTATTATTGTTCGGTTTTTTTTTTTTTAGGTGTTCGGGCATTCAGCCCGGAACACCTCTTATTATTGTTCGGTTTTTTTTTTTTTTTCTTAATACTTCTTCTTCTTCTTCTTCTTCTTCTTCTCAGCGTCCCTTGTCCGCTAACAAAAGCACCCTTTCCAAGCTCATATGAACTTGAAACTTCGTATTTAGTTAGATATTTATTAGGAGATGAAACCGCTTCAGTTACGTCATGATGACGTCATCAGGTGTCGAGTTACGTTAAATCAAAGTTTAATATTTGAAAAAATCATAACTCCAAAACTACACAATGGATTTTCACAATCTATACATCATCGGATAGGCCTGGTATGACTCTAAAAACGCTACACTGAACGCGACCTCATTTGACCTTGTCTTCCGGTTCAAACCGGAAGTTGAATATTTAAAAAATTCATATCTCAAAAACTACTGATCGTTTCGTCACAATTTTCACATCAGATTGTAGATCTATGATCCTTCCGAAACTTTTGCACAGAAATGATGCCAATATGACCTTAACTTCTGGTCCTAAATGGGTGTTACAGCCAAAATTAGTATTAACCGCAGTTTATGTGTGTATGGAGAAAAGCGCTGTAACTGACTGTCCGCTCCATTATTCATAAGGTTCAAAGTCCACGAAGCCTGTGCACACAGTCCCACACAACGGAAATGTATCATTGCGTTGCTTATTCTTGTACGTTGTAACAACACGTGTCCCGCACATAAAAAACTCAAACTCATTCAAAGTTCAGTGTGAATTTAGTTCCGCTGTGCTCGTCTGATGGCTTAATGGAAAACAAGGAATAAAAGAGGAGGTTTTACTGAGATGTCCACCTGCTTTAGGGATTTGTATGACTTTGACTAAATGACAAAAACTTCAACTGAAAAAGAACGACATTGGTTTGTTTCTCATCAAACACCGAGACCCACGTCACGTTGATCGACGTGACCATGCCTGCCAAAGGCGCTCTAGGCCCTCTGAGTATGCCCTTCAGACACGGTGATTAAAATGGTAAGCTTTATTTCAAAATCACCGTTAAAAAGAGGGGGCATTCCTTTTTTTGTCTACAATAATGTTGATATCCATGAACTTGCCTAGTGTTTTTTATTTTGTTTTTTTACTTTCAAAAATCATTATTTTTGTCATGGTTTAATTTTCAACTATCGGATTGAATTGATGCTAATCCCCGCTCAGGTATATTATGTATATGTACTGTGTATGGAAAAAAACATAACTCTTGAACCAAAAAGGGTTTTGACTTTATGCTAACCATGTACTCAGACCTTAGTGTGTCAATGAAACCACATAGGTTTTCGGCATGATTACGTCACCAATGACGTCATAACATTGAATCAATGTTTAATTTTTACAAAAAAACATATCTGGAAAACTATAACTGCTACATACCAGATCTTTGGTCCATGTGAAAGACCATGGAGTGTATTTTTTTAATTTTACACAAAGTGTGACCCTATGCAGCTCTGTGACCTTTACTTCTGGTCGAAACTGAAAGATGCTTATTCAATACTTAAAAACTTCATATCCCATTAACCAAAAAAGGGTTGAGATCTACAACTTTACATACTTAGACCCGAGTGTGTAGATGAAACTGCAGTTATTTTCGGGATGATGACGACTCGATGGCGTCCTTACATTAAATTAACCTTTATCCGGAGAACCAAATTTGTATATACATAACTTGCACCATCCCCAATGATTACACAAACTGTGTCTCCCTGTGAGCTTCAATTCTGGTCAAAACTGAGAGCTTAAGTGAAAATAATCACTCCCGGTCTTCGTTTTGAGGCCTGCAAACAATATGATCTTGAAATCAGATGGTCCCTCTATATCGAATACAGTTTTACCCATAGGACTGTCAATTCCAGCAAAACAATAACTATGAATCTCAATGTTTTGATAATAAAATGAGCTATGAAAACGGAATGATTTAATCAGTTTTTTAATTTATCAAAGTTTTTTATTTCAAATACGAAATCTTCTACCATTCACTTTACGTATCAATTTGTCGTACTAAGTTTTTTCGGTTTTTGCTTTGAAAACACTACCTCTGCTAACTCGAAAATGTCTATACCGAACACCTTGTTTTTGTTATGGAACAAAAAATTATGTCTAGTTTTTCTTAATACTTCTTCTTCTTCTTCTTCTTCTTCTTCTCAGCGTCCCTTGTCCGCTAACAAAAGCACCCTTTCCAAGCTCATATGAACTTGAAACTTCATATTTAGTTAGATATTTATTAGGAGATGAAACCGCTTCAGTTACGTCATGATGACGTCATCAGGTGTCGAGTTACGTTAAATCAAAGTTTAATATTTGAAAAAATCATAACTCCAAAACTACACAATGGATTTTCACAATCTATACATCATCGGATAGGCCTGGTATGACTCTAAAAACGCTACACTGAACGCGACCTCATTTGACCTTGACTTCCGGTTCAAACCGGAAGTTGAATATTTAAAAAATTCATATCTCAAAAACTACTGATCGTTTCGTCACAATTTTCACATCAGATTGTAGATCTATGATCCTTCCGAAACTTTTGCACAGAAATGATGCCAATATGACCTTAACTTCTGGTCCTAAATGGGTGTTACAGCCAAAATTAGTATTAACCGCAGTTTATGTGTGTATGGAGAAAAGCGCTGTAACTGACTGTCCGCTCCATTATTCATAAGGTTCAAAGTCCACGAAGCCTGTGCACACAGTCCCACACAACGGAAATGTATCATTGCGTTGCTTATTCTTGTACGTTGTAACAACACGTGTCCCGCACATAAAAAACTCAAACTCATTCAAAGTTCAGTGTGAATTTAGTTCCGCTGTGCTCGTCTGATGGCTTAATGGAAAACAAGGAATAAAAGAGGAGGTTTTACTGAGATGTCCACCTGCTTTAGGGATTTGTATGACTTTGACTAAATGACAAAAACTTCAACTGAAAAAGAACGACATTGGTTTGTTTCTCATCAAACACCGAGACCCACGTCACGTTGATCGACGTGACCATGCCTGCCAAAGGCGCTCTAGGCCCTCTGAGTATGCCCTTCAGACACGGTGATTAAAATGGTAAGCTTTATTTCAAAATCACCGTTAAAAAGAGGGGGCATTCCTTTTTTGTCTACAATAATGTTGATATCCATGAACTTGCCTAGTGTTTTTTATTTTGTTTTTTTACTTTCAAAAATCATTATTTTTGTCATGGTTTAATTTTCAACTATCGGATTGAATTGATGCTAATCCCCGCTCAGGTATATTATGTATATGTACTGTGTATGGAAAAAAACATAACTCTTGAACCAAAAAGGGTTTTGACTTTATGCTAACCATGTACTTAGTCCTTAGTGTGTCAATGAAACCACATAGGTTTTCGGCATGATTACGTCACCAATGACGTCATAACATTGAATCAATGTTTAATTTTTACAAAAAAACATATCTGGAAAACTATAACTGCTACATACCAGATCTTTGGTCCTTGTGAAAGACCATGGAGTGTATTTTTTTAATTTTACACAAAGTGTGACCCTATGCAGCTCTGTGACCTTTACTTCTGGTCGAAACTGAAAGATGCTTATTCCATACTTAAAAACTTCATATCCCATTAACCAAAAAAGGGTTGAGACCTACAACTTTACATACTTAGACCCGAGTGTGTAGATGAAACTGCAGTTATTTTCGGGATGATGACGACTCGATGGCGTCCTTACATTAAATTAACCTTTATCCGGAGAACCAAATTTGTATATACATAACTTGCACCATCCCCAATGATTACACAAACTGTGTCTCCCTGTGAGCTTCAATTCTGGTCAAAACTGAGAGCTTAAGTGAAAATAATCACTCCCGGTCTTCGTTTTGAGGCCTGCAAACAATATGATCTTGAAATCAGATGGTCCCTCTATATCGAATACAGTTTTACCCATAGGACTGTCAATTCCAGCAAAACAATAACTATGAATCTCAATGTTTTGATAATAAAATGAGCTATGAAAACGGAATGATTTAATCAGTTTTTTAATTTATCAAAGTTTTTTATTTCAAATACGAAATCTTCTACCATTCACTTGACGTATCAATTTGTCGTACTAAGTTTTTTCAGTTTTTGCTTTGAAAACACTACCTCTGCTAACTCGAAAATGTCTATACCGAACACCTTGTTTTTGTTATGGAACAAAAAATTATGTCTAGTTGTTACTAAAAACGCTTTTATTTTTGTCATTGGCTCGTCTGTGATTAAACTACCTTGAAGCAGGACTTGGATATCCCACTGGATTCCCACCGGTTTCCTGATTAAGGACCTTCACTGACCTCAGTGGGAGTCTGGGTTCTCATTAGGGTAAAAGTATACCCTAATTAGGATAGATGACAACAACCCTTTGAATGATACTAATGTACACATCATTTCATTATTACTAACATGCCTCATTTCATTGTTGGCTCGTCTGAGCTGAGACATAAACCGACTAAAAATAACTCACTGAATTCCCCCCTTGCGAAGGGATTGTATCTTTGACAAGCTGGCTAAACAGCCTACAGTGTAAAGTCCCATATCACGCAGACATCATGCACTCAACCACTGAATAACACGATTAATTACCGCTCTGTAACCAGACAAGTCGCTCTTGAGGGCATTCTGGGGTGGCATGACTTGTCCTAGTCCTAGTGTTCCTTTTTCTTCAACAAGGGGAGAAGGGGATCGAAACAAATTGTCGCAAGCGATGCCCAAGCAATGAAATTACCAGTGAAAAACAAGTCTAAGGCTATGGAAACACACATGGAAATTTTCCTGTTCTCAATCCCCTAGAGTTTAAAAAGCCTTAGATGATTGGAGGTTAGACCATGAGTATGCAATGCACAAAAATGCCTGTTAGTGTATGAGGTTTTTATGTTCACAAAAAAGTGGTTCAATTTCTCCCCTCACATTTTATCCCCATTTCTTATATGACAATAGAATGAGATTTTGCTGGAACTACTGACGTTTGATTGTTTGTATGTTTGTCATGCAGGGTTTGACTGGAGTTTACACTTTAAGTGGGAGCATATGCCCGTGGACCAGAGATCAAAAAGAAAAAGCTCTCTTGAGCCAATCAGGTATGTGCTCTCCTTCTCTGGCTCGACCAATGAAATGCTCCCTTATCAAACTTGTTACCAATAGGAATGCTTGTTTCAATTGTGTCCTGTTCCCAAGTTACTGCTTGGCAAAGACAGTGTTATTGTTGTTGTTTGTTCACATGAAAACCATGCTGCATGCAGGACTGAATTGAGTTTATTACATTAACAACAACAAATATTAGTACAAAAACATTTAAAAGTAGGCAACAACAAAAAGGGAAATAAAGCAGGGCCAATTTCATAAAGCTGGCAAGCACAAAACATATTGCATAAAGAGGGGCTCTTAGGTCAAATGTAGCTTTGTAATTAATTCTAATATAGTCCTTATGAAAACGGGGGATGGGGGGGGACTACATGTTACAATTCTCAAACCTCATGTTAAAAGGGTGTAAAATATACTGGGTTTTTGTTAATAATGTTTCAGAGTGAAAATTTGAAACACAGTGTCATTGGATTTCATTATTAAATGGATCTGTACATTCCACACAGGAGTTTTTCATTAGTCAAGAGGTCAAACTCAACACCATTTTGATTGAATTTCATGGAAATTCAAGAATGAACTGAAAATTCTTCATACACAAATGGACAGACCTGTGTATTTGAAATGTGACGTCATTGGATGATAACAAACGGAAGGGTATCAAGTACAATGGTGCTTTACACCATTTTAACTTGAGGTGAGACTTGTAAGGTTTTCCCGACCTTTCATAAGAACTCTTGGAAAATGAGGTCAAATAGAATTTGACCTCAAGCCGCTCTTTAACAAAGGGGTATCTTTCTCTCTCGGCAGAAACCTGTGACCAGCCAAAATGCAATGTAATTTACAGTGTTGTGACAGAAGCACTGGTATTGTTTCATTGCTTAGCAATACAATTTGTTGGGCACTATTTCCTGCTTAATTGATAATGTGCCAAATTACTTTCACATTATGCTTGAGCAATTTGTATTTTCTTAGCTGCAAATACTTGCTGATGTCAAAATATGCTTACTGGTGAGGGAAATAATGTTTTTTCCCCCTCTTAGGTACTTGTAGTGGCCAGAAATTCTATCTATTTAGCCATTCAAACAAATGGCAATTCTGTCCAAACATATGGGAAAAGGCGCAATGACACATCTGATCTGTAAATGCGAAATGCTGAGGAAATTGATTATTGATTCTGTGTTTGGCCACTGGCGTCAATTTTCTGGCGAGCTGTTGGGGATGTTTTCATTTCACGAAACTGTATCCACTAGAGATTGCCATCACTCTGTGTGACTGCAGTAATCCAATGCAAACGACTCGGAAATGGGAATTAAAGAATTGTCGTGGAATAGGCAGCTATTTGGGAACACGCCAGCATGATAAGATGTGATGGAAGAGTAGGAAGAGAAGTAGTACTTCAAGTTGTACAAGTTGGACAGGATGGTGAAGTGGGGAGGGGGGAAAAAATATGGCTATTACTCCAAAGCAATTGCGCTGTTACAACGCCAGGGGCAATGCCAATCATTAAGGCTGATTTTTTGATAATCTAAATAATCCTAACATCCTTTTTTTGAAACCCCTTGTGTAGCCAGTGAAATAGTGCCATAGTCAAAGAAACAGTTATTATCTTTCCTAATAACTCTCTCCAGAAAACTACCCGAACAGTTTGGGTCGATAGAAAGGTTACCATCGAATAGTAAGCTTGTCTTGCACAAACATTTTTTCGGTTCTGGTCTTGAAATCATTCGCTAATAAATACACATGATTTCTTCTAAACCCAGGGCATTACTGAAACCACCTAAGAAAACTTCCACTTGAAACATCTGGTCATAGTAATTCTTTCAACCCTTGAATGCAGACCATTACAGGGTTGCAAGCAGCTACTAAAATGCACGCAGCAGCTGCAGACTGCTGCAGCATTTGACATACTTCCACTCGGCCAAAAAGGGTCTCTACAAAGTTCAAGTCATGAATTGATATTTTCCTTGGTTTACTATGTTAATATGCTATCTATAATTCTTATAAACAAACATCTTTTCTTAATTCATAAAAAAAAAATCTGGACATTTTCACTGGAAAAGAGCATATTTCAAAAGAAACTGCTTCTAAAAAGGAGACCGATAGATCCCCACGAAAAACTCGCACTGTAACCCGTATACTGCTGCAGATACCTGTGAAGAGAAAACTTTGAAGAAATGTTCAGTTTTATGTGTGGGATGAAAACCCCCAAACAGCGAAAACCCATGTCATGGTTTCAGCCAAGTCTGGTTGTATGGGATGATTATAGACAGAAACCATTTTTGGGGGTCACTGCTGGAGTTTGTGTACGTCAAGCACTGGCTTTGAATTGGTGTTCGTATAGTTGTGTAAACCTCATTTGTCCAAGAAGCCTGTAATGCCTGAAATATTAATGCCATGGCTTCTGACTGGCACCCTTGAACAAAGATATTGACAAAATAGGGAGACTGCCAGCATTAGGGCTCAATAACTCAGTTGGTAGAGCGCTGGCACGTCAATCTGGAGATAACAGTTTCAAATCCCGCTCTAGTCAATTTTCTCTCTTCAACCCCAAAACATGAATGCTGGGTGCAGTGTAAGGAATGGTAACAACCCAGTAATCTTGGATTATGATAGTGTTAAGATTCAGTTATTCAGAAACGCACAGACTCTAAAGGTTAAAGCGAGCAGCTGTTGTTTTACCTGTCTTGTGAATAAATTATGTACCTGAAAGGGTCTCCTGTTAAAAAATATAACCAGTCGAAAGTACCTCATCCCTTTTGACAAGTATGTACTCTAGGTCACTACCCCCTTATGCACCCCAATTAGGAAATCCCCTTGATTATTTGCGGCCTTATGTGTAGGAAAGACACATTATTCTGTGACTTGGGTGATTGAAAGTGATAACATCAGCATTGTGTAATAGACTCAGGCATTTCAGATACAAACTTCTGTCATCAGACCAAAATAGAAGCACTAAAATGGCTATTTTAGTGTTTTCAGGAAGCAGTGTTAATTCATGGGTTGGGGAGTAACTTTCAATGTTTTTTTAGGCCTGTTCTTTTCCTCCAGCTCTAAGACAGTAATGTTGCAACTTTTAGCATGTAATTATTAGCTAACTCAACTCGTTACATTCAGATAAGTGTCTAAAATATATACATGACAAGAAGAAGTAAATCAGGGACTTTCTGATGTAGTACCCTAATTTCATTATTTTGTGTTGTACAATACACTGGTGTGTGTTAAGCACTGTATACTAATTACTTGTGTTTACCCATACACCGTTGCATCTCAAGCAAAGAAGACTCAGTACTTTTCAGAGTCCTTAGGGAAAAAATCAACTCATTTTACTCTTTTCAGATCTCACCCTGTTGGTTTTTGTCTTCACAGGTCTCTGGAAAGTCCTTGGTGTACAGTGTTTATCACAAATCTGTGTATGGGTAAAACACAAATAATATTCTTTATCCCCGAGTCAAATTTAACATTTTGTTAAAATTCTTTTATTTGATTTTGTTTGAACTATTTTGTTTTAAATTTAGAACACCCATGATAGCTGGTGGACTGTTTGTTATCAACAAAGAATGGTTCAACAAACTGGGAAAATACGACACAGAGATGAATATATGGGGAGGAGAAAACTTTGGTAAGTGAACTTCATCACTTCAGTCTTCTCCTGAAGATGAGTAAAGTATACTGTTTGAAATGTCCAGACCACACCGACTCTTTTCAACACTCCTCCCAAAAGAGATTTTACATGTAGTCGTGCCTGTAAGTTTACTGTTGATATAGTTCCTCTAATTTTCCACACTATGCAAATCTTCAAACATCACTTATTCATTACCTCAGTTTGTGCCACCCTCGGTGTCAACCTTCCCACAAGTCGTAGCAAATCTGACACACCCACAAATGAGCTAAAGTACTTATTCGCCAGTTTGTCAGATTTTTTTTAGCTTTTTTTTTTTCCTTTTTTTTTTGACTAACCAATTAGACTCTTCAAAATGCAGATGCAAGCCTTCATTGAAGGTTGAAGCAGGGTTTCTGAGTCCAGTTTTAACTAATAAGCCACTTGTGGGTTAGATTTGAATAATGTCTGGTGCAGTGACTTGCTTGGTCACAAGTGAATACTTGATTTTTGAATTCCCCAGACTAAAGACAGTGTTGCTATGTCACATGGTTCAGGGCAAGCTATAGCAACCTCCAGACTTGCAAAGCCTGGTACCTTCATGCCATACACATTCATTGAACATTGTGTACGGGTGTTAGCCTTCTCTTGAGTAAATACACATAGCTTGCCCCAAACCATGTGATAGGAACGCTGTATTTAGTCTGAGGAATTCAAATTTAAGCGGAAGTCATTGTACTAGAAATTGTTCAACCTAACTCGCAAATGGCTCGTTGCAAACCCTTTTTATTCCCAACCCTTCAAAATTTAGGCACATGTTTTGTTTAAATCTGTTGGACTGGGGAACTGCACTAGTTTGATGAACAGCATATTGCGCCTCAGCACCTTGTAAATCATTACATGGTGCTCTGTAGAGGAATGGGTTTCATAACTTCAAACGTAGCTCCGCAAACATTGCTGGAAAAAATACTGGGCGCTTTGATACACCCATCAGTGTGCTGAAGCACTATGTAAGAACTCAGTATTATTATCATAATAACTTCACCGGTCCACACCAATCTAGTATCACTAAGGGACAACTAGAACACCCTGCACCTAAAATAAGCATTTTTGACAGTTTGAACTGCAAATCACTTTGGGAATTGAATTACTGTGGCTTGACCTCAGCACTCTCACTCTGTAAATTCCTTCTCATTCGTAACCTGGAAAGCAGATATTTCTGCCATGACTTTCAATCTGAATTCAACCATTTTATTCAATGTCCAGAGAGGTTGGTAATCTAATAAATCACTGGTGTCCTTTAGAGACTTGACCTTGCTAGGGTTGACTTACGATCATGCAACAATTGGACTGAATGGGTGCTGTCAGTGAGTAACAGTATAGGTATGAGAAAATAGAATTAACTGTTGCAAACTGCTTGCCAACCAAAAGGACCTATGGTATAAAGGCAAAAAATAGTTAATGGCCTGATGTTTCGAGCCTAGCATTACGAGAAAAAGGTCACTGAGAATTTAGCCTTTGAGAAAGGCTTTGCTAGGGCCAAAACATCAAGTCATTAACTATTTGTTTGCAGTATATGTTCAGCTTTATTCAAAAACCTTCAAATCTCCGCTACCATGGGGCCAAATTACATTGGAGTTTACAAAACATTAACAAATCGTTGACAAAATCTAAATCCAAATCTAATTATAAAAGGACACCTGCTACCAAGAACAACCCTAACCTAATAGTACGCATGTGGGTTTTTTTTTCTGCAGGACTTGGGAAAGCACTGAGTATGCAGTGCTCATCATCACACACTGTGTTTGGTAAAACCCACAAATATTAATCATCAGTTTTTGGAAGCGTTCATTAATTTTCTTCCTCTAGTTTTCAATGAATAAACTCTTCATTTATCAAATTCAGGGGGGGGGGGTCAATTTTGTGTCATAACAAGGAAAAACTGTTGTGTTGTGAGGATTACTGTGCATGTATCATTATGTGCTTATTTTGATTGCGGAAATCAGAATAAGCAACAGTGATTTTGAGGTTCTTAATCTATTTTCTCAACTTTTGACAGTATCTCAGGACTCAGAAAATGGTCAATATAATGCAAAAGTCCGTTGCACTATAAACAAAGGGTCTTTATTTTGACAAAAAGTGACCTCCGCCTATATGTTCTGACTTCCTGGCGAAATACAGAGGGGACTTCATTTCCATCCATAAACAAGAAGTACGCTACAGGTCCCAAATCAAAACATAAGTTTGCTTGCGATTTCCTACTGAAAACATGAGACGTCACTACCTTCCCTGCTTTTGGCAATTCCCTTGGGGCCAACTTGTTGTGAGTGGTTCCACCCATTCTGATGAGCTGATGACTCGGATGTTCCATTGTCATTCAAAGGTCTTTGCCTTTTTCTCTCTCTCTCTCTTTTTTGGGGGGCGGGGGGGGGGGGGGGGGGCGGGGATGGCGCATGTGCTGTTTTTGAGAGTTGATTACTTGTAAAGCACCAAGGTTAACACAACTTAGGGTATATTCAGATACCAAAAACGTAACGCAAAGCGGGATACAGTATCAACAGTCCTAGACTGTGAACTACTTCCAACAGATTAAGAAGCAAGATTAGTACAAGCTCGAGAAGCAATTGTTGTCTGATATATTCAACAACAACAACATCATAGAGAAATCACTGGGCAATGAACCGAATTTCAAAGTTCTCAGCAAACTTCCTTTGCAATTGGTTCAAAGTTGTCAACAACATCTTTGTGATCATTTGAGGAGTGGGGAGAGGCTGTGAGAGGCTGTGTACAACTTTAGAAGCTGTTTTTCTATTACTTTCACTGTAGAATCAATGCAGGAAACACTCAAACTGGTGGGAAAATAATCCAAAAATATAGCAGGCCCTCAAGTTTATTATGCTGTTTGGTTTTAGGTTTTTTTTTGGTATGTTTTTAGGTGTGTTTTTTTCTTCTTCTTTTTTGTTTTTTTTGGGGGGGATTTTGAACATTGTATTTATAAACATTAGTACTACAAATTGATGAAACATTGGATGATCCTTAAAACCTATGAATTATTAGTTTATATAGGTTTGGGTTGAACAAAGAAAAATTGACTAGAGCAAGACTTCCCAGATTGTATCTTAAACTTTGGTGTTTTCCCTGGCCATACCGCAGTTACAGATTTTGTGGTTTCTGACTGGCACCTCCAAACAAAGATATTGACAAAATAGGGAGACCCCCAACATAGAGCTAGATAGCTCAGTTGGTAAAGTACCCGCACTTAAATCCGGAGGTCGCAGGTTCAAGTCCTGCTCTTGTAATTTTGTCTTTGTTCAACCCAAAATTAGTAGAAAATCTAACTATCAGTTTCCCTTGTAGTTTATTACCTGACGGTTTATAAAAGAAGGTACTCAAACATCTGGCTGTTATTCACTTTTGGGAAAGGGTGTTTTCCCGTTATTTAGTCATCATTTGTTTATTGCTCTTTTACCATGTGCCCCCTTCCATTCATGTCAGCTACTCATGCGTCCACTTTGAAAAGCAAAATGTAACAAAAATAAGGTCACTTTATAGTCTCATAAGTTACACATACTGTGTTTTGTTTTAGTTGACATAAACGTCCCATGGACTTACAAGATATCAATTCTTGTTGGTATTCTCTTTGCAGATGCCCAGCAGTAGAATAATAATCTTAATTGCTTTCCAGAACGTTAAACTTCCTGAACGTCCCATACCTGACAGCGCATATTCTTGGACTTGCTCTTTAATATAGCAAAGCAGTTATCAATTCCCTCAGCTTCTTCATGTGTGAACATCTGTGAAGGAGAGGAAACAAAATATGATTTTTATTTATCGGTTCTTTTTATTTCTTTCAGAAATATCTTTCAGAGTATGGCAATGTGGCGGTAGCTTGGAGATCATACCTTGCAGTCGAGTCGGCCATGTTTTCCGCAAGAAACACCCGTACACCTTTCCAGATGGGAATGCTAATACATATATCAGGTACAGAGCCTCTGCAATTAATTGCTAGTTGGTTCAAAGTCCCACTCTAGTAAACTTTTCTTTGTTCAAACCCAAATTATTGTCAATCTACCTAGTCAGTTTCCCTTGTGGTTTATTACTTGATACATTTTTTTATTCCATACAAGTTAATACAAACTAATATTGCTCTTTTTGGTCAAAGTAATCAAATTTTGTCTGCAATTTAAAGACGACTCATGAAAACTAATATTTTTGAATAAAAACTATTACAGAACATTTTAGATCTGAAGATAAAAATAAACTTCTGACATACATTATTGGGAAAAAATTGACAGTGGTTATTACCATTACTTATTTTAATTGCAGCATTGAAATAAGCACATTAATTGATGTGTAAAATATCTCTGACACAACATACGCCATTTTCCTTTTTTTTCTTCACTAAAACAAGACCACCTAATTGGGTAAAAATAGAGGATAGTTGGATCATGGAGGTAGAAATGTGTTTGTTCAAAAATACAGGCTCGTTGATGGTGTGTTGTTAACAATTAAAGGATCTTTGGATGGTGTGTTTGTTGATTGGATGGTGTGTTTGTTGATTGGATGGTGTGTTTGTTGATTGGATGGTGTGTGTTAATTGGATGGTGTGTTTGTTGATTGGATGGTGTGTTTGTTGATTGGATGGTGTGTTTGTTGATTGGATGGTGTGTTTGTTGATTGGATGTTGTGTGTTGATTGGATGGTGTGTTTGTTGATTGGATGTTGTGTGTTGATTGGATGGTGTGTTTGTTGATTGGATGTTGTGTGTTGATTGGATGGTGTGTTTGTTGATTGGATGGTGTGTGTGTTGATTGGATGTGTGTTTTTTGATTGGATGGTGTGTTTGTTAAATGGTAAAGGTTAAATGGTAAAGTTGAAAAAGGCATACTAGTTGAAAAAGGCATACTAGTTGGATGGTGTGTTTGTTGAGAAGTACAGGATGACTCTTCCAACCTATGTTGAACTGTTACTTTAAGGTGAGCATATAAAACATGCAATCAGAGGCCTAACCCAAAGCCTGTCCTGGAGAAGGACTGACGTTTTTCCAACAATCTGATTCCCAAAAAAACAAAATCCTTCCAGAAACTGAATAATATCCCGTATCTGATTAGATTATCGAAGCCAGCTGATTGCCCTACAGATAAGAGGAACACACGCCATCTCCTAAATGAACACAATCTTTATAAGGATTCCATTGTCTCTACACCCTAGGGTAGTGTCTTCGCACTTATGACCAGAATCATGTCCCCGATGCCAAATTTCCAGTGGGAAAAATACACAATGCTGCACGAAAACAATTTTATAAAAGGGTAGACAAAAAGGACTCTTTTAACTGGTTAGACAGTACTGTATGTGACATGTAATATACAATATGCTCCAGCATTGAAGCTCTCAAATTATTCACTATTTAGTTTTCATAGAAATTCTGATAGTATCAGTGGATTATATGAAAAAATGTAAGCAATTTTTCTTTGTATCAGCCTCCAGCTTCTCACCATTTGGAACATGAAAAGCAAATAATGACCCAAAACGCTAATATGCACTGCATTTTGAAGCCATGTGAGTGCGTCAATGTTTGTGCACAAGCCTGAAATTAATTTGAACAGCTGATGTATATTAGTGCCTTCATTCATTTCTGTGCATTAAACAGTCTGTAAACCAAAGGATTAATCTGTAAATATGCATATACTATTGCAGGCATCTCTATGTGGATAAGTTTCAGGAAGAGCGCAAGTTCTCTGAAAAAAAACTATTTTGTTCCACAGTCGTAAATATGCCTCGACCTTGCCTCGTTGGGACAATAGGGTGGAAACGATGGTTTTGGAAACGGCACTGGGAAACATTTAAAAGGACCATTTCAGATCACATTACAAAATGTAAATGAACTATTTAGACTGAGCTGCTTTAGGCATTTTGTGGTGGCTTGATGATCGAAGAGCAGGGCAGCGGAGGGCCACAAACCAGCCTCCAATGAACGCATGTGTTGGCTTAATTTTGCCAGTGAGTACTCTTATAATTATCCATATATGCCGAGATTTTGAGGTGTCACGGCAGTATTCATGGCAAAATAAAGGATGACATGTGATGCGTGTTCCACCAATCAAATGACAAAGATCTGTGCGTGCAGTATAAACAGCTCTATTGCTGGAAAAGGAACGAAACCTCCTATTTAATAAATGACAATCAGAACGGTTAATGGTTCCGAATGCAAAATGCACTCCAGATTGGACCCAACCCTTTGGAAAAAGAAACCCATCGTCCGTGTCCCTGTGGAGGATACAAGGGATGATACATGATGGATAACATCACCTGATGGTGTGATGGTGAAGATAGACTTGCGGGGAAGCTCTAAGCTGGTTGTTTTCACTAGAGGAAAGACCTCAACGGGAGGCAGCAGGTCACCTCCCCAAGAGATGACCTGGATGCAAACACATGCTTGGGTTCTCAGTCACTTCTTTCCTTCATGGTGATGATGTGCACCTAGAGTCACATCTGATAATGACGGCTTACTCATTTGGTATCTTGATGTAGAGAAACTTTAAAAACTATGCGATTTATTCCCATGAGTTATGGCTAAATCAGGAAATAATGAATAAATAATTCTCATTCCAGAGGTGGATTTCGGGGTTAAGAGTGGGGCGTGCAACAAAATGAATCCCAATTAGCATTCATGGGAGACTGTTTTGTAACCCTCAGTCTGTCCTGCTCTTTGATCATCAAGCCATCACATAAAGCACAATGCAGCTCAATCCAAATAGTTCATTCACATTTTGTAATGGGATCTAGTAAAGGGTCAGCCTTTTGAAAGCATGTGGCTGTGATTGGTCAATACAATCAGGTTGAACTTGTAGATTGGTCTGTTTACAGCCGATGCTCCTCCTTAATAAGGCGGGAAACTTTTCATGAAATCTCGGACAGGCATCATACAAATTTCACATCACTAAGAGTGGTTAATTGTTAATCTTGTACACTTTATCACACAGATTTCAACAATTACCTTTCAAAATGATGATTTTTTTATTTATTTTTTTCAGAAATACAAGAAGGACGGCTGAAGTATGGATGGATGAATACAAACAGTACTTTTACAATGCCAGGCCCTCAGCCAGAGGAAAACCTTTTGGAAAGTAAGCAGTATTTTAATTGTCTGAGTTTTTCAAATGTTGTATTTGATGAAATGAGAATGTTGTTTGTTTATGGTATTTTCATATGGGATATAAAGAGTATGTTCTTTCCTGGTATTGACCCTTTGCACAACGCGGAACACACCTCTGCACAATGTGCGTCTGCCGTTTCCACCATTTTGGGGGTCAATTCCTTTGTGTACATTTTGACTCCCAAAATGGCGGAGAGGATAGGCATGTGTAGGTGCGCTGCACATTGTGCAGTTGGGTCAATAAAGTAAGGAACTATGATTTTCTGTCGGTGCTTGCTTCTACAGCATTGTCTCTTCCTTCTTGATTAAAAGATGATCTTAACATTATTTTATGGTCAAGTTTGATTAAAATTCACTTCCAATAAATATAAGGTTTGTTTTTTAATTCATAATGCTGTTTTTATACTTTCCCTAATAACAACATAACATTGACAAAATACGTTTTTAACATCATAAACCAGGTCAAAACTTAGTTTAGAAAAGTTTGTTGACATTTTAACACTTCCAAACTTCCAAGTCATATCCCTTGCTTTTGTGGTTGCACTTGGGAGTGAGAGATAACTTTTTTTAAAGATCTGATATTCCATTTCTGTAGTATTTAGTAACTATTTAAACATTTTCCCTTCTAAATTTCAGTGTGGAACGCAGAAAAGAATTGAGAAATCAATTACATTGCAAGTCGTTCCACTGGTATCTGAAAAACATCTATCCAGAGTTAAGGTGAGTAAAAATGTTAGCTGTTAGTGTTTTTACCACAGCTATTATACTACATTATCTTCAAGCAATCTTAAATCCTCGATTCTGATTGGTCGATCCATGGGAACAACAGTGCAATATTAAACCATATTGCACAGTTCACATCGCAGCCTGTTTGTTGCACTGTTCTAACTGCATATTGCGCTAGTTGAAGGTGTATGTAGTAAGTCTGCAAGAAGTAAGAATACAGAAAAATATAGCACCTCTACATCCCATCCAACTCGGCCTTTCGTCTCATTGGATATGGGACACAGAAATGCTGTTTTTCCCCATATTCCACAAGGGCGTGTGTGACAAGTAATATTAAGTCTTAAGTTTGTTTTAAGACCATTAAAAAGATATACATTTCCTCTGAATGGGAAATTTTCTGGGACTCAAGGGGGCTGCAGACTTACCGAGTAATTCCATCGTTCTAGGAAATCTGCACATACTCAGAAATATGTAAATAACAGAAAGTTACTAAGTAGGTCTGCTGCAGCCTAGTGTCTCCTATTCTCCCACTGCAAAGCAAAATAAATGTACTTTGAAAGACAAATTATGTTGTGGCTGAGTGGTTAAGAGCACCAAACTCAAGCTCTGGTGTTTCTGACGACCCGGTCATGGCACTTGTGTTCTTGAGCAAGATACTTTACCATAATTGCTTTGTCCTTTGGATGGGGACATTGAGCTGTAGGTCCCATGTACTAGGACTGGTAGTGCTTGTAAAAGAACTCAGAACACTTATCATGGAAAAGTAGGGGTTAATTAACTGCAGTGTTTCTGGTTCACAAATCAAGCGCCCTCATTTACAGGTTTCCTCAAGCTTGCGAACTACAGTGATATAAGGTTCACTTATGAGGTGTCCTTAGTTACATTACCAGATATATATAATAATAATACTTATAACAATAATAATGAGCTCCACTATTTTCAGAAAGATCAGCATGCCCTGCATGGGATCCCACTGTATTTAATATTGTCAAAGCAACAAGTCTTATTTTGCTTATTTTTATAGGCTGTTTCTGAATTGGCGGCTACGGCTACGACTGTTGCTAAAGGTGTTGCTAAGGACATCCCATACTTCAACACATGATGACATGGCGATCCAGCTGTAGCCGTAGTTGCAATTCAGACATGGCCTAAGTGTGCTTAAAGGAAAAACAAAGATTTTTAGTTGGCAGATTTTACTCTGGATGCCCTTGGCCCACTTGATTTAGCGCTTCTCACTTGCCAACTGAGGCTCAAAATAACCTTTGGACATTTTAACATTTTTATAAATGAATTTATTTAATGTGTGCCAATTGTTTTTGTACATTTTTATGAATGTCTTTTCATGTTTGTTTATTTTTGTCTTTCTGTATTATTATTATTTATTTTTTTTACAGTTGATAAATGTAAACTCTTAATCTCTGAATATTCTATTTATTTTTGATTCATCACTGTAGTAACTTATTTCTTATTTTTATATGCTATTCATACTATTCTTTCAATTATTTTTCCTTATAGTTGAAATGTTTAGTTTTTTATCTATTTTTCCAATTTCATTCTAGGTAAATTCAAATTGTATCAGCCCTCAAGCTGTTTTTATCGAATCTGATTTAGACGTTTCAATTTAACTGAATGCTAAAAACATAACGTTTTACTTCACCCTCGAATTTAGAATTGTTTTAGAATAGGCCTAGCGCATATAAAACAAATGTATGTCAATGAAATTATAGTGACTGTAATGACAAAGCAACGAATAGCCCATGTGTGTAATGATTTGATGACTATTAAAGATTAACAAGCTCTTCTCAACTTTGTTTCTCAACTCCTGGTTCGCAGAATTCCTGCTCCAGGAAATGTGCAATATGGGAAGCTACAGCAGGGGGAGTTATGTCTGGACTCGGCCACTAAAACTACTGGAACCACGTGGGCTCCTTCTATTATACCATGTGAATTCCAAGATGAAAACCAGGTTGGTTTTAGCTGCTCATACTTACTTGTGGTAGAAGGTTTTTTTTAGGGGGGGGGGGGGTTGACACTTGCTGACCAGTATTGACTTCCTGTCTGGGTACACTTGTCATTATTATACTGTAAATTGTTTGGACATGTTATTAGGCACTAATATACGTGGCTGGATCTGAAATATTCAGGAGTGTTTGCAAATCTTAGCTTTTGTTTTCTCAATGTTTACTCTGATGAGTAAGTATGTCCCACGGTAGTTTCACTGATTAGGGACAAACTCCAAGGTTAAACTTGTACTGTTCAGGATTTTTGAACCTACATGAGAGAGAAGTCCACAAAGATTGACAAAACAGCCCAAATAATATTTCACATTTAAAACATATAAAATAGAAAAAAATGTTGAGAATAGTGAGTTTGTTTTCATCCAATACTGTCAGGAGAATATAAACAACCACTAAAACCATGGATTGCAACTGTATTCATTTTATTGATTTATTTATGATTATTGTATATTTTTCAAATTGTAGGCGTGGTCTTTAACGAAGGAAGACACCGTTCAGCAGCAGTTCAAGTGTCTTACAGTCAGCTCGTCTGTGCCTGATACTAGAGTTTATCTTACATCTTGCCAAAGCAATGAAATTAAACAGGTACTTCCATTTTGTCATTCTAACTTGACCTTCAAAATATCCGTTAAACTTGAGACAGGCTTGTGTGGTTTGTCACTTTCCAATTTTATGCTTGAAAGGCGTGGCTGGATAAAAAAAACTTATCAAGTTTTGTGAGCGGACAAATTAGTGAAATAATGTAATGATCATATCGTCGTGTGTCCAGAAGGACGTAAAAGCATGGAGGTAAAATTTTACCTCCATGGTAAAAGGTACCAGGGAAACGGCGTAGACAATGAATGTGTGATCAGTTTTCTGCCATTCATAAGTCCTTATAGGAAGGTTAAATTGCGTAGGACTGGGAAAACTTGTCTTAAGCATAATTGTAGAAAAAAAAATGCAACAGTAGTGCTATATATTTTTTGATAGGAGCCATTTTTTCGTTTACAGTCTTTTGTTGCTGGAGCAAAGAACTTTATATGCCTGGAAGAAGGGTGTGTGGCGGTTCGTCTCTTCTTTCGGGCATACAATGATATAATGTACTAAATCATTTTTACCTCGAACATTGCAAATTTGAATTCCAGTTTGAGCTGTAAATTTAGTTAATGAAACAAAGAAATGCTACACTGTGGCCATTATCAGTAGTTATTAGTTATTGTGTTTTTTAATTTTGTATTTTATATACACCCTAAGATCTTATAGCGTAAACCCATTCAAGAAGCACATGAAACTATCAACATTGTTTGACTAGTGTCATTTTGCAAGATTTTAAAGGTACTTTTGAACAAAGTCATGAAATTAAACTGCTTAGTTAATTCCAACTCTGACAAGCCTAAAACACCATGAATGACTTGGGCCATACATGTATTCAATGAGATTTGCTTGGTGTCCTGGTACTTCTCAAAGCAATGAAGATAATTGGGCTAGTAACTGTTATTAGGGCCACACCCCAAAGATCTGATGGCCACACCCTAAGATCTTAGGGCCACACCCCAAAGACCAAAAACTTCCAATGGGCATTATGATCTGTTGTGTTTCACCAAGAGAGACTCTCTGATTGTCTTATTTTTTGCTGAAGCGATGAAACTAAACAGCATAGTGATTGACACAAGACCACACACCCCTTATGACTGTATGTGTCATAAAGCTGTCCAGTCAGATTCGTAAAACATTGTAGTTAGCCAGTTTATGGCTGTGGCATTCAATCTCAACCCAGAGACAAACACAGGGGATAATAGGCATTGTTTAATTGCAACTTGTCCAGTAAGAATATATTGTTATGTGGATACTTGTTACAGCATTGTAGTTAGCCAGGGTAGTGCTATGACTTTCAGCCTGAACCCTGAGACAACACATAATAGAAAACAGGCATCCTGTAACTGCAACTCAACTAGTAGGAATTTATAATTACTTTTACTTTGTGGCAAAGTAATCAATCTGAACAGCTAATCCAATGGTAATATTTGGGTACATGGACAGGGCACCGTCAACTTTCAGTTTTACTTGAACAAAAATATTCGTACAAACATTTTCTTAGGTTTGCACAAAGCAAGCTAAACACACCCCAGGTAATTATTGCTCTACACTGTCTTGCCGCCCAAAGTATCCATTGTTTTACAAACTCAATGCATATATCACTGGGGCCTTATTATTTCCACAAAGCTGCTTGTCATTTGTTAAAACATTTTTCTGCTAAGCTAAAATTACACTGAGAGATCATTTTCAAGAAGCTGTCAAGCAGAAAATATGCTAAGAAAAATAATAATGGGGCACCATTCGAAATAATAGGAATGACATGGTATTTTGGCTGGTAACCTGTTTCTGCTTCGCCCAATTTTTCTATGACAAGCAAATTTGTTATGCTTACCAGTTATAAAAGTAAAATATGTCTGTAGTTAGCAGATTTATGTGGATTAGCAGCTTTATGATAATGGCCCCTGGCCAGTTTAGACTCAAAGAGTTTTAAAAAGTACATACAGATATATTTAATGGATGTTAATTTTGCATCAGGGATAAAGAATATTATTGGTTTTTGCCTTACACCAATGTGTAATAGCACTAAGTATACTCAGTACTTTCCTGAGTCTTGTGAAATTATTCTTTATTACCGATGCAAAATGAACATCTGTTAAATCGTCTTGGTTCCCGCTGCTAAAAATATAGGATTCAAACCGCCTCTATCCGCCTGGAGCTCGGTGGTCTAGTGGTAAGACATCTGCTCCATAATGGCAAAGGTCATGGGTTCGAATCCCACCCAGGTGATATGCCTGTAGATTTTTGTCACAGACCTCGGGAAAGTACTGAGTATGCAAGGCTTAATGCAGATCGGTGTACGGGCAAAATCAAATAATATTCTTTAATAAATGTATATATGAAAAAGATGACTCAACATCTGTATAAAGATCAATTCGCCGTTAATACTTTCTCATTGCATGCGCTCAGTCGTCAGACGGGGGAATTCATTAAGTATGCAATAACATGATGAGAAAGGCAGATGCAATCACAGTTAACTGATGAGTTTTGCACATGGACTTTTCCAGGATTTTATTTTGACAGGATAACTGGCAGGCTTAAACATTACAAAGATTTTGATATAATCTTTAAAACAGTTCATTTAAAACAGTTCAAAACCAACGTTTTCATAAACTCCTGTCAAGTCTGTGTTTAAGATGTTTTTAGATATGCTATTATTTAAGAAAACTGACAAATGGGTTTCAAAATTGTTGAAAAGTCAGTAAGTAGCATTTTCACTGTTTTTTCTAGATTTGACTTTTTTGTTTCAATGCATCAAATTTCTTGCCGCTAAGTGAAAGAAATTTTCTTGATCCCTTTTTTCAACTTGACAGAAATGGACAAGAGAGGGCAGCAGATTAAGGCATCAGTTGAGTGGTCTATGCTTGGACCATTTACCACAGAGGGGGCTAGTTGTTAGACACTGTAGCAGTGACTCTGATACACAAGTGTGGACCTTCAAACCTTCAAAAACAGCAAAGCACTGATGTTGGGCCAGTGAGGTAAGCCCTCAGTGAGGTGAGCCTCATGTGGTACTTGAGCTGGAGTGAAGGCGAACCTGAGCAAGGTCATCCATGAGACAGTGAGGATAAATGAGGTAAACCTCATTGAGTTAGACCTATATCAACTGAGTAACCCTCTCAAATTAAACCTCAATGATTTAATCCTTGATGAGGTTAACCTCAGGGAAAGAAACCTCAGTAAAGATGGCCAAATCTTGAGGTATATATCAACCCCAGTGATGTGGCAGTGGGGTACCCATTTCCCTTGCTTAACTCTTTACCACTTTTGCTCTGAAATGAGTTGTACTAAAACATGAAAGGTGACTGCTCTATATTAAACATAAAAGAATCATGAAATATTTAAAGCAAGACATTTTGTATGTGGTATGTTGATGTTTTTTAATTATTTTCCTTAACTTTCATCAAACCAGCCCCGCCCAAGACCTAAGGCTTCACAAACAAACTTAAAACATATAACAATAAGCTTAAAGCTGTGGATTTAAAATGGGCAAATCGCTGCATCATATTGTGACTTCATTATTATAATGAAACTGTACTTACTCAACTAAGCAGTGAACATCCAGCGTTCTCCCTTAACAGTGATCCGCTGGCCAAATGCCAGTTAAAACACTTGAGGACCAGTGAGAGTTATCTCCAAGTGGTCCTGCTGGCTAGTGCAGTGTTAAAGAGCATCCCTATTTCATTAGTGAAAGATTGACTAGTGAATAAGCCAACGGACTTAGAAAATGACAAGCTAACTGGTCATGCTGGCCATTCACTAAAAAAGTTAAGAGTGAACCCTGACATGATGTCAGGCTTCCTATGTACCAAATATCAACTTATACAGTGTTTCTCATACACAAAAGAGACCAATCTATTTTTCCCAGCTTGCTCATTTTGACATAAGCATTTTACGGTAAGAAATTATACCGCACTGGCAATACCCAAACAGCTAAATAAAGCATAGAGGTGAGAAATACTTCTTACCTCCATGATTGAAGAGTTAACTGAAAGCAACTTCGTCCAGAAACCTTTGCCTTTTGCATAATTTACATGTACAATGCGTGTGTGTCTGTGTAACAGTAGTAATATTGTGTTAGGGTAACAGTGTTTATTTTTATGCAAATGGAATATGCATACTCATATGCGCACAAAATCATACACAATTATTTTTAAATAGCGTGTATAATATTTGAGTATTGCATTGCAGGTACAAGAGTATATTGTGGGAGGATACGTTTTTTGCAAGTTCACATTTGCCTCAAATAACATTTTTGAGAGGTATTCATTTGTGAGGGAACAATCCTTTGGTGTGACCTTCTCTGCTTTGAATAGCGCCCTCTATTCTTCAACAGTGTTTCTTGTCTTTTGATTGGAATTTCTGCAGGGTGCTAAGAATTTGAATTATCTAGGAAAGGGATTGTGTTATTTCTTCCTAGCATTTTTCATTTCACATTGAACTTTTGTAGTTATTGGTGTCGCTGACATTAAACTGAGCAGAATTTAATTGACTTCCTGGTCATTTTCATCAGTTGTCTACAACAGGTGCTCTCAAGCTGTTTATACTTTATGAATGAATTCTCAGAAATTTATTGATCAAATTTTTGGTCTAAAATTAATGTTGTTTTTTTCTACTCAGTGCCTGTACATTGTTTCAGACCTGGGCCAATTTTTGTAGAGCTGCAGGAAACAAGTTTCTCAGATTCAAATTTTGTGGGATAAAAACTGATATCTTTTTGCCATAACCACATTACTTCGAAGTGAAATGATTCTCAAAATGCTTTATACTATCGAAAGCTGCTCTAGTTCTATGTTTTTATTGCCATTAATTTTAAGAGTGACTACCAAATGTATACCTTCCCTTTAAAATGGGCTGTTTTTTATGACTAGTTCTTAGTTTGCTGTCGTGGCAGAATTTCTAAAACAGTTTTCCGGATAAGTAGCTCTATGAAATAAGGCCATGTACACCACCTTTTCCCTCTTGGGAAATTTAGAAGTCTGAGCTGTACAAATTTAGAAGCCCTTCACAGCCACTTTCACTTTAGGCATGAAGAAAGTTGTTCTTGCAAAGGAACACTGCCTAATAACAATAATAATTGATTTCCAATTATAATATTCACTTCTAGTTATGTTGACAATGGTATCTCTTTCAAATGTTGTTCTGTTTGAGAAAAGCCCTGCCTGGTTCGAAATATGAGGCCATTTTGTTTGGTTTGAATTGAAAGATAAAAAAGTTTTAAAAAGAAAAACCAGAGGCTGGTTAATCTAAATCAATCAGTGATAGATTCAGACAAGAAAGGAAGAGATTACATCCACCACAGGTGGGAGAAATGTGTTCACAGCTTATAATTATGTTAACGATGTTGATTATTTAAAATTTTTATTAACCACAAGGGAAGCTGGCTGGATAATTTTTAAATAATGTGGGGTTGAACAAAGCAAAATTGACGAGAGCGGGAGCTTTATATTTGAAGTGAAAAGTTGCATCCAATTAAGGTGATCCCTCTGCTGCCGCTTCCCAGGTTGTATCATAAACTTGGATGTGATCCCTGGCTATACAGCAGTTACAGGTTGAATGGCTTCTGACTGGCACCACTGAACAAAATATATATTGACAAAATAGGGAGACCGCCAACATTAGGGCTAGATAGCTCAGTTGGTAGAGCACCGGCACTTTAATCCGGAGGTCACAGGTTCAAGTGCCACTCTTGTAAATTGTTCTTTGTTCAACCCCAATTTGGTTTTTTTTTTAGTGATAATGCCAAATGTTATCATTGATCAATTCACAAAAACCATACAGAACACTATATTTCTCATGTCTATGATCAATGTCTGTGAGAAAAGAAAAAAAAGTTAGCTGAAATGTTGTTGTTTTAATGTAAAAGAAATCAGTACTATTTGCATTCGTTAATATCGGGTATTAGTAGAATTATTTTGTATATTACCTTAGTTGTTAGCAATTTTATGTGGACCCACATTGCTGCCTTGCATAGGCTTGTCATAAATTATCACTTTATCAGCAGTTGAATTCAGGGTCACATCAGCATGCATTTCATAGATTTTGTGAACAATTTTAAAGGTGTGAAACATGATTGATAATGGTCAAGAAACATGAAAGCTTTCTTTCTATAAACTTGTTACCAGTACCAGTTGCCCCCCAAAAAAGTTACAATCTAAACTACCACAGTGTGCAAGAAGGTTGTCCCTAAATAGTAATTTTAATTACTGTTTAGAAAAATCCTGACAAGGGCTTAATTAAACAGGTATTTTTATTGTATTTATTGTATTTTATTTATTTATTTATGTTTTTATTTTTTTAAATTTGTTTTAGGGGGGGGGGTTCAAAAGTGTGACCACCTAAAATGAATTGGAAAGAAAATATGTTTGCAATGATGTAGTACACCTTTAAGCTGATTAGACTTGTACCATGGATGCAGCCATCTTGTTTGTCTCATAACTCAGTGTAAATTGCAAAATGAAGGCTGGATGGGGACATTAGCCTGGCCACTGTCTATTAATGGACAAGAAGCACTGTCATTCTGATTGTGTATACAGGGGGCCATGCAACAGTGGCCAAATTCAAATTAAGCTCCATAGACCTTGATATTGCTATCAATGTATGGGTTGTGTTCCAAGTATTAAATATTACTTATTCTCGCGATAGATAAAAAGGAGGCCAAATTATCTTCCATTCCAGCTTCTCATTGGTTCATTGATTTTAATTGGAGAGTAGCAAGCTGGCTGCACCATTATAGTTTGTCATAGTTCTGCTTACCGTAAGCAAGAAATTGATGCATACGGTAGCAGAAAAATCCATACTTCTCATAAGCCTATCCCACTAGTTAGCGAGAAGTTTTTGCTAGTGCCATTGCATACTTTACGTCTCTATAACCATGGTTAAATTACTCAGCTCCTGTAGAAATTTTGCAGTAATCTTGTAAGCGAAGAATAGTGGCGAAAGCACAGATTTTGGGGGCAAGCAGAGCCGTGAAATTTGGCCCATCAGATATAGGGGAGGGGGTTGGATATGACAAAGTAAAACTAAGTCGGGAACAAAACATTGCAATTGTGATGTAAAAGGTGCTACTTTATGTGAGGGTCAGGTTGTAACTATGTTGTTCAGGTATGTTGTAAATGTATTCATTACAATTAATTACAATTTTTTTATAGTTATATTATATTGCAGTGGTCATTTATTATTCTATTATCACTGAAGATAGTGCTGTATGCATTACGGTTTAGTTCTAGCTAATTTTTGTGTTGGCTCTTTGGTGCACGAAAAGCCATTTTAAATGCCTTACTTTTCACAAAACCATAAGCTGGTGGTGCAGCCCATGTTGAAGGTTTTTTCAATTGAGTTTCCATTGTTGAAGGTATGATACATGATTGTTAATGGTTGGACAAACCTTAAGACCTATCCAGACTTTTTATCTTATTTCAGACTTCTTCATGTCTGCCTGGTTAAAAAGAGTAGCTGTTTTGTCTTCTTCAGATGTGAAGAATTCTTGCTCTTTGATCTGCTTCTCTAGTGCTTAGGATGTTGCCCCAGAAGTTTCTTGGCAACTGTAACTCCAGTGGTCACCAAAAGGTTGGAATGTCGTCATTTCAACATACCTCCTGAAATGTGGATCCTTTTTTTCAGACCTTATTGTCAGCAGTGACACTCGCCCCTGACTATTGTCCCCTAACTGTGATCTAGCAAATAAATATCAAACTGCAACACTTGTTTTTAAATGACTTTACAAACTGATCCCTTAGTTTGATGAGAACATGCTGCAATTGCTGCTGTTTCGGCCAAAATATCTTATGATGAAGCTATTGAAAATATTTTTAAAAAATACATAAAAATTGTCAATGCCTCATTGGCAAACTAGGAGAGAATGTAAAGTGATTTGTGCAACATTTTAAAGGGGTACTTGGTGAGTAGATTCAAGCTCACATTATCAATGAACAAGTTTGACTTTTGGAAGCATATGCCTGTCGCTTGAACACAGCACAATATTTCACACAGAAACTTCCACAGGTTCGTTAAAATTCGCAGAATTGGATGACGCCTTTAAATCAGCTGGATATGTTTGTTTTCACATCCTGTAAGCTGTGTATTAATAAGTCTCCTTATACCCCGTCCCATCTCGCAGGTGTTTTGTGGATTGCTTCCACTTGGATCAATGTCTGCCCCTTGGTAACCATCTCTCATTTGCTCTGTTTCACCTGCGCAAATTTATTCAATTTCGTTCATTTCACTCAATTTCCATGGATTTGCCATGCAAATCAAACAGCCATAATCGGATTAGGAGTATCTTGTTAGATTCTTAGGCATGAATCTTGGGGAATTTTCCCGAAGCGGTGTTTTTCCATCTTCACTTGTCGTGCAGATAATACCTGCGTGCTCTTTACCTTACTTAAGGTTTCATAATTCTCGCACCATAGACTTGCATTCAAGTCATGCGGTGAATTTTGTGTGCACTAATGATTTACTACCAGATCACTGTACAATCTATGGTTCAAACATAAAATGGTGGAAACAATCTACACCCGACAGTGATTGCATCATAATGACCCATAGCCACAACACACTAGTTTCTGTAAATGAAATAACTGAAATATCATTCTATATTGGAATTAAAAGACTCAGTACCGGTAAACATCTCTGGGAATAGACTGGTGGCGCGTCTAGCTTTATTTATAGCAAACGTTCTATGTCTACATTCTAGAATGTACAAACAGCTGTTTTGCACATCCAATAACCAACAAAATATCAATAGGTTAAGGAATGGGAAATTAAAAGTCTTCTTTTATTTTGTTTTTTGTATATCGGACTTCAGTTTTTATCAACCATAATCTGGTTACCAGATTATCCTATCCTTCTGTGAGACTTGTAACTTGGGTTAAGATCACTTTATGACAGTTAATCCACAACCCAATTGTACTTCAAACAGTCAAGGTGAACCGTTGCCAAAGAAAGACGTATTTGACATAATCATGTCTATAACAGAATTTAAGTAACAGAAAAAAAATAACACTTGAGGAAGTTTCAGTTCTTGTGTTTTGTAATTGTTACCAGTACCTTCCACTGTTCTCTCATTTTTCAGAATGTCTTGTCCCAATTGCAAACCTGGGCCCAATTGCATAGAGCTGCTTAAGCACATAAAGTAGCTCAGCACAACAACATATGCTTACCAGAACAAGGTTACCAGGTAAAATACCATGTCACATGTACAATCTGTGACTGGTATCCTGCTTTAGCTGAAGGGCATCTCTATGGAATTTGACCCAGCTCTTATCAATATCACGCGCTTAAAATTAATTGCAAAGAGTGAATTTTGTTTTAACTTCTCAAAGTGATGTCTTAAAAGAGGTCAATGTTAGCAAAAAATTGTTTTAGTGAAGATTTGTGGATAGTGTATGAAGAATATATTACGATAAGTAGACGTGCAATGTCGTTTTGATCGTAAAGTTTATTTCAAATTTTTGTTCATGATTTATGATTTGCTTTTTTATTAGCAACGCTCATGCTACATTGGCTAGAAATTATTGATTGTATGATATATTTTAAAACAAGTGCATTTGTACAAATAACTGGTTTGTATATAAAAGCTCCCAAATGTACATTTATATATGTAAAGTTGAAAAAATAACATGCTGAATGTGCCATATGCTTTAAATTTCTTTGAATTAAATAGTTAAGTTGATTATATCTATGTGAAGATAATGTTAAGATATTTGCCTAAAAGAATCAAAAGCCTCAATGCGACCTATTTAATTTAACAAATTTTGATGAACTAAACATTTATTGATATTGTCAATAAAAAATATTTTAAAATGTTCACAAAAGCCTACCAAACACATGACTTGTGGCTTAAAATGGTCTGTTTTTTCTTCTTCCTATAGTCATTGTGTAAACTAACTAATTTAATATAAAGGGTTGAAATTTGTCCTGAAATTTATGACACAATTCACCAGTGTGATTTTCCTTTATAATTCGTTGATAGCTAAAGGGATGGTGTGGTTTGTGTATTTGGATCCAAAGCTACACCACGTAAAAAAATATTTAGAACGAGTTTATGTGGGGTTTCTATATGTTTAGGTGAACTGTTTTCCCATACAAACGAGCATCATGAAAAAGACAAAAGTTGTATGTCGGTGCTTGCTGTATAACAAGTAAAATAAGTTAGTTTGATATTGGAAATTGGACTTACCTATATGTGAGTGACCAATGTCCAATATCGAAGTGGCAAAGCTTGGACATTTGCTGTAAAAACCTATTTGAATTTCCAATGTCCAATATCGAGTAACGAAGTAGAGCTTGAAAAATATGTTTTTGCTTTTTGGTGAAGTAAAGACTACTTTGGCTGTAATAGTTTTCAGTACCAGTTAAGTCTGCCGTCAATCACCACATGAGCCTAACATTAGGCCGTGTCCGAAACGGCGACTTCGGCTTCAGCTACAGCTAGATCAGCGCGTCTGCCAGTGTTGAAGAATAGGCAGACGCGCGCGATCTAGCCGTAGCTGTAGCCGAAGTCACCGTTTCGGACACGGCCTTACGCTGTCATAATTAAACATTAAAGCCTTGAAGGTGGTTCATGCTTTGGCAATGCCCCTCCCCAAAAATAAATAAATAAATAAATAAATAAATAAATAAATAAATACATAAATAAACAAATAAATAAATAAATAAAATTTAATAAATAAATAAATAATTATTCCACATCCTAACTTGTAATAAAAACAAGCAGTACGTCAAAACATCATGTCAAAAGATCGTCTAAAGGCAATTTTTTGAGATTCAAATTTCCTTGGTGTCCGTTTGTGAATGCTGCGGCTAGAGATACGGCTGGTAACCGCTGTCACCTCGCTAAACGTATACAATGGAAATACCGTGTTTTTTCCTGTGTTCTCAACAAACACACACTGTATTCCACTGACATTTTCACATGTGCCTTTTTTGTGTCTTTCTTAATAATGGACTTGAAGTCTGGAGGGGAGAGCTCAAAAGGGAAGACTGCTCGTTTCTCCTTCGTCATGAAAGTTCAGGTGAGTTGAGGGCTGTAGAGAGGAAAAGGGCGGGAATTTCAACGTAATTTTGCTATATACAGTGAAGACGTTTTGTAATCACTGACTCTGACCAGTCAGCGATGTCATACAAACAGTCTGGTATCAATGGCTACCACAGGGGTGCGTTTAGGCGACCCCAGCCCGTACAATGTCACTCGGTCATTTTATGCATTTTCGCGTGTTCCGACCAAACCGTAATCGAGTTGGCTCGGTTATTATATAGGCTTGGTTTCAAGATGGCGGGTTTAACGAACTAACGAAGAAGTTGTTTACGGAGTTCCTTTTTTAAATGACAAACCTTGAAGCATTCCAATCCAATAATGTTGCTATAACTACAAAGCCTATGTTCTACTACTTCAAAATATAAATAAAGGTTGTATGTTTTGAGGAGTTAACATTAATTTTTAAGAGACCTGCACGTCACAAACTGTGGTTACCGACCAGTTTTAGCTCTCGAAAAATGTTTTGATCAGTGAATTGTACATCATACAGAAACTTGTTTTGGTCAGGGTCGTCGAAACACGCCTGTGTATTTTTTTTATGACTCTGGGGGTTTACAGACTGTAACAGCAATCATGGCAGAAATATTCATAGAGGATTTGCGTTGCAAACCAAACTGTATTACCATAGGTCATAACAAAGATAGGCGATCCCTTTGCGGTGCGGGGGTGCACGCACTGCAAATAAATTACTTGTGTTATCCACCAAAATAACATTACTGGTCAGCTAGAAACTGGTGTTTACCATGAAATAAAGTGATATGTGTTTTTCTCAACTCTGTATAATCACGTTTACATGGGAGAAATCAACTCCCCTTTTTTCAGCCCGTGGGGTGGATTTAAATTGATTTGTTTCAGAAATCAACTCGAGTTGTTGGACAAGATGTGACCCACCCTGCCCTCACAAAAATGCCAGCGGGGAAAAAAATGTGCCATATTGAATCGCCAAAACCACTGATAAGTTCAAAATACTTCCTGGCATGCGCCAAAATAAGGCCGCTTCCAAAGAGAAGCTTATAGCGCACTCACGTTTGCTAAGCGCAGAAAGTACAGAGCTCAATTCCAATGCTTAATAAATGTATTTGTTAAGCAAAGAAAAGCAGGATACCGGTGTTTAGCAATTATACATTACAACACAATTTGGCTGGTTACATGTCTTAGCTAAGCAATGTTCTTCTCGTCTAAGCAAATTTGTGATAGTGTGTGTGCTTAATAGCTTTATTAAAATAAGCCCTAGTTGGTAAAACAGGTGCGCCTATACCACACGGCCAAACTACAGTGCACGGTGGCCGAGTTCTCGCTCAAAGTGACACAACTGCAGTAGCCGACAGATAATTGCTTTTTGTTTGTAGAATTCATATTCATTTTTTAAAAGCATTTTTTTCTTTTATAACAATGGGAATTAATTTACTCGTTATAGAAAAAGTTGATGTTTCCACTTGATGTTTTTTTTTTGGGGGGGGGGGGTTGGGGTTGGGGGGGTCCCTTGTACAGTTTATTATAAGTTTGGTTTGTTGACAACATATTCTGATGTAAGACTGATATCAAATATGATAGGCATCGTGACATGGTGAAATAATCATGACGATGAAGCAAGAATGTTCATGTTTACATCGTGCGTACCCTCAAGCAGATGCTATTGTCAATGAGCATTTCGCCAATCATAGATCGTCTGGTTGGTGCTCGAAGCACTTCTAATTATAGTTTTTCGAATAATATCTTTGTTGGTGTCAACAATTTGTATGAATTGCCATTTCAATTATAACTCAATTCCAGTCAATATTATTTTATACGACTCTTCTCGAGTGATTGCCTGTGGGTTTTTTTTTTCACAGAGCTCGGGAAAGCACTGAGCATACAGTGCTTAATACACATCGGTGTAAGGGAAAAACCAAATTAAAATACTCTTCTCGAAATAACAGAAACAAAATAGTACATAGATAAGCGAAATGATAAGGACAGAAAATGGAGGAGATTTAATTTATACCAAAATAAAAGAGGGAATGAAGCTGTCAGACTAAGCCAAGGCTTGTAGAAGACAGCCAAGACAGCCAAATACAAACGTGGAGACAAGACAAACCGGTAAACGCAAAACAACAACAAAACAGACTCCGTGTAGTTGCAATGAGAGAAATATTTCTTCACCGTAAAGGACTGGCTACAAATCAAATTGTTTCGGTTGTTGTAGTAAATTATACAGTTTGGTCAAGTTGGTTGTTTTGTGTAATCTGTCATGACAAGACCCCTGCTGTCTGCACTTTGTCTTTGACGGTATAGTTTATAACAGCTTGCTCTGCTTCCACATGGGGTTTTCAGTAGCCTTTAAAGCATGGGACCTACGTGCTCCCTATACCGTGCCGGTGTGTCCTAGGGGATGCCACATCTTGCGCAAGTAGTCCGGATGGCTTGATGCCCCGACGGTTGAGGAGAAAGTGCAAATATTTGATGCTCGCAATTTCCATCACATGCGTCGGTTAACATGTCGGTGACGGAAAGGATCAGGGAAGCTCACGTGTACGAACGGTAGCTCAGGGTTACACAATAAACCTGCTACGTATACACACTTCAGTGTAACTGATCCACCGGAGGCGCTCGCTGTCCATCGCTAGGTTGTGCTGCAGTCGTCGCCAACCTATGTTGCCTATCACATGTCTATGACACTTTGGCCTACTTGGACGTGACACCAATCCACGTGGCCGGCTGTTATGCCTTGGTGCAAATTAGAGACACGCAATCTGAAATGGTAATTAAACACTTTGTTATGACAGCTGTAACTTTACACCGGCGTATTCGACAAGCAGCAGTATTTTTCTTGTATGGTAAAATGTAACCATGTAACGGTACAAAACACAGTGCATTGTGCTTTCAATTCGGAGGTCATTTGGTGACTGGCAGTTTGTATTGGCCACGTTTTTTTCTGAGAGTTTTCATAATGAAAACAACGTAAGTTGTAAACAAGTGTTGGAAAGCTAGTGGAGACGAACATGTGCTGTTTTTGGCATCACGTCAAAGTCAAATTTTGCTTAAATTGAATTTCAGCCTGTATACATTTTTGCGGGGGCTTTGCTCGTTGGTGGAACGCTTCATCTTGAAGACTTGTATCTGACCCCGCTTGGCCCTGACCGATCTAGAGTTCAAATATGGGCTTAGAAAATAGCTCAGAGAACACCGAGACTGTCCAACCTTTCCGTGCCCCTTCCTCTTCTCAAGTCACCGATGAAACTCTGTACAAACTCCTCACAGATCCGCCGCGAGAATCGCCCCAGTCATCGGGTGACCAGTGGGTCAACGCATCGGAACCTACAAGCAACAGCCCCGTTGTGACCGGCGGGCCGCTCCCACCAAACCAGTACTCCTGGAACCTCGTGGTGGGTATCATCGCGTCCGTTGTTTTCCTTCTTGTCACGGCCGCCGTACTGTTCGGCTTGACTGCATTCAGGAACTACATGAAGAAGAGGAACAGGACTCTGAGCGCGGACACCGGGGTTTTCTCGCCTAGGAGGGGGAGTAAAGCAGGGCTGGACATGATTGACAACACCGTGGTAAGCTATTGATATTTTGTAGTATTTTTGTAATTCCATGGACTCGTTTTTGGTTTTTTTACTTATGCTAGTGTTTGGGGAGAAGGTCACCTTTATGCTCCTCCCGTCTATAAATTCCATGGGACCAATTGGGAGGAATCAACTTAACACAAGTCGCTTAAACTGGTGTGTGCATGAGGCAGGTGAGCATGTCTACCCAGTCATAGACACCGACGAGTTTAACCATGGGGATCCAGGTGATACAGACCGACCACGTCCTCGGTTCACTTTTGTGTACAAAACCAATGGCGTCGCTATTTGTCAACTGGAAATTGTGTACTTGATTTGTTCATTCAAAACACTCGAGTTTTATGCTACTAGGCGAGAGTCTTTGGTCTAGTTGGTTGGTGCTTCACTTGTTTTCGGCTGTGCAGTAAAACGAATAAAGGGATCTTTTCTTGAGCCCCCCCCCCCCCCGCCCACCAATCCATTTCCATTTCTATTTTCTTATTTCAAATTAAAAACGTAGCAAAAGATACACAAAGCGACAGGGAACGAGGGGAAATGCAAAATACCCCTTTTTTCTTTTCAGAATTTAGGTTGTAGACTAAAAAGCAAGACTTAGTTCCCATAAAACAAATCTACATAAAGCAAAGTAGATATACACATGGTGTTACCGCAAACCGAATATACAATTTAGGTTGTGTTAACCTAAATAAAACCTCGATTTGATAGCAGCAGACCACGCACGTCGGCATCGACCGACACCACCTTAGCAACACCACTGTAAGCTCCTCGTTCCATATTCAGACGTAAGAACGTCAATGAAAATATAATCAGTGCTCTGACATGTCAACAACAACAATCACCCCATTAGATTGATACAATAACACCCAACAATAAGTTTGTACAACAAGTGTCGTTAATGCGATGGACAAAATCTTTAACAGTTTTCTGTCCTTCAAATATTTCGCAATCTAGTCCTTCGCCTACGCGGTAAAAACACTAAGTGACTTGTAGCGGACCGAAGCGCGTGCTATTCCCGCAAATCGGTCCAGCTATAAACAATGAAAAAGAAGATCCCAATCAATCAAGCGAGGCGAAACAAACACAGCAATTAAAGTCGGTGTTTTCCTCAAGGCTATGACGTCATCACCCCCAAAAACTCCATCAGCGATTTGTGTGTAAATAATGAAACAGCTGATTGGATGTGTAATCAAAGCTTGGCACCATTAGCTGCTAATCACCGGCAGCAGGGCCACGGTTTGGATTCGTCTCCGATTTACTTGTTTATTAAGCGGCGCTATGAATGCACTGCAGATGGCCGTAGTCTTCTTTCCTAATATAGAACACTTTAATGTAAAAAGCGTCTTTGATAGATGGCCGAACAGGCTTGTTGCCGACAGTGCTTCTGCCATAAAATGAATGCGCGGCCAACTTCACCTTGATGTTAAATTCTCCCCAATTATTCTGCAATATTCTGAGTATTTCTGCAATGGCGCAAAAACAAACAATAATTTGAAGGTAGTTTTAAAAAAGGGCAATTATCATCAGGCTTAGTTACTTCGTTCCATAAAGGTCAGTGACCCCCATGACGTCACAAACCAAATTGATACCTGATCAACAAAGTACCTGAGCAAAAAATGAAACCTCAAGGAAATCTTTAAGTTCCGTTTGCATATAGAACACATACCGTATGAGGACTACAAATTAATGAGAATAGACCGTGCAAGTCTCGCGCGTATTCGAACATTTTTGGGACCACTGTGGTCCCACGTACATTGCTTTAACGCGTTAAAGAAACAAACTCACGCGCTTTAACGGATCCCCGTGTTCGAATACGCGCGAGACTTGCACAGTCTATAACTTCATGGTTAACATTGTCATAATTATGAGAGTGTCGTGCATGTGCACTGTTCTTTTTCAAGGGATTAGCAAACATTATGAGAGCCGTTTCGAGCTGCGAACTGTGATACAGTTGTCTATAAATTGGGTTTCATTACAGCGTTCTAAAGGGAAGATATATCTCGTAAGAGAGTTAGGGTGACAACGTGGCTGCAAGGTAGATTTATTGCATAACTATGCTCCTTAATTTTTAAGATCATCGTCAGCAACGGGCCTAGTCCTGCGTGTTCATCTTGCTCAGCATAGGTTGACGCACAATGGAGCCTTTAAAAAGCAACATTTAATAAAATACACGTAGGCCCTAAGTTTTGAAAGTTTGAAGAAAACAATTATGTAGGCCAACGCAAAAACAAAAACTGATGAATATGATTCCTGGAATAGCTACAGGCAGACGTGTGCAAGGGGAAACCCCTCCACCTCCCAACTCTACCTCTACGAATTCATCCTTTCATAAACTTGCTGCACATCTGCCTGGATTACAACTCGGGTATCGGTGACGCTGTTTGCGGTTAAATGGTTTATGAAATTGAGAGCTTATTTTGAACAGCTTTCCCACAAGAGAATAATCACCTTGCACTGTATAATTGTTTCGTGCATTATAGCTCGGTAGCCGTCATTACGAAACTATTACGGCACTGTTTCGCGATAAATAAAGAGTCAGGCCAGACTCACAGGTATCATAACTGGTTTTGGGGTGGTTTTTTAGCTTTGGGTTCCCACGTCCATTGCTTTATCACAACGTTTGAATGCACTTGAAACTTGCACAGTCTATTCGCTTAAATATTTTATTCGTAAACTTTGGATCCAAGCCATCGGTTGGGTTGAAGACCTTCTTAAAATAATATATGCGATAAAACATGTTTAGTAATGTTACCACTCTCTGCCGCCATACCAAAATAATGTGATAGTTGAGGGTTGTGGTTGGGGGATGGGGTTGGATATCCGTCCACGTCAGTGTAAGAAGATGGGCGACCAACCCACGCTCTGTGGTCCAATCAAGACTATTTTCAGCTTTTGGTCGTGGGCGCATGTTTCTCATTAGTTTAAAACCTTCTTCATTGAAACATATCAGAATGAAACATGTCTTTTTTTCATACGAGGTCGGAAATCCAGTCCTTTTAAATTTAATGAAAATACACGCAAAGCAATGCACAATTTAACGGACAACGCAGCACGCAAAACAGGTACATGAAATAGTATGCGCTGTTTGGCGTGTATTTTCATGTTTACGCAGTGCGCATACGCATTACGCACAACGCATGGTGGACGCATGGTTTTTCAGCAACAGATAATTATGATGTTACAATGAGTCCGTATAGTGATGTGACCCAAAATACTCACGGACTGGTGTAACTTTGCCTTTGAAACGTGACTCCCCAATCTGCCAAATTCTGCCTGAGCAATAAGCAAATTACATATTAATATTTGAAGGCCAGGTAAATATTTTCCTGCTGCTGAAATTTAAAAACAAACTGGGTTATTTATTTATTCATATTTTCGCAGAAACTCAATCACCACGCTCGTATTTATAGATTTAAAAAAGAGATCTCCGGACTTCACGCGGGCCTTTGTGTTTGCACTTTACAGGCATCTTCAATGTTGTGCGAAGGATGACTGGTCTCGGAAGGTTTGTTTACGCATCGGTCGCCAATACTAATTATGTAAAGTATAAAGAGTGATCTTTCCAGCCACCATGCAATTTCGGAATGCAGCGCTTAATTGAAATTTGCTATGTCTAAAAAGATCACGTTTAGCCGAAAAACCGATGACTTAAATTTTAAAATGTTGCTTAGCTAAAAATTAATAATTATTAAGTTACACAAATCAGCGGTAGGCCTACCAGTCACAAAAACTTAAAGGGAAAGTATACGTTTGTTAAAAACCCTAACAATTAATGGGAGTAAAAACTTACTCGGTTAAAAGTACAGCAGCTTTCGATAGTATAACTTCCACTTTGAGAAATACTTCAATTAAAAAAAAGTGTAGTTATGGAAAAAGATACCGTTAACCTGAGAAACGTTTCTGGCAGAAACGTTTCTCAGATTGTGTATTCCTAGGTGGGATTATTATTCCTGCGTGGACATAATTCGCTCCGGATTTTAGGCGATATCTTAAAAAAAACGCGACCATTTTGAAATGAAACTTTCACAGGTTAGTTTTATTGTAGGCCTACATAGCTAAATTTATATAGAATTAAAACAATCGAACGGTTCAAACAAAAAGTTATTCTTTGCCTGATAGGCTGGTGAACCTGTTTCTGCAAACATTTGGTTAATGTAAACTTTATAACATTTCGTCCCAGTCCAAATTAAATACAATTGTTTGCCGGTGACCGATAGAGCCTCACTTGTTGATCCGTGTTGATATAAAATTGTTTGAGTCAACATTATTTTTTGGATTTTGTTCTAAAATTTAAACGGTTTTCGAGCCATTTAGAGGAGGTGCCACGATAACGAATGGTCCCAAATCTTTACAACGATTTTCAATACAAAGGTATATATTTCACAGACTCGATACCTGGGAAATTTATCCCGATAAAGATTTCTGCTTGGCATATCATTTGCGATTTGTTATTTCTCGTTGGCCAGCGAAGAAAGTATGTCTATGAGCGTGTCTAAAATCCCTGGCTTATAGAAAGCTAAACCAGTATTCGGTGTTCTTTGAAAAATGACCACATAATTTGACGAATCATCAATAATATGCATCTATAATGCAAGGCTCTGTCCTTCTGAATCCTGCATATCCTATCCTAGCTTTGAATTATATCGTCCGTGCTGTATATTACATGGCTTGCTTTGGGGTCAAGCCACGGGAAATTTAATGATGAAAAGGAAGTTGAGTTCGTCTTGGAAACAAATAGTACGTAGAATAGATTTCTTGATAGGATACTCTAATGATTAATTGACAAACAGATGGTATAATTTATTGGTACTCTGTACTGTGCCGTCAACCAGACTTTGATTTCAACTCGTATAAGCGACGAGGATAGGCCAATTCAGCACGTGTTCACACTAGGCCTACACTTTGATCATAACCGTAAATTTTACCTCACTGGGTGTTACATTTTCGCGTGACCCCTCAAATCGAGCTTTGTTTGGCAGAATCCAAAGCAAGCATGAAATTGATGGAATCATGTGAATACGACTATCTTACTTTGAACTATATGAAATGTTTGTCACGGCGTAAATGTGTCTGTACGTTTTTGGAATGTGGAAACTTCCATCGTAAAGATGAGAAGTTAAAGTAATTTATCAAATTATGTTTATTTTATTTTAACATCTTTATATAGTTATTACCAGTCCCGATGTGTTAACATTAATACATATCAAATCTTCAATAAGTTACATTTTGGCAGAGATGTTTTTAGCTTGGCAGCGAATAGAAAATTGCTACACTTTACTTATTGACTCCTCGTATTACAGAACTACTTATAGTTCTATATTGGTAACCCAATTGTCATTTAGCATGCCATGGTTACACACAGACGGGCACGGACAGGTCTGTGTCCAGACTAAAACCTAGTATGTGAACGATGTATCAATCAACGCTGTATCCATTTTAGCAAACAGTGTATGAGTATATTTACATTAAGATATCAATAATTTCTGTAATTTGGATTGCCAGCGGGATAAATATTGTGCCCTCAACGTCAAGGGGTAAAAATGTAGTGCGCACGCAACGTTTAACCTGCGGTCCGGTTGCAGACAAACGCGGGAGGAACGAACAGGAAAATAGCTCCATGCTTGATCACAATTATGATAGCCACACAAGTGTATAGTGGAGAAGAATTACAGTAATCATGCAACCACACATAACTCACAAGGAGGGGGGGGTCGAGGGTGATGAATAAACATTTACCTTGATGAATTGTTTGTTTGTTTGTTTTTGTTTTTTTAGGAAAATGTTGTTTTTACCAAGCTCTCAACAGCTGTTTTCGTTTTAGACATACGGTAAAAACAAAAGTGCTTTAAATGTAGACATCCATTGACGTATATAAGAACACAATTTGCGTACAAACGGAGCAAGAAACCTAGGTAATCTCCAAGTTCAATAGCTTGAGATCAATTAATCGTTATTGGGGACCGGGAAATGTAAATGATTGTCTTTACTTTCCCCCCATCGAACGTGCGAAGCCCTGCATCTAAAATTTCCCATGAGTCTCAAGACACTTAAAGTGACCCTTTGATTACAATCAAAGCAGCTGGCAATCTCCGTGGTGGTGCATTTAATGGAGGCCTTAAAGGGCGAACGGCAAATGCAATTGTATACGATAATTGTTATGCCCGCTTCTCCAGTGGTGGTAAGGTCCAGCATGGCTTACCGTCAGCTCTTATTAGATCAAAATGGGGAACAGACAACCGTGCCTTTGCGTGACAAACCCTGAAGATTTTCTGCCGGCACGTTGTGGCATCCCTGACCCCCCCGCCCCCAACACACACCCAATCGATCTTTGAAGTGACCTCTATCAACTCAAGTCAACACCAAGGTATAACCGCTTTCATTAGATGCGCCAGGCTCTATTTCTTTATTTTGCATTTTGGCGTTGCGTTTTTGGTTTCTGACTCCTCAGAAAGTGTACATCCCCGTTGTTCGTTTGCAAGTGCACATAAAAGCATCGTTCAAGGCATGCTGTTTGAGCATAAAGAAACACGAATAGCAAGTCTTGACAGAAGCTTAAACTGAAGTGTAAAGAAATTAAGTTGCGGACAGGGTATCCTAAGGGCACGTGCTAGCTTTCCTTTTTAAAATTCACAATAAATTCTTTGGGTGAATCGTAGACTACTCGTTCAGAAAACCTCCAGATAAAGGTACACACAAACGACGGACCTTATGGAATATGCACGCTGTCAATGGTTGTCGTATGGCAGTAAAACCATTCACAGAGGAATCGCTGCTGGCTCATACATGCAGTAAAGGTCCATGGCATGGGAAAGGGCGGGGGTGGTGAATAACCTTTGCCATTATCCTCTTTATGCTGGAGTGACCTGACCAATATCTGAAAACCCACGTGGAGTTGAACTTGCTATATTAATAAGCGACCACAACGAAGACTCTTTTTTTTTCCCGCAGGGCGCATGAGCACTCTAAAGATGTCCCCTTGGCGAGGTTTCAATTTTGGGTATCACAAATCATTTTCAACCACAATCATTCTGCATAATGGGGGAATCTTTGTAAAGATATAAGAAAACAGGGGGAAATACATCCACTTGGTTGCAATCTTTATTTTAAAAAACCTGAAATACGTAGCACTCTAATGATTTCCCCTTAGCGGGATTTCAATTTGGGGTATTATTTTCAACCGCAATCATTCTGCAACATAAAGGGGCACAAACATCAGCAAATTATAAGAAACTAAGCCATACAAAATGGAGGTCTTTGGGGTCGTTGGCCCCCTTCATCTTCAACTTCTCCCCATCCACATTACTCCATCAGCCCCTTCGCTAACTCCACCTTTCCCAATTTTTACTCCTCCCGGTCAGTGTGCAATTTCTTCCCCATCTTTGCTTTCCTTTCCCCTCCCTGTATATGTTGTTGATCATCTTGAAATGACAACCTCTGATTGTGTTTGTATGTAAAAACAAATTATGCAGTTCTTTTGTGTGCTCCCATACCTCACCATGTACAGGTCATGACTGCGCACAGTTCATTACAGAGAAGTGGTTCGATTCGCAAGCAGATCCAGAAGTTTCTCTCCCGATGAGAAGACAAGGTTCACGACCAACACAAGGGACTACTCGAACAATGCATGAACGCTGTCTACATTTTATACAATTGCTCCCCGGTGGATTTTCAGGCACGTCGATGGCAGGAATGATGTTATAGGGTTTAGTAGCAGTGTCATTAGGCTGCAAGAGAAGCTCTTTCAGTTCAATACAAAAACGATGTCGCCAAGAAATGGACCGCGAAATGAGTTTACTTTGATAGCGGAAGGATGTTGACATCAGTTTCACTTCCATTTGCTTTAAATACGATTTGGGTTGATGAATTTCAAGGAGCCAACTAAGAGCCATCGGTCTTAATATATGCGGAGAGAACAGCATCTTGTCTCAACCTCTTTTATGAGGACTTATCCGTGTGACGAAACCGAGGCTATTGGGATGCTAGTTTGGTGCCTTTCGTCTGTCATTTTTAGGAGCCATCTCTGTTAAATTCATTATGTTTTTGCTCATGTTTTAATGAAACTTATTTGATATCTTGTTGATCATTACTATTTTGAACTAACTCTTGTAGTATTCTATTGTACAATGCATTGGTTTAAACACACGCTTCGATCACTTAGCCGCACAGGGAAGGGAATCAAGTGAAGATGGCCGCACGTGTCCATACACAGATCTATTTATACCTGTTTCATGTCAACAACATCGTTCATGTTGTAGCGATGATCAGCTGTCATCGTTCAGTCTGGACGAGCGCCAGGCTCTGCCACATTAGAGACAGTTGTTCAAGGTCCTTGGTGGTATGCTCAATGTTGGCGTCCTTGAGAAACAACGTCAATGCTCGCGGGGTCGTAGCATTCCAAACTTTAATCATTGTGGTAAACAGCCCGGAGAAATTTCATATAGAGCTACCATGGCCATCAAATTCACTTTTAAAAAGCACATACCTATAGAGCATCTTTTGTGCAGCAGAGAGAGGTTATCAACTACAACACCATGTCATGTATCTTGTTCCGTTTGCAATTTGTAAAGTACAAATAATTGCTGCTAAATTAGCATTTATCTGCTGCTTAATTAGCATGGACCGAAGTAGTCAGAGACTTGTGTACATTAAACATGGAGTTATGTTGGTAACGTGCGTTCAATAGCAGTAGTTTTCTGTGCTTAGCTGATTTATTTACTATGCCCCATTGCAGAATCGTTTTCTAATAAGACATTTATATGTGTTTGATAAACTCACTGTTGCAAGTTTGCAATCGGCCTTTCCTCTGTCTTTTTTAGGAGCCATCTCCTGTTAACTTCATTATGGTTTGCTAATGTTTTAATGAAACTTATTCGATGTCTTGTTGATATCATTATTTTTAAAAAAACTCGTGTATTATTATATTGTACAGTTTAAGATAAAACTGATAAATTCGTTATGTAGGACCTGGGTGTTACTCTATTTGATTACGGTACAAGTTGGACGGTGTACAGTTACAAGAGTTGGTACAAACTATTGTATCAACTTTTATTTATTTTTTCCAATGTGAAATTTGGGACAGAAGTTTGTATTAATTCAATTTATTTGTTGTATGAATTCTTCACAATTTTGAATATTCGCTGAAATGTTTCTAATTCAAGGTTTACTTCATTTGAGTTTCGTCATCTGCCTCAAGTATACTAAGTTTTGCCTGTCACAAACTTACCTTTGGACACAACGCATAATAGTTGGGACGAACATGGAATTTGGAGTTTAAGGGAACAGGGCCCAATTTCATAAAGCTTTCTAAGCACAGCATTAAGCTAAGCACGAAACAATTTTTTTGCTTACCAATAAAAGGTAACCAGACAAACCGCCATACACACCATTTCTGACTGGTTTCATGCTAAGTTTTGCTTAGCTGAAAATTGTTCAGCAACATTGTCTGCCTTTTAAGCAGCTCTGTGCAATTGGGACCCAGATTGTTGACGTTGATGGCAGACGGCCTTTTCAGTGACTGAAAGTAGGCTCAACGCTGTCAAAATAATGAAATTAATTCTAACTGCAATGAATATTTTACCTTATAAGAAATCGAATCTTATGTGAACTATTTTGTAATTTGTAAAAGTTTGAATTTTGATTCGTAATGTTATCATAAAATAAAAATGAGTAAAGTTACATTGGAATTACACTCCTGTCTGTGTGTACTAAAGTTGTTGAATAGTGAGATTAGCATGTCCTTTGATACACTAGCTGTGTTTAGATGTTGGTTTGCCTCAACTGTCAACTAGTTCACAAGAGATTTGAATGAATTTTCTCAATTAAACTAATGTTCTTATTTTGAGTATCAAAATATTTATAGTTAAACATTTCTCTTTGGAATGCACAGACCCATTTGTTTTTGACGTTCGATGATTACAATTTCGCTCCGAAAGAGTATAAAATAAAATGACATTTTACACCAATTTAAATTGAGGTGGGAGACTTGTATTTTCTCCCAAATTCGTGAGAACTCTTTCTATTGTAAAATTATTGCATCTCAAAACTTAATTTGACCTTGGAGCCCCTCTCTAATTTGACGTTAATTTTATTTATTTATTTATTTTTTTAAATAATTGTTGGTCGTCTGCAGGGCACGCCATGCACTTTAAAAATACTCGTATGCCTGCCTGTTTCCCTAAACGATGCTGTTGTTGTTATTTTTTATTTTTTATTTATTTCATTCAATTAAAATAATACTTCCAGATGGAAAGACCTCAAAGATAGGCCTTGCTTATGAAGTGACGTCACTAATAGAACAAGGGCCATAGCAAAAACGCGTGAATTTCATTGTTAGCATACATGTACGTACGTATTGTGGCAGCACATAACATCCTGTTCTACCAATGACATCATATGTAATACGTCGATCAGCATCAATGGCTGGAAGAAAGAATCTATCTCAGTTCCAGGTGATAAGTAATCCTCCCAGAAGTTCCTGGTGAACTGTAAACGGGATGGCGCATCAGGTGATGTCACCGGTCATCTTAAACAGGTGATGGTAGAACCACAGGCCCTTTTTCGAAACCACAGCTTGGGCTCGGGGGTGGGCTTGGGCTCCGTCAGGAAAGTTTATAGCTTGTGCTTTCCTTATTACGGAGCTTCATTCAGGCGGACGGAGTCCAAGCCTAAGCTTTGGTTTCGAGATGGGCAAAATAATGAAATCAAACATTGGAAACGTATGCAGCCATCAAAACAAATTTTTGGTAGACTGGGCAACGGGGCTACAGGGGTACGGGAAACATTATTTGGTTACACTCCACTCACTTGACATAGACCAAATATTCGACCATTAGTTTATTAACTTCTTTGAGTTGTTAAAATGATACTGTTCAAATCTCAATATATTCGGGTTGACAGTTGTCAACTAGAACAAAAAGTGTTTCGGACACAAAGAAAAAAACAGCCTCCTTTTCATAGCATCAGTCTTCTTTCTCAACTAATGGGATACACCTTATTGGACTCTGTTCTTTTGGGGATATTAATAAATTCTCAATTGGCCTGGGGTTTGTAACCGCACAATTTGTCAGACAGTTGTAAACAATGTTTGCGTTCATTGTTACAGCAGCTTTTTGTAATGGGTGGGCACCAATGGTGCATTCTGCATGGACGAACTGTTTTTACGCCCCCCCCCCTCCCGTCTTTATCCGTTCAACAAAATAATGTTTAGTTCCGTCACTTGGTGGCGCCCTACTTCTCGACCGCTGGCTTGAAGTGTGCGACTAGACTACTGCGAGAAAGTCTCAATGAAAAAGTACATTTTGGTTGAGAGGAAGAGAGAAAAGTAACACAAAACTTAATCTGTATGTCTTATACCCTTCAAGTAATGCTTCAGCCTTGAAATAGGTAAGCAGAATTTTTAAAATCTTTTTTTTTCTTCTGATTATCTTCCGTGCATAGCCCCTTGTTGCCTTGTTGAGGTTCCCAGGTGCAGGCCACACGCACACTACCGTAATTTTCGGATTATAAACCGCCCGGCGTATAAACCGCAACGCTCCAAAATATGGAAAAAAATATTTAGTGTCAGCGTATAAACCGCGCGGCGTATAAACCGCGGCCAAAATGTTACAAAAAACTAACCTCAAAACACGGAAGTGAAGTTCGCAAAACTGCGTTTTGGGTGATTTTTTATCGCATACTATCAGTCCTGAATTATACTTTTTCCATCAACACACGTTTTCAAGAATTCGTGATTTGATGATCGGTTGTGTTGACCATGTTTTGAACTTCGTTGGCAACAAAATCTTCGTGAATCAACGATCGGTCGACAACGCACACCGAGAAATAGTTGAACTTTGCCCTGCATCGCATCGCCCTCTGTTGACAAAATCTGTTCACGTTTGATTAGACTTAGACTGGGCCCCGAGCCTCGAAGTGTGGCGTCAGGCTATGTGTTGTACAATGTGCAGCAGGCGCTATCTACTTGAGCCGTCAGAAGTCTAGCCAAGATCTTATGAATGGAACTATCAACGGCCAATCATCAACGGACAATCATCAACGGCCAATCACAGCATGTGTATGTGTACACACACAGAGGGGCCGTGCGTGTTTGCGGTCCTCTTTGTGGCGATGTGCAGTGACAGGCGGGCGGCACATCATTCAGTCATTGTAGTTGCCACAGTGCGAGTTGCGTTGTAATTAAAGTCGAAATGTATTGAAGTTGACAATATTGAACGTAATTGAAAGGATCTATTAGGATAGCATTATTTTAGAATATTTTACAAACGATCTTTCTTTAAAAAAATGCTGTTTTTTCTCTTCAATATTTATACGTCGGCGTATAAGCCGCCCGGCGCATAAACCGCAGGAGTACAAAAAAATGTCAAAATCAACGTATAAACCGCGGTTTATAATCCGAAAATTACGGTACACACGAATCACCACTGCCACACGTACGCACGTACGCACTCACCACAAAGCATAGATAGACCGACCAAGTTACTGGGGGGCGTCGTGCTCCTCTTTTTGAAATGTTAGCTTTGAGTTTGACGGTACTAGTTTGCCCCGGGCAAACGTTTATGTTTCTCCTTAATTCAGCAATTTCTGCTATGTGTCTTCTTCAAAAGCTGCAATTTTTAATGAACAAAAAATAATAATATTTATTAATAATAAATAAATTTTAAAACATGATAAAATGTAAAACATTAAAACGGATATAACAACGCGTACTGTCTTCTCATACATATGTCAAAAAGATGAAATATAATGCATAATTGTTCTCATGATCATTTTCTGTGCTCCAAATGGATTTTTTGACTAGGACAATACTCATTCAGCGGAGGGAGTTGTGATTTGTCTTACTAAAAATACTAGTTAAAACATTAACATTGGAGTGGCACTTTTGCCTTTGAAATTGAATCCTGATGCATGGGGTTTGCATGTTGAGTGCATTTTTTTTGCAGATCCCATAAAGGAATCACAGTGGCACAGTGTCCTGTTTGACCGCATTCAGAAAAATTACGAAGGTACCAGTCTTTGACAAACTGAGGAAAGAAATTAACAAAGTTTAATGTCTAGACTCTGGGTATTGAACACACCGAGCCAGAGGCCAACTGCCCTTGTCTGTTGAAATATTGGTCTCTGACTCTGTAGTTTGGGATAATCGCAACCCTCAGGTTCTGACAGGAATACCATCACAACTTTACTTTTATACACACCCAAAGCCAGACAGCAGGTGCATTTGGCCTAGAACACTATTCAATTCACCTACAGCTACCCCAAAATCAAGTTGTCATTCATCAATAGAACAATAATAGTGTCTGGAATCACCTGGAAGAAGAAAATGTCATTCAAGCCGAGTCTGTTGACTCCTTCAAATCCCTCCTCAGTCGCAGTCCTCTCTTACACTAAACACCTCAGCACAAACTCCCTCTCTCTCTCCCCTTGGGTTTATGCCAGTTTTGGTCCACGCAACGTACTGATACAGATACAGCTCAGATGACAGGAGGGTCCAAACAGAGACCCAGAGGGTTATCATCACAAATACAACTTGGGCTTTCCATCGTCACTCATAATAACAAGAGTAGTAAGTCTGAGATTTTTAGATAAGAAGAGACTATCACAGACAGACAAGGCAATAGGTGTACCTAACCCAAAACCTCGTCAAACTGTTTAATCTTGAAATGTATCTTTCTGATAAAGACTAAGCTGGTATCATGGAGGAGCAAGCATGTCCACGCTGTAAGTCAACCAAGTACCGGAATCCTTCTCTCAAGCTACTGGTCAATGTATGTGGACACACATTGTAAGTACAAAACCGAGTACAAAGTACTCTAGTTGTTTCTTTTTTGGGGGGTGAATACAAATTGAAAAATTATGAAGGATTTGTAATAATCAGGAAATACAATTGAGCTTCACTCGGGGCCCAATTTCTTACAGTTGCTTAACGGCTGTTTTTTGTGCTTGCTGTGCAATTTCCATTTCATAGCTAAAAGGCATTCTAACCTTCCAGCTATTACTGTAGTGAGCAAATAAATAACACAACAATGAAACTTCTGTGGTGAACGAGCAAACTGGACCCTTAATTTTCATGCTAACCAGTGAAATGCGCTTATGCCTAAGCAAATTTTGTCTGCTAAAGTTAGCAGAAAAATTTGCTCAGGTGCCCCTGGAAGCTCTCTGGACTTCAAAGTTCATATTAGCGCAAATCCTCCAGAGAAATATTTCTGTCTAGCAGCACAGTGTACTCCATCAATATTATTTAATTTAAAAACTCTCCTACTTTTGGTAACATTTTCCAGCGATTTGATCAACCATTTGAAACCACTCAACTGCATGGGTTGTTTATCATGGCATAGCTTTGCACAGAACTAACAGTGTGTATATTGTGTATGCATTCACCACACGATACCAACAGCCTGGCATACATGTAATTTAAATAGTAGATAGTAGGAGAAAAATAGTATTAGCTGTTGCAAACAGCAGAGTCTTTCTCGAAGGCTAAATGACAAGACTACAAACATAAACAGGTACATGTATACATTACTGATGTAACAAAAGCAGTCAAGTGGAAATGGACTGCTTTTGTTAAATCAGTAATGTTTGTAGTCTTGTCATTTTAGCCTTCGAGAAAGACTCTGCTAGGGTCGAAACGTCAGGCCACTAACTATTTTTTTGCGTAGATAGTAGGAGGGTTGAAACATTTAAAGGGGCACATTGCCTTCAAATCACTCCAAATTGTGCTGTTTAGAAGTACATGTACTTCTTACCCTTGTACTTTACTAGTGACTCATGTACAAAAACACATACAGTGTGTTATAATTAGTGAGTAGTGACTAAAAACCAATGATCTCTGTTACATTGACTGGATAGGACACGTTCAAGAGGGTTTGAAAAATGCAAACGCAGAGTCGTCACACCATTCTGTACCAATGCAAACATATGAAGTTTGGTGCTGGAGCAAAGTTTCTTGCACCAAAATTTACTCGTTTCACCTCAGGTTTCGAACAAGATGTGCACAAAATTTAATTTAAACCTAGAGAATCAAACACAACAATGGTGAAGTGTTGCGCAGCTGTAGGTTGCCAGAATGCAAGAACTACAAATGTTCAGAAAATTTGAATCTTTTTTCACCGGTAAGTGCTTTAAGAAGTAACTATAAATAGTGAACTTGCGGGTACAACCATGTATAAAATCTCTTTTGAGGGAGTGTTGGCTCTGAAAAGAGCCGGTGTGGTCTCGACGTTTCGAACAGTATACTCTGCTCGTCTTCAGGAGAAGCAAAGAACAATGAGCGTTGCTCGTCTTCAGGAGAAGCAAAGAACAATGAGCGTTGCTAGTTACGTGCTTAAATGCATCCATGACACTGAGGGTAGTTTTTTCTGAAGCCTCCTCACGAAACGACTTTTTTTAAAAGTAGTATTTATATTATAATAATAATATTAATAGACGGAAGGATAGTAATACCCAACTTAGGGAGGAATCTTACTAACATGGTATCGTTTCATTGAGTTTTTCAAGAAAACCTTTGGATTTTGTGAAGTGGCCAGCAGTTGCAAGACGCAGTATACTAAATGAGGGGATTTAACATCGCAGATTTCGCTTCGACAGCACCACCCAAATTTTAGCGCCAGCAGTACAGCAAACAAGTCCCTTGCGCATGCGTGTCTTCACTTGTAAACCCTCTAGAGCGAGTACACTGCGTGCCGTGCCGTTGATCCTCGAAAGTGTACAAACACGCTTGACGTGTCCTATCCAGTCAATATAATAGAGATCAATGCTAAAAACACATAAACTTACCTCTGGAAATACAACCAGCAGAACATACAGTCTGCCATTTTGTGGAGTCAAACATTTGGTTCTACAAAATAGACCGTGCAAGTCTCGCGCATATTCGAACATAATTGGGACCACTGTGGTCCCACGTACATTGCTTAAACGCGTTAAAGAAACAAACTCACGTGCTTTAACGGATCCCAATGTTCGAATACGCGCGAGACTTGCACAGTCTATAGTGGACCTTGTTTTGTCATGCAATTACACAAAAACCACACAATTCCAAGGGATATTTATAAAGTGGATCATTATATTCTACTTTAAATATGTCTCAAACCATACTTTATAACGCTTTTTATAGCCCAAAGCACCCGAACCAAAGGCAATGTGCCCCACTAACGCTAGATACACTTTTCCCAGAACCATAATCTGAGCCATCTGTTTTTGATTTATTGTTGTTAATATTTAGATGTGAGAACTGTGTGGAAATCCTATTTGTGAGGGGTTCGGGCTCATGTCCATCCTGTAACACACCACTGCGGAGAAATCAGTTCAGAATTCAAGAGTTTGAAGACGTCTATGTTGAGAAGGAAGTCGACATAAGAAAAAGGATATTAAAAGAGTAAGAGCTGTTTTTCAATTTTTTTCAATAAAATTTCTCAAGCTGAGACAAAAAAAAATATATTTTGTCTCCTCCTTAACTTGCATAATTCTTCATCATTTGACCATATTGAGGCTGAAAGGGTAATATAGCCTGGCCCCTTTGTGGCATAATGAAAGTTGGTACTTATTACTGCTGTTGTACACAGGGAACATGACTAAATGGTGGCCGATGCTCAAGGTGTTATGCTAACTCTGGCAGTTACTCATTGTTGATGCTAATTGTAACACATTAATTAGCGATATTGACATCTTAGTGCAGCAAGGTTGTGTACAATCTGCACATTGAATTCATTAATTTCTCTAAAAGTTTGTATCTTTCTTAAGATTTCTAGAAAGCATTCACAAAACCAAAGTTAGGAAAACGCCTGGAGGTCAAGTCAAAAGACTACCAGGCAATATCCAAGAAAAAAAAGATGCACAATTTTTGACTGTTCACATAATTTTCTTGGGGTTAGTTGAAATACTTGTTCAGAAAGAATTGTAGAAAGTTCAGTTTGTTGCACCTCAAAGTTGGCTGAAAAATTGCCCAGTGTGACAAGTCTCTTAGACCAATCTACATTATAATTGCCATGGGTTACAATTCAGGACAGTCCACTGTGCATTGTGTGCAAATCCATCGCGCATTGTGTGCAAGTTCATTGGGCATTGTGTGCAAGTTCACTGGGCATTGTGTGCATGTCCGTTGCGCGTTGTGTACAAGTTCGTTGCTCATTGTGTGCAAGTCATCTGCGCATTGCGTGTAAGTCCATTGCACATTTTGTACAAGTCCATTGTGCATTGTGTATTAGTCTGTTGCGCATTGTGTGCAAGTCCATTGCGCATTTTGTACAAATCAATTGTGCAGTGTGTAGGTGTCGTTGCCCATTGTGTGCAAGTCCGCTGTGCATTCTGTACAAGTCCGCTGTGTAGTGTGTAGGTGTCTGTTGCGCATTGTGTATGTAGTCTGTTGCGCATTGCGTGCAATTCTGTTGCTTATTGTGTGCAAGTCCATCGTGCATTTTGTACAAATCCGTTGTGCAGTGTGTGGGTGTCTTTTGCCTATGATAGTGTATGTAGTCTGTTGTGTGCGTTATTTCTTTCTAAAATTTCATGTTCATGTATCAGATCTATATAATTGGTGTGATTGATGTAAATATTTTAATTCTTTGCAGCTTTAACAAACAAGAGGAGGAATTTCCAACATTAAGAGACTACAATGACTACCTAGAGGAAATTGAAGAAATCAGTAAGTGTGATGTCATTCCACTGTAAGCCATACTCACTCAGACTCGTTCAAACGATTACTGGAAGCCCGTAGAAAATGCATTCAGCTGCTTTGCCTTGAGGGTTTACATTTATGATAGAATTTTTGTTTATTGGTCCTTGCAGAGTTATCAGTTTCTGTCATTATAAATGCATAAAAATGACGTGAGTGAACTTTGGTAATATTACACACAAACATGACTGTTTTGGAGCCAAAAGTTGCTAAAACCTTGCATACACAGGTTTTCTTCTCGTAGCCCTTTACTAAAAGTTGCATATTTAAACAAAATGTTTATGTGTGCACGCATTTGAGGAAATGACTTACTAACAGGACAAATCAGGGAGCGATTCACTCAGATGTTTTGCATTGCAAAATATTTAGACTGAACATATTTTGTGAACACTGAGTGCTACTATTGCGTAGCAAATGATGACTTTTGAGTTGCAACTTTTACATTTTGGGTAGCATTTGGCTATCTATACAAGGGAAATCATTCACTGCGAATAGGTTAGGGTCACTGTCTATGGTACCAGCTTCATAGTTGATTGTAACTGAACTCAGTCTACTGCAGTTTGTTCAAGTGATGCTGTTTGGTACTGCCTGAATGAAGATGACAACTTTGTATTTGTTTTTGTGTCCAGTCTTTAATCTAGCAAATGGCACAGAGGTTGAAGCCACAAAGAAAAAGGTTGAACAGTACAGGAAGAGCAACAGAGAAAGCATCATGAAAAATAGATCCAAACAGGTGAATTTATTAAGGACCTTGGCTCGATTTCACAAAGTAATAAGATTCATTTCAGGATGAGTTGTCAGTATTACCATTGTGATTTGTATTGTGACACTTTGCTTAGCATTTTAGATCAATTTGCAGATTAAGATCACTCTTAGCGCTTTGTTAAATCGAGCCCAGAGTCTGGCCTGATACTTCATTCCTGGCATTTGCCTTGGTGCCCTTAGAAATGTTCCAGTACTTTGGGACAACCAATCAGAATGGAGGATTCGAGTTTGCTTGAAGATAATGTCTCATTTCACTTTGTGCTTACAATGACCACCAGTTGTTGGCATCAGTACAATCAGCCATTAAGTCCCGCCCACCATAGCCGGTGCCTAGCAACGTGCCCACTCATAGTATGGACTTGTGCATCAACATCCCTTGATTAAAGTGCACACTGCAGCAACCCAAATGGTGGCAGCTTGTTAACATTTTGTAGTGGGATTTTAAAGTTGAAAACTTTTGTGGTTTTGGGGGGACATGAGTCAGGGTTGCGATCGTTCAGCATTCAGGAGGCTGCTGAGTGGTCTATTCTAATTACATTACAGACATTTGAGCAGAATTAACTTTATAGGGTTCACTTGTTTACAAAAGAGTACAGAGCCCTGACCTTCTGCAGGCATGATTTGTACAAAGCTTAACTGAAGAAACCATCAAATCAAATCTTACATTTTTTCGGACATTGCACTGTACAGTTTGTATCAACTTTTCATTTGAGGAAAGTGGAAACAATACTTGAGTTTATGTTGAAAATTCATTCATGAATACCTGGGACAGTTTATCCATTCTGATTGGTCGAAGGGGGGATTACGTGGCCATGTTTAAATGTGCAATAGAAACAAACTTAGAAGTGATTAAACAATGACCTGACCTTATTGAGCCAAAGAGGGCACTAACAGATGATTCGGTAATGATTCGGATCCAGGCCTCGGTGTGTTTAAACAACTAGTTAAAAACCTCTTTACCTCACTTTGATTCCCGTTGTACAAAATGTAAAAATCCACATTTCAGCATCTTGTCTGTCAGAAAATCCTTTGGAATGTTCAAGGTCATTCTTTTTGTAAACAGGTTGACATGGTCTATAGACAGACCCCTTGCACATCGCCCAGGGCACTCACACGCCCTTATTTTGTCCACCATTTTGGGAGTCAAAATCAGGCACAAACATGTACAAAAGATTTGACTCCCAAAATGATGGAAATGGTAGACACGCATTGTCCGGAGGTGCGTTCCGCATTTTGCAAGTTTTCTATAGAAATCAATAAAAAATCAATAGACTCCCTTGGTCATGCGCACGTTTTTACGCACAAAGAACAGCTATTGTCCAATGATCTGCCTCCTTTTGGCCTCAGTGATGGCACTTTTTGAGAGTGTGACGCCATATTGCAAGGGGTCTATAGAAAATTGGGCTTTCAGGGTTTTTCTATTAATTACCGTCATTGTAATTTTTTGAAACCCAACAGAGCAGTGATCAGGCCTTTCTTGAGGCCCTCATCCAACAGGAAAATGAAGATGAAGAAGAGAAGAAACAACAGATTCAGTTCATAGAGAGACAAACTAAAAATCAGAAGAAGCGGGACAAGGAAGCTCTGATTGATGAACTGGTGAGTTTAGAAGCCCCTAACTCAGCAGTACCAATAAATCTTTCTGCGAACCACCATTTCTCAAACCACAATTTTTGTAAGGAAGAGATTCCCATATGGTTGTTTACACTTACTGTCTTGTCACCATCATTATAATCAGAGTACGTTAAGCCCTCCTCCAGCAATTTCCATTCTCTTCTGTCACTTGTCACTATACTGCTCTTTGCTGTGTTCATGTAGTGACTTCATCTTTCCATCTCCTATTTTGTCTTCTTCTCCTGCCTGTCCTTGGTTGTCATTCTGTGAGCCTCTGGGTCCATTTGTTGTCTTGCCTTCCTGCTAAGAGACCTGCCCATCTTCATTTCATTTCCTTAATCTTCTCTATGATAAATTTGACCTTTGTTTTTGTCAATATTTGTATGTGTGTGTCACTTTGTCCCGTAATGATACAATTAGCAGTCTTCTCTCCGTAGCTTTCTATGTAGTTATCGATTTGTGTTCATCTCTTTGGTGTTTGCCTATCTATGTCTTTGTTCCATGCTCAACTTCAGATGTTACTGAATCCCTCCATTTTTAAATAATTTGGGGGTTGAATGAAGAAAAAGTTGCTAGAAGCAAGCTTTCAACTTGCCACCTCTGGATTAACGTGCCGGCACTCTACCAATTGAGTCATTTAGCTCTAAAGTTGGCAGTGTCCCTGTTTTGTCAATATCTTTAGTTTTTTTGCGGGGTGTCAGTCAGAAGCCATTCTACCTGTAACTGCCGTAGAACCAGGGATCACACCCAAGTTTACGATACATCCTGGGAAGTGGCAGGAAAGGGATCATCTTAAGGGGATGCAACTTTTTATTTCAGATATCGAGTAATAAACCACAAGGGAAACTGACTGGGTAAATTTTAAATTAATTTGGGGTTGAACAAAATTTTATTCAGTTTGACCAGGTTGAAAATTCAGCTCGTTGAATGCAGGTTCACCTTGAATTTAGTGGTAAATCTTTTCGGGGGGAGATTTAAGCACCAAAGAAATATTTACTAGTGTTATTCCCAATATTCATGCCTCAGATACACTCCAATATGTCGGCAGATCATGTGATAGCCAGCCATACAGCAAATGTTGAGATGCAAGAGGCGCCGGTCTTCAAGTTGCCCAAAAAGACAACATTCTCAACTGGAATCAAAGTGGTATGTTCCGATTATCTTCAGAAAGAAATTGAACTAAAGCTTTTTTTAATAATAATAATAATAATAATAATAATAGTGGCAATTTATAATGCGCCATGTCTGTCTAAAAGACACTCCTGGCACAGGAGAGATGCCGAAACCAGATTGCAAAGAGTATAGTTAAGCACAAAAATAAGTTTTCAAATGGGTTTTGAAGCTGGAATAGGTAGTAATTTGAAGAAAAAAAATGAAAAAAAGAAATGAAAAAAAAGAAGAAGAAATTTTAAATGAAAAAGATTTTAAATGAAAAAAAGAAGAAATTATTACTAATAATGAAAGGGCGGTCGGGTTGGTGTAGTGGTATCCTTCCTAATTTTCAACCTCTTGGACTCCTGTTCGAATCCCGCCAGGGGCATTATGCAGATTGGGTTTTCAGTCCTTACCTGGTTGCGTTGGTTTTGTACAGAGCAGGTAGCAATTTTCGTCCAGCCACTTTGTATCGCAAAATGTTTAGTCCTGACATTTGTTGTGAACACTGAATGCTATTATATACTGCACACACAGATCCTTGTTGTTTGATCGATGGAACATGTGGCATATGTCATGTACTATCAAGGCGTTTGACGCTCCAAAATTAAATATAGGAGTCCTATATTGATAAACATAGAATGCTTCGGGCACTTCACAGTGATGCTTTGCAGTGTCGCAGCATCGTTTGCACAGAAACTTGGAGGGAAACATTCAAGAAAAAAAATCCTTTGTGATTACTGAGTATTCAGAACCATCGTGCGTAGTACACCAGCAGGCAAATTTCTTTTTTAGTTTGTACTCACATGTCCAATTACCAATACCTTGATTGGAAAGACAGTTTGTAATTTTTATGTTCTCTGTACTTGATTTAGGGATTTGGCTACCAGGATACCTTCTTACCAATCCCAAAGCAAGCGGAGATCTTATTCACCTACGAAGAGGAAACATTTCAGACTTATGGTCCCTCTGCACCATCTATAGAAGAGCTGGACAAGCAAAGGTTGGTACAAATTCATCATATTTTCAAGGGAAATCAGGGATGAGAATTTTCAGACCTCTGTATGAGTTCAGACTTGTAGAAAAAAAAGGTAATTTTCTTCCGATATAAAGAAATCATGCTTTTTGATCTACTTCTCAATTCCTGACGTTACTGAAGCTCCTTGAAATCTATAACTCCAGGGGTTACCAAAAGGTTGAAGTGCCATCATATCACCATACCTCCTAAAATTAGGATCCTAGTCTTAGACCTTTTTGTCAGCAGTAACTCTCACTGAGATATGCTATGTGACATGAAATGAATCATTGGTCGTTTTCAGTGTTGTCGATAGACGTTTTGCTTCTAGTAGCTAGTTCAAAAGTGAATCACAGCAAAAACAAATGCCTCAAGTTCAGGGAAAATGAAAAGATAACACACTTTGTGGTCTTGGTTTTGTGATATATAGGTACAACAAGCATGTGAGACCAGCATCTCCACAGGGTATGGCTGGGGGCTACAGTCACAACCTGGCCTGCCTCAGAGCCCTCCAAGAAGCTTTCTCAGGGCTAATGTACTTTCCTTCTCAACACAAAAACACTGAGGACTCCTCAAGCATGGAAACAAGTTGACGGGTGAAAAGAACGTTGGGCGCAAATTGAGCAGTTTGGATCCAGAACCATTTTATTCAAGGATCCCTGATTGTCACAGGTACCCATTTATACACCCATGTGAAGAGAAACAATTATGGTAAAGTGTTTTGCCCCAAGGACTTGGAGAGGACAACTAGGGTTTGAGTCCACATTCTGGTGACTCGGCCACCATAATGTAGAGTTATAATTTGATTCAAGACTTCCCTGATTGTCACAGGTACCCATTTATACACCCATGTGAAGAGAAGCAATTATGGCAGTAAGTGTTTTGCCCCAAGGACTCACGAAGCACTACAAGGGTTTGAACCCACATTCTGGCAACTCAACCGCCATAACCTAGAATGTTACAGGTACCCATTTATACACCTGTGTGGAGTAGGAATAATGGCAAAGTATCTTATTCCAATCGCTCATGCAAGACGACTAGTGATTGAACCTACATTCTACCAACTTGACCACAAGAATCTCAAGTTGTGGTCAGATTCAAGGAGCCCCTGAATGTAAGAGGTGGTCATTTTACCAGTGTGGAGAGAAGCAAGATATGGAAAAATGTCTTTCCCAGGGATACAAACAGCAAGACTAATTGTTTGAAACCACATTGTGGCAACTCAACAAGAACAAAATACAGGCCTCGAAATAACCCACGGCACCCACAGCAATTGCCGTGGTGCCCTGTGCTTTTGCTGTGGTGCCCTTTGCAAAGTTCCAGTACAAATTTACATTTTCCTCATAGAGAGCCCCTTACCAGAGGTAAATTGCCGTGCCCCTTCAAGAGCGAAGTTCAAGGCCTGAAAATGTAATGGCCACTTCAAACCAAATGATAAATTCATCTTGTTGTTTCTCCGTAGTGATTTAGACTCAAGTTGATTGAAAATATTTAACAAAAGCAGAGACACAGTTAGGCTAAATGAGTTAGAACAAACACCACTAGCATTGCATTCTACAACCAAAATTTGTTTTATTGATTTTTGTGTTGGACAGTATGTAGTCTTTATGGTGTCTTGGTTGATAAGAAATTGAGTTGTGGTATCAGCCATGTTCATTCAGGATCTTCTGAAATACGTACTTTCTCAAATGATTGATTTGCATGTTCTTTTCATATGAAGATGGTTTCCTACTGGGAAATACAGAAGGAATCATTGAGAGACCAGGCAGTTCTTATAAGGAGCACTCACCTTAAAGGTAAAGAAAACCTTAAGAGTAAACTAAATCAAATTTTTTTCAAAGCTGAAAGTTTCAGCTTGCTGCATTGAGCTATTTTTGAGAAGAAAACAAAAATAAAAATGTGTTCCAAGTTATTTTGTACTAGATCATGTGATGATGATCCATTTTATTATTACAAGTTTTCTGTAAAATTGACAGCTGCCCTGACACCATGTAAGAAATCTCTTTCAAGCTGTGGTGGTTCTGAGAAGAACCAGTGGTTTGAACCTTTCAAGTGGTGGTAAAACCACTGGTTCTTCTCACAACCACAACTCATAAGAGATTTATTACATGGCGTCTCCACAAACTTCACTTGATTGCATCTTAACCATTCACAGTTTCAAATCCTGCAACTGCCTTTTGTTTGATTTTTTTTTATTGTTACACTTTTCAATGACAATTTCCTTAAAAGTAGTTTGGTCTCTGCTACGAGTGCAACATCCTTTAAATGCGAGATTAGCAATGCACATCTGAAACCAATTCTACATAAAAGGAACACAGGAAGCAGAAAAACAAGTAATGACAAATCATGTGATTCGCTTTATAGCTTCTGACTTCAAATGAAAAAGCATACCTTATCAAACTTAAGTTGTCAGTTCTACAAAAGAATATGTTTTTTTGTAGCAACAGCTGATGTACACTTATGCTTTTTACACCTAGTTTGTAATCCTAGTTTTTTACCTAGTCATGGTCAAATAGTGTGACCAAATATTTGAAATAAGTAACTGTACTTTTGTTACGGTTATAAGAAATAAAATACAGAATATTTATCTGATATAAACTTGAAGGTCTTTTATGCTCCAACGATGGGTGTGCTTTGACGTAATGTGGTTTTTTTTCTTCTTTTTTTCAAATCTGCAAAATATCAAGACATATCAAGACGAGTCAATTTGCCATAAACTATAAGGGAGCATTTTAACAAATTGGATTGGTAGGAAAGCTCCAATTGGATCGGATAAGTTTTCCAGCGTGTGCACATGGACCAACAGAACACTCAATTGGAACGTTCAAAATACTACTGCCCAAATTCACTTATGTAGGATTGCTCTTTTACTTTGGCACAATGATGCTGTCTAGTAATGCGTTTTGGCGGTTTAATGGATTGCAGGCGTGTACCCATGGGAATGTTCTTTTGTGCCTAGAATGTGCCCGACTAAAGAGGCTAAAATGTCCTTGTCACTATGGCTGCTTCCCCCATACTGTCCTGTTACTCTGTCCTGGGTTTCTTGGGCTCCGGTTCATCAGGCGTTGCATTTGAGCCTATAAAAAAAACAAGGGAGAAAGTGATATTTTAGAAAGACAACATAAGTGTGTGATAATTGAATATTGTAGTGAAGGTTTGTACTTTGTAGTGCAAAAACAGTTTTCTTACAAGTGTTTTGAGGAGAAATCAAATTATAATTCAGAAAGATGGGTCACAAAATTTTTCGATGAATTAAGTAACTGTCAAAAGAAACACAATACAAATTTGTGAATTATGATTAGGTGGCATGTCAGTTCAACCTTGCCAGGTCGTATACTTTTTTGTAAACTCACCAAATACAACACCTGCTGGCATTTTGAATGATGCGCACATCATCTCCTTATTAGGCGCTACGTCTCTGACGTCATGTATGAGAGCGCCCTCAATGTTGTGACCGAGCACAGCTTGAATGCGCCGCCGCACATCTTCCGCTGCGTCCTCCTCCTTTGAAAAGCAGTGGCAGTGCACGGTGGGAAGTTTCAGCCGGTCCCTTACTCCAGATGGAACATCCTTCAATAACTTTGGGAAGACGTTCAAGAAATCAATAGCAAGGGATGGTAAATTCATGACGACATGAGTTCTCTTGTTGTCATCGTCGGTGCTCGTATCGTCAGCCATCTGCAGAAGATCCGTCCGAACTATCTCCTTGATGAACTCCCTGCCATCCATGTTGAAAGTCTTCACTGATCCCCGTTTGATTTTATTCAAACCGACATTGTGGTCCAACCATTTATAAGACTCTGGGTTTAAGTCATTAGCCAGTACGACACAGCCTTTCTTGGCAGCAGGAATGGCAAAAGGTCCAACCCCTGCAAAGACATCGTACACAACATCTCCCCTGTTCAACAGGTCAACTATTCTTGTGTGTTCCGTAGACAGCCTTGGGTTCCAGTACACTTTTGAGAAGTCAAACTCAAAAGAGTGACCATGCTCCTTGCTAGTGGCCACCATGTTGTCCTCGCCAGCCAAAAGCTCCATGTTGAAGAAACGGAATTCATTGTTGATCTCACCAGTCTTGTTCACAACTGTCTTCACTCCTGGATTTTTATCAATTAGAACTTCCCCTGAAAAAAAAAATCAAAATCGAAACCAATTTAAAAGTATTTAAAAAATAAAAAATAAAGGACAGAAAGGGGGCCATCTAAAAAAAAAATCAGACATATTTTTATAACTCTTGAATTTGTAGGTGGAAATTAAGACATAGAATGTAAAATTGCCCATTTGACCAGTGGAATATCTTGCCTGCCAGGAAATGCCATGGAATGTACACGGTCACTCTTTTTGTAAACAAAGGTAACATGGTCTATTGGGTGAATGTTTTGTGATTTAATCGTTCTTGGATAATTTGTAAAACATGTTTTAATACAAAACTCCCGTTGTTTTTTCCCGTTTAAAAAAGGATGAAAGCATCACCTAGCCAGTGGAATGAAGTAGTAAAGAGATGTGTTAAAGATTGTGGTCAGCCAATGAAATATTGTTTTTGTCTCTGAACTTGTGTTGCACGGAAGTAGATCATGAAAACCGCCCTCAGTGGCAAATGTATATACACTGGCCAAGCTGTGGTATCGCACTTGCACGCAGTATGCGTATTCTTAAACCCAAGGTTATGTGCCTATCACCCAGTTGCATACACATCATTGGTGAAAGTAGACCACCTTGATGTCGGCGAATATTCACTGTACCACCACATGGCAATCATTAGTGTAGACTGGTCTGGTTTACAAACCCAACGCTTTCATTGCACAGACATAATGCCACAACCAGTAGATTCTTAAAGCCAGAGACTTGCATTTATTCACACGCCATTGAAGTGTGATGTCAGATGTTGGGGGCTATCCTAGTGCTGCCACCAAGTTACATCAGTTGAGATGAATTAGCGCAAGATTTCTGCTTGTACTTAAGAGTAAGACCTGTCCCAGATATGAACTCTAAGTAAGCTACAATTACTCCAGCTAGGTTAGAGTTATTTCTGACAAAACAACAAAAATGAAACTGGGATCCAGACCATGGCATTTCCACCTTTTGATAACCACTGGAGTTATAGATTTCAAGGAGCTTCTGGGAACAGTATCCTCGGCACTACTCTAGAGAAGTAGATCAAAGAGCCCGACTTATTTTATTCGGAGAAAAATACAGCATTTCTTGTTTACCAGGCAGACTTAAGAATGTTTGAATTCGGATAAGAGTCTGAAATTTCTCATCCCTTGTCATACCTATGATGTGCTTGTACTTTAGCTGGTCTTGTCTCAGGTTCAAGTGAACAATATGTCCGATCCTACTGAAACCGGTGGGCACCTCGACTCCTCCTGGCAACAGAGACCGTAAGATCTCGTCACAACTCCAGTCGTTGTACTCCAATTCAAGCTCGAAGTCACCAAATTTATCCACCAAGTTATACTCCTTCAAGAAGCTAATGCCAGGTTCATCCAATGATGCAATGTCATTTGAGGAAACTTTACTCGGGTTCAAGATCAGCACTTTCTCATCTGGATTCTGAGGGCTGTTTCTTAAGAATGAAAACATTTTACGACATACTGCCTTGCTTTTAAGAACCTTCAGACATTTGTTTGCTAGCTTCTTATCAAAATGAACAGCTGGGACTTGAACAGTTTTTCTGAAAAGTGTACGATTCAGTTTGAGGTCGTCCTCAGTCAGTGTGCATACCGGTGCATCAAAAATACCACCAGTGGTTTTTGACGACATGGTTACAGCTGGAATTCCTCTCAAAATGAGACAAGCTGATGACAACGATTTGCTGAGATACAGCCAGAGACGAGTCTTCAACATTGAGATGTTCCTTGACGTTTAGCAGTTCAACCTGATTTAAAAAAAACAAAAGCAAACAAACAATTGAAATTTACAATTTGAATTTTTCCCAAATTCTCATTTATCAATGCAAATTAAATATTAGTTGCGTAGTCGTAACCCTACATCCTCCCGACAGTCGCAGATGGAGGGAGGATGGAGGGTTCGGAATATCCCAACTAAATAAAATATGTTTTGGGGGGATGATAAATATTTACAATTGTGTAATGTTTATAAAAGTGGCAGCTTCAAAAAGTTGTCCGCTGTATTAATATCAATACAGATTATTTCGATCAACCATTACTGTTTGTGTTAGTGCTAACTATTAGTTATTAAATTAAATTTATATTTGAACTCATAATCATACTGACTCTGAGACTGAGAGAGCCGCTGCAAGTTGAAATCGGCAGTGTTTTTCAGGTTAATTTAATTTGCCTCCGTTTTTTTAATTAGCAATCAAATCAATACAGCTATTCTCTCCTGAAGTAAATAGTGAATCGTTAACTTTATTCTACGTCACTTAACTTCAATCTGTTAAGTAGTGATTTTACTGCTTCACTTGCCTTTCATAATCATAGATTTTATTACAATTTCCATCACCGTACATAATATGCAGCAAACATGCACACGATCAAATTGTGCAATGTGCAAAAAAAGAAAGACTGCATTTTATATGTAGCGCCCTCATGAGGGCGTAGGAGCTCATCCTTTAAAAAGCCTCGACAAAATGGCGACTCGCATAGCGTCCGGAGGAAACAACCGCCGCCGGCAGATTGTTGAAGAGGCAGATTCCTTCAATCCTGCAAACGTGGAAGAAATCTTCTGGGCAAGTGGTTCAGTCAATTCTCCGCTTGTAGTAAACGCTCCCGAGGTAGGTTGAATTATAAATTAAGGAAGTTGTGCCCGCCAACTTTTGACCTGTCAAGTGACGTGTCATGCATGTCTGTGTTTTTGTTTTTAAAAACACACCATACTATAAATAGGTAATTTCACAAAATTTTAGATAACATTTGATGAGGTTGCTTTTGGCTTAGTTGGATAGGTCTCATTGAGACATTCAATTTAACACCTCATTTGTTGGGATCGGGTCACCCAAGCCCAAATAACGCCAGGTCAAAGGTCGACATTTTTGCTATTATTTTTATACAGTCATTTGACCAGTTCGGGATCATTGACCAGTTCGGGATCACTTCAACTTTGCAATAACCCCATAATTAAGTTACTTCTCACATTACCAATTTCTGTTGATACATGTGAAGAATAACATGCAATAAACCAACAAACCCAAAATAAGGTTCCAAACTTCATCAACAAATAAATTATGGTCATTTTCTTGAAGTTTGTCTGCGATTTTGATCATTATTAAAAAAAAAAAAGTTGGTTGAAAAACGCTGTTAAAACTTCTCACCTTTAAAATTTGAACGCCAGGGCGAATAATATTTATGTTAAATGCTTAGAATGTGTAAAAAATATTTTCAGGTAAATACTGAGCAGTCGTCTTGTTTTTTTGAGGAGACGAAATTACCGAAATCTTCTTTTGGGGGGCATCGTACCCTTGACCAGTTCGGGATCACTCACTACTCAGCATCTCTCATTGCGTCAAATGGTGCCGCACTCAGTGAGGTAAAATCTTACTGCTGCAGTCGAAAGTTTATTTGTTGCTTTTAAGATACATTTCTTCAACAAATTCTTGTAGGAATATTGTTTTTTTGTGAGAAAATAAAACTTGGAGGAGGAAATTGCGACTGTAAGAATAGATATTTGGGTCAATGTTGCTTTTAGGCGTGCTTCACCTTTTCATTTGCCTTTGCTGAACTTGTTTTGTGTTTTTGTTGCTGGATTTTTGCGCTGCTGTTGAATACACTTGCATGAAATTCTCTGGAGAAAGGAAGTCCATGTCCATGCCAACACACTTGTGAAGTTTGTGTCCTTGAGAGACAGTTTTATGAATGGGAGTATTGGTTTGCAATAGAGGGCAAGCTACTGATTCAGAATAGAATCAACTGATCCTGAACTGGTCAAACAGGTGACAATACTTTTCTCAAAGCCTCTTCAAAAGTACTAATCTTTTTTTGTCAGTGGATACTTGGTGAGTTTTATAACATGTTTAGGTAAACTGATAAACTTTTTTGTTTAAAATGTCAAAGAGATTGCAACCAAAAACAATGTGAATTCAAAAAGTGATCCCGAACTGGTCAAATGACTGTATAGTACAAAAACTGTGACCTTCAGTAAGGCCGACTACTGACTGCGCATTGTTGGCCAATCAGCGGAACGCGTAGCGCTGCCCTCCAACCCGTAAAATTTAGCAAATTTCCGGCGCAGGTCGCCGTCTTTGAAAGCCGATCGCGACAAACCGCAATGACCAACAGCCTTGGAAAAAGTTTTATTTGATAAAGAAAAAACTATTATTAACTGTCATTTATGCATTAAATTCCCCCTTATGTATATGTTCCAAAACTGAGCTAAACACAGTTGAAAGTTAAATAGCTGCACATACCGGTCCTTTTTCTCCCCAATAATCTTGGAAATTTTCATCAAACGTCTGTAAATTGCGATTGAAACTTTCCAGCAAAACTCCATCTTGAATGTAGATCCGGTTATTTTTCATGAATGAACCGCGTAACATCGAATGAAATCCAATATCCTTGGGCATGTCACACCGTTCATTGAGTATTGTTACCGAACGACCAACTCGACCTTTCCACAATTTCCTATAAACAAAAAAGTGGCACGGCGCATGCAGCGCCCTCTAGCGGTCAAGACCGGACCTTCTAATACTATAAATTATAATAAATAATACTATTAATACTGTAGAATGCTATTGCTAGACCTAGGTAGCTCAATTATTGGCAATAGCCAATAGTGCCAATAATACGCTAGACTCCATCCGCTTCTTGGTCCCACGCCCAAGTACCTTCACCCAGGAGTTGAGATAATTTTTCGAATAGAAACCCACGTTTTTATGTTGAGATTTTTCTCCCAGTTCGTTGTCACTACCGTTTGCGGAAAATCTCGGCCAAAAACATTAAAAATGTGTTTTCTCTTCAAAAAATTATGTCACCTCCTGAAGATACTTTGGGTGTAGGGCCAAGAAGTGGAGGGGAGTCCAGCGTATTGACACGTTTTATGGGGCTAGACCTTTATAGTTTTTTTTAATACAATAAAAAATAACTAACTTACTGAGGTGCTTCTTTTTAAAAGATTTTGACATCTGTACATCTGCGGTTGTACTGTAATGCAGATGTCAATGTGTTTTTATAAGGAGTATAGCGTAATAGTATTGTAGAAAGCACAATAACCTAAAAATGTGCACGCTCAATTTGGTGTAATTTTATGAAAATCTCTGAGCTGGCAAACACTTGATTTAATAAACATCATTGGCGCAATGATGTTTACTGATGCGAATGCGATGAGTAGGCTAGGCAGTATTCATTGCTCACAGCGCCACCACCGTGGAATCGACCATAAATCAGCAGCAAGCAGCGTGGAGTAAAACAGCGCACTGCAGTGACACAAAATAGACTAGTTAGGTAATGCGCGGCTGTTTCAGCGAATGGAATCAGTGCTGGTGCGCACATGGGCATCAGTACACAGGCCTACTTCATGGCGCCATTGATGTTCAATCAAGAGATTGCCAGCTCTGAGATTTGTCATAAAATTACACCAAAGCAAACACACGTATTTTTGTGTTAATGTGCTCTCCACAATTTGGCAACAATAAGTGACAACTGGGGGGAAAATTTCGGCATAAAAACGTGGGTTTCTATCTCCCCTCCGGAAGGTACTTGAGTGTAGGGCCAACACTAGGGCTACACTAGACCCACTAACTGGAACGCTGTACCCCTTTTAAAAAGATTTGGACACCTGCAGTCGCACTAGTGCAGATGTCAATATTTTTTAAAAGGGGTACAGTGCCCCAGTGATTGTGTCTACACCACAACACTAAACACACCATCTCTGTTTATACTACTACTAATACTTACTACACTACTGTAGTGTATAGTGAGAGTCTGACTCTGTCCGAGTCTGACCCTGATGTAGTTGTGATAATCGTAATCGTCCATTCTCCCAATTACCCCCGATGGAAACACAAATTTACTTTCAGTTCAGTCGCCTTATAAAATTTTATTCATTAGAGCAACTGATAGACCATGTAACATTTGTTTACAAAAAGAGTGACCTTTTGTTTTTTGTTGTCATGTTGGGAATTTTACATTTTGTGTCATGATTTCCAAATAAATTCAAGAGTCAGTGATAATATTAATGGCTGAACAGGTTTTGAGATGCACTCCTGTCTTCATATAAAAAGTTGATAAAAAAAATCAGACACTGCGATCTTTATTAGAAAATATGAGATTTTAATGTTTTCTGCCATTATTGAGTTGTGTACAAATTGTGCGTGTAAATTTGTAAATGTCCATGTAATATCACAGGTAACATGGTCTCCATATATAAAACAAACTGACGTACGAAACCACAGTTAACAACCAAGCACAGTTGAATACATAAACTATTGTACATGAGTGAACGATTGATTGATTCATGAATACTAACATTTAAATAGGGGAAGGGCACAAAAAAACCCAGAGTTGTGGTTTGGTAAGTTGCGATAATTATAATTTAGGGTAGGGGATGGGTGTGGTGCTGGAGAATGGGTGTGGGGTTGGAGAATGGGTGTGAGAGTTGGGACTGACTGCAAGATAATACTGTTTGGTTCTGCAGGTGTGAATTTGAATTGCAAGCCATCGTGGTTTAGTTTGATCATGTTGTGCTGCATTAATCCAATTAAACTATGCAAAAAAGAAATAAAACTTCAATAAAATCATGTGATTTAGGGGACTGATAAAGCTCATGCTGACCAGAATTTAATTTTGTTTGGTTCCCAGTGCACAGAAGGAAGCTGTATAATCAAATATTTTATGTAAACTTTCCCCCACCCTAAACAGATCAATAACAGTGATGAAGACTTCATTGATGCTCCAGGCAGGCGGTCCTCCTTTGGGATGTCAGTCTTCAATCTCATGAATGCAATCCTAGGCAGTGGGATCTTGGGTTTGTCTTATGCCATGGCCAAAAGTGGCATCGTACTCTTCACGTAAGTTAAAGAAATAAAACAGCAGGAAGCCTGAAGGAAGTCTAAACTCTGTGGCACTTTTGTAAACATACATGTACGTCACAGGTTACACTGTCTATTTATCACACCTCTCACATCTTATTCAGAGTTTTGTTTTGTTAGAAATGTGACGGTTTTGTAAATGTGGGAGTCGCAGTGCAAACTTTGATAAATTTGCATAACTGTCCTTCTGTGCGCTTTTTATAAGTGTAGTTTTTAAACCACATAACCACAGATTTTTAAACCGAAGGAGTTAACAATTACGTGTGAGGCCTGACATTCATTCTGTGTGTGAAATTTTCACTTTTTACAACGGTAACTGCAAGACCATTCCTTGTATTACTGCTGTTGGTTAAGCTGTATAAGTTACTGTGCTTAATATTGTATAGGCAATGACCTCAAACTACATTGAAAGCTTTCATAATTCTCATATGGGTTGTTTCACATTGTTGAACCATAACTACTGGGAATAGTGAAAAGAGCAGCTGAACAAATGTTGAGACGTGCCCCCTTTTTTTACATCAAAAGTTGAACAAATTAAGACACTGCTATCACCATAAAATGTTAGATTGTTCCTCCATTGAGCTGTGTACAAATCATGCCTGCATTCTCAGATAATGATTGTACTTTTTAACCCTGTAGATGCTTGCTGGTCACAGTAGCCCTTCTGGCAGACTTTTCCATACATCTACTACTGAAGATGTGTGTGGTAAAAGGCGTCAAGTCATATGAAGAAGTGGGTTTATTTGCATTTGGTATACCAGGAAAGGTAAGACTCTAACATTTAGTTTCATTACGAGCACACAGACAACATTGTTGATTGTCAGTATCTGCACTTTGTTTTAACATAAGCTTCTGATGTAGAGCAAATGGAGACTCCATCACACAGTAGCCTACGATCAGTTCATCAACGTCTCCTGGTAGAAAAAATGGCCAAGAACGCATGGGGATCACATTCATTCCTGGTTACTGCAGGAAAAGTGTGGAATAGTTTTCCATAACGCATCAGGGGTGCTTTTACGACAATTCAAACTGCTCTCAAAACTTATCTTAACATTTTAGCAAATGTAGCCTAGTGATATTCAACATAATTTTTTCTTATGAACTGTTTTTTTGCATATTTATTTGTTATTATTTGATTTCTCTCCATAAGTTCAATAAAAACTACACACAAAAGAGATCCAAAATAGATATGGAGAAGGCTAGACTGAGGAGGAAAATGTAAACTTTCCTATAACCTAAAGGTTCAGTCTGCCGATAAAAATATTCTCTAAAAGGTAGAGACACGCAATATACACAGGGGAAAAGGGATAACAATTACAAAGATATAAACATTTAAACAACTTTGAGTTGTAAAGGTTAAATCAAGGATGAAGCTGTCGACTGCTGCTTTAAATAAAGAGATATATGACAAACAACAGATATCGATGGGCAATGAGTTCCACAAGGCAGGCATGCTATGAAAAAAAGAATACTTAAAAAAGAATTTTGAAATTAGGAAAATCTTGACGTTGGTCGATTTGAAACAAAGAGTTGTCAATGCCCGTTTGATTATAAAATATTTGATAACGGAAACATAAGCTCAACAACTCTCTCCTTGATTCAAACGATGTGAGATTTAGTAAAGTCAACCCTTGTGGGTAATTCAGATAGCTGGCCTGATCATGTTAATTGAATTTTATCTAAAAATGAATCTGGAAAAATCACGCTGGACCTTTTCAATACGTATCATGAGCGAGCGCCATGAGCACCATTCGGTGGATATTAATAAAAAAAATACATGCAAAAACAAATCTGTGAAAGTTTAAGCTCAGTTGGTCATCAGAGTCACAAGAAAATAGGGAAAAGTACCCTCACTGTTTTAACACTGTTTTCAAACATTGTACTTTGGACTTGCGATATCAAAACTACTTGTTGACTCATTTCACAACAACTAAGGCATTTCAAGCAAAGTTATTTGCAGGGTTAATTTTCACCTTTTATACCATGTAAGTTTTGTGTAAATCTGTGAACATTTATATTGGCAATCTTACCAATGATATGCACAACCTTTAAAGAAAGGAATGGTATAATTTTCCAAGTAAAACTTTCTAATATGTTTTGTAATGATGTTGAGTGGAGAATCATGATGGAATTTTACTCAAAATTATTGGAGTGTTTTTGTGTGTGTAGAAAACATACTCATTATTTTGTAATAGACTGTATACGTCTGTTAAAATGTGTGAGTTTGTTTCCTCCATGCATTAAAGCAATGTACGTGGGACCAAAGTGGACCAAAGTGGACCAAAGTGGTCCCAAAAATGTTTGAATACACGCAAAACTTGCACGGTGTACACAAAATTGTTTCAAGGAATAAACCTTGTTTGCAATCAATAAACCTTTTGTGTTGAATGTCAAAAAGATCGACATAACTATTTGTACATTTCCTCTGTCACTGAAAGTCCCTGTTTTGATCTTCCCTAATAGTTATTGGCTGCCTGTGCTATCCTTCTGCAAAACATTGGAGGTAAGCTTGATCATTTTGTAGAATATCACTTAGGTTAGATCAATAATAAGTAAAGGTGGCCTAGTGGTCTAATGCACTTTATTCAAGTTCTGTCGTTCAAAGATTGTGGGTTCAAATCCTGGCCTGGCTGGTCATGACGCTTGTGTCCTTGAGCAAGATACTCTACCAAAAATCTCTTTGTACCGTAAGTACTGGAACTGTGAAAAGAACAGCTGAACAGCTGAACAAGTTTTGTACCCCCTTCTTTACATCAAACGTTGAACAAATTAAGACACTGCTATCACCATAAAATGTTAGATTGTTCCTCCATTGAGCTGTGTACAAATCATGCCTGCATTCTCAGATAATGATTGTACTTTTTAACCCTTGTGTTGTAGATGTTCAGCTTCTTGTTCAGCTGTTCTTTTCACAGTTCCCAGCTTTGTCTTACGGATTAGACATAAAACATGTACGAAGAAAGTTAGTTCACATAAACGAACCCAGAACACCTACTTTCACGGTGTTTCTGGTTGTTTGTAAGCACCCTTGTCTACAGGTTTCTCAGGCTGCTGAGTTACAGTGATTCAGTTCACTTTTTGAGGCATTCTTCATTACCGGAAATTAACTATAATAATTAAAACAGTAAGTGAACTCTGCTCAAGGTGGTCAGTCACATTTGTGACTGCATGTCCAAAAGTCTTGTAAAAGTCTTTCACAAAATGTCAGGGTTTTTTTTGTGTGGTGCGCTTTATTAATTTCCTTATTTTTTCAATAATTTTGGGTTAAACAAAGAAAAGTTGAGTTGAGCAGGATTTGTACCAACGGCCTCCAGATTAACGTGCCAGTGCTCTACCAACTGAGCTATCTAGCCCTATGGTGGCAGTCTCCCTAATTTGTTAATATCTTGGGAAGCGGCAGCCAGGGGATCACCTTAAGGGGATACAACTTCTCTCTTTTTTTTTGACACATTTATATATCTATGATTGTTTTATTTCATTTCAGCTATGTCCAGTTATTTATTTATTGTAAAAGATGAGCTTCCAAGTATTATCAGTGCCTTCCTTGGAGTGGACGACAAGAGGTAATATCTCCGGGTTTTTTTTATGAAATAAAAATGTATCATGTGCTATTCTTTTCAATAAGGGAATAAAAGAGCAGGCGACAAGGTCTTGTACAGTAGTTTAAACCAGCAGGTTCAAGGCCATGTGATAAAGAACTGAGCCCAAGGTGAGGCCCTTTATTGCACGGCCATGACCCTGCAAGGTTTTAAACAGCTGTTTAAGACTGGGTCACCACTGTTTTATTCCAATTCATGAATACCTTTCCGTTAAAAACATTCAAAACCTTTGAAAGTTGAGAACAAATCTGATAGTTTCGACTAGCCTACTGTATCATCGGGGGGGAATATTATGCCCATTATGTTTTTCTGCAGGTTGCATCGTGTGCTGTAAAACCCAAATATAAGGTTCTATTACCTTGTTGCGAAAGCAGAAGTATGTGAGGATCTGTCAAAAGTTTAATCCTGTCATCTGTTGCAAAAAAAAAGAAGTTAATGGCCTGACGTTTCGACCCAAGCAGAGTCTTTCTCAAAGGCTTTTGAGAAAGAGTCTGCTAGTGTCAAAACGTCAGGCCACTAACTATTTGTTTGCATATATACCTACATAAGTCCTTTTGGCTGGTAAGCAGTTTGCAACAGCTCATTTTATTTTCTCCTCTGATTTGTTCATACAGTAGTGGTGAATGGTATCTAAATGGCACGTATCTCCTACTGATGATTGTGGTGATCGTCATTGTGCCGTTGTCTTGTCTACCTAAGATCGGATTTCTTGGCTATACCAGCGGTCTGTCAATACTGTGCATGATATTCTTCACAGTTGTGGTAAGGTTTACTCGTGTTTGTTTGTTTCACATTGGTTGTACAAAAGAAAGGGACAAGATTGTTTGTTTTTTTCCTGTACATTTTTAACCATTAATTTCTGTATGATCATCGACGGATGCCCAATCATGGAGTGGTACTAAAACAATTTGTTTAATACTGATATGAAGTGGTTAACTGGTTTTTTGTTTTTTTTTCTGTTCTCTTTATTTTACTGTAAATGGGAGACTGTGAAACGCTAGGTGGCAGCAGACTTACTAGGAAAATTTCCATTGTTTACATAATTTTGAGCATGCACACACTACCGAGAAAAATGGATTTACCTGGTAAGTCTGCTGCCACCTAGCGTCCCAAAAGCCCCCCCATTAGTGCCTTGAGAATCTTGTTGGCGAATTTGTGTACTTTTTTCTTATCGTCATCTCAGTGCAAAAACAATGTGTTTCCTAAAATAGCATTTGCTTAATACGCAAGTTTTTTATTGTCAAATTGTTGTATCTGGCTTAAAATATCCTGGATGTACACACAAAACAATTATGTGCCAAGGTATGACGTTTTGCACTGAGAAATTTTGTGCCAGATACAATGTTTTTTCAAAAATGGGATACAACGTTTTTTTACTGACGCGATATTATTATTATTATTATTAAAGAAACTTGTTTTTACCCACAGATTGTTATCAAGAAGTTTTCTATTCCTTGCCCACTACCATTAAGTATCATGTGGAGCAATATCACAGCTAGTAACCAGACTATGAAACAGGATGATGTAACGGGCCCACACACTGGGCAATACCGCCAACTATATAATGGGTCAACCAATCAAAATGACTCTTCTGAATGTCAGCCAAGATATTTTTCCTTCACAGCAGAGGTGAGTCAAAAACATTTCTTGTTTTGGGGGTTTTTGTACATTTTTTTAACATGCACAAGTTCAAGACAAACATTTACAGATATTCACATCCTTTTAGAAGCATGACCTCCACAATGGGAGACTTGTTGGAACACAAGGTGGCAGTAGACTTACCGATTAAATCCATTGTTCTCGGGAATGTGCGCATGCTCAGAATTTACATGGTAAGTCTGCTGCCACCTAGCATTCCAAAGTCTCCCATTGATGTGATTTTTACAGGTTATTTGTCTGGTGTTTATTGCAGCGAGGGGATCGCAGTGATTGTTATCTTCTCAAGACAATGCCTGATACCTTTAAATACTATCTACTATGTTTCTCAAGCATAAGCAAAATTGTTGATTTATACTTTGTTTTGAAATAACTACTGTGTACTAAATACTGAAATTAGCAATGTCTTAGCATGTGGCAACAATACCACTATGAAAATTAGTTCATGAGTTAAATTTGCTTTGTTTTATTGGATGGTTTCCAGACTGCGTACGCTCTACCTACGATGGCCTTCTCGTTTGTCTGCCACACAGCTGTTCTACCAGTGTACTGTGAGCTTGCCAAGTGAGTAACCCAACCCCGCTGCCGATGTCAATAAAAGCAAACACTCCCAAGTAAAACAAAAACGTTCTTGCTGTGCCACTGTATGCAGTCTCCCCATACAGCCTAATCTATGCTTGGTTATTTAAGCACATCATTCTCTTCATTCAGAGAGCAACCTCTGAAATTAATTACTTTGAATCGGGAGGGGGTTGACCATTACTTCATCCCCTCTCCCCCTTAATTTCTAATGCTGTAACAAGGATGAGAAATTTCAGACTTTTATCTGAATTCAAACTTGTTTATGTCTGCCTCGTGGACAAAAGTAGCCGATATTTTCTTTATATATATATAAAAAACCTGCTCATTTGCTTCTTTTGTGGTGATTATACTGCTCAGTGAAATTTATGACTTCAGGGATTATCAGAAGGTGGAAATGTCATCATTTCAATGTACCTCCTAAAGTTTGGAGCATGGTTTCAGACATTTTAGTAAGCGAAGACCTCACCCCTGCAAGACCTGGGGGCCGATTTCACAAAGAGTTAAGATTGACTGTTAACTGTTAACTGTTAACTGTTAACTGTTTATCAATCTTAATTGCTAAGCAAAGTGTGGTGTCACAATACAAATCACTATGGTGATACTGACAACTCGTCTTAACATGCTTAAGATGAATCTTAGTGCTTTGTGAAATCGTACCCTGGTCCCATTAGTTTTAAACACAGCATTCCCCACTGATAAACCCAAGGAAAATCCAGTTGTTCGCTTCACCCTCTTGAACAGCAATCAAAATGATGTAACCGAAGGTGTTTTCTTTTTACAGACCAAGCAAGAGACGGATGCAGAATGTAGCCAATGCTTCCATATTAATATGCTTCATGCTCTACATTGTCTCAGCATTATTTGGCTATCTCACATTTTACGGTAAACATTCTTTCATGCTCACAGGCTGTATCACATTCCGACAATGTACTCGAAAATTCCTTTGCAAGGCTAACGGGTCATCCTTCCTGTAACTTCAAGGTTTGCATATCAGGCTTATTGACCCCTGACCCCTCGCACCTATGTCACATGCAGCTACTGTCTACCATTTCGGGAGTCTAATTGCACGTTAAAATTATGTTAATCATGTAAATGTCGCTTCGTGTAAAATGCGCACTCTACACACATAGGGACATTGACTTCCTAAGTGGCATAATCAAGATTATTGTGATAATCACGTAATGTGAATTGGGTGAGGCCAAGCAAAATTTAACAGTGGGGATCCGGCCTGATACTTCATGGAGGCAATGGAGGAAATTGTCTCCCTGTCCCCTAGGCATGTCCGTGCTGCTCATTGGATTGTTCCAGCAGAAAGTTTCCATTTTCCTTGTCGAGGTGCCCTTTACTCCAAAAAAGGAAAAACAGCCTTGCCTCTTATAGACCTTTATCATTGTGTGACCATCTTGATTTTCCCCCACTAAAATCAATGTAACCAAACTGAGGCTTGTAGGGCAATTAGTCTGGTGCCTTTTTGTACAATGAGTATTAACATCCAATACTGTTATTGGATACAAAGAACAGGACCAAGATGGTGGCAGCACGATAAAGATCCATAAGAAATAAGTATCAGGCTTCAGGATGTGTGTATATTACATGGTTTCTGCTAAACAATAGTTTTTCTCTGCAAAATGCTTTTTTAGGCTTAAAACAAGATGAAATTGAACACAGGGCCAAATTAGACCAAGGGCCATATTTTTAAGACTGTTCACTAGTGAGCAAATGATTGCACTAACTCTTGCAGACAAATGTGCTTTAGGAAAAGACTATTTATAAGCAATGAAGAAGAATTTAGGGTCTTGCGCATGTTCACATTTGATTTGCTTTTTTACACCAGTCATACACTTAATACAAGAACCTTTGGCCTGCATTTTGCTTTGCTTATTTATGTTAAGCAGTAATAATAATGAAATAAAAACTCTACTAAAGGTTTCTCCGTAAGAAGAAAACATCTGCTTGCAGGCTTTATGAAATTGACCCTAAGCCCCCAACCCCAAGGTTACTGTTGCAAACTGCTTACCAACACCCATGGTTGAAATACAAACAGTGGTGGTGGACCTTATGCATTGACATCATCACACCACCATCTTGGAGGTATAATGAGCTATCTTCTTTTGACCTCTAAACGAGGGCACCCTACTCAAATGACATCATGTGCATAAGGTCTATGGCCTCTAGATTTGATCCTAGCATAGTCAAACCTATCTAAGAGGCTGAGGAAGCCTGTTGCTACCTTTGAGAAAGACCCTGCAAGGGCCAGAACGTAAGCCCATTTTTTTTTATGCAGAGAGTTCAAAATGTTGGTTGTTGAATGGATTTTCTGTTGGGTGGAAGAACTTCGGAGAAACTTCTGGCTAAAATGCTCATGGGGTTAAAGGTAGGGTCATAGATTGGTTTTTGTCATCGTAATAAGGAAAGGTAAAATAAAAGTTCCATATGAAAGTTTCAGCTGAACACATTGTCTCATTGCTGAGGAAACAGCAAACTATATTACGATATTTTCACACAAACGCCAAATCCATTCATGTTTAGTGAGGTGAAAGCGGATACCGACCGCATCTCTGGCCTCGGCATTCGTGAACGGACACCAACTCGCGGAAATCTGAGAAACGATTCATCTCAGATTCAAATGTTTTGGGGTGAAATATTATCCAAACCATATTACTTTGAAGGGAATCCTTTCTCAAAATGCTTTATACCATCATCAGCTGCAGTGCTTCTCAACGAGTAAGTTTTTATGGTCTTAAGTTTTTAGAGTGCTTAGTAATCTATGACCTACCTTCAATAGGCTTACCAGGCAGATAGTACAAGTGGAAAGCTGCAATGTTTTGTTATAGATTATTTTGTTGACTACTATCAAATGACTGTACTCTGATCTGCAGGTAATGTGAGCAGTGAACTACTGGATGGCTACAACCTGACTGGATCAGTTGATCTGGTCATTCTCATTGTACGCATGGCTGTGTGTCTGGCCATCGTGTTTACCATCCCACTCATACATTATCCTGTAAGTATTCTCCAATATTCAGTTCATCTTGACCTTTTTAAGACATCAAAAGGTTACGTCTCTGGTCTTTGGAAAGCTAACTTCCAAACCATTTTCTGTGCTCTATTGTGCCACCATCACCCACCATACCCATATCCAAGCAGTACACAGGCATGCAACTCTTCCGCGTTTCCGCGGATTTCCGCGTTTTTTTTTTAAATGATCAGCGCTAAAAAAAAAAAAAAAAAATAAAATTTTTGGGGTCGATTTTTTTTTAAAAGCCTTATATATGCTTGGCAACAACAATGTACAACCACAATAATGTGAAATAAGCCTAGTACATGCTAAGAATGCACCTAAGAGCATAATAAACCTCAACATTTTCTAGGGTACCATTGTGGATCTCATGTCCCTTGGCGTTTTGGCTGCCTCGCTCCGCGCTTGCGTTGTGCCTTTGAAAATTTCCTCTTTTTTTTTCATCGGGCAGTTGCATGCCTGAGTACAGTGGAATGGTTTCAAATGATTGGTCAACTCTCTGGAGAATGTCACCAAGAGTATGGAGTCGGTGAATAAATGAGCCGTATTTTTGACCACGTGAGAGCGCATGTGCATAAATTTCACATGATGAAAAACAAGTAAACAAACAGGGTTTTTTCACTTTTTATCGGTATTTTTTATGTATTTCTTCATTGGTGCAAGAAAACTACAAACAGGCAATTATAACAAGCTAAAACTGCTATTGTGATGCAAGACATTCCCTGATGACAGCGCCCTCATGCGGTCAAAAATATGGTCAATTAATAAATCCTAACCTTTCCTTGATGTTTGTCTTTTTTTTCTAGGCACGTAAGGCACTGCTGATGATCTTAAGTACATGGCTACCACTCGGGGATACTTCATTTCCATGGATACGACATTTTGTCTCCACGGCAATCCTCATCACTTCAGTGACCTGTGTGGCGATTTTTGTACCAAATCTGAAGCAGATTTTTGGTATTGTCGGTATGTGAACAAAATCATATCTGCAGAAAAAAACTATCGATGGGCATAATTCAGTTGGTTGTTTAATCTTTGTAAAGGATTTGTAATGTTGTGTTGCGTCAAATGTTTACAGTCTTAAGCCTTTGTGATAGGACCAAGGGTAACTTGATATTTGGAATCCTTTCTCAAAATAGTTTATACTATCAACAGCTGCAGTGCTTCTCACCAAGTAAGTTTTTATGGCCATGCAACGTTTGAGTATTTACCAATCTTTGACCCTACCTTTAATCTTGATTAACAATTACAGATTTAAAACTGAGTGCAGTACTAGATACACATGGTCATTTGCATATCCTTCAGCAACTTTGGCTTCATTGCTTTAAGTGCATCAAATTGTCCAAGAAAGTAGGATGTGTCGGCATATTTTTTCTTATGAAGGTGTAACTTTATAAACTAGCCTTCTATTTATTTCTGACATTTTTTCCCTGTGTAGGTGCAACTGCATCAACCAGCCTTGTGTTTATCCTGCCATCACTCTTCTATTTGCGTCTTGGTTCAGAGCCTTTCAAGTCGGTGCAGAAAAGTGCAGTAAGTAACAGTTTTTAGTTGATTAGATCTGATATCTTGCTGAAGGTATTGGCTTGTTCTGGTAACCTCTCCCCTCTTCTGATCTTTTTATCCTTTATCTTCTGTCTTTTTTACTTTTCATTTGTTGTTTGATGTAGAATTATTGCTAAGCGCTTTGAGGCTTTTGCATAAGTTGCTATAGATGGTTCATGATAGATGCCATCTTTACGGGCAACTTGGGTTTTGGGCCTTTTTAGCTGCATCAAGCGTTCTTACTTTTCTTTGCAGCCAAGTGGTTCATTGACCCATCATGCAAAGAATTGAATGAATTTGATGAAACTCCTGTGTGCCGCATGCAGTATTTATGTGTCGCGCACAGTTCAGAGCCTTGATTTGCCTGTAAAAATGGCCCACTTTACACTGTGTGATGTCAAGTGGGAACTATCCATAAATCTGTTAATAATAGTAGTATTATTATCACAGGATGATTAATGCCCATACTATCTTTGCACCAAGTGAAGATCTTAAAGAACGACAATCAAAGTTTTTTTCTGTTATTTGCTTAACTTTTACTTTTGTCTTTGACAAAATATGTTGTTCTACCTGATTAACGAATTTCATAAATTGAAATGTTGTTTTGAAAGACAGTTTTGTAACAAAGTTTTCAATATAAATGCACTTTAGGAACATATACAACAATTTGCAAGCTTTCAACACAAAATTTCCTGGGCATTTGTTTCTTGCCTTGGAGCCCCTTTTGAGCTTGATTGGAGACATTTTTTTTTTAAATCTGTTATTTATTTGTCTGCTTTGCAGTGTGTGGGTCTTCTGTTGGTTGGAACAGCTACACTCATCATTAGCCTGGCAACCATTATCTACACGCTGATCCCAACATAACGACTCAGAATCACACCATGATCAGGATGTCTTACATCTCAGGATTACAGGCTAGGCTCTTGTGAAAGAGTGGGCTTACAGTACTTTTTCAGTGCCTTACTACCGAACAGTAAATAATCAGCATGATCAAATTGATGCGAAAATCTTTGGTGGGTTAATTTCACCTGGTGCATTTCAAAGAAGAAGGCTTCTAAATTTCACACTTTGAGAACTGAGAAACCTGAAAAAGAAGCCAAGATTGACGCCACTCATGGTTATGCCAGTGGTAAGTCATTATGTCACGTGCGTACATCTACTGAATGCGCAGGGTTTTGGCCACTACTGGCTCCAAAGCTGTTGTGTTATTGTACACAAAATTGCTAATTTCTTTTGCCAGAAACTGATAATTGGAGCTTAAGCCTCCCACCCCCCCCCCCCCCCGGAAAAAACCTTGTTTTTGGTAATCTTTTGTACGATTTTGTGTTAAGTTAGCATGGCTTTGGCCTAAGATCCATGTATTTGTCACGCAGTGTGCATAATGCGTAGTGCGCAATTCTTAAAAAAACAAAAGTATACACCAAGCAATGCACATTATTTTTATGGATAATGCAGTACGCAATGGAAATACATGAAATTGTGTTAGTTGCTTGGCGGGTATTTTCGTTTTTACGCATTGTACACTATGCACAACTCATGACGGACACATGGATTTCCAGCCTTACAGTGGAATTATGTCACACTTACAAGCAGGACAAGAGAGAGGGAGGGTGTGTATGAGCCCAATGTTTTGAAGATAGATCTTAAGTCGCATGCGTATTTGAACATTAATGTGTTGAACACAAAGGGCCATGTCACACGAGGCAATTTACAGGCAACCAGTTCCAGACAATCTCCATGAAGAAAAGTCATTCATATTTCAATGTTCATATATTTTTCTTGGGGATTATAAGACATTGTTTGAAAAATTACTCCTAATGCTACCAAAAAGGTCCTGTAGCATGCACTACCGTTGGTTGCCTCCAAGTTGCCTGGAAAAGTTGCCTCGTGTGACAAGGCCCTAAAGGTTTAGTGGACTATTACTTGAACACTAAAGGTGTGTTTTGTCTCATTCGCACATTATAGAAACATACGTGGGAACCAAAGGTTCACAAAAATTGTTTGAATTTGCACGAGACCTGCACAGTCTATTCCGGGAAACCAGTTTAGACATTAAGTGCGGGATATGGGGCATGGTGTCTCCCCCCCCCCCCTTCATTGTGTCTTCATTGTGTGCTTGGAATCTCAGGAATTCTTAAATTCTTTAGAGGATTTTGTGGGAAGGGGTACTTCTGTACAAGAGGGAAATGTTTTGTTAAGGTATGGACACAATGGTATAAGTTTAGAAGTGAAAAGATTGTTCATTGGTTCATTGCTAGAACTTTTGCTGTGGCGTGTAGTCTTTTGACATCGTGCGATGTAACATCAAAATTATCATATGACCATCTCTCTATCAATGGAATGACACAGTCTCTGAAGAAGGCACAATAGACAACATGATTTTTATCTTGAAAAGAGCCGAGACGAACTATTTACTGCTGGCTCAGTAATTTGTTTGTCTGGGAAAAAAACATTGATCAAACCAGGGTTTAAAAAAATACATGTAAACTGAGGTTTGTTACATTGGCGAGTGGAATCCATTTGTTAGAATTATTCACACAATTTCTTTGAATAAAGCTCCGTACAGCACTTTTTGTATTTTTACTCTTAAGATGTCATGCCTTTTTGTTTAACCATTGCTATACTCCTAGGCACGGCAGACTTTGTGTAATTTATTTCACTCAGTGTAAAGGTCTGGAAGAAAAGTAACTGATAAGGGAGCAGGTTTTCTTTTATAATTACATTTAATGGAAGAGATCAATCAAAGATTACATACTACCACAGAAGACAAAACAACTCAGTTTATCACATGACCTACACTAACCTCCCTTTTAATCGTAATGTTAAATAATGTTCTGATGTTTTTTTTTCTTCAGATTACCATTATGTCTTATCCATAATCATGTTGTGAACATGTTGTGAACATGTGGAGAGGACCATTATTTTTTTTAATTAAAAAATGTATGTAATTAATTTGTGTTGTGGCAAATTATTTGTGCTGCTTTGACTTTCCCTAACCTGTTTAATAATAAATATGTGAAGCACATGCTAGTAGCTAGATATTGGTGCTTTAAAACAGTATCCCTGTTCATCAGGCATGCTTAAACCACTTCCTAACGCCTGGTTGAAGCGAAGCAATTTATGGTTTAAATGACTTGCTCAAGGACACAAGTGTCATGACTGGGTTCAAATCCACACTCTGATGACCAGGCCATCAAAACTTGAGTTTTGGTCAGATATGCTAGGCAGGATTTGTCAATAATGTCAATACTGTGGATATTTGTTTTAGAGTTACATATGAGCTTCCATAAAAAATTATAGGCACGGTAATGAATCACTTTTTGTGTAAGGGACCAGACTATTTTCGCATTACTGCCTCAACTTGGCTACGTAGGGTTTAGAAAAGCAAAAAGACTGCACCCTACACTGTGTGAATATTTTAGTGCAGAACATAATTTACATGCCGGTAAAAGTTACGTTTATAGCGAGATGAGCTGGTCGGCATGGGCATTTTGAAATAGTCCATCAATTATATTTGGTTGCAATTGTTTTAATCTGTTATTTTTAAATGCACTGTTGTTAGGCCTAACCATTATTTTAATTAATAAATAATTCGTGACAGCGCGCATTCGAAATCAGGGCAATGCACATAGCGTCCTCTCGGGTTCAAAGTTAGCCATGTTTATTAGAACCCGGACTATTTAAAAAGAAAATGGCGACCATGCTGATGATGCCGAGTACTAACATTTAGCGTTCAGCACTCAAAAACAGCTTTTCCCTTGGCCTTTGTCGCCTGTGTTTGTGCCAAGGACGTCACAGATGTGAAAAGACACAAGAGAAAACCATAATACTTCACACGAGACCGAGAAACGCTACAAAGAGGAGAAAGTAAGCTAGCAACTGCCGCTTTTGGTAAGTAAATAATTTTGATGGTTACACAATTGCATGTAGTGAATATAACATGTAAATATAAATAAAATACAATTGGAAGTTGAAGCCTTATCTTGATCATTACATCCTTGTTGGAAATTGACTTTCATATTACGGTGTTTATTGCAATGAGTTTAACCTGGTTTCTTGATATTGTTATTAGTTAGAATAATGTCAACAACGTAACAACATCTTAGTAATAGTAGTCCTTTTCTGTCTCTCTGATTTAAACTTTGGACATCTAAACTAAAAGTAATATTCAATGTTTGCCCATTAAGTCTTAAGAATGTCATATCCTCGTTGTTAATGATCTGATATTCAATTCCAAATAATCTTGGCTTCTTGTGAAGTCTGTAACTCACAGGTCAGAAATTCTACGGTTACGGAGGCCATGACCTCTGTTGCCCTGGTCTTGGCCTTGGTGCCCCTTCAAAAGTTACCCATAGACTTTAAGATTTTTCCATGGATGTGCCCTTGTCAAAATAAAATTGGCCTTGCCCTTTGAAAGATAAAATTCCACGCCTAATAACTTGTGATCCCCTCATGTAGGCCTACCTGCCGGCCAATTCGTCAGTGTAAACCGAGGGCTACTTTAAGTGCTGTTGTTATAATAAGCCTTGCATCCCATGTTTGAACAAAGTGTTACTATGGTCATTACGGTACTCATTTGGGGAATTTCTGGGATTCTAATCTCGTCAAAATAAAAACCCTGAATATACTGCCAAGTTTACTTAACTCCACCGTTAACTTATAAACAGCCGTAGCCAGGACTTTTTTTTCAGCGGGGGCACAGGGGGGGGGGGGGCATTGCTTTGAAGGGGCCGGGGAGAATGGGTTTGTCAGTGGGGGGGGGGGGGGGGGGTCCATGCTTTTATTTTGGAAGGGGAGGCTGCAGTCGGCCACCGTTCTATAATGGCATTTTGTGGCCGTGATAGCGATCCCGATTGCGATCGTTCACTACATTTTGATGATACAAAAACGCATTTCCCTCTTTTGTCCCTCTTCTTTTTCTGTGAGCACTATCGCGATTTTTTCATGGGGGGGGGGGCACTGGGAATTTGTGGGGGCACGTGCCCCCACCCAAGGCCCCCCGGCTACCCCGCTGCTTTTAAATCCATTCTTATTTTTGTTGAATCTTTGTCGCATCTTTGTATAAATAGGCCCCATTCGTTAGATTTAGATGTCAGAGGCTGTCGCTTTACTATACGAGTACACACTAATTATAGTTTTGTACACTTTTTTTCTTTTTTAACCTGTGTAGACCGCCATATTTCCAGATTTTTTCACTAGGGACAAAATAACCTCCAGAAATAGCTCCCTCTATTGTTTAAAGCGGTCTTGTAGGCCTAATACTTTGTTCACTGTTGGTAATAAGGAATGCATAATTGTCTTATTCTATTTAAACCAGATGAAGAGTATGACTTTTGTTGTAAACAATAGGCTAATTATCTTGGAAAATATCTTTTCAGGAATATGACAAACTTGGGTGACCAATAACTTATCATCGTTTTTAAGGAGTAGTACCGGTACACATCTTGGTGGAAATAACATTATTTTCATCGATGACCAGTTTTTGGTCTTTAGTTTTGGTTATGTTTGATGAACCGTCGTTGAGCCACCGGCTTTTGGCTTCATTTGGAAATATTTTTAAGGCGGCTGTCGAGAACATGTCTGTTTTTACTGACGACCTGGTAACCTCGAATGTGTTAATATTGGATTGCGGAATTACTTTCTATCTATAATACGTGAAAAGGATACTCGGTGTATGGTATCACCAGTAGTCCAGTGCTGCGAGTATACCATCTGTCTCGTGTAGATTGAGAGACGTTTCTTTCTGCGGCCGAAACTCTTGCAGGTTTAGGAGCCTTAGTGATTATACAGTATACTTTGACATGGAATTTTAGTCTCTCCTCATTTAGATTGTAGCAACCGAAATATTAAGTAATGGTGAAATTTGGCGTCTTCCAATTGTATATCCTTGAATCAGTTGCCACAGACTGAAACAATGTTTCTGAAGGATGAGTACCAATTGAAACTATTTACATTTTATTTGTCGATAATTACCAAAGCTGCATAACATTCTGTCTTGTATAGAGAGATTGAAATTAAACGCATGTACTAATGAAACGTTTCGATTAGCCGTGGCCGAGCCTGCTTTGCTATCTTTGACCATTACAAAAAATATATTCTACAGCTTTTCAAACCGTAATCTAGTTGTGTACACTTTTAGTGTCCGCGTCAGTGTCAGCTCTTCTGCATTTTAACCCTAGTGCATGTGTAATGCCTGGTACTTGTAAACCAAGTTCACATTTTATTACACTTCGAGGTAATCCTTCACGGGAACCTCTTTCGTATTTTTAAAGTAAGTTTTCACATCATATTGAATTGTGCCTAGTCATTGTATGCCAACCAGAGAGATAAAACTTTGAGTAAAGTTGCTGTGTTTTTCAAAAGTTGTTCGCGAAAGGATGAATAAAACTCTTACGATTGTGCTGCTCTGTCTAACCTGTAGTTCCTTGCTATAGTGTCAGAGCTGCCAACATTTACATCTTGCAATCAGCATAACATTCAACATATTAGGGAAAAAAACTTCCATGATCAGAGGATTTTCCAAATTGCTTACTTTCAGAGCATGGAAACAATTTATTTATTTTCAGGGAACATTCTTCAGAATCAGGAAGTAGGCAACTTTGTAATGTGTAGACCTTCCCTACTTGTAGTACTTTTAACTTGACATTTCATTGAAATACATCTACAGACATTCTAAGAATAAATTGTTTGAGTTTCATGCAGACTTTTTAAGAGTCTTATTTTTGCTTTTTAATATAACCAGTAATTTTAAAACTGTTTTAGTGGAAAAACCACAAGATTATGGTTAAAGACACAATAAAAATACACTTATTAAACAAAACTCTGAACTTGTAACATAATAGTGAGAAAAAATACCAAGAGATAGTTCCAAGCTATTAGTTTTATTTTATTCCTTATTTTATAAATACATATATACACTTAATAATAATAAAAAATGTTAACTGAGGATCAAACCTATTTCTTTCTGTAACTGCAACATGTGGGAAGAGCCCCGTGCGAAAACATTTGTAGCATTTTCCATTTTTCAATGGCACTATCGTTAAATTTACTGACATTAATTGAACCCCTGCAAACAACCAAAAGGGAAAGGTATTGTAATTAGGCAATGCAAACAGTAGTTTAGAATACACACAGCTTTTGCTAATGAAACGAACATTTTAAGTTTATCAAACTCACTTCCTTTTAACAAAACATCAGAAATAATAATTTAAATGTCTTTATTTCAAAAACTTTAAACAATAATGATTTGTACTTATTTATAAAGTTCTAAAAGAGTATGCAAACCATCCAGTACTGCAGGTTTTGTGTCTATAGATAATCTTTGTTTATTTGTTTGACACAAATCTGTGAAACACAGACAAATCATGACATTTTAAAAGTTTCTGAAGGTTTTGGTTTCTATTCAACATAAATTACCCTCTCTTAAAATCATGGAATGTGCAGAAAGTGAAACTGTTTACTAACTTTAAAAATAAGTGTATTTTCCTCTGAAATCATTTCACTAGATGATTAAAGTACTTTGCACCCATATGATTTTAGTTAACATTATGTGTCAAGAATGACATCTAAAATTTAATACTTCAACCAAGAAATCCCCAGAAAGAATTTAACAAAATAACAGGGATTTGGAGACCTTTTTAAAGCACTGGAAACACTATCTGTAATTGGTTGTCTTCTTTAAAAGATCAAAATTGAATGAATTTTATGCAGGACTAATTTTCTTCAGTAAGAAAACAAACCTACAAGGTTTGAAACCTAAAAAAACTTAATTAGCATGAAACAACTTATATAAAATAATGTAATATACAATTTTAATAATTTCCACAACACTAACATCATAGCAAGTTGCTACATAAGGCTGAAGATGCTGCTTGGTTTCCTAAGGCTCTGACTTCTATCCAACCGAGGTTTCTTAGCTTTGGGCGCTTGTGAAGCTGGACTCTCACTGGTCGAACGTCGCAACTGTCATAAAAAAACAAAATCAACTCACCATAAAATATTAACCAGTTCTAGAATGGAATGATTTGGGTCTGCAAATTTTTTTTTTTTTACATTGCTTATCTGACTTCCGAAGGTCCCAAAAGGGTGTGCCTTACTTGGTATCACTTGAGATTATTGTAGTGTTATGATTTTTGAGTAGCAATTGAACAAGCACTGTCAAGCCTTTTGAAAGTTTGTGTGTGGATGGGTCGTCCCAAGATAGGTTTAAGCTTGTAAGAATACCACAAGTGTAATTTCGATGGCGGCTTGGAATCACGTTAGGATTGCTGAGCGGATCTTGATGTTGAAAAGGAAGGATTTGGATCTCATAATCACTTAATCCAAATTTAGATCTCACTTTAGGTGGTTAGGACCTCACTGTTGCAGACCAAGATCTACCGAGTGAGATTTGGTTCTCACTAATGCTGATTGACAATTTCACTTATTAAAAAAGGTTGTGCTTTTACTTATTAAACCTCCCATGGGGGCATACTCAAGCTCGCCTCAAGATCTCCAATATATGCTAAGAATAAGTGAAGTAACCCATGCCGCACTTTCCTGTAAGTGTGTATGGTCGATCGGTGCCAGATTGCCACAGCAGAAACTGACCAAGGTTGAGAACCCTATCTCTTCCAACAGAAAAGCTGCTGGTTTCTCCAGTTTACCACTCCTGCTTATTGAAACATTTAGAGCAATGGCTCTACTCTCTACATAAGCATGTTTGTGCCTCAAAATTCCACTGTTGTGGCCTAGTGCGGTATGGATTGGTTGTCTTAGGAAATATGCTGATGGTAGGAGGGTGTAAATCTCACAAAGCTTGTTGAGTGTAACTGAGCACAAATGTAAAGCTAAAATTACTTACCTGTGGTTTTTGGTCATCGTCCTCCTCAGCAGGGGTCGAGATGGACTGAAAGAGGACACTTCTTGATCCTCTGGAGGAGGTGGGATTACTGGTCAGTGGTTTCATCATTGATGCAATCTTGGCCAAATCCCCTTTGCTCCTCTTTAAGAAAGAGCCGTGACGGAACTAAACAGACATGGATGGTGACCAAAGGCACTCATTGAAACTAATTGTATTTCTGGTCATGTTTAGGAAATTGGGTCAGTGGGTGAAATGCTTTCTGTGAGACACCCTCTTCTTAAAATTATCTGCTGATTCCATTCACTTGTATTTTTACTCTATGAACACTTTTTAGTCTATTTTCTACTTACTCGTGTTACACTGACAACAGATGAGATATTAGAAATCTGGTTGCCTGAACTTGTTCAGTGACTTGAAACTTTGAAATATGTTATTGACAGCAATTGATTTCATCCAACAAGTAGAAAATCAATCAAAACAAAAACAAAATGCATTCTGATATCAATGAAGCGTAAATGTTGAATTGCCCCATTGCTATCAAAGTACGATTGTCCTTGGAAAGCCTATCATGAAGTTATTGGACTGATATTGGACTGAAGTAGCTTACGTCTTGCTCATTTCCTTCTTTACATTTAAACAAAATTGTTAGCTTGGAATTTTCATTCCTTTAGTCCCCCCCTTTATCTTCATACATTTATAATTATTTGTATTTTGACCGGGATTTTTTTTCAAGGCTGTTCCTACAAATTCTGTCGTGCTTGAGCCTCCTTCATACAATGTACGAGTATTTCAGTTGGAAGGTACTCCACATATTAGTTTGCAATAATTCTAATAATATTTGATACTACAAATTATAATTTGTTTATGTTGGGGAAGGGTACTCAGCAACAGCAACCTACTTTGCAGCAATATTGGTAGCTTATGATGGTTCACAATCTGTTATGTACACACTCTAGTTCATTTGTTCCGTTTGGATATTAACTGAATTTGTTACATTTTCCTGAGTTTTTACCTTGACTGGTTTGGGTGTTGTTATTCTGGTTTCCGTATCCTTCTTTGTTGGCTCCTCCCCAATTGCATCTTCACGCTTGGTTTCTGTATCATTAAATAATAAAACAACGCAAATAAATAATTGTTTTCATTTGTAAAAATTCTGCATTATTCATAAGTCTGCCATCTTATGGATGTCTTGTTCCCTGACTACATTGTAAGTGTACATGGCTCACTATAGTCAACAGACTATTTCTGTCTGTTTGCAGCGACAACCATACTTTCAAATGTCAATTTGCTTTTTTGTTGAATTAAATGACACAGCTGCATCCAGTTCTTTGTTATTTTGTCTTAATGACAGGAAGGAAACTGCTGTTTCACTCTCAGATTCTTAGTTTATTTCAATGATACATAGTGAGTAAGAGGCATTTCGTGATCGGAAGGAATTAAAAATTAGTGATAAAGGACCAGTACACTTTTTCATACATAACCGAGAACAATACTTTTAGTTGATTTGTAAAGTAATATTCAACGTGGGACATCAAATTGCAGTACAAAACTACTCCAAACTATTTTTTGAAGATAAGGGACTGTTAAAGGGTCTCTAACCTATTCCCAACCCTTAAAAATCCAACTGCAATGTGGTTTGTTGGATTCTGTTGGACTTTGGGCTGCACTGGTAAACTGATTGTGCTTTACATGGGATTAGGCATGTCCTAAACAAGTACCTTTCTTCTTCTTGTTGATGGCAGTCTTCATGAAGATATCAAATTGACTACTCTCTTCCTCATCACTAACAATATCATTAGTAGTCTCGCCTTTGGGTTTCTCCTAAAATGAGAAATAAACAATTCAACCTTCATAGAGATAGTACACACAATCAGGGCTTATGAAGAAAAACTTTCACTGGAATGGAAACTGTTTAAAACATATTTTCTTTGCTTTTCATGTCTGTAATTTGCTTCACTTTTGGGAGGAAGTTTGCATTCAAAAATTTAGCCGATAAATTACAACATTTTTCATTTAGTGGGGGGAAATTCTAGGATGCTGGACTTGTTTGACTGTGGGGTTACTGGCCAAATGCTAAAAATATTAGACTTAAGCCTTCAGTCAAGAGGGTATTTCACTCCCTGAATGGCTTGTTTTGTTTTTCAAAAAGTACAGTCAGACAATTTAAAGATACCCACATGTTCCTAGGGAGTTGAGCAGTTTGGAAGAATAGTTTAAATTAATCACTTGCTACCCAGAGATATGCTCTATGAGATCGCTTATTCTTTATCACCTACCGTCTTTTGTTCGTTGAGCCACTGTTCTCTCTTGTAGCGTTCCATCCTCCATTGAGTGTCCTCATCATTCTCACCCTCTCCATCCTCATCATCTGAATTGACTGGAAACATATTCATCTCAGAATCACCATCTGTGAAGAAAAAAAAAACACCCCAAGATTAGCTCTTAGACCTAAAGTGTTTCTTTTGCAAGCAGTGAAGTTGGTTGCCTACAAGTTGCCTGTAGAAAATGCCCTGTCTTACAAGGCCCTAGGACCTACCTAGGTTCCTCCATCTGAACTGTCTAGTGCGTCCTTTGCTGTCAGAGTACAAGTCTCCATCAGGGAGGTACATCTCCTTGTAGAGACGGAGACGTCTTGCATCGTCGTCTTCCATTGTCTTCCTAATGATAGTTCAGGATAAAAAGTGTTAGTTCTGGTATTTATGTAAGATTTGAGGCTTTGTATGGTGGAGGATTGTAATTGGTTTCGATTATGTGAACTTATGTGAACTTGTAAAGTAGTTTTGTGATCTTGTAAACATTTCCAATGCACTACATGATACATGTACATTGGTCTTACATGTATGGTTCTAAAGCAATGAGCACTTTAAGATGCCCAAAAATTTTGCACAAAGTGCTTTATAAAAATATTGTATTACTATTCTCATCATCGACAGGTGCCAGTTTGTTTATTTTCAACCTTTGTGTTAATACCCTCCAGTCACTGTCACTTCAGAAATTTCACGTGTGTACAAAAGCCACAAACTCTAGCGTCATGTTTCTTGGTCATATACCAACCGGTCATATGTAAATTGACATTTTTGGGGTGGCCTAGGTTTCACAGAAAGACAGCCATAATGATATTGTAAACTACATGCATGTACCAGCTAAGTCAGAAGCGCATATTTGCTTTTTTTGCTGACTGTAATAAGGCTGCTGATTGGTAAGCCTGAGGTCAGTCTATGACTTGGATAGAATTCAGATGGGGGACCAGTCTACAATGCATAATGTCAGTTAATGTCTGCGATAGAAAAACCAAAATCCTTGGGAATGAGCTTTATCCATTATGAAAGCACAGACTTACATGTGCACTTTGTTGACCTGTTCTCGGAGTTGATCTTCGGTGCCTACGTTTTCCTTATCAGCTTCCCCTAGCTCCAGCTCATCAGGCATTTCATCCGCATCATAGTCCTCATCGGATCCACACTCGCTCCCTGACAGCTCAGCCTCATTCTCAAAAAATGCCTTGGATACTCTGAGAAGAAAGAATATTTGTGTAGTCACTATATTTGAACAGTTTGGGTACACCATGAGATGGTCTTTTTTTTTCTGGAAGAGGTGATGGATCTGAAAAGACTTTTGGGATTTGTTCTCAACTGATTGGCTGTTGCTGGCTTGGGGTTGCTTTCCCCGAAGCTTTGCCAAGTTCCCTTAATGGGAAGATCATCTAAACAAACAAACAAACAGACACCCCGACAGACAGACAAACAAACAAACACCCCAACACCCCAACAACATTTTGACCTGTGCACTCTTAACCATCAATAACATTTTCAGTTTACTTTGTTGAACAAATAATTGTATTAGGTCTTATTCTATAATTATTTTGGTCCTTGAACGTCTTACAATGGGCTCTTTCATTTAAAAACTATGAGTCTACAGGGTTTGAATTTCAAGAATTTTGTTTTTACTAGACCACATGTCTTGTAGCTCAGAGCTTTCAGCATATCTGCTTCCCCGCCTCTTGTAGCCTGCCCCAATTCAAACGCAATACCATTGGTCATCTACTTTTCGATTCCTTCTTCTTTTATCCCCTTTTCTCCCTTTTAGCCCTCACCCTGAGTGGCCTGTTTTTGGCCTTTGGCAACTTCCCATAACAAAAGAGGTCAATCTTTAAAAGGTATACGTTTGTCAAAACACTTCACGTCAGGACTTGTTCGGTTACTGGACTCTGGCCAGTGGTCCAGTAGGTATTCAAGACAGGCCCTGGTCTACAGAAAACATAAACAAAAATCCCAGCAACCAGTATTCTTTTTAGTTTAAAATCAAATCAGTCCTTGAATTTACATGTAGTCTTTGAAGAATTGAGAACCATTTTTATATTACAATGGGTTCCTCTACTGGAAAATGTTATGAAAGTTTTTGAGAACATAAATGCACAAGTAGACCAAAACCACATAATAGAGAGCAGACCAATGCAACATTTCACCCCTGCAATGATGTAGCCGCTTAAAACATTCTCAGTTGAAGAATTGTGTATTAAGTTGAACCGTGTCACTGAAATTCACATTTATACTTTTAAAATCTAATAAGAATACTTGTACTCAATTTCTTTAACTTTTAAATGTCGTAGAATTGTCAACTTATATATGGTAAAAGAAGGGGGAAAATGAGTGAAATCTTTGTTCTTACTTGCTCTTGTTCTTGTCTTTGTGTAGTTTTCCCGTGAACGTTTTCTTGTTTTGATTTGCCTCCTGCTTGACCAGGAAACTCAACTCATCTTCAGAGTCGAATCCTGCCTCTTCCTCCTCCTCCGCCTCCTCTCCCGCATCCTCAAACTCATCCTCACTATCTCTGTCCTCCATCATACGTATCCTCTTCCTCTTCTTGGGCTTCCTCTCCTCATCGTCACTAAGGACTGGGATGTCATCATCACCTCGGTTACCCTCAGTGTCGGACAAGATGTGGAAAGATGACTCGCTCTGGTTGTCTGTTTCTGTTTCATTGTCGTGAACTTGTGTTCTTTTCTGGGTGGCATCTTTTTGACTGGAAAGATTAGTCCAGAGTCCAAAATAGAAAGACAACTTTGAGTATCATGATTGCAAATGAAACATTGACTTTTCTTTCAGGTGACAATGATGTATTTTAAATGTTTGTGCAACTTGAGATTTTCTAACATTCCCAGATAAAAGGCATTTAATAAAAAACCTCACACAGTCTTACCCAGCGAATACCCCAGAGCACAGTCCTAGTAACTCGTCCATGTTGCCTTGTGTGTCAGCTACAGGCTGGCTGCCTAGCTCAGAGAACAGACCCTTCCTAATTTTGCTGGAACTCTCTGCATAGAAATAATCAAAATTCAGGGAATTTATAACATCCAAAGTTTTCCAACGCTTGATTGAAAGACAACACCCTGAGAAGCTGTTGTCTGATGTGCAGACAGTTAGAAAAAAAACAACAACAAAAACTTGATGGTCCAGTTCAACATTAATGTACACCAGCAAAATTTAATCTTCTTGTAACAACAAAATGAGCCATGCATAGACATGGTTTATTGTCAAATATTTTATACAAACGAGAAGTCACCAAATTCTCCAGAACCATTCCCCCCATTTCAACATTAGTATGTAAAAGCATATGAATCTTTATGTATTTTTTTTGTGCGAAAAAGTTACAATGTACCATGAAATGAGCTGAGCATTGATTTTGTTTCTGTGCACATGTATGGACTTTGACATTAAGCAGGATGCTTTCTCTGGCTTGCTTCTGACGTAACCATTTTTCAAAGGAAACATGCTATTGGTACATTCATCTCATACATGTACACATAGCATTTTACATTTGAAATTGAATGCAAATCATAAAACGGAAACAGTTTCTTTCATCAAAATTAATTGAATTATCCTTACCATCTGTGAATTTTCCAGTACAGAGTCCAAGTAGTTCATCAAGCTGGTCTTGGCTGGTATTTTCTTCACCAAACAGTTTCTTCAAACCTGGTTTGGGTTTGCTGGTTGAGCGAAGCTTTAAAAACCTAGCAAAAGCATTCATTGTTGGTCAATTTTCCTCCCCCAAAAAGGCATTGCAAGTAAAACAGCAGCACATTTAATACAATTAGGTCTTGAATTACATGTACTTTCTGTTTTCCTTTGACCATAACTGGGTCAGTGCTACCAGTGAGTGTGTGATTAACACCACTTTATTCTTAATTGTAAACTCCTTCAGCCAATTAAAATATTTACGCCCTTGACTCATTTCTTCCTCCTCTTTCTTCATCCACTACAAAATTCTGGGAGGGGAGGGAGTCATGCAGGCAGAACGAGGCAACCTCCTTCAGTGTTACTTTTTATGGCTTGTTTTTATATCCCTGATAATATGACATTCTCAGGGTGCTTATGTCAGTTGCTCATCTCGCTTCTGTAAGGTCTAAACCCTTAGTAACCCTCAATGATTAACTTCCCCTTTTTGACATTTTTTAGTCTACCATGTTTTTTTGCTTTACAGTCAATTTTCCCTTTTTTGTTTTTGATTTTACATGTAATTTAATTGACTCGATGTAAATTTAGACGCAATTCAATCTGCATTGATTGTGATGTCTTTCTAAGTTTGCAATAAATAAATCATTCATTCGAAATCATCTTACCCAGCCTTACCTCACAAGGCAGAGACCCTACTTTTTTCCAGCCATGTTGACCTCTTTTCCTATTGTTTATTGTAACTGAGTTTGTTCTTGGTGTAATCTATGTATTTTTGTATTAACAAAGCAATACCTGGGTGCCAAAATTTACAAATTACTTGCTCACCCATTCTCATCCAAAAACTGAGTCTGTGTCTCATCATCATCGTACGAGAAACGAAAGCTTTGCGTATCGGCTCCTTGCTGGGTATCCATGGTGACAGAGAGGGAGGGAGAATCCATTCGGAACAGATCCTGTGAGTCTTCTACGGGTAAAGTTAACTCTGACAGCTTAGAAGAACTCTGACACAGGAAAAAAGAGATTGTAATCTTAACGGATCGTCTTCAAGGCAACACTCAACATGTACAAAAACCATGATGAATAAGTTCCATCTTAAGGCCATGTTTCATAGAGCAGTATTTTAAGGCAACTTGGAAGCAACCACTTGCACTGTACGCACAAGGAACACTTCGGCAGCACAAGAGACATTCTTCTAGCTGTAACTCACTATCCCCAAGAAAATAATGAGAGAACTGAAATGTGAATGATGAGTTGTCTTTAATTGGAGATTAGTTGGAGCTGGCTGCTTGTAAATTGCCTCGTGTGACATGGCCTTTACATTTCTGATGTTTTTGACCTCAGCCAAACCTCAAAAACAAGGTCTCCGCTTGGTGTCCAATTTGATCATCCCTCTCACTACCAGGAGTACAGGGGGCTGTACTTTTTCCAAACTGGGAATTCTCTACCTATCTTTATCCGGAATGCCTCATCTCTGCCACAATAGTTCATGTAGGTGATATTTTCAAGGGGGTCTACATATAAAAATGAATTATCAACATTGGAGAATGAGCGAGAGGCTTTCAACACAAACCTTTGATACTCCATTCAGTAGAGACTGGTGTCTTGAGAACGGTGTAAATGCATCCTTTCTGTCTTCCACAGACACTCTCCGATCGAGCTTCCTGACCCCGCCTCCAGGTTGACGCCCAGGGATCATGAAGCCGAGCATCTCATAGCTGGTATCCATGCTGTTTGAGCTGGTGTCCAGAGGCTTGACGAAGTCATGCCCCGAATCCTCTGACGGGGTTGCTGAAGATTTTAAGCAGGGCCAACAAAGGATAAGATTCATGGAAAATTGAAGGAATATCTGTACATGCTTTGTTTGCATCACAAATCAAAGCTTGATATTACCATTGGAACTCTGACTGGAGTTCAAGTGATTTCAGCATCAGGCAAGTAAATTTGCAGCTACACGATTCTGGCAGTTTTGTGGTTTTTCACATTTGCTCTGCTACACAGTTTGGCTCGAGTATTAAATTTCTTACCAGTAATTACATGGAGATTAGCCAGGCAAATTTTGTAGTTTCCTAATTTTGACCACACTGCACAGAACTCATTCTGGACCTTTATCTCCAATTCAAACCTACAGTATTTTGCCATCATCATTTCTTGAAAGACGCAAACCCAAATACAGTACCCCATGTTTTGTTCAAACCATTAACTTGTTTGCAGTGACAGAAAGAGTCTGTCACTTTAAAAACATCTTCTGGAAGTTTGAACTGCTTGACTCTAAACCTAAAGGAGACCACCACTTAATATTTTCAGGATTTGTCAATGTTGCACAATGACTGTGCCATCGACTGATACAATAACTATGAAAACACCATTTGGTTGAAGTATGAAGCAGTTTGCATTTGAATTCTTAAAGAGGTAAAGTTCGTCTGGGTTTAAAACTTTATATTACCTTGTTTTGTTTTGACGGCACTCCAGTTGAAGCTTGTTCTACCCAGCGCTGAATCAGCTGTCCTGTCCAGTTCACTACTCCCTGTGGTCCCTCCATCAGTGTTACTCGCTGACTCAAACAGATCTCTCGTCTTCTCCTCGTGTATGAGGTCTTTTTTGTTAGAATTGGACCGTCTGATGACTGACTCGCAGAGTTTATCAACATCGCTGCTATCGGAGGTGTTGCCGTGACCGCTCTCCGAGTCTAGAATCAGCGTGTCTATGGACGCCTGGTGTGCTGGTTTTTTGTTATTTCTCATGTCAGATGAAATAGTGGGTGTTTTGATGAGCGGGTGGATGTCTTCAGAGTGTTCGTCTATGATTACAAATATACACAATGTGTGCTGGTAGAATAATTCTTTGTGACTATTGGTAAAGATTATTGTATTATCTTCGATCTTTATAAAACTTCATTATAACATTTACAGACAGTATACGTGTACATACAATTATTCTGGGGAATATAGGAGTATTATTACTTGGCAGTAGAAATGATGATTTATAAAATAGCATAGAACCGTTTTATCCTGAATATTTTGGAGTGAATTTTGAGTAAATTCCCTACAAACATTTCATCTTATTGTTGCATTTGTACCAATGGGAGATTTTGGGGAATCTAGGTGGCAGCAGACTTACCAGGTAAATCCATTGTTCTTGGAAATATGAGCATGCTCAAAACTACCCAAATAATGGAAATTTACCTGGTAAGTCTGCTGCCACCTAGCGCTCAAAAGTCTCTCATTCAGGTACATGTATACCTAAATGTACTCTTATATTTCTTCTTTTTGAAGAGCCTCTCCTCTTACCTAGATTAGGGTTGTCATTTCCATCTTCTTCATCGTCTGCATCAAGGTGAAGCTCTAACGTCTTCATCGACTCCTCTTCTTGAACCTTATCCTTTTCAATCTTTGCAAATTCATCCTCCTCCTCCTCTTCGTCATCTTCAAGAACAAGCTTTTTCCTCTTCTTTGCATTTTTGGGAGCCAATATCTTACTATTTTCCTCTTCCTCATTATCGGTAAGGTCAGAAAAAATATCCACCTTTGATGGATTTTCGTCTTTATTAGCGACATCTTCTTCTTCATCATCATCAGTTTCCTCTTCCCCGTCCTCCTCATCATCATCAACAGAGTCGCGCTCACTGTCATCATTGTCATTATCTGCTCCTGGCTCATAATCATCGTCATCATCATCATCATCAACGGCAGCCTCTCGATTCACAAACGGGGATTTCTTGAGCTGAATGAAGAAATGAAAAATGAGGATTAGATTTTTGCTGTTTAGGTTTAGAGTAGCGCCAATGTCCATCTTGGAGTTGAGGTGAAACATTTTGTAATTTCCATCAAAGCACTAAAAGACCTGACATGCAAATCAAAATAATATTCCCCATTCACAAGTTGGTCATCTTTTGTTCTATTCCCAGACCACAAAAAATATTTTTAGGTGACTGCTCATTTTAGTGACCTGAAAATTGTTGACCATTTAGAGTAGTAAACTTGCATTTAAATGTTAATGAATTAAAGGCAACTTTATTTTCATGTCCGTATTCCTTACCATATACCATCATTAAAACTTTCTTTAGACATTCGCAGGTCATTTGGGTTATCAAAGATGCATCAATCATGAGATAAAGTGCAATGTTGAGAGTTACGTTTACTGCAGTTAAGCAAAGAAAAAAACACACTTCTACTGTTTCTTATTTTGATACCTTTGGCTTCTTGTCACCGCCTCCAATGTCCTCCTCATCATCCGTGTCACTCTGGTCTGTCATCTCCCCTTCATCTTCAGCATAATCCTCATTGTCAAGACGATAAGCCTCCTTTCGTCTCTGGCGTTCAACTTCTCGCCTTGCTCTCATCTTAACCTGCAAAGCTTCTTTGAGCTTCAGCAGTTTAGCTCCTGATATCAATTAACAAATACATTTTATTTCGTTTATTTTGAAAATGTATGATAAGGTCCAATTATTTGTTACCTTTGGAATGATAGTACTTTCAAGAGTAAAAAACATTTCATTTATTACTATCTTCATCAGGTGAGCATTACTGTGTTGTCTTGTTATTTATACTTCAATGGTGTTCCGTCGTTGACCAAAAAGGGGCGATGTGACAAATATAGAAGTTTTTTTAACTGGGAGTTAACTTTAGTCATCTCATATTTGCACAGATCTCTATATCACAGTCCTCAGCTTTTCTTATTACCTCTAGCTTTAGTCATCATCAGTTACTTTCTTGTGTCAAATTTTATTCATTCATCCAGTTCAAGTCTAATTCATGTTTCTTGTTACTTATTTGGGGGGCAGGCCTCATTCCCCCCCCCAGTCATTTCTCAGTAAAGGCTGTTTACTGATGCTTTGGTTATCAAAACGGCCTCAAAGCTGTCCTTTATAACTTGTAGCCTACTTAAAAAAAAAAAAATCCCTAATTACTCAAATGTGTCATTACCCCATTTCCTCCCACATTGGGACAGCTTACCTGGAATCTTTAAGGACGGGTCTTCCTCATCTTGACCCTCGATGGTCACAGCAACAGTTTCAAGCTTAAGGTCCTCCTTTCCATCTGCTCCAGTCTCCTTGCTCACCACACTGAAATAAAACAAAAGCACTTAATAACACGGCTCCACTATATCCAACCTTAAGTAACTGCCTAAATAGTTGAGCCTGTCCCATTTTGTGATCACTCAAGATGGGCCTGTCCCAACTATAGACGAGAATGTCTCTATTTAAGTTGGAACAAGCCTGACTTCAGTTGGGAATATTATCAAGTTGGGCGTTAAGATATCTTCAAATGAGATCATCACCCCACTCAATCCCTAACCCCAATCTCCCAAAACATAAGCAGAATGTTGATACTGTATGTGAATACGGCCTAACATGTTTCATATTTCAATTGGCAAGCACATAAGAGATTGAGTAGTTGTTTTTCAGCTTCTTCACATTTTGGTGATTTTCTGTATGAATCTTAAAATGCTTTGTCTAATTATGATTTTTTTTCACTGCTGAATAAATCTCAGTTTTTAAAATGCTGATTTGATTTTTTATGAGGTAGCACTTTATTTGCATTTGGCAGTTAAAGGGCCATCAATGGGTGAACAATTTTCACAAAACAAACTGATTGACCAATTGTGAATTAGACTTTCTTCAAATAAGACATTTGGACGTTTTTTTTTTTTAATTCACAAACTTAATATTCAATATGCTTGATTTTTGTTGTACAGTTTTCTTATTAACTTGCTTTTATAAGTACCAACCTCAGCTTCACCTCCTTTCGTTGTCTTGGAGTACTTTTGGCTGTATGTTTAACAAACCGCTTCATTAATGAACTGATTCCGGGATTGCAAGGTGTTGCAAATTCTGCCTGGTCATCATCGTCATCATCATCATCTAGGTCGATGAAAGAGTTTGCAGCACTGCCACTCAGCCGCGGTGTGAGTTTCTTGAGCTGGGGGAGACTTCCTTCAAGTAGCTTTAACCGATGAGGCTGACTCGAGGTCTGTGCCGACACTGGAGTTTCAGATTGGGTGGAGATGGTTTCACGGGTTGGGGAGGAAACATCTTTCTCAAGGTGGTCATGACAAGTTGCAGTGTCATCTTCGGGTTCTTCAGGGGTGCTTCCTCCCTCAGCTTCCTTGCAGGATTCTTCCGTCTCTTCTAGTTTGTTTTCCTCTGTCTTATTGGTGGTGACATTTTCAAGCTCATCATCACTGTCTTCCAGTTTCTCAGGCATCAATGCAGTTCTGTCTTCATCTTGTTTCTCATCTCCGCCTCCTACTTTGTCTACTTTGTCCTTAACTTCATCATCCACCAGAGCATCACTTTCATCTTCTTTATCGTCAGAGGAATCTTCAAGTCTCAACTGAAACTCAGTTTCCATTTCTGAACAATCTTCATCTTGGGGTTTATTAAGCTCTGCAACCGGGGACGGTATATCCTGTGACGTTGTGACATCCATATCCATTGTTGGTGAACATTGCTCGGCGGGTATTCCAGAAGTAGGTGATGTGGATTGGGATATGGGAGACTGAGTAGGAACCATGGTAGTGCTCGCTAGTTGGTTTGGTGACTGGTTAATAGCTTGCTGCTGGGTGAGGCAAGATATTTGTTGACGTCTAAAAGTAAAAACAAAGAATGTCACTTTTTTTTAAACAAAATTCAAAATTTCAATGGTGTTCCATGCTTAAACTTTACCTAGGCAACTGCCTCCATGCCCTGGCTATTGTCTTGTTGCCCTTTGAAATGTTCCAGAAGGGAATACATTTCCGTCGATGTTGCATGTTTTATCAAGGAGACAGAGCCTTGAATGAAACATCAGGCCTTAGACTTGGATCTGATTTACAAATTCTGTGTAGACAAACTGTACTTACTTGGATGATCCTTTGAGGGATTTAACCGAGGACATTATCCCAGCGTGAGACGGCTTTTTGCTAAAGAAATCATTTAGCGACAGCGGCTTGGGTTTGTGATATGGCAGACTGATATCTGAATCTGTGTACAGAAGCAAAGGAAAGATACTGCATTAGATACATAAATAAATAGGTTTAACAGAAAATTGTTTCCATTAATGAACCAGAGAGACTGTTTGTCTGAGTAGGGAGAAACTTTGGATGAGGCGCATCCAGACCATTCAACCCCATGGTCTGAACGTCCAAGAAGGAAATGACTAACAACTTTTTGTCTTTGCCTTTTTCTTTTCCCACAGATATCCCCCTTTTTAGTCTGTCTCATTCACTAATAAATAATTGTTTTTCTCCCTCTTCCTAACTTTGGTTTTGTTATTTGTGTTTCCAGCCTCTTGTGTATAAACCAGCCCCCTTCCCTCAACCCCCTAGAGATAATGTCTCCTTCATTGTTTATGTCTTGCTTTTTCTATGTGCTTTCTCTCGCTCTTTTCATTTCTTTCCACGTGACTGCTTTGAGAAAGACTCTGCTCAGGGTAGAAACTTTAGGTCATTAACTTTTTTTTGCAATTAATGAATCACTATAAATGGCAGCTAATGAGCTGTGTTCTCTTAACACTTTGCAAATATTCATTTGGATAAAAGCAACCTGTGCAGAGTAAGCTGCTCAACAAATTATCACTAGGCAAAGGCGCGAGTGCAAAAGAATTTGCCCTTAAACCTTTGCAGTCACTGGCCGTCACGACCAGTCAACAGCTGTTCCGTTTACGAGTACAACACTGCTCTATACTTTAAGGTTTACTTATAACTTTTTTATTTTTTATGAATTTGGATCCATTTGATAAGATGAGCATTGACATAGCCAGATGGACCACTCTTAGCAGGTCCTAGCTGGCCCTCTGGAGTTGCAACAGGCAGTTTGTAAAGGCCCACTGTTATGGGAGATCGCTGGTTTAATATCCATATCCAGTGGTATAAAACAGACCTCTTATAATGCGTTGACTCTCACTGTGGATCTTTGTAACGTCGTCCTTCTTGACCCGCCTTCCTCGTGACTGAGCGATTGAAGTCTGTATAACACAGAAAAAATGAAGTATGGATGAAAATATGCAGGTGCAGGTTGTTCAGAAAAGCTTTGAATGTGTCACTCAGTTTCTTGCAAGTTAGCACGCCAATAACATGGCTGGCAGTTAGCTGCACTAAGAGAAGAAAATGTACAACAATTCCGGTACAAATTGGCAGCAAAACAGATTTATGGATTTGAGCCTAGAAACATGACATTTCTAATCACAATTTGGGTTCCTCATTTCAGGGCGTAGAAGGGAGCTACACCCCTGCCCCCCTCCTGCTGACCTACCTGTCACTTTGAGGGGTCAAATGGCACAAAGATATGGTGTGTTAGTAGTTCCGACTATGCATGCTGCCAGAAATCTGTGTATCTTTACTGTAATTGTGACCCGAAAATGGCATAGAGATAACATAATTTGCAATGTTTTGGTACATGGCATTCTAGAGGGTTAGTTTATACAACTCATCTTGGCCCAGTCACAGTCACATCTCTCAATCAATTCAACATCATCAAACCGAGGCTTGAGGAGAAACTAGTCTGGCCCCTTTTAATCAGCCTTTGTTTATAATTACGAATCTATACAAAAGTTTGGTATTGCAGCCTTGGAACATGACAACAGACAGTGTCAGGACATGTCCAAAATGGCGTCTAAGGCTAAGGCTGGATTGCAACGTCATCTTGCGTTGAAGTATAGGAGGTCCTTAGCAACAGTTATATCCATAGCCGTAGCTGCCAATTTGGAAATGGCCTAAGAATCATGAAGGTTTGTATCTTTACTTTCTGGCTCTTGGCTGACTTTGACTTGGTAACAATGGCTTCCTCCTCCTTGTCTTCAACCTCATCCTCATCAGACGCATCATCATCTTCAGACTCATTCACCGCATCTTTCTTTTTATTACTTGTCTTCTGTCCATCTTAATATAAAATGATCATGAATCAAAACATAACAATCGAAACCCAACTTGTACTTGCATCTACAGAGTTTAATATTAAAATCTGATGGATTTGTATAATTACTCATTGTTTTCGAGGCTGGGTTTTAGCCAGCATTATTGAAATCAGGTGTCAAAATTTGCTGTAAATGTGAGGGTATCCAACTTAGGGTATACTAACCTCACTAACACAAATCCATCAAAATCCAAATGCATGTTTTGCTTGATTCTGTTGAACTGAGGACTGCACTCATAGTCATAAACTGATTATGCTTTACATTGGATCAGGCATACCACCATTAAATCAGAATCCAATAGTTTGGGAGTTGAGTTACAATGGTTTTTGTTAAAGTGATGAAGGATTACACTGTCTAGGCATAAGTTAAGGGTTAAAACATTTTTAATATGTCAAACAAATGAACAAGTTTGGCGTTCATTCAGGCGTCTGAATGACACCTGGATGCATTGCTGGCTAGTTAGCACCTTGCACCAACTGCAAAATCAAACAATCTTTTGTTTATAGAAAAAAAAAAAAAAAATTATTACAAAAATAAAAGAGTTTTTGTTTAAGCAATCCCTTTGTTCATTTCACAGGCCGGTTTGACCCTGACCTCATAAGGTAATGATTGATATACCTTGAAGTGTCGGTGGGGAATTCCCTTCAGGGAGACCCAGCGCAGGTGACTGGGGTGAGTACTCGTCAGAATCACTGTCTTCAGCATCAAACAAATCACTGTTGAGTATGGTTCGAGCATCTAAGTGTTGAACCTAGAGAAAAGTAAAAATAACAGAATAATCTACAAGTACGTCGTGTGATTTATTGTTAGGTAGCTTATAGTGTCATCCAAAAGAAGCTGAATTCGTTGTTAGATGCGTAATTCTCAGCAGAGTATAACTTAATAAGAAAACAATTCCTGGGTTAGAATTGCCATAAAATTTGGCCCAGATCTGATGATAGTATATCTTTGTTACTCCCGAGACATTATGACCAAAAACATTATTCTACCTGGGTAAATTATTGTTGGTGATATTGAGTAAACGAATGGCAGTCAGACGTCAGACTGGGCATTGACTTTTATGATTTGGTATTAAGCATTGTAATAAAGAGACAGAATATAGGCCCACTGATCATCTGAATCTGAATTATATAGTCGGCGGTTGGCAAAGCACCTAAATAAGTACAAGTAGTACTACTATTAAGTATACTATTAAAAGTATTAGTACATAAGTGGAAACATCACACCAACAATCCAACATCATAGTCTGATAATCTGAGTGACATCACATGATATACTATTTACTAATTTAATTACCTAGCCTAAGCTGTACATACATTAAATACCTGAATACAAGGATCTGGAAAGGAGTAGAGTAGCTAGTACTAAGTAAGTACTAAGTAGGCCCTATTAATGATTTTACTTTTTGGCTACGCTGGGTCTAGGGGTTAACATTATATGGATGAACGTTCAGCTCAAACTTGTTCACATGATTGTTGAATCACAACAATCATCATGATCATTCTCAATCTTATCATATTCATATATATGACATTATTGGTCACGATGATTGATAGCATATTTTAAAACCGTAAATAAATAGTTATAAATATGCCATTACCAAGCCATCAAACTAAATACCCGCAACTGGACTCATTAGTAATATTATTCAATAATGACTAACCGTATCAGTAATTATTGTTTCAATGTTTGTAACCAACGTCACGAACGAGTAACGTACGTACGGGACGTACGGGACGTACTGCTCAACTCTCTCAACGGTAAAATTGATTCGTCAAATTAAACTATTGATGTTGAAATGTCTTATTTACACCTACCTTCATTTTTTCAACACCCAGCATCTTCACCTGAGTTAATTCTACGGTTCTTTGCAAAGTATTCTACAAAAATGTTGCGTAGAATTGAAGAAAACCTCGAAATTACAGTGTCGTAAACGATTCCTTTCGAGTTTGTGTACGATCGGACTTGGCGCGCTCAACCGGTGAACTCTGACCTCAGTCAATTAACCACCGAGTGTGTGTGACTAGTCTCTTTTTCAAGCCGTAAATGGAAAAGCACATTGGTAGTCTTTTAAAATAAAGTTTGCAGGCGCTCATCTAACATCACAATTTAAAACACACCCCGATTTTTGTGTAAAATTAACCTCTAAATACAAACTTTTCCTGGTTTGGTAAATATTTAACATTGTAGTAAATGTATGGGCCTATATTCTGATTCCATTCTGTCCGAAAATAAGCTAATTTACACTCAATATTTTCTAAGACAATAGTCACGAAAATGTTTCCTCAGAAACACATTTCAAAGGTAAGAAAACAACAAAACAGATGCACCCAACATTGCTTTGTTGTCCCTCCGCGTCCCGACGTAATAAATTTGTCTGATGTAATTATGATGCCGATACCGAACAGAGAAAGGCGCTTAACTGGGATTGTTGTGCCTCTGCACTAGAATTCCAAGGTTTCTGAACACCAACACCAGTGACCATCACTTTATAAATTTGATTATTTTAATCAACTGTTTTCCACATTATTAAGATGGCTAAGTGGGAGGAAATTGCACGTTAATGGGATATTAGTAAAGTTAGAACTAGAAAAGGGAAATTAATTTTTGAAGTACTTTTAGCCAGTGGTTGAGCAAACTCAGTTTTTTCAATGACGGATTTGATGGGACTGAGGCCTTCACAGACACCAATTAACCTTAGGTGAACAGCTTTTATTCCCTGAAATTTGTTATTGATGCGGGTATACCACGTATAACGTAAATTGTTTGCTAAATCTACTTAAAATTGGCTGGGCTAAAGTCTATGCTAGGTTGAAACAATCAAAAACTTTAAATATTACACGTTCATCATTCATCGTTGCACAGCTGCTTATTATCATGACACTGAACATTTTCGTCAACCTTATCGTTTGTTTGTAATGAACTTTGTTATCAGTCCCATGTAGTAGCCAACCAAATAGCTTGTTTGTTTTGTTTGTGGGGGTGCTTGTTTTGTTTCTTTGTTTGTTGTAAGTATTTATTTAGCAGTGGCTGCTTTTTAAAACTTGATATAAACAAATTATTATAAAATTAGTGGACACCTTTAACACCACTTTTAAAAAATAATTTCTTTCATTTACTTTTTAAATAGCCTGCAAAAATACAGATAAAATAACAAAGATATTCCTTTTATTTCTTAGAAACCACCATTATAAATCTGATGTATTAGTACAAGTATTTCTTATTTCAGTTTAACTGTTCAAATACCACACATTCAAAAAGTACTTTTTAACTGATATACAAAAAATTAGATTTAAAAAAATAAAATTTCAGCTTGTGTGACATATTTTATTGATTGATAATATTTCCCATTTTTAAAGTTTAAATATGTTCAATTATAACGTGAAAAAATACAAAGATCCTTGTGTGTTAGTTTACAAATATTTACCAGACATAGCAAATGAGATAAAAAATACTTAAACAAACAATAAAACTTCAGCTTTTGTGACACAATTTATTAGTAATCTATGTTCCCTTTTTATTTTAACTATTTTTTCTAAACTATGTAGTTCAAAATATGTCAAAATACAACTTAAAAGACCATACTATTAACAATACTTAGTGCAAGTAGAAAAATCTTGACCAGAAAAATTATTGGAAGAACGTCATGTAATAATAAATATCAAGTAATAAACCACAAGGGAAACTGACTGGGTAAATTAATAGGGAGACCGCCAACATAGAGCTGGATAAATAAAATACAGATAAAATAACAAAGATATTCCTTTTATTTCTTAGAAACCACCATTATAAATCTGATGTATTAGTACAAGTATTTCTTATTTCAGTTTAACTGTTCAAATACCACACATTCAAAAAGTACTTTTTAACTGATATACAAAAAATTAGATTTAAAAAAATAAAATTTCAGCTTGTGTGACATATTTTATTGATTGATAATATTTCCCATTTTTAAAGTTTAAATATGTTCAATTATAACGTGAAAAAATACAAAGATCCTTGTGTGTTAGTTTACAAATATTTACCAGACATAGCAAATGAGATAAAAAATACTTAAACAAACAATATAACTTCAGCTTTTGTGACACAATTTATTAGTAATCTATGTTCCCTTTTTATTTTAACTATTTTTTCTAAACTATGTAGTTCAAAATATGTCAAAATACAACTTAAAAGACCATACTATTAACAATACTTAGTGCAAGTAGAAAAATCTTGACCAGAAAAATTATTGGAAGAACGTCATGTAATAATAAATATCAAGTAATAAACCACAAGGGAAACTGACTGGGTAAATTAATAGGGAGACCGCCAACATAGAGCTGGATAAATAAAATACAGATAAAATAACAAAGATATTCCTTTTATTTCTTAGAAACCACCATTATAAATCTGATGTATTAGTACAAGTATTTCTTATTTCAGTTTAACTGTTCAAATACCACACATTCAAAAAGTACTTTTTAACTGATATACAAAAAATTAGATTTAAAAAAATAAAATTTCAGCTTGTGTGACATATTTTATTGATTGATAATATTTCCCATTTTTAAAGTTTAAATATGTTCAATTATAACGTGAAAAAATACAAAGATCCTTGTGTGTTAGTTTACAAATATTTACCAGACATAGCAAATGAGATAAAAAATACTTAAACAAACAATAAAACTTCAGCTTTTGTGACACAATTTATTAGTAATCTATGTTCCCTTTTTATTTTAACTATTTTTTCTAAACTATGTAGTTCAAAATATGTCAAAATACAACTTAAAAGACCATACTATTAACAATACTTAGTGCAAGTAGAAAAATCTTGACCAGAAAAATTATTGGAAGAACGTCATGTAATAATAAATATCAAGTAATAAACCACAAGGGAAACTGACTGGGTAAATTAATAGGGAGACCGCCAACATAGAGCTGGATAAATAAAATACAGATAAAATAACAAAGATATTCCTTTTATTTCTTAGAAACCACCATTATAAATCTGATGTATTAGTACAAGTATTTCTTATTTCAGTTTAACTGTTCAAATACCACACATTCAAAAAGTACTTTTTAACTGATATACAAAAAATTAGATTTAAAAAAATAAAATTTCAGCTTGTGTGACATATTTTATTGATTGATAATATTTCCCATTTTTAAAGTTTAAATATGTTCAATTATAACGTGAAAAAATACAAAGATCCTTGTGTGTTAGTTTACAAATATTTACCAGACATAGCAAATGAGATAAAAAATACTTAAACAAACAATATAACTTCAGCTTTTGTGACACAATTTATTAGTAATCTATGTTCCCTTTTTATTTTAACTATTTTTTCTAAACTATGTAGTTCAAAATATGTCAAAATACAACTTAAAAGACCATACTATTAACAATACTTAGTGCAAGTAGAAAAATCTTGACCAGAAAAATTATTGGAAGAACGTCATGTAATAATAAATATCAAGTAATAAACCACAAGGGAAACTGACTGGGTAAATTAATAGGGAGACCGCCAACATAGAGCTGGATAAATAAAATACAGATAAAATAACAAAGATATTCCTTTTATTTCTTAGAAACCACCATTATAAATCTGATGTATTAGTACAAGTATTTCTTATTTCAGTTTAACTGTTCAAATACCACACATTCAAAAAGTACTTTTTAACTGATATACAAAAAATTAGATTTAAAAAAATAAAATTTCAGCTTGTGTGACATATTTTATTGATTGATAATATTTCCCATTTTTAAAGTTTAAATATGTTCAATTATAACGTGAAAAAATACAAAGATCCTTGTGTGTTAGTTTACAAATATTTACCAGACATAGCAAATGAGATAAAAAATACTTAAACAAACAATATAACTTCAGCTTTTGTGACACAATTTATTAGTAATCTATGTTCCCTTTTTATTTTAACTATTTTTTCTAAACTATGTAGTTCAAAATATGTCAAAATACAACTTAAAAGACCATACTATTAACAATACTTAGTGCAAGTAGAAAAATCTTGACCAGAAAAATAATTGGAAGAACGTCATGTAATAATAAATATCAAGTAATAAACCACAAGGGAAACTGACTGGGTAAATTAATAGGGAGACTGCCAACATAGAGCTGGATAGCTCAGTTGGTAGAGCACCGGTATGTTAATCATAACATAACATAACAAATACAGTTTATAAGGCGGTTGTTGGTTCAAGTCCCGCTCAGCGGCGTAGCCAGGACTTTTTTCAGTGGGGGGGGGGGGTACAAGGGGGGTGGCATTGCTTTTAAGTGGGGGGCCCAGGGGGAATTGGTTTATTGTGGTGGGGGTTGTGGGTTTTTTTTGAAAGGGGACACTGCAGGGGGCCACTATCCTCTTATATTCTGTGGCCACGGCAGCATTATACAAATACGCATCTTCCTCTTTTCTTTTTCGTGAGCACTATCGCATTTTAGGGGGGTGGCACCAGGGGGGCGGGCACTGAAAATTTGTGAAGAGGCACTTTCTGTCAAAACAAGAAAGGGCCTATGAGATCCCTGTTTAACCCTAACCCTAACCATTAACCCTAACCTTAACCCTGACCAGTTGGCACATACCGAATTTCACATGGCCTCCTGAGATTGCCTGACTGTACAGTCAAGCTTGAAAACTGATCCAGTGAAATTTGCACCAAAAGAAGCCTGAAAAGTGGATTTACAAATACATATGAGAATATCTTGTCTGTATTGCTACACAAACCAATTGGCAATTTCTAAAGTGTACAGTTTTTTTGACTCGCACTGTATTGCTTGAACTGGTTAGAAATGTTATTTTGAGAAATGTGTTTGTATTGTAGAAGTTTTCCAGTCTTTGCCATTGAACTGAAGTTCTGTCTGTTTGTGTTGAACATTTATTTTCTTGAGGGGATAAAGTGAATACATAACAATGGCTAATGAAACTAAGACAACAGCGGCAGCCATTGTTAAGTTTACTGCCTGCCCCATAAACAAATGACCAATCAAGGCAAGAAGGATCAGCTCAATTGCTGCGGCAAATTTCTTCAAGATGGAATTCAATTTGGTCAGGAATAAACTCGTCACAAGTCCTCCTGCTACATTATTACAAATCAGGGCAATAATCAGTGGCCTTGACAATGAACGGATGCTCTGAGGATTGAACAAGTTGACCTTTAAATTTCCAGTTAGGGCAAGCGAAACAACTCCACAGATACAGGAATCTGTGTACATGGCTACGTTCTGCTGCCAGAAACTCAACCCAATGCTGACGTTTTTCAGCAGGAATTCGTTGTAGACCCCCGCGAAGGAAGAACACATTAACTGGATCAGGACAAAGAAGATGCTGAGGTTGACGTTAATCTCTTGTTGGTCGACATTGTTGAGGTGTGCCATGATACAGCCCATGGTTAAGATGGTTAGTGACATCCATTGCACACAACTAAGTCGTCTCTGAAATACGCACTGTGTATCAAGAGGAGGAGATTGGTTAAGTGATGCAACATACAACGTCTAAAGCTTTTCATCCAAAAACGTTGAACCCCCAACTGCCCCAAATCATACATATTCAAACAAAATCTTCTGTTTCACAATGTTGGACCACCAGGTTCCCAAAGGATCAGGTCGGCTTAGTGGTATCTTTCCCTGCTTTTCATCTTTGTGGACACCAGTTTAAGCATCCACCATGAACCAGAGCCTAGGGTTTGAAAACTTTTCTCAATTACGTGGGTTTGTGTAGGTGTTATCCTCCCACTTTTGATAATCTCTTCAGTCTTCATTGCCTTCACTTTTGAGGATACCTTGGTTTCGTAACTTGCCTTGGATTTATAACTTTCTCCTAAAGGAGAAAGCAATAAATATTAAAGCTGACCATAGTTTGCTGTACTGGGTCAAGTATATCTCCACACAGTATATTTAGTTATGTTTTTTTTTTATAGCATAATGAATATGGGACACATCCTAACATTATGTAGAATTTTATAAAATACTGCACAGACTTTTTCACAAATTGAGTGACCTTGCACAATTTAGGGCACTTTTTACCATAATTTGTATACATAATCAGGTACTGTATCGATAAAAGCTGAATAAGTGTTGAGATTTGGCCCCTTTATACTCACAAAAGTTGATAGAAATCATACAATGCCATCTTAATACAATGTAAGATTATATGTTTTCTTCCATAAATGGAGGTAGACTTTCTGCCTGCCAGAAGTCCGTTCGTTGAGGCTATTTTGTAAATGTGGCCATTCAGGTTGGCACAGTGGTTTGTGCCATAAACCTCTGTGGACCCCAATTCCATTTCCAGGCTGGAGCCTTGCATGTTGGATTGGGATTTCAGTCCCTACCTGACTGGGTGGGTTTACCGATTTGGGGTTCCCCATGTTATAAATGAATTTTCTTCATTTTCTTCATTTACAAAAAGTTGGCGTGATGTTTCCTGTAATGTCCGGAGCTTAACACTGCAGTTGTTGCTTTGATGCTTGCTTGGTTTATGATGTCTCACACATGTCTTACTTGATACATATAAGGGGCCATTCAGAATAGTCAATGTTAAAAAAATTTAAAGTAATGCCTCAAATGAACCAGATATTTTAGACCAAAGGTCTCCAACATTAGTAGTTTTCAATGGTTTTTCTGGCTTACTTTTTCTTCTTCTTCTTTATTTTTTAATTTATATACTTCAATTTTCGATTTTCAGTTATTTCTTGTGACCCACACACCCACAATTTCCAAAAAAAAAGAAAACAAATTGAAAATTTTAAACATTGACTATTTTGAATGGCCCCCAAGGTTTAATGTACTTATCAATGTGCTACTGTTTCAAGGGTACAATCATTGGGGTGGTGGTCTCTATAGATGCATTATTCATTAGTTAGGTTGGGTCATGATTGGATGTTGATGAGGTAATGTCTAGACTTGGGTAGCTCTATCAGTGTGTAGTGTAAGGATACCACATTTCCATAAGGATGCTCTAATTCACCGACTGTATAATTCAAATTCCTATTCAAACAAGTGAAATCAAGAGTCACTACACCTATGGTACTTTGCCTGCCAGGAGAAGCCTTCGCATTCAAAAAGTGGTGGAATATAGTTACCTGGTATATCAGCCCCGTGGTGACTATACCAAACTGCATAAGGACTGTGTAAGTTGTCGGATCATAATGCACCAAGTTGAAAAATACCAGGTTGTTACAAATGCAGTATAGTCCCGATGGTACCATGTAGTACAAAAACGCTGAAATGAACAAACCCCAATCAAGGAAAGTATGAACTGGTTAACCAACTTCTTCCCCATAATGTGAACATTAAGTGACATATTGACAGTTATCTCAATAGCACAAGTGCAATACGAAAAAAAACAAAGCAAATTACTAAGTACCATGAGACCAAAGACCTAGTTATTTATAGTCTGACCCTTTTGTGTTTAAATGTGAATCAGTATTTGTTATTCTTATCACACACAGGGTATTTGACAAAGCTTATGGCAGCATGATAAAGGTCCATTGGGCGTATTCCATTAGCTTGGGAATAAAACAAAAATATAAAAAAATATAGCAACTAACCTTTTCTGTTGGATGTGAAATCTGTAATCAAAGCTGTAACTGATTGGCTGCAAGAAATAGAGAAAGACATCACAACGGTAGTTAAGATTCTTGGAAAGGGATCATCAAAACGATACAAATCAAAGTACCTGAAGATAGTAGGAAAATAATTTTTTCCTTTGTAAGATGATTGTTGATAACAAAGAGCATGTTCACGTGTGTTAACTTAAGTATTTTCTTGAATATGCAAACGCCAGGAGAATGACACAAAGCAAGAGTATTTTGCCAGTTGGCACCTACTATGAAATGCAACTTTGGGTTGTATTTGAGTATGTCACTAGTGATACTCATGAGTATATCTTGAGTATACTTCATGTTTGGCACACTCACTAGTTCTAGTTCTAGTTCTGTTGACTAATGAAGAATACTGACCCATAAATACAAATGAGATAAATCTTCTCTTAGCGCTTGTTCAAGTTAAACCGTTCAAATATTAAACTGTGAACTGAACGGTATTCATCTTTTTTTTCTTCTCATTCAATTCTGGTCTTCTAAAATGTAATTTTGCCTAATAAACATTGTAAGCCACAAGTCCTGTGGTCTTGTGGATGTTCATCCTAAATTCGAGCAATAACTCAATAACACTCTCTCAGACAGCCTTACTTTGAATAGTGTTAACCTACAAGAGAACCAGGTTAACCACAGAATACACTTTACAAATTTACACTTGAATACCCCTATGAGTAATAGGCAGGGTACACCTTTGTTAATTACTCCAAAAATTAATGCCATAAAAACTTACTTTTAAAGAGCATTGGAGAGCTGTTGATACTATAAAACATTGTTAGAATTGGCACCCTTTGAAGTGGTGTAGTTTTAGAGAAAGAGGTAATTTCTCACCCAAATATTTGAATCTGAGAAAGACTTCAGGCATGAAGCCCTTCTCAGTGCTATCTGAAAGCACACAATTCTATGCAATAAGGGGCGGTTTCTTTCTTTATTTTTTTTCACAGGTGTGTTATTTTACGCTTGCTTTATGCTAATATGTTGGGATACACCAAATGAGAATATTGGCCTTTGAAAAGTACACCCTGCATTTGAGTCACTCTCAGAACTCATGAGTATTACTCAAGTTTCAAAACCACCTGAAGAGAACATGAGGTGGAAAGTTGCCTCATAGTGGACTCAGTGACAAGATAAAGTTATCAACTGTCCGACTATAGAATTCATTTTCAAACAGGATTAGCATTAAATTAAGCTGAGCACTACTTACCTTCGCAAACATATTAAAATTGATACAATGAGTTTTGAAAACTCAATCAATAAAACAACAGAGAGAGTGCTGTAACTGTACTGGTTGTCCTTGTTCTTTGATACTGTCACCAACAAATCTGAATCCAAATACATCATACCATTATTGCAATTTCAGGCCTTGAACTTTGCTCTTGAAGGGGCACTGCAATTTTCCTCCTGGAACTTTGCAAAGGGCACCACAGCAAAAGCACAGGGCACCACGGCAATTGCTGTGGGTGCCGTGGGTTATTTCGAGGCCTGCAATTTGGTTTGTAGATTTTCAAACAAGCGACAATAATGTTGAAAAATCAGATGTAGGCTTATTTTGCTATGGACCACATTTTGAATTACGTTAATATTGTGAAAATTATCAAATGGTGCCAATTCAGGTCTTGGATTAACCCACAATCATCCTCAGTAAGGTCAGTTTCTTTTTTACTGTGGTTTGTTTCTGCTGTGGCTTGTTGATGCCTCTTGTGAACTTCCATACAAAGTTAAAAGAGAAGTGCTCCCTAAAAGGGGAAAACTGCTGTGCTAGGACTACTGCTACAATAAAGTTTCAAGCGAGCATTTGTTTGAAGTAAGGGTCATGTGAGCGTGTGGTTCCCAGAAGGCCGTGGGGGTGCAGTGGGGTGCGGTCTGGGTGCTGTGGGGGTAGGATAGTTGGATGACAGAAAGTGTTCTCCCAGTCCTCCAGTGAATTACTCCTAACACCCCATCTCCTTCCCCTGCCAAATAACCTCTCAATCAATGTCTCTGATCACCATCAAGGCACTGCAGGCATGCTTACTTTAAACTTGTTTTTAGATCCACCTGGGGAATCCACAACTTCAAGTGGCTTGGAACAGTTGGAAATACAACTTAACTGTTATTAACAAATAGAGTGATGTATGCTGCAAACACAACCCAGCTCCAGAAACCTTTCAGGCCAAGCATTTCTGGAGGAAGAAAAAAACTGATTGTTAAAAATGTTTTATAAAACAGAAAATAACAATAGGGGAGGGGATGGTCCAGACTAATTCTTATGGACCAAAAGTTGACTTAGGGGAGTCGGGGATGGGGTTTAAAATCCGGCCAATCACTGCATGGCTCAATACAACACGTGCTGTAATGTTATAATGAGTCTAACTGCAGTCTGGCAATGCATGGATTTATGATCATCCAAACTATAGATTATTTGACCGTAAGCCTTTGGTCAAGGCCAAGAGGTTGTGTTGATCACCCAACTCAAAAATTCTCAAATTTGAAAATTCTCCCAGACTTATACCAAGTATTAACTGGGGTGGCGTTCTCCTCTTTTAAAAAATGTTGACATTGACAGTCGTTCTCGAGTTCAAAATTTTATGACCGTCAAAATGTTAACAAAGAGGAGTGCAGCGCCCCAGTTACTGGGTCTATCCCAGACTAAAAATATAACAGAGACAGGCAACACTTTGAACACTACTATATATGGACTGCACGGAACTGGCCCTCTAGTGTCTTTTCCAGCCTCGGCTTGAGCACTAGGCTCCATCAACTGTTTTGGGGCTTACTGTGTGCATTTTGCATGCTTCAACATCAAACAAGCCAAGTTTTGGAAAAGGCCCAAAGATTATGTAAGTACACTACAGTTAGGGTGGTATACCCGTGGGGTTTAGGAATAGGATGTATTTCGATCATATTTCTATCCAAATGCGAAAGCTTACTTGTTATAAAGATGGTAAATGGTACTACTAACTTACTATCTAGGAGGAGTCCAACCTGGGCTTTACTAACTAGTACTACAGCAAGTTTGAGCATACAATTTCCTTCCTCCATGGTTTAAGTTGAACTTGTTTAAAGGGACACACCGGCTTACTGTTTACCTAATATAGTGATGTGGAATGACAGACAACAATTTTTAGATGGTTCGTGTAAAAAAAAATCATCAAAATATCACGTAATTAATGAAAAATGTGAAAAAAACAAAATGCGGTCAAAGGTCAGCTTATACGCTTTTCCAGCCGTTGCAACTGTCAAGTTTACGTACAATGTTGCGCAATGTTGTAAGTAGACTGGAGCTCTGTTTATGTATAAATTATAAAAATGGCGAGGCATGAGGATCCAGACTTCCTATCCATCAAGCACAAATTCACGTGTAAATAAAAAACAGACATGAACGGACGTCAGTCCATAGAGCATGGGTTCCTTGCTCTATGGTCAGTCCTAGTCGAAATCCGCTCGCGGTCGTAACCAATAACTGTTTCGGTTGAACTTGCCATTGAAACAGTTATTGGTTACGACCGCGAAAACGCACCCCAACCTGTATTCTGTGTACGACGACGTACTATATTCTGTGTACTTGCAATGGAGAACGTTTCTTCGACATCCAAGGATCGGTACAAAAAACATCGCAAGGAAAAACACCCAGAAGGTGGTCCAACGAAAAGTAAAAAGTAAAAAACCCCAAACACGATAAATCCAAAGGGAAAGCCAGCAAAAGCAGCAATTGTGGGGGGGGGGGGGTTGGACACTGCAGCTATCATAGAAGTAGACCAGCTGTATGGGATATTATTCTCCGTCGTCGTCCCGCGTGTGTAGCGCAGGCAACACGTTGCAATAGTTAGGGGATAATAGCTAGGGTATCAGACTAAAAATCTCCTTAACAAAACGTAATTGTTGGTCTGGCTCCCTACCCCTCCGACAAGCTCCCAAGCTCACGGCTAGACCGGCAAGCCCGGGCTTGTCTCTCTGGCCCCACGAGACACGGCACAGGCTGTACGGGATATGCCCCAAGGTTTACGTTCCGCTAGCTCCCACGCTGGTGCGCCGAAAACACGCTTCGGTTGCACGGACTCTCTGAATGCGAATCTTACGTTCGATTTTTCATCATTATTAACAAATTGTATCAATAATCTGAATACATAGTCTTTTTTTTCAAATACTCATGAACAATATTTAAAAAAACAGATTTCAATTTGGTTCAGTAATTTACTTTTATACGGCTGGAAGTAAAACTATCTCCGAAGATCACGTGATTTATCCGAACCACTTTTTTGGTTCGGATAAATCACGTGACCTTCGTTTTTTGAAAAATGCTCAAAAACGGCAAAATTTGATGGTTTCTTTTAGGAACCGTTCTTCTCCATTCCTGGAAGACCTTTGAAGTCATATGTTAGCCTATTTTGTAGCCCAAATAGCCCAACGAAGCCGGTGTGCCCCTTTAAGTATTTATTTTGTACATTTTCGTATACAAATGAAAGCAAAATTAATTACCAATTACTTCGAGGTGTTCACCGTTTAATTTGTTCACTCACTAAATAAAACTTACCCCTAAAAAGGCACTAGCCTGGATAGATAGGAAAGGCGTAAGGATGGATCAAGGTCTGCACGTATGTCGTAATGTTTATTTCAGTGTGATTGCCAACAATAGCAAATCGCTGTCTAGACGGACTAGCCCCGTTAAGGGCCCTAGATCGAACCCGACGCGACGAGACAGCGCACATGCAGCTAGCCAGCCCCTGCAGCTGATCGAAACAAACTTGATAGAATTGCGCCCTCTGTCGTTATCACGTAATACAAACAATAGTCCGGAATAAAAATACACTACAGCAGCTAGCTTCAGTCATTCAGCAGTAGTTAAGCAGCTAGTCAATGGAATAAATGGCGAATCGTCGTATTGAAGTTTTGTGTGGACATCTAGGCGTTCCAAGGGAACGCAAACGTACCCCGTGCCCTGTCGTATCCTTTCAGATGAAACAATTGTGTTTTATTGATGTGTGTATTGTGTAAGATGACAGAAACACTGTAGATAGGTACCCTTTTCATGCTTATATAAGTTATAACTAAGTTGTTTTCATGGAATTAGCTCAATCATGTCAATAGCTGTGAAGTTGTGTTGCAAAAAGTGCACTGGTCTGTAGTGGGGCTTAGTTGCAATCTATCCCTGGTGGTGGCAGGACGTCAGTGACAGAGGAGTCCAACCTGGGCTACGATCGATTGTAACCCTCCATCCTCCCGATGGTCGGGGAGGCCTGACCTGGAGGGTTACGATTATCGCAACTAACTTATTTAACTAAGTGGGACTAGTAGGATAGGGTCATAGCCTCGTCATACTATTTTACTGATTATTGTCAACGTAATGACAGTAATGTGGCAATAATTCTGATTTATAGCTAAATTCTCAATAAAGATACCATATAAGTCACCTGTGAAAGTTCAACCGGGCAGGGCAGGACCACCTAGTTGGGTTGTTTTGGCTCACTTTTTAAACATCGGTCTTATCAATAATGGGGACTATGACTGAGTATGATACAACCAATGTTAAATGAGCCATCAGCCCAACAAGGTGGGCTAGACTCAGATCTTCTAAGTTCTAAAGACAATCTTCGTACCATTCGTTTAAGTTTCAAATTCCTCGGCAATGGTCTTAATGCCCCAAGCTTCCAGCATCAGCACCATTCCAATCAACATCAGGAACTCCCCGTCTCTCACTATTTTCAAAAAGTGTTGTGTATACTTCTTATTCACAACTCCCTTGTTTTCTTGTTCTTGGTCAGCGCTTTGAAAACCCTTAAAAGCATTTTATAAATTCTATAATTATATCATTTATTAATATTGTAGCGGGCGCACAATTACCGGATCAATTGACTACGGCCCTAAGAGAGAACCTAGGCAGGAATTCTAACTCGAGAGATCATGTTGAGTTCTTCAAACGAGTATAGCAACTCTTTTATGTGAGGATTCATACTGCTTAATATGTGCACAGACAATGTAAACTAAACACCGAGACAGAGCACCCATGTGCATCAGCTGTCGAATACGCTGAGGCATTGCGGCACGCGCTCCTCTCAGTTTAGCTGCTCCTCGGTGGCAAGAACAAGTCACAAACTGAACTGAGCTCTCAAATGGCTTGTCTTTTATAGCTTTTGGCGTGCGTGAATATCTCAAGGAGCTAGTGTCTCACAGCAAAATGCCAATTGCTCTATTCTGATTGGTCATTAACCACTAGAACAAATGTGATTCCTAATCATAATAATCCTTTAACCACTTTCGGTGCAGGTTAATTAAACTTGTATAAGTCCTTTCACTTAAGTTATTCTATAAGTTATTTTAACATAGTCGCTACTAAGGAATAAACAACTGTTGGTATTTGTTCCTTTCATTAAAATACATGTTGATTCGGATATCAATTTCTCATCTTTCCCAAAGTCTTATAAATAAAGGCCATGAACTAAACCCAGGTGTTTTATTAAGATGAAGTGTGTTTACTGGAAATTAATCACAAGTTGTATTTTCGTTACAATATTATTATAAGTGTTGTTGTAGTTTATAGTGGCACAGGCCACTTTGGCAGGAGAGTATTGATAGTAATTGGGTTAAAACTATTAGTGTTTTGAACGATTGCCCGGTATGTGCAATGTGTGTGTCCCAACAGTTGGGATGTATTCATCAGGGTTCAAAACAATCGGTGAATCATTGATCAAAGTCCAGGAACTTAAATAGTAGTTAATTAGGGAATAACAGTGCGATGAGCCGGTCTTCACTGCGTGGTAATGACCGGGCTGGTGGTTGGCCGCTGTTAATGGACCGAGCCGAAGGCTCGGTCCATTAACAGCGGCCAACCACCAACCAAGGTCATTACCACACAGTGAAGACCGGCTCATCGCACTGTTATTCCCATTAATAAATGCCTCATAACGAAAAAAACTGTAAAAATTGTCAGAATTTGTGATTTTTCTTTCGCCGATATTTTTAGAAATGTTCTACTCATGTTCAAGGGCCAATCGTTTGGCTGTTCAACTTTTGTGTGGTACCTAATCTCTTACACATAATTAACTGTTTATATATACATATTTTCAAGAACCAGACTATGACTTTGCATTATGTTTGTTTCATGCGCATGTACCAGCTACCCTAAATTGATACATTGTCTGCGCGTTCACGCCTACGCTTGGTATGTTTCCGCACGCGGCACTATCTGTCCCTGCTGAAAAAAAATAAATACGCACAAAGAAATGAGTTGACTTGATACCGGTAGTTTGCCGCGCAACAAGCACATAGTGCATAGGATTTTACACAACAATGTGCTTGTTAAGGGGCCATTTATTCGCTCGTTCACTGAGCCGGTCTTTATATCGCATGTTAGTACACCCCCACGTGACCAGTCTTCGACCAATCAGAGACTTGAAACTGTCCCAGGTATTTATTAATAACCAATATTTAAACAAGACTTGCAGTCTACTTTTAATACATTTACTAGCAGGCCTGGTAACTTCACAGAGGCATTCGCGGCAATTGTCTTCATTGCTCCTGGTCATTGCCCTGATGCGCTTTGAAATGTTCCAGTTCAAACTGAAGTTTTCTCATAGAGGTGCCCTTTATCTAGGTAAAATCTGCACGGTCCTTACAAGTAGCCAGCCTGTACTGATGAACACTTTCAAAGCTTATCACTTCCGAACCTCCTAGAGTAAAGCAAACATTTGAATAAAATTAATGCTTGTGGTTTTGTAAAAGAAATTATGGTTCTGTGAAAGTTCTCAAAGAATACATGTATGTGGTTACTGGTTTGTGGAGATTTTCTTCAAATACAAGTCTTGTTGGAACATGTAGTTTGTAGACTGTAACAGTTGTGACTTTCCAAAGGGGGATTCTTCTGATTACCTTAACAGAAAACTTACAGACCAGAAATGAAACCAGTTCAGGCTCAGCCAGTTTTTCGTCATCAGTCAGCAGCCCTACCAACACCCAGTATGTTCTAACCAACACTCTGCTAAGCCCAGAACAAGTGGCTTCATATGAGAAAGATGGCTTCTTGGTGGTGCGCAATCTTGTATCCCATAACCTGATAGATGAATGCAGGTATTCCGTTTTTGTTCTAAGTTTGAAACGAAAATGAAATGTCATTATTGTACTTTAAACACCAGGCATGCAACTTTTCAGCTGATCAGCTGATTCCCTCTTTTTTTCTTTGAAGAAATTGCCATAGAAAACTTAACAACACTGCACAAAGTTTATTGGGCTTAACCTATCATGTTGGATAACTAGAGAAAGTACATCTACATGTGTATACAATGTACATCATTGTTTTAGGAAGAGTGAGTAGCACTCTGCACTGATAGCGTCACTGTTGCTCAAAATACCAGTATGTTAGACAAATATTCCACACGATCACCGCATCGACGCACAAGACCGTAATAGTACAGTCGGTACACGAGAGTAAACATAAAGCTTGAACAGCATGTTGTGTTCAACAATGAATTTTGACACGTCTGAGGTTCGTGTACTGAGCTTCTATTTTTTTTAGCATTAGTGAGGAGTGCTATTTAATTCCTATCCTCTAGTTTTCAATAAAAAACAACCGATGAATGTTTCCTCAAACTTGATCACCTTGGAAAAGTATGAAAAATGGCTGAGGTTTTGTCAGGGATTGTTTGCATATCGGGTTTGTTTTGTTTGCGGCATTCAAAATAAGCTGTTGTGATTTTAGGGCTTCAAATGCCAATTTATTTCCTTGACTTTGGTGTAGATGAATTTATAATGAGTGATCTTTCGGATTGAAACTTGGGCTGTATCCAAGTAGATGGCTTTGGCTATGGCTGTAGCTGTTGCGTTGGGTGTTGTTATGGCCATCCTTTACTTTATCACATGATGACGCAGTGATCAAGATGTAGCCATAGCCGACTAATTTTAACACGGCATCATACTTTGTTGTCGATAACCAATTCTGGGTCGATTTCACAAAGATCTAAGATTGATCTTTTAAGCTGTTAGCAAACCTAATATCTAGCAAACCTTATATCTAAACAATACAAATCACTACAAGATTGACAACTCATCTTGAGATAAATCTTTACTAGTGCTTTGTGAAATCGAGCGTGTCTTGTCTTTGTTTTTAAAGACAACAGATGATGAGCAGTGCTTTCATGGTTTAGTGCACTGGACTCAAGCTCTAGACTGGACTCCAATTGTAAAAAAAAATGTGCGCCATCCTCTTACATGTATACGCCATCCTATCAAATTTTGATCGGAAGGCACTTTATTCAAAAGCTGTTTGGCACATTTGCATCAAGAAACCATTTGCATGTTAGATTTGAATAGCGTCTGGTGTAACTGCTTGCTTCTAGTCACAAGTTACCGCTTGAATTCCATAGACTGCTTGAGATCGCTTTGAGATCGCTTTGATTATAGAGACAGTTGCTATACATGTATATCAAATGGTTTAGGGCAAGCTTTTGTATCTAAGTAGCTTGTGACTAAGCAAGTCATTGTACCAGACATTATTCAAATCTAACTCACAAATGGCTTATTTGTTGGACCAATCATTGTGCAGTATAATGAATATTCAGTGTGTCTCACCATGTAAACTCATAAACATTCATTATTTATTTATCAATGATTCTTTTTTGTTACTTTAGACAGCGTTTTGCAGACATTTGCAATGGTAAGGTGAACTCTAAAGGTATGGTGGTAATGCGTGACGTAGCCATCTGCAAGTCAGAGTTTAAAGAAGGGGAGCAAGCAGTTACAAAGCTCCAGGAATACCAGGATGATCCTGTGCTGTTTCAATATTGCAGCTTACCAGAGGTATGTTACTATAAAGGTAATAAAAGAGTGGGACGAGGTTTTGAACGTTCGTTTAAAACCGGCAGGGTCCTGGCTGTTTGATTAAAGGACCGGGCTGAAGGGGAGGCCCTTTATTGCACGGCCATGACCCTGCAAGGTTTTAAACGAACGTTAAAGACCGAGTCACCACTCTTTTATTCCCATTCATGCCCTTACACACACACATGCCTTATGTTAAAAAGCTTAATAATGTTGGAAACTCTGTAATCTTTTCTGTAAATTTTCAATTCCTGTCATGTCCATAGGCTCCGTTTCGCGGAGCTGATAAATTTTACATTAAATACCCGTTCCGTATGTATTGATTGCGTTACACATAAATAAACGCCACGCGTACGTTTGATCACTTCTCGCCCTGTTTATATCACACATTCATAAATACCCGGAACGGTTTATCCATTCTGATTGGTCGAGAGGAGATCACGTGGCCACGTTTAAGCGTGTGATATAACCACGGTGTTAAAGAAACGGAGCCTGCGGATGTGACAGGTTTTAAAAATTTGCAGAAAAGTTTACAGATTTTCCAACATTATTACGCTTTTTAATCAAACGGGGCATTTATGAATGGGAATAAAAGTGGGTGACTTGGTCTTGAATGTTCGTTTTAAAAATTTACAGGGTCATGGCATGACCCCGACTGGTTCTAATGAATGTTCAAGACCTCATCCCACTCTTTTATTCCCTGATTTAAACATGCCCACGTGATCTTCTCTCGACCAATTAGAATGGATATACTGTCGTGGGTATTTATGAACAGTGGATAAAATCCCTTGGGCTTACTTCAAGCCCGTCAAACTTACAAGTCTATTCTCCAGGAAGAGAAGGTACAACAACCAAAGTTGGTGACTCGAGTCAAGAGTTTGAACCCAAGCTGAAGACTGAAGAATCATTATTTTTGGACTTAACCACTTCACATCGGCATTCTGAAAAACTTTCTTTGCCCACCTGCAGTGTTATTTTCCCGAACGTTTTAGAGCTTCTTGAGTTATCGTTTTCCTTTGAAAATATCTATGTCACAATGAAACTCTGACTTGACAAAGGAAAGACAACAAAAGGTTCTCATCATTCTTGGGATTGGATGTTGTCTTGTAAGAAAATTTAGTAGGCACACACCATGATTCGCAGAACCACGGCCGCGAGTTGCTGTCGAAAACCTACCATAGTAAGCTGGAATCTCGGAACACTCGGACTTGCCTCCCATTGAGCCAAATAAAATGACAAGTAATGGTGGCAGCCTGTCCATTCTTGTGTGCCACATTTGCATTAAAACAGGACAAAGGTCTGGAATCAGGGGTTACACAAAAAGTCAAAAGTTTGAACCCAAGCTGGATGAAGAGTCATTATATTGGACCTGACCACTGACTTAAATGTTACTGTAGATTTGACTCCTCCTGTGTCACAAATCCATCAAAATGTTTTGCACTGATGGTACCTCATCAGATTGTATGTGTCTCGTATTTTGTGGACATTTGATTCTCACATTTCAGACTGAAATATTTTCTGGACAACTGTTTTTTGTGTAAAAATTGCGAAATGTAAGCTATCAAATCATGGATTTGTTTTTCAGATTGGTACCTACCATGTATCATAACTATAAAACTTTACTTAAATCGTGTCCGGGATCATACACTTGTTGACAATAACTGTGTGGGGTACTTTTTATAAAGCCAGTGACTATCTTTTTCTTCTGTCAGATTGTAAAGTACGTTGAGTGCTTTACGGGGCCTAACATCAAAGCAATGCATACAATGCTGATAAACAAGCCCCCAGATTCAGGTAAGTTAAATCAAATTCTTGGAAACATTTTCATATAAATACATTGTCACAACTGTAACAAAAGTTCAGGATAGTTTGTTGGAATTTGTTAAAAAGTGCTAAAACCAAATTATGTTAGATATTTATGCCACATGCAATAATGACATGAGATAAATGGTTGTGATACGTTGGCAAATCACAAGATTTGAATTGGAAAAAAATGGTCATACAAATATAAGGGAATAAAAAAGTGGGACAAGGTCTTAATTTTTTTTAAAAACCACACAGGGATGTGGCCGACCCATTCATAAATACCCTTTCCATTATAACCATTTTTGAAAACCTTAAAAGTACAGAATAAATATGACAGTTTAGCCTCGTCTTACCTCAACTCTGCTGCGATGATTTTCGTGTTGAGTGCTAAAAAGATCCTCTTGCAAGTTTCAAATTTTAGGTTTAGTTTCAAAGTATTGCAGGCCGTTTGAAACTTGCACAAGAAAGCTGTGCGACCTACCAACTTGGATTGGGTCGTAAAATTTACAGGCTCCAAAATTTGTGTGCTAATCTGATAGGGCCCTCTTAGACGCAAAGTTGCTAGCCTATGTTTAAGCACCCTGACCGTGTTTATATCGCACATTTAAATGGTCATGTGATCTCCTCTCAGCCAATAAGAATTGATAAACTGTCCCAGGTATTTATAAATAGATATTGTACATCGGTCAAGTACCAAGAAAATCATAATATGGTGTTTGTTCGTTAATCAAATTTGTTTTTATCCTGGTTATTTTCTCTCATTAGGATCCAAATCCTCTCGACACCCCATGCACCAGGATCTTCATTACTTCCCATTCAGACCAGCTGAGCGTATCGTCTGTTCATGGACAGCTATGGAGAAGGTGAATCGCACCAATGGCTGCTTGGTTGTGCTTCCCGGTACCCATAAGACTGAGCTACTGCAGCATGAATATCCAAAATGGGAGGTCAGTGCAGAACAGGAGCCAATATGGATGACTCCATAATAGATTGTTCCCACTTGACCACACACAGTCTAAAGTCGGCCATCTTTACAGGCAAATCAATCATTTTTGGTACGCACAAAGATGCGTTGATAAAATTCTTTGTATTATCGGTAAAAAAAAACTTGGCTGAAAAGTAAAGTTAAAACATTTGATGCAACTCAAAGCCAAAACCCACGTTCCCCATAAAAATGGCGTCGTTTGGGAACGATCTATATGGAGTTTGCCTTGGAAAGGTAATTTTTCACAGTACATCATGGGAAAGTCTACATCCTTTCAAATACCGTTGCAATAACTAAAAAGACTCCTTTAATTTGCAAGATAAATTTTTCACTGTGGGCATCTAAGTAACTTGGATAGTTTTATAGGCTTATAAATGCTTTTCTCAGCACAAAATTTAAGATTCTGTGTGCATTTAGCTTTCTAAGATGACCTTCCCCATTTGAAACTTTAAGCATGTTATTGTGAATCACCCATAAAACACAGTTATGCTTGAGCACAAGCTCAGCACAAAGCAAAGTTGCTGACTAGACAAAGGTCACCAAACAAAATGTGATTCATTCCTTGCTTCAGATTATTCATTGACAGAAATGTTTACATAATTTTTGCCTTGGCTATGTGAAATGGGTCTCTGTGCCATTTGCATAGAGTTACTGAAACACATACCGCTATCTCTTGCCCCATGGAAATTATGAAAGGTTTCGAAGTTGATCATAGGTCATGTTTCTATCTGATACCGTTAAAGTCAAGGATAGGCATTTAACTCATTGTATCTAAAATTTTGATTTCTGCTATAATTCCCTGTAAAAAAATAGACTGCCTTTTTGCTGTTCTCACTGTCAAACATAGTTACCAAATTTGATGAATTTTTCACAAGTTAGTTGTGTGGTATGTTTATTTGAAAATCAGAGAATTAGGATCGATTTACTCTTCCAGTAAACCACTGATGAACTTTCCCCTTTTTTGTTGGTCAGTCATTGCGTCACACGCTGCATGCATAAAGTTTTTGCTGGTTCTGGCTCCAAAGCTGGCATGTGTTTGTTTGTAATGTTACCAGAAATCACCCTGTTCATTGTTAAAAGGCATTTCTTACGACAGAAACTTGTAATTCTTAGAAGACCTTCATCTTTGAAGAATTGATGTAAAAGCCAAGTCCAATTATAATGTCCTATAAATGGTCTTCTGGTAATCAGTGGAGCTCGGGCTGTTTACGAGCGAATTGCGTGCCGGACTTCAGATCAAATTCACAAAAGTCATCAAGATAAAACCATATAGAATGCTCCAGATTGCAAAATAGGTTTTTTAAAACCAAGATAAACACCAAGTAGAACATATTCCGAGGATCTCATTTCAATTGACCATATTTTTGACCGCATGAGGGCGCTGTCATCAGGGAATGTCTTGCATCACAATAGCAGTTTTAGCTTATTATAATTGCCTGTTTGTAGTTTTCTTGCACCAATGAAGAAATACATAAAAAAATACCGATAAAAAAGTGAAAAAACCCTGTTTGTTTACTTGTTTTTCATCATGTGAAATTTATCCACATACGCCCTCACGTGGTCAAAAATACGGCGAATTCAACTGCTTTGGCCAAACTAGAAAATATTTGGGTCCAGAATTCGCCACAGTTTTGAAAAATCCTGGGGAGAACCCTGATTGGAATGATGCCATACTTTCAAACAGGATATATAATGGGTTGATGTGGCTGGCTGTCAAAGGCACCCTTGCATGCCTGCTGCTCGAACATGTTGTAGCTGCCTCCTTCGCAATTCAACTTCCTAGCTACGAGTAGGGATGATTAGTCTCCCAAATAATTGTTATTAACATTCTGGCTGTTGATTGTCAGTTTTGAATTGTAGATTTGACTGTTCTCTGTCTCTGCATCCCTTCTCTCCAGGGTGGTGTGAATAAGATGTATCATGGTATCCGTGACTATTCCCCTGACCATCCTCGAGTTCATCTTGAGATGGAGAAGGGAGACACTGTGTTCTTTCATCCTCTCCTGATCCATGGTTCCGGCATGAACCGCACCCAGGGATTCAGAAAGGTATAGCGTTTCCTAATCATCCAACTTTTGTTGAAGTATTCTTAGTTTTGTTTCCCTATCAGACATACTCAGTCGCACCTTGTTTGGCACAAACCTCCTTAGGGCTTTAAGTTTACACTGGAACGCTGGCCAGAGGCCAGTGATTTTAGCGTCGGGTCAGTTAACTCTAGACTGGACAAGTCCGGTGGTCTTGTGTTTTGCAAACGAATAATAAATCCTCACTGTGTAATAACTTTATTTCAAAAAAAGATGTTCAAATGTTGCCTTTGAGTTGATGAACATCTCTCAATTCTGTTGAGTTTTGAAGAAACCTACCAAGAGGACAAAGTAAGACAAATCTTCTCTAGTATTGTTCAAATAAAAGTAGTTTAGTACAGTCTTTTCTTTTCTCATTTTGATTGTGGTCTTGTAAAAAGAATTCTGGTCCAGGAAAAATGCAGAGCTACAGGCCTTGTGATCTTGTGGATTTTTCACCCAAATATGAGGCCTGTCTCACTCTTTTCACATCGAATACCAATAATCTGCGTGATTCTGAATGATCTATATACTAGGCGGACTGCAACAGGATTTTATGCTGTGAATGCATAAAACACATTCTACATACATGTACATGGTTTACCACTCACAACCCATGCGATTGGGTGGTTCCAAATGGTTGGTCAATTTTATGTGCTGATGCAACCTCGCTACCATGGGCAGCGCGCCGTATCGATACCTCTCGTCTCTAACCCTTGATAGGGATGTACTGCAAAAACAAGGCTGATTGGCTCCCAAGGGTGACTACTTTGCGTGCACGCTTGTTAAAAACTTTCGAGCGCTTGTAGGATGCTTAGTACGCGCGTGTGAAAATGCAAGTATTTTGACGCGATTCCATTTCAAATGAATCATGTTTTTACACGGTCACCCTAAACTACATACAGTTAAACATACCACAAAATCAAAAAAGATTGACAGAGGACCAGTTGCTTTTTGACTTGATGCCTCTTTTACGAGTTACCATACTTGAGCGTGCGCGTAGAATGGATCGGCCTCAGGCCTAATTAAAATGTGCTAGATTCTAGCACATTTTAATGAACCAATTCCAGGGGTTATGATCGAGCAAGGCATGCTGTGAAAAAATGGTGCGGCGAGATTGATCACCCCTGGGAACGAGGATGGTGCTGATGTGAAGCGGAATGTAGGAGGGATAATGACAATACAAGCTAGTTTTATACCACTTGTTCATTCAGTACAGAATAGGAGTCGGTGACAAGACCAATCCATTCAACCTCATGTATGCTTCCTAGGTGGATACAATTGGTAGTGGCTTACGAGGGAATCTCTTGGTTTTGCTTTATAACTACACATAATAAAATCATCATACTGTCATTTTTGTGTCAAGTGAAGAGAAACTCATTGTTCCCATAAGCCCATTATTTCCCTGTTGGTTGGGTCTATTTTCAACCTACATTAGGGTTGTAGTTACTGCTCTTAATCATGAATTTTCTTAAACCTCTGTAAGACTGAGGGTACTGTAGAGCTGTGTTGATCTCCACACCTTAATATGCCAAACATCCAAACTGACTGGTGGAATTGTACGAAATTACAGTATCATATTTCTTTTCAATTTTTAGGCAATTTCTTGCCATTATGCGGCAGCGGAATGCTACTATATTGATGTACAAGGAACCGTCCAACAAAACATTGCTGACGAGGTCTTCCAAATAATCAAGAGGAAATACGGTGAGGGCATCGACCTCAATTACCAAGTAAGTTTTTAATTGAAATCATACCAAGCTTGGAAAAGATCCAGGTAGCTTTCTCTAACATTTTCTTGTCTTGTCTTGTCGATACTGCACAAACTGCCACCACTGGGCTACAAATGTGCAGACCCTCATGCCTGCAAGCTCCAACTTTTTATATTTTCAATGAGTGTCTTAACCACTTCATGTCTGATGACGTGTATACACGGCAAATCTTTCTGGACTGACTTACGGCGAACGGTTTATTACGACTGGAACAATTTCAGAGCTCCCTCAATTTTTTGCTGGCAGCCGGACGGCTGACGGAAATATCCTTTTGGACTTTCCATTTTGTAGTTTGTTCTGACATTCCATCATATCATGGCAAATTATCGGCACTGGCTCACGGCCGAGGCCGAGGTACTCTGTCACACGACAGAATCAAATTCCAGTGCTAATTATGAGAACCGTTGTTGTCTTTCCTTTGTTAAGTCAGGGTTTCATTGTGGAACCGATATTTTTGAAAAAGACCTGTCACCCAAGGAGTGTCGAGACTTGAGTTCCTTGAGGAGAAGCATGGTACTGGATCGAAGATTCATTGACAGAGTGTAAACTTGAAGTAGTTCTGAGATATAGTGGGGAGCCTTGCTGTTAAGTGCTTTGTGGACAATGAGCATCAGCTTAAAGATGATTTGCTGAGAGATAGGGAGCCAGTGAAGTTGTTTCAGAATGGGGGTGATAGAACAGGATTTTTTAGACAGTGTCACGATGCGGGCTGGGGTGTTTTGGAGGCATTGAAAGTGGGAAATCTGGCTGTCAGGAAGACTGTAGAGAAGAGCATTGCTGTTGTCAAGACGAGAAGTAACGAATGCACGAATGACTTTTTCAGTGGCACTCTTGTCCAAGTACTTGCGTATCCTACCAATATTCCTGATGGGAAATGATGACAGACGAATGATGTTGTTGATGTGTGGTTGAAGTGTCATTGATGAATTGAAAGCTACCCCTAAGTTCCGAGCTTGCAACAAGGGAGCTATCCGAGCATCACCGATGGAAATGTATGGCACTAAAACCTTTGTTAATTTTTGACGTGACCCGAATAGAAGGAACTCTGTCCTATCATCATTCAACTTCAGGAAGTTCTGTTGCGTCCAAAGTCGAATCTCTTGGATGCATTTCTCAAGTCTTCCAATAGAGGCATTGGCATGTTTTTGCGAAGATTTAAACGTGATGTATAGCTGAGTGTCGTCTGCATACACATGGTAATTCAGGTGAAACTTCAGGATGATGTCACGAATCGGTAAAGTGTACAACATAAACCACTGTGGGCCCAGTACTGACCCCTGTGGCACAGAGTAATTCAGGACAACAGGGTCTGATATCGCCGATACACACATGCTGAGTTCTATTGAAGAGATAAGATTTGCACCAGACTAGGGCTGTGTCCTGTATGCCAAGGTAATTCTGGAGCCAAGAGTTGTCTCTTGGCTCTAGAATTACCTTGGCATACAGGACACAGCCCTAGCGTATGTTGTGATCAACCGTGTCAAAAGCAGCACTCAAGTCTAACAGGACTAGTGCTGTATGGTTACCATTGTCCATTGCTGAAAAAATATCGTTGCTCACACGGACTAGTGCAGTCTACTTATGGTGTGGCATGCTTGAAGTGTGTCCCATTCGAGTATTTCAGTTACACTACTGGTCTTACAGCAGTTACAAATGACAAATTACATTTACAAATCTTGCTGCTCTCTGTTGAGCTTTTTCAAGGTTGTCTACAACTTGAATGTGTATTTTTTGGTGGGGATCCCAAGTAGCACTGCAGTGTTCGAGTTTTGGCCAGACGAGTTTTTCTAAGCTATTTTTGTAGTGGGTTTGGTACAATTTCAGAAATTTTGTCTGACTAGCAGAAAGAGTCCGCTGAAGTGTCTTTTTTTATAGATTTGAACCCCTATCCATGAAACCAAGGGACATCTTAGGGCAGGGGATGAAAATGTATAGAAAGTAAAATGAAAATGTGAAACAACTGTAGGGTGTCCATCTATCTTTCCAAAATATACAGGAAACAGACATACACAATGCTAGAGCTGCCAACTCTCCCTGATTCTACAGAAAGTTCCCTGAAAATAAACCAATCTTTCCATGTTCTAACTAACAAATTTAAAATGAAAAAATTTAAATACCTCCCCAATTATGGAAACTTTTTCCCTATTGAAGTTCTAAATATCTCCCTGATTGTTGTAGATTGTTGCATGATGCAAACATTGGCAGCTCTGCCCAGCACTAGTCATTGCATAGAGATAGAACTGATAACAGGTTTTTTTGTTTTTGTGATTGTTTTAGGATGTTTGGAAGTTCAAAGGTCGTCTCGTTCATGGACAAGATGTCAACCTGTAATGGCTCCATTCAAGATGATTGATATTAAAGGGACATGTTGCCTTTGGATTGGACGCTTTGGGCTATAAAAGCATTTGGTATGAAGTGAACATGGTTGGAAAGATGTTTTGAAAGTGGAAAATAATGATCCGCACAAATACACGTTGGAATTGTGTGGTTTTCCTTTACTTTGTGAACTAACATGGTCCGCCATTTTGTTGAGTCAAAGTTGTGTTTTACAAATTGGCAGACCGTGTTAGCTCACAAAATAAAAGGGAAACCCACTTAATTTGGGGTATTTGTGTGTGGACCATTATATTCTACTTTTAAAACATCTTTCCAAGCATGTTAATTTCAAAACAAATGCATTTTATACCTTAAAGTGCCCAATCCGAAGGCAACATGTTCCTTTTAATGAGTTGCAAGTTGTTGGTTGATATGAGTGAGTGGCAACATGGTGGTTGACATGTCTGTGGTGACTCCGGCTGCCCTGCTCATGCAAGTTGGGTAGTAGGGTAGTGGAAACAGACCTGGGTTAGTTACATCACGAAAGATGGTGCCGTGCAGCAATGATACAAATATAGTGCGAACTAGCTTTTGAAAATTGTGCTTTAAGAAAGGAAGGTAGTCATAGTCACTCAATCTAAAAACATTAATTAACAGTATTTGTGGAAAATATGTACCTGTTAAACAATATTTTTTATCAAGTAATAAACCACAAGGGAAACTGACTGGGTAAATTTGTAATTGATTTTGTTTGTACAAAGACAAATTCACTAGAGAGGGACTTGAACCTGCCACCATTGGATTAACTTACTGGCACTCTACCAAGTGAGCTATCCAGCTCTATGTTGGCGGTCTCCCTATTTTGTCAATATCTTTGTTCGGGGGTGCCAGTCAGAAGCCATTCAACCTGTAACTGCAGTGTGGCCAGGGATCACACCCAATGTTTTTTTGTTTGTTTGGCGTTTTGGGGGAAATTAAAATAACTGATAAACTTTGATGGCTAGCTTGAGCTAATCCAAGTCAACCACTATTCCCTGCTGTCCCACATGACTCTCACTAGAAAGGGTGTGGTCATTTGTTTAGCTCTAGTTTGAGCTCGCTCATGTAACTTAACCCGTGTAATGCTCGAAAAGCTAATCAAACGTACCTAATATTAACAACTTTCGTCTGGACACTGTTCATCTTAAGATGAAGTAATTGTTTGCTGATAATATATTTAAAAAAATTGTATGATATTAATTCAGTGGTATAATTAAAGACAATTTGTATTACATGTATGTGAAAATGTGTATAAACGTGTACTTTATATTTGAATGGCATGTATGGGCAGTATTGGATGTAAGATATGCAAAGCCTTGCAACTTTCCTGCTTTTTAGTGAGACAGAACGTTATTGTAGCCCAAGCCCCACTCACTTCCTGCAAACTGATTTAGAGGATTGCCATTAAATAAAATGCAATGTGCTTGTCATTCTTTGGGTATTCATATATGAAGAAAAAATAAATAAATAAAATCGAGCTGTATATGTTTTGCAAAATCTCAAGGTTCTCTCAGATAGAGTTTCCATCATAAGAAAAGCAATCGAACATAGGAATAAGTGCTTGTTAGTAAAATTACTTACAGAATAGATAAAACCTTGCACACATATCCCTGTTCATGTGATGGAAAGACTTACCAATAGGATACTCTGAAAAGCTGAAAATAAGATGGTAGTAAATAAATATTGCAATGAACAATTTCCGCTGTATTGCATAGCAAATTTTACACAAAATGTATCGGTTGCAACTCAAAACCGTCATTTGCTACTCAATTTTAGCATTCAGTCTAAGTAATCAGCTTTGTAAATTGCATAAAGATGAAATCGTTCCCTGTATTAATTTGTAAATATGATACCAGGACCTTAATTCGTTGGCGTATTTCATCGAATAATTGGCATTAATACCAACCAAATATGTAATAACTACACCAGGGGATGAAGAATATTATTTGGGTTTTACCCTAACACTGATGATTCCTAAGCACGGTATACTGTTCATGTAGCCTATTGTTTAATGAGATGTTACATGATTTAATGATGATAAGCAACAAATTATGATTTTTAAAAATTGTTAGTTGGGGGGGGGGATTTTTACTTAGTAAAAGCTTACTTTTCATAAACTTGACACAAGTTGCAATTGTCATTTCCATCCCAAACACACCAATGTGTGTCAACAAAATGCCCCAACACTTTATTTTCAATTGATTGATCTGGCAAAAAAAAAATAAGCGCATTTAAACATACACAAATATTTCTGACACAAACAAAAATTGCTATTTTCTCAAACACGTGACTACCGAATCAGATGAGATTTTCACAGGTTGGTTGTGTGGTCTGTTTATTAAAAACTACAGGATTGGATTGAACTTTGCTCTTAGAAAAAAGAAGACCCCCCCCCCCAAAAAAAAAAAACCCAACAAAACCCAACAAAACATGATACATGAAAAGGCTAAAATCTGAAGCACTTCATAAATAATTTGTTTACCACTTTATATGCTTTTGTTCAATTTCATAACATTTTGTCTGGAAGTAGATTTTGAAATAATTATCAGGTAGAATAAGAAGGGCAACCGCTCGTCTGTTGCCTTGGAAATGGAAACTTTGAAATATGCAGCTGCTATCTGATAAAAGTAATATAGATAGGCATACTGTTTCTTGCACTTAATTATGTTACTTTCTTATGTTTGTTTAAGGTGTCATGGCGTATGCTGAGATCAAATAAAACATAAAAATGGCATAAAATGATTGTTTGTTCTTGATTTCTTTTCTGAATCTTTACTTTCCTGCTATTTTGTATAAAATGGGGCATCTAAACAAATCAATTCAAGAAGACCTTGGTGAGAATCTGGTGAGAATGATAGATTTCAGATGAGATTCGCAAAGTCAAGCTATCGTATTAGGTGCAGGGAACATTAAGTAGTTCTTTTTTCACTTGAACTCCGATTTTTGATGGATGCATTTTAGCCCCTCGTCCCTTCCCAAAAAACAACAACGGAATGTCACTTGAACAATGCATTGATAAAAACAAGTTGTATTATTATCTTAATTTGGGTAGGAACTATGTCCTCGCATTTTTGGGGAAATTTCATGACTGGATAAAAGTATTAAAAACACCTTTATATTGACTCCAATTAACTCTTGTACAGCAGGAAATTATTTCGTCCTCCCCTCCTTCCCACTCGGGTAAGAATCATATGTAATTGCTTATTTGTGGGAAAAGTTCATAATGAATACATAATTTCTTGTTTTTAAAGTTTATTTTTAAAACAAAACAAAAACTGGTTGTTTAAAAATTTCCTTAAAAATCCCACGTGGGCCTACTTTACGGGATTTTTGGTTTTAGATTAACTTCGTTCTCGAAAGACCTTTGGACAAAAACTATAAATGTTTCTCTTTCTCCGCTGAACTGGGTGGTGGGGGGGGGGGAGATGACATGCATTTGTTAGATTTTATCTTTTTTAAAATTAAAGAATATGGGTTTTATTTGGGGGGGGGGGGGCGGTTAACTTGTATCAAAAATGAACCATAAGCATTTCATATGGGAAATAAAACAATGGCCAGCAGTATCCCCGCCTTCATTTTAACGGGTGGTGCGCAGAACGTATGCGTAAGCACGATTGAATTTCAAAAAATGGCGGACCCCGGCTTGGTGAAGAATCTCTGCTGCCAAAGATTTGTTTCAAGAAATAAACGTCTTCGAAGATTGTTTTCAGCCGTTTTCTTCCTTCATTTGGTAAGTTAAGAAGCTATAGAACCTGCTTGGATGAATTTTGTGGCTAACGATGTCTTAATTATGTGGAAAATTTATGTTCTGTTTCTTGCCCTCTCAAAAAACACACACGTGAAAGGCCTACCCTGTTCTTAAGCGTTAGGCCTATGGACATGGCGTTCGGGTTTACGTAAAACTTGCTGATAAGTGTTAAGTTTACCAAAATCTTGCTCAAATTGTTGTTGCTTTGAGTTTTTTTCTGAACAATTTAATACTTCACAATTTAATACTTCAGTATTTCGTGTCTTCCTACAGCATGCAATAATGACACTGAATTAAAACTATGGTGATACCAATGCTACATTTCTCTTGATATATTGGAACACGTACATGACGTAAGGATAAAGCCAACACGATGTATGTTTATTGAACATGGCAGGTTGAAGCTGAAGAAAAAAACAATGTGGTATTTAAATAAAATAAAATAAGAGAAATTTTAGAAAGTAAATAGTGATAACCATAAAAGGGTCATAGACTGCACTGGAAAGTGAAGATTACACAATCTAGCATTCAGATTTGCCTCTTTTTGTTGTTGTAAATTACAAAAACCAAACACACATTGAAAGAAAACAGATTTGATTTTCATTGTGTTAGGCTGTGCTGTAGACCACTTAAATCATCAAATCAATCTCGCCCCCCTCAAAAAAGGAAACCTTAAAATATGTTTGAAACTGCCATTTGTGCCAAGTTATTCCACTTTTTGCAGGCCTGGAATTACATGGAGGCCGCATAGGCCACGGAGGCCATGGCTGTTAGTGTTATAGCCACTATTTGGTTGTGTGAGAAGGCAAGACTGTGCATGTACTTCAGATTCCTTGTGACATGTACAAATAAACGCATTGTTACCCCAAATTTGATGAAGAGCTTGTGTTGGGGGGGGGGGGGGGTGGGAGGGAGGAGTGTACTGCATGGGTGTCCGGTCACTTCCATCACCATGCAAACAGAATTGAAACTCAATTATTCTGTAAATTTGTACGAAGATTCCAACAATTTGAAGTACTTGTTAAAACAAGAAAAGTATCAGTAAATCAATGTTCCTGATAAAATGAAGATTGCATTTTTAATCCCCAATTGAACAGATCTAATACCTTTTGTTCTGTGATCTGAATAGGCACTTTGCTAATCTGCTTTATCATTCCAGAATTGCATTTAATCATCGTCATTTTAATGATGAAGTAAGTAACCTTTGACATGGTTGTTTTCTTTAATACCTTAGCAAGATGTGAATGCAATCTCCAGCAACTTGCCAGCTGTGGGCAGCAATTACAGGTTCACCTGCATGATGAACAGGTAAGTGAATTTAATCATTCCAAATTTAAATATGCTCATAAGTTCTTTGAATTTTTATAGGGTTCCCACAGCCATCGAAAATCATGGAACTTAAAGCTGTTATATAATTTTTGCACACATCTGTGTAAGGGTAAAAAACCCCAAAATATTTTCTTTATTCCTGATGCAAAATTAACATCTAATAAATCGTTGTGGTACCCGCTGCTAAACATAGGTTTCGAAATGCCTCTAGCCATCGCGCTAGCTCGGTGGTCTATAAGACATTTGCTCTAGCAATGCAAAAGTTGTTGGTTCGAATCCCACCTGAGTGATTTGCCTGTGAATTTTTTTCAAAGAACTTGGAAAAGTACTGAGTATTCAGTGCCTAATACACATAGGTGTGTATGGGTAAAAAAACACAAAAAAAGTATATTCGTTATCCTCGATGCAACATCTATTAAAGCTATCATGGAATTTGTTTATATTTTTAAAGGAGTCGTGGAAAACTGATAAATATTGAAATCTTTCTCATCCATCCCACACATGTTGAAACATATTATGTAATATTTTGATGTGGAAGTCTAGTCTTCCAGTTTGCATTGGCATGTCACAGTTTATTTCACTACTATTTTTCTTGAAACATGTACAACTTAAACTTTTTACATGTTCATTGCAACTGGTGCCCAGTAGTCTTGTGTCAAACTCCTTGCCTCCAGAGTTACGTATGATTATTTTCAATATTATTAATGTGTTTTATCAATAGACACCCAAAGATGTTAAAAAACAACAAAAGTATTGTTTGTGGAAACTCTTGTTTGTCTTGGAAAGTTGTGTAACTTTGTATTATGATTTCTGTGTGAACCCCAATTTTTAATGAGAGACAGAAGTGACATTTAAATGGCTGTTATATTATTTACCATCCTCAGTGATTTTCACTTTTTAAACTATGTTGGGTGTATTATATATCTCTGCTTCGTCATCTCATTCTGCTTTGTCAGCTCATTCTGCTTTGTTATCTCACTCTGCTTTTTCTTCTCACTGTGCTTCATCAAGTCACTCTGACAAATGTCATCTCACTTTGCTTCATAATCTCACTCTTCTTCGTTATCTCACTCTACTTTGTTATCTCACTCTACTTCTTCATCTCACTCTGTGTCTTTTTCTCACTCTACTTCTTCTCATCACTCATCTGCTTCTTAGTCTGCTTCTTCTTCTCACTTGCTTCATCATCTCATTCTGCTCCATCATGTCACTCTCCTTTGTCATCTCATCTGCTTTGACTTCTCAGTCTGCTTTGTCTTCTCATTCTGCTTCATCATCTCTCTCGCTGCGTCTTCTTCTCACTCTGCTCTGTCATCTCTCTCTGCTTTGACCTCTCACTCTGCTTTGTCATCTCGCTCTATTTCATCATCTAACTCTGCTTGTTCACCTCTGTCTGCCTCCTCATCTCACTCTGTTTTGTCAACTCACTCTGCGTTTTGATCTTACTTGCTTCATCATTTTACTATGCTTTGTCATCTCATTCTGCTTCATCATCTCACTCTTTTTTATCAACTCACTCTACTTCTTCATCTCATTCTGCTTTATCAACCCACTCTGCTTCTTCTCACCACTCTGCTTCTTCTCAGTCTGCTTCTTTTTCTCACTCTGCCTCTTCTTCTCATCACTCTGCTTCTTCTCAGTCTGCTTCTTCTTCTCAATCTGCTTCGACTTTTCAGTCTGCTTTATCATCTCCTGCTTTGTCATCTCATTCTACTTTGTCATCTTACTCTGTTTCATCATCTCAATCTGCTTGTTCACCTCTGTCTGCATCCTCATCTAACTCTGTTTTGTCATCTCACTCTGCTTCATCATCTCACTCTGCTTCTTTATCTCAGTCTGTTTTGTCACCTCACTCGGCTTTGTTCCCTCACTCTTGTTCATCTCTGTCTGCCTCCTCATCTCACTTTGTTTTGTGATCTTCACTCTGATTCACCATCTCAGTCTGCCTAATCATCGCACACTGCTTTACCATCTCACTCTGCTCCGTCATCTGATCTGCTTCGTCATCTTATGTTGCTTTGTGAATTACACTCTGCCTCTTCATCTCAGGCTGCCTCTTCATATCAGTCTGTTTTGTCATTCCACTCTGCTTATGTTCTAACTCTGCTTGTCATCTAATTCTGCTTCATCATCTCACTCTGCTTTGTCATGTCACTCTGCTTCATTATCTCACTCTGCTTTGTCATGTCACTCTTCTTCTTTCTTTACTTTGTCTTCTCATTCTGCTTTATCATCTCTCTCTGCTTCGTAATTTCTCTCCTGTCTTACTCCCAATTTTGTCCTCTCCATCTGTTTTATCATCTCTCTCTGGTTCTTCATCTCATTCTGCTTCCTTTTCTCACTCTGCTTTGTCACCTCAGTCGGCTTTGTCCCCCCACTCTTGTTCTCTGTCTGCCTCCTCATCTCACTCCGTCATCTGATCTGCTTCATCATCTCACTCTGCTTTGTGCTTTTTCACTCTGCCTCTTAATCTCAGGTTGCCTCTTCATATCAGTCTGTTTTGTCATTCCACTCTGCTTAGGTTCTAACTCTGCTTGTCATCTAATTCTGCTTCATCATCTCACTCTGCTTTGTGCTTTTTCACTCTGCCTCTTAATCTCAGGTTGCCTCTTCATATCAGTCTGTTTTGTCATTCCACTCTGCTTATGTTCTAACTCTGCTTGTCATCTAATTCTGCTTCATCATCTCACTCTGCTTTGTCATGTCACTCTGCTTCATTATCTCACTCTGCTTTTTCATGTCACTCTGCTTCATTATATCACTCTGCTTTCTCATCTTTCTCTGCTTCGTCATTTCTCTCCTGTCTTACTGTCAATTTTGTCCTCTCATTCTGTTTTATCATCTCTCTCTGGTTCTTCATCTCATTCTGCTTCCTTTTTTCACTCTGCTTTGTCACCTCACTCGGCTTTGTCCCCCCACTCTTGTTCATCTCTGTCTGCCTCCTCATCTCACTCTGTTTTGTCATCTCACTCTGCCTCGTGATCTTCACTCTGATTCACCATCTCAGTCTGCCTCATCATCTCACACTGCTTTATCATCTCACTCTGCTCCGTCATCTGATCTGCTTCATCATCTCACTCTGCTTTGTGCTTTTTCACTCTGCCTCTTAATCTCAGGTTGCCTCTTCATATCAGTCTGTTTTGTCATTCCACTCTGCTTATGTTCTAACTCTGCTTGTCATTTAATTCTGCTTCATCATCTCACTCTGCTTTGTCGTGTCACTCTGCTTCATTATCTCACTCTGCTTTGTCATGTCACTCTGCTTCATTATCTCACTCTGCTTTCTCATCAGCGTTGTCACTACGCCGGTCGGTGCCGGTCGGGCCTGCCGGCACTCGGAGTTACCCGACCGGGACTTTGCCTTGCTAGGAGCTTTACCGACCGGCACTAAATTCGACCGAAAATGCTGAATATTTCATTATTTTGTCATCAGAAGCCAAAAGTAAATTTTCGTATTTATGACAAAATATATCGGGTTTCGTTTTAGTATCCATTTCTGACAATTTCTGACAAATATACTCACTGATCTATAGGCCTGCGCGACTAGGGAAAGAGCGACTATTAATTGTGTCCAGTTGAGTTTAATGTGGCTAGCTGCAATCGTGATCGCGATCACGATCACGATCACGATCACGATCGTTCATAGGTAAAACACGCACACACATAACCACATGGTAATGGTAGCGAGTATCCACAGAGGCCCCACAACGTTCGCTCGCCCGCCTGTAGTCCACGCACGCACACAGCACATGGTGTATTGTACAGTACAAAAGCGGGTCCAAAGTCCATCCTAACCAACATTCCGCACGCTGTGATTGGCCCGTTAAAAAATACCATATTCATAAGAAAGCTTGGCTAGCCTCCAACTCTGTACACAGTCACGAGTCGAGTAAAGAAATCCTGCACAGTGTGGCGCACGCCCGCGGATTCTGTACTATACACAGCGTTGGGTTAAGGCTATTCAAGCATCGACAACTGTTGCCGATAGAGGGCGTTGCAGGGCAAAGTTCATTGATTTTTTTCTCCATCGTGCGTCGTCGATCGATCGTTAACACAAAGATTTCATTGCGAAAGAAGTTCTATAAAACCAATTCTCAAATCACAAATCCATAAAAATGGATGTTGATGAAAACAGGACTATTAAGGGCAGAAATTAGGGGATAAGATAGTCCAAAAACACAAATTTCCGTGTGTGTGTGTGAGTTTGTTTTCACATTCAAACCGGGGACCTATAACAAAAGAGGACAATAGGGTCCCCGGTTGGCTAAAGGTCCCCAGTTAGAAATTGTGTACAAAACCAATGGGAGCTGTTGCCAAAAAGTTAGAGTCCAAACAAAAGAGGGACAATAGGAGGTCCCCGATTGGAGGTGTTTACACACTTGTGTGTGTGTGTGTGGTTTTTTTTTTTTTTTTTTTTTTTATGCTACGAAAATTGTGTGCATCAATACATACGGGCGAGTGAAAAAACTTGCGGGCGACCCAAAATTTTGCGGAAAATATACCGCAATGCATCTTCGGAAAAAAATTACCGACCGGCACTCAATTTGGGCTAGTGACAACCCTGTTTCTCATCTCTCTCTGCTTCGTCATTTCTCTCCTGTCTTACTCCCAATTTTGTCCTCTCCATCTGTTTTATCATCTCTCTCTGGTTCTTCATCTCATTCTGCTTCCTTTTCTCACTCTGCTTTGTCACCTCAGTAGGCTTTGTCCCACCACTCTTGTTCTCTGTCTGCCTCCTCATCTCACTCTGTTTTATCATCTCACTCTGCTCCGTCATCTGATCTGCTTCATCATCTCACTCTGCTTTGTGCTTTTTCACTCTGCCTCTTAATCTCAGGTTGCCTCTTCATATCAGTCTGTTTTGTCATTCCACTCTGCTTATGTTCTAACTCTGCTTGTCATCTAATTCTGCTTCATCATCTCACTCTGCTTTGTCATGTCACTCTTCTTCTTTCTTTACTTTGTCTTCTCATTCTGCTTTATCATCTCTCTCTGCTTCGTAATTTCTCTCCTGTCTTACTCCCAATTTTGTCCTCTCCATCTGTTTTATCATCTCTCTCTGGTTCTTCATCTCATTCTGCTTCCTTTTCTCACTCTGCTTTGTCACCTCAGTCGGCTTTGTCCCCCCACTCTTGTTCTCTGTCTGCCTCCTCATCTCACTCTGTTTTGTCATCTCACTCTGCCTTGTGATCTTCACTCTGATTCACCATCTCAGTCTGCCTCATCATCTCACACTGCTTTATCATCTCACTCTGCTCCGTCATCTGATCTGCTTCATCATCTCACTCTGCTTTGTGCTTTTTCACTCTGCCTCTTAATCTCAGGTTGCCTCTTCATATCAGTCTGTTTTGTCATTTCACTCTGCTTATGTTCTAACTCTGCTTGTCATCTAATTCTGCTTCATCATCTCACTCTGCTTTGTCATGTCACTCTGCTTCATTATCTCACTCTGCTTTGTCATGTCACTCTTCTTCTTTCTTTACTTTGTCTTCTCATTCTGCTTTATCATCTCTCTCTGGTTCTTCATCTTACTCTGCTTCTTCTTCTTGCTCTGTTTCTTCTCTTCACTCTGCTACGTCATCTCACCTTGTTTCATTATCTAACCCTGCTTCATCATCTAAACCTTCTTTGTCTTCTAACTCTGCTTTGTCATCTTACTTGCTTCATCATCTCACTCTGCTTTGTCATCTCCCTCAGATTTTTCATCTATTTCTGCTTCTTTTCACTTTGCCTCTCTCATACTGCTTTTGTCAACTCACTCTGCTTTGACCTCTGACTCTGTGTTGCCATCTCATTCTGCTTCTTTCTAGCTCTCTGCTTTTCTATCTCAATGTACTTGGTCTAACGTTCGTCAATGTATTTTTTTTTTTACAATAACCGATATATTGGAAATTCAATATCGAGTATACTCGATATATCGATTATTTCCCGTGCGCAAGATGAAGCCTAAAAACAGCGCTTTTTATACTGAAGATAGACAGTTTAATAGAATTGCAAATATACCGGTTTTTGGCTAGATCCGCGGCACTGGTTGTTAGACCAAACAGTAATTGCACCAGCCCGTATGTTTTTGGTTTTACAACGAAGATGGTAGATAAATGATGGCACTGTCCCATTCAGTGACGCTCCAACACTGTTGACTTGAGATATACACAAAAAACAGATAATTTAATTGTTTACAAGTTTTATGGGTAGGGTCGACATCTGGGTAATATGTTTGTAATTTTGTCAGGTTGACCGGGTAAGTTGACAAACATAAAAGGGACCAGAGGAACGGATTGACAAATGTGTCAATAAATGGATTTTTATGAGAGACCGCGAGTATATATTTTCAGATCCTCTCTTTGTAGCAATAACATGTTTTCATGCCTTTTTGGCAATCATCAGTTGCGTGTGGGTGATTCTATTAGAATCCGTGGGTCTCATGTCTCGTTAAAGACATTATATTTCTGTAATTCGCTTGGGTACAGGTAGTTGTAATTAATCCGAATGCGGATATTTAATCCTGAGTTGAGTTTTCAGTATATGTGACCTGTTCTTCCAGTGTCCAGTAAGGAAATTAGGATGTTTAGTGTTTCGTCCCGGTCTACAAAACCCGAATCATTAGGGGGTGGGGCGAGCTGTTTGGGGGTTTGACCCCGGTTTAGTTTTGCTCTGATCAACTTTTCCCTTATGTTTTTATCTTTTCTGTACGCAATGAAAGGGGGATCTGGAAAGATCTCCGAAAGTGTTTCATTGTTGCGTATTAGAGACCAGTGTTGTTTTATGGATTTGTTTAGGTCACTTTGGTTGATGTACGGGTTGTATGTCGTACTGAAAACCAGTGGAGTTTTGCTTTCCGTTTCTTTCTGCTGTTTGTGAATCAATATCTTTTCTGTGATTTTGCTTATCTCTGAGATGTCATAGCCTCTTGCTATTAGCTTTTCAGAGAAATTGTTGACTTTGAGTAGGAAATCATCTTCATTGTTTGTGTTTCTAGCATAGCGGAGAGTTTCTCCGTATATGAATGCTTTGAACACATGTGGTGGGTGTGATGATGTTTTGTGAAGGTATTGGTAGGTTCCAGTGGGTTTGGTATATACTTTTGTGTCCAAAATACCGGTTTCACTGAACCTATTACCTTTGAAGATTGTAAAGTCCAGGATCTGTTTCTCCAGATCATGTAGTGTAATATCACAAATTTCGGAGCTTGCTGTAGAACCCATAGCGCATCCGATTTTTTGGAGGTAGTAGTTGTCACCGAAATGGAAGCAATTTCTTCCTAATATCACTTCCAATAATTCTCGGATGCAGTTGGAGGGTGGTTTTGTGATAGAGTATGGGTGGGTGGTTCGGTCGAGGGCATTGCAAACACTGTTTATTGCTTCCGTTTGACGGACGTTTGTGTACATTGAGACAACATCAATACTTGTTATCAGAACATTTTGTGGGAATGTGGCCTCTTCAAGTTTTCGCAATATGTCTGCGGTATCACGGACATATGTTGGTTGGGCGGTAACTATCGGAAGAAGGAAATAGTCCACAAATTGTGATATTTTGGCTGTGGGGCTTGAACATCCACTTATTATAGGTCTCCCTACGAAAGGCGTGCCCGGGGGTGGTGGTTTATGTATTTTCGGGAGAAAATACATAGTCGCGCAGTTGCCTGGTTGTGGAAGTGGATCAAGATCTATAGGCCAGGGTTTGTTTATTGATGAGGTTGTTTCTATGCATATTGATGAGTAGCTGGTGGACCAAAGTGGTGGTCTGTTGGGTGATATCTTGGTCAAGCTTTGTGTAGTGCTCGGTAGCCTACTTCTAGGTAATCATTGCCGTTCATTATGAAAATGCCTCTTCCTTTGTTGTAAGGTTTAATTACGATGTCTGGATTATGTTTCAGTTTGGTTATGGCTGAAATTTCTTGTTTTGTCATATTTCTGAGCTGATTGCGCAATCGAATATGAGCAAATTGGTACTTTGTAGCTTGCAAACAATTCTCGAGTGTCGCACAATGTGTTGAATTTGGATGCCATTTTGAGGGTGGTTTGAAAGGTTGAACCTTGGCAGGTTTGTTGTACATCAGGAAGGCAGTTCTCATTCTTCTTTGGAAGGTGTTGAAATCACTCAGAAGTTTTTTACGGGTGGGTTAAGCAGGAGTAGGAACAAAGTTTAAACCTTTTCCCAAGGCGACCTTCTCTATTGTGGAAAGGTTTACCCTGGATAGGTTTGTTATGAAACGTTCACTTTCTTCTGCCAAATGTTTAAGAGTGTTACTCTTGTTGAACCGTTTAGTTTTGGAGCATGCGTGGGAAAAGCTATTAGCTTTTTTGTGGGAGTAGTGTACTCGTTTATCAAACTTTCGTTTAGTCATATTTGTGAAGGAAGAGATATAGGTTTATTGTACACCAATAATAATATATACTTGGAATTACCGTATTATATTACTATTTTATTGATGGTTAACGATACAAGTTATATGTCTCTCTTTTTGGAAGATGGGCTGGTCCTGAAAAGGACCGGTTGGTTTGTTTAAACGAGTTTTATGTGTCCCGTTTTCTCTTGGTTCCTTTGCCCGATGTTCTTGGTCGGGTAAAGTAGCCAAAGAGCTGTGTTGCCGTCCAGAGTTCTTGAGCCTTGAATTGAGCTACCAGCTTCAATCTTGCCTCCTTGGCCGCCTCTAGCTTGTTCCCGATCTCTCTGTCTTGAAAGGTGTATTTCTCTACTGCCAGTTTGACCAGGAGTAGCGACGCCTTGGATGTTAGACGGTTCCAGCTTTCTGTGAAGGATGGCTGGAACGTCAGGCCTAGGTGTGGGTGTGGCGGCTTCGCTGTGTGTTTGAAGTACGTCGGAGGCTTGTCTGTTGTAATTGCCTGACTGAAAACTGACAGTTGTGTTGTGATGTGGCTTTTGGCGGCTGTGAGTTTGTTAACTGGTTCCGCCAGAAGTTTCACAAAATTAAAGTCAGTTTCAGACAGTCTAATTCGAGGTACAGGGGTTTCGGACGCGAACTGTCCCTGACGTCAAAAGAAGTGATCAATGAATCCTCCAGACGATCTATCAGCAGTAGTTGACCACACTGTATGTCACTGCTGGCTGGAGATGATGCCGGAGACGATGGATCTTGGGTTTTCGGGCTTGAGGTAGAAGGTTGATTGTTGGCTTTGGAGTGGTGCTTGAAAGATTTACTCAATTTGGTAGACATGATGTCAATGGCGTTATTGCCATGGTGACAGTGTATATCTACCAACAGTGCGGACGTGGGCAAAATCACTCAGGTGTAGGCATGCGTGTTGGGGTTGCGAGAAGTTGATTGGTTGTAATGTTCCTTTGTGTTTACAAAGAGGACTTGTGGTCCAGTGGTTCAGGTGGCTCTCAAACAGGGTTTGAAAATGTACAAATTAAACGAAAAATCTTTTTAAATGTAGTTAGAGAGACCATACAAACCAATAGATTTCCAAAATCTGTCGTTTAATTTTAATAGCCCGTCATGTAGTATCTCTAGTAATGTCTGACACTTTCGAGTAGAGAACGAAGAATGAGGTAGAGTGCAGCACAGCTTTTGCAAATTCAAATATTCACTCACACGGTTTGTTCACAAGCCATCACCCAACCTTAAGTTATAAACAATCAAAACATCGGGAGATAACCAGGAGACTACTTGACAAGAAGAGAGAACAGAAATTAAACAACCATCGCTCAACATTTAATTTTAGCCAATCAGATCAATGGAGGGTTACGTCCCAAACAACCGTTAGGCTGGGGCGGCAAGACTATTTTTTAAAAATAGATTATACCACGCAAGCGGACGTGAACTATAGCGGTGGGCCACGGGTGAACACAAAGAACAGCTCCACAAGCGCAGTTGGTCGTCAAATGTATTTTATTTAAAAGACCTACTCAATGTTGTAAACTACAAATAAAGGCGGCAGCTTTTCTAAAACTAAAACCCTCAGATTGTCTGGATAATCTGACACTCTTTCGGTGTTTTCGATATCACTTAGGAACATCAACATTTTTGATACATCAAAGTTTTCGATATATCAAAATTTTCGATATTTCGATTGATGTCAAAATAGTATCAAGTATTTGAGTAATATCGATATATCGACGGGCTTTAACTTGGTCATCTCACTCTGCTTCGTCATCTCACTCTGCTTTGCCATCTCACTGTGCTTTATCAACTCACTCTACTTCTTCATCTCATTCTGCTTCCTTTTCTCACTCTGCTTCTTGTCATCACATCGCTTCTTCTCAGCCTGCTTTATCTTCTCAGTCTGCTTCATCTTTTAAGTCTGCTTCATCTTTTCAATTTCAGTCTGCTTTATCATCTCCCTCTGCTTCGTCATCTCACTCTGCCTCATCATCTCACCTTACTTCTTCATCTTATTCTGCTTCATTTTCTCACTCTGCTTCTTCTCATCACTCTGCTTCTTCTCATCACTCTGCTTCTTCTCAGTCTGCTTCTTCTTCTCAGTCTGCTTCATCTTCTCAGTCTGCTTCATCTTTTCAGTCTGCCTCGTCGTTTAAGTCTGCTTTATCATCTCCTTCCGCTTTATCATCTCACTGCTTTGTCATCTCACTCTGTTTCATCATCTAACTCTGCTTGTTCACCTCTGTCTGCCTCTTCCTCTCACTCTGTTTTGTCATCTCACTCTGCTTCATCATCTCACTCTGCTTCATCATCTTACTATGCTTCGTCATTTCATTCTGCTTCATCATCTCACTCTGTTTCGTCATCTCACTCTGTTTCGTCATCTCACTCTGTTTCGTCATCTCACTCTGTTTCGTCATCTCACTCTGTTTCGTCATCTCACTCTGCTTCGTCATTTCTCTCTCGTCTTCTCACTCTAATTTGTCCTCTATGTTTTATCATCTCTCTCTCTGGTTTTTCATCTCATTCTGCATCCTTTTCTCACTCTGCTTCTTCTCATCACTCCGCTTCTTCTCATCAATCTTCTTCTTCTCAGTCTGCTTCGTCTTTTCAATCTGCTTTATCATCTCCTGCTTCGTCATCTGGTCCTGCTCTCAGTCTAATTAACACTGTGGTTCTGGTCTCAGTATAGGTTTCATCACCCTATGGTCTTCATCTTGGTCAAAATCTTTACAATCAGTGGTCTTTGTTTTGGTATAAACTTAAACACCTTGTGGTCAAGGTCTCAGTCTCTGTCTCAACACCTTGTGGCCAAGGGCTCAGTCTCACTCTCCCAGTCATAAGACTCATATCAATTTGTTAAGCTCCTTTTCAAGTGTCCATATAGTCATTGATTTTTTCACTTTGGGAATTGGCATCAAAAATTGTGACTTGGTGTAATTTTTGTACACAACTGAAAAGATGAGCAATGTTTTGACTGCTTAATAGAATATAAGGAAGACAACAATTCTAGATGACATTGATATAAAATATTGAAATTTTATTAAAGAAAAAGCCTGTAATTTTTAGGATGTTTATTGCTGTTTTAGCATAATTTATCACAATTTAGTGTTTTAAATCTTGTTTTCAGCAAACCAAGTCTCTTCAACTCACTGTAAATACAAACTGCGCCACCGTTTAACCTGGTTGAAAACTGTTATTAGGGGAGGTTCTGGTCTAACTAGTTATCTAAAAAGTGTTTTGATTGGACCTTGTTAAGGCTTGTACTTTTAGGATAAATGATCGCCAATGATACTCCCGCTTACATACCTCGTTAGCATTCAAGTTATGTGTAGTCATGTCTGCTATCCACACAGTACGTCTGTGTGTGCCCGTACATGCAAATGTAATACTTTTTTTTGGCAAAACTTTAGTAAAATTGATTAAAATAGTAGGAGCTGGTTGGACCAAAACAAATTGATACGGTGTAGCTGATGTACCTATGGTTTTTGAACCTAAGTGCATTACTTGTCACTAGCTTCTCATCAATCAATTTATATAAAAAAATTGATAAGGTAACTGTGCGCTTTCTGTTCACAGATTAATAGACGAAGAATGAATTATTTGTCACATATTAAAAATCTTTTAATGTCAAACTATGTGTCTATATGACATTTTAGTTACAAAATGTACAGTACCAGCACTTGATTTGGAAATCATATGAGCATTCTTTAATGAATAGGTGTTTGCTGCTAAACTGGGAGCAATTGCGTTTAATGTCAATATTTTGGTTTATGTTTTTTGGCATGTTGGGTGAATAATAATGAATAACAAACACGTTCATAGAGTCGAGTTTCCTTGAAGGGGCAGGTGGGAACATACCTAACACTTTATTTGTTGACTTCTGTGTCTTGTCATTTTGGTTGTCTGAGCTTTTTGTTAAGTTTACTTCTAATCAGGCTATCTATTACTAGAACTCACAATTTCACAACCCAATGATTTTCTGCCTTGTTAGCAGCAAAACTTGTAATTGGACAGTCAACCCAGTAGTTGATGCCGAGGTTGCTGGTGTTAGGTTGGTAATGTGATATTTGTGGGCCAAGGTACTTGAATGTCGTGGTGTTGTTGATGTCCATGTTAGTTGTTGATTTGGATAACCGAGGAGGGATCAGGGACTGTTTGGGTTGACGATGGTTGTGAAGATTGATATCATAATGTTTTCGTGAGGTTGATCTTGAGAACAAATTTGATTAAGACGTCATAGAGGATCGAGGGTAGCAGTGATTTGAAGGGTGGGTGTAGCGTTGAGGAAAAGGATGAAAACATCAGTACATCTATGCCAAGAGAGTTTGGATGTCTTTTATGCATGTTTCAGCAACGGCTTTTGTGCACCAGAAAACAAAATATTTATTTGGTCTTTTGATGCTTGTCTTCATCTAGTCCATGCACGAATTGTACAGGAAGGGGCTCTCTCGTATCCCTTGCTGTACTCCACACTGGTCCCATGGTGAAGGTGGTGTCTGCCAAGCCATAGGAGTAATGAAGTTTCAGCTATAGAGCTGTTCAAGTAGGCGTGAGAGGGTTTTCGATCTGGGAGTCACAAAAAAATGCTGTGGACAGGTCCACAAGCATGAAGTAAACTGAGTTTTCTTAGCCAGATTTGCTCCACTTGCTTCAAAATAAAGATGCCATCAGTAAATGGCTATGATTTTTTTTTTGAAACTGTACTGGTTATCACAGAGATGAGCCTCTTACCAACCCTGGAGCATTTTAGGATAATTGCAATAACCACTTTGCGTACTGTGCTCCCAGGGACAAGTCCCTTGTCCTTCCTGGACCCTTTCCCTTTCCATAAAACTTCTGAAATATTTGAATTCCCCCAAGATTCTGGCATTTTCTCGGTTGCCCATATTTGTGTTGTCTGGTTACAGATTGAATCAATGGCTGGGTTGTTGTAGATTGGTTTAATATATTCAAGGGGGTATTGATACTGGCTTTACAGTTCACTTGAGATGTTTGAGGCATTCCTCAATTTCCAGTTTAGAAGGGGTTTAACTTAGTTGATATCAGCTAGGATTTTTTGTTGTTGTAGGAAGGTTGTGAACAATGGTGGGTGATCATGTTCCATGGGGGGATAGAAGTGATTCTTGAAGTGAGCAAGAATTTTGTTTGGTGGGCAGGTAGTACCAGTGGTGGGTCTCAGTGTGGTTGCTTGATTTTTGGCAGTTGCGAACAGCTGTTCTATTTTTCATTGAGTATGCAGTTAGCTAATGAGCGGAGCTTTTCCTTTGATATTTCTGTTAGTGAGCTGACAAGTTCTGGTCAGGATCAGTCTGGTAGTTTTTTTAAATTCCAGGTCCCTCTGGTTTCGGTCCTGTTTAGGAAACAAGTCCTACAACGTTGGATCATTTCAATGAATCAATTTGAAATGTGGTTTTGATTTGAATGCCACAGTAGTGTTTAGACTGAACAGATCAAGTTTCATGTTAATATCATCGACATTTGTGAAGTGGTTGCACCATTTTTTTCTAGGGGCACTTCTGGTAAATTGATTGTAGTTTGCAAATTGCCCTTTTTAAAACAAGATCTTAATCTATGCAATGATTGGTTTCAGATAACCCATCAATTAAAATGAAGGGGAATTATGCAAGTGATGTTTGTATGCCCTTTTTCAGTGCTTTTGTTTTGCCGTTTACTATTTATATAAAATATTCTGACGAGAAACAAAATACTTTCTATGAGATTGCCATTATTGTAAAAAATATATTTTTTAAAACAAGAATTAAAACAAAAATTACAGTAGAACTTGAAAACCCAAGCCACCTCCATCCAGAAAGAGTGCTTCACTTGTTAAGCAAAACTTACTGGCAATGAAAGTTAAAACAACTTAAATTCTACAATTGTTATGTTCAGATCTGGATATAAATGCTTCCAATCATCTTTGGTGTTGAATGACCAGAATTAATACTGAATACAGTTTTGCATCAGACATAGACTTCTGAGTGTAGTTCTTCATCTATTAAAAACAGGGGTCAGGGGAGGTGTCTTTGTAATGGCTCAAGAATTCTGCCAATTGTACCATATTTTGTGATCGGAATTCCTTCTGCTGTTTTAGACTGTACAAGTCTCTTTGCTTGGCACATCTCTATGTTCGGGAATGATGAATTGCTTGAATGTGTCTATGTCATGGGTTTGAGTTGTTCAAAGTCCAAGAGCTTGTAGTGACATGGATGAAGGGCTACAGTTGATTCCATGACTTGTTTATATTGATGCGAAAGTTTAGTTCAGACAGGAAGTAATCTATTGCAGGATAGAACAATCTTGTGCAGTAGTCTCGCTGCCTCTGGCCTGTTGTCTCTTCTACTGTAATGAATCGATTAGATGAGATGGATGCACAATTTATCTGCTTGTGCATTGTAGTTATGCAAAAACAGCCCAGCGTAACTCTGAAGATACAGGAAAATAATGAATGCAGCGGCACGATACTTCAATAAAATTCATCAGGATTATTCATAAAAGTTGAGATAAAAGTAGATTTTGGTATACAAAGCCAAGTTAGAGGAAGTGTTCACACGATAGATATAATTTTCTGTCAGGAACCATGCTCACTTGGATGTGAGTGTGTGGAATTGGAATTCACAATCTGTGGTGGTTGACATGACCTCACTACTTTTGAAGCTTGCCTTTTTGAACTGATCCAGTCATAAATTCTAGTTTATAGCCCCCGGGTCCTTGTTCATTGTTTCCTTGCCCCTGCTTCTATTCCAAATCACTTTTCTGAGTCAATAACCATGTTCAGACACAGTACTAAAGTTAGACCCGAAACGGTCTAACTTTATGACCAGCAGGGGGGCAGTCGTTAAAAAAAACCACCTTGCGTTCAGACAGCAAGGAGTTAAACCCGAAACGGTTTATCTTTGGTTTTAAGAGGTCAAACAGCAGCGCGACCCCGTTATGCCAACATCCTGGCTCTTCACAAAAACCATTGTGTTTATCCATTCACATGTGTTGCATAACGATCCTGTGGGTCAGCAGTTCATCCGTTGTGAGTTAAACCGGATGTGGTCATTTTTATTCTGTCCACACACAGTGCTAAAAGATAAACCCGTTCCGGACTAAAGATAAACCCCCCAGCTCGACAGTCTAACTTTTCTGGGTTAAACCCGATTCGGACTAACTTTAGAACCGTTCAGACACACAGAGTTGAACTCGATCGGGTTGAACCATGAGTTAAACCAACTTTAGTAGTGTGTGGTTTTGTCTGCATCCTGGTCTATAATTTGGCTTTGTCACAATTTATGATATGATATTGATGTTTTTCTCTGTGATCTGGTGAAAGTTCTGGCACTTATTTGTCTCCTTCTGTCATGTGTTCTGAAAGTTTAGTTTGAACGTTGCCGGTTTTTCTCATAGGTCTCAGGGCAGCTTTTACACAGAATTACATACATGGATATATTGTTTGGAGATGGTCCTGCTCACAGTCTTTAGGGTCAACTAGCATTTTTTGAAGTGTACAAAGTGGTCTCACAACAGTTCAAAAGCCATGCCTGGACATCCTCTCAATTAAAACTTCAACATATATAGGGCAAGAAAGCTAGATAGTTGCTCTTGTTTTTATTGGCTTGAGCAGTCTTTCCTGCTAGGTTTACTAGTAGGTGCATATCTTGTCCTTAACTTTATTGTCGTTCATCGTGGGTAACCAGATTGAGAGAGAGGAACTTCACAGATCGATGGTGTTCTTCCATCTCGTTATCTGCCTCAATGACTACCTCATTATTGAGGAGAGTCAGAACTACCCCCGGGTTTTCAGTGTGGAAAGTCATGGGATTGAAAATGCAAATACTGATTTGTTTGTGTGGCTTTTCTGTAGATTAACAAGTTCATGTAGCCATCTGGTTTGCCTGTAATTTAAGTGTCCAGGGCTTGATTTCACAACGAGTTAAGATATTGATCTTAACTGTGAATCAATCTTAATTGCTAAGCAAAGTGTGATGTCACAATACAACTCACATTGGCAACTAATCCTAAATCTTAGTGCAGGAGTTGGGAATCTGTCTTTAATTTGTGAACTAAAAGATGTTTAATATTAAATGAACTTTAACAAACATTCATTGTTATATTTTACAGACAATGCAACTTGATGTGAAGTTTGAACCTCCAGTAACCTACAAACTGACATCACAACTTCAACACCTGTCAACTTCTGGAATAGCTTGCAACTGTAGACTGGTAGATGTTATTAGCTGGACATTTCTCAAGGCATCGTTCTACAGGGAGTACAACATGAACACTTCATGGAAGAGTGAAACAAATAGACACAAGGATCAATGAAGGAAGGTAAATTGAGTTGCTTTATTCAGACCATTGTCATTATTTTACTGGAGAAGGTGTATGGTAAACAACACATTAATTATCAGGAAGATTTTCACCGCATGAGTATATATGAGTATATTCAAAGTAGAGCGTTGAAGTACATCTAGGTACAAAAGCAATTTCAAAGACTTGATTTCAAAATCAAATACATCCATGAGTATGATATTGCCAATAAAAAGACATGCCAGTAGAACCGAAAAGTACTGCGATAAGACGTCTACCTGTAACTGCCTGTGTTTGTCTTGGTTTATTAGATATCAATATTATGAAATGCAAACACACGTTGCCCTAATACTCCTTGTTGATTGGATAGCTATGAAAGCTCATTATTGCCAGCAAAAATTTAAAACCCATTTATATTACGGATTCACTAGCTGTATTTACGGATTCCCAATGCGTTGTTACGGATTCACAATCTGTTATTACTAATTGTAGATTGCCAGGCGATGCATGCAGATGTCCATAAATCACTCTAAATATTATAGAATTCAACTATGATAACTTGCATCGTTACTACAGTGACATAGCTAAGGGGCGCATGCCCCTCCTTTCAATAAATGTCCATGCCTCCCCCTTGATGTCTGTGCCCCCCCCCCCCCCCCCCCCCCGCCCAGTGTCCGTGCCCCCCTTCTTCCAACGATGCGTTATTCGGGCGGAAAAATCAAACAGTGTCATTTGCTTCCTTGAAGATTAGGTGCCAAAGTTAGGCCAACTACATTGCCAATCGACTGATGCATTTGAAATGCATCCAAAATGGATGACGCCCATTGAATTTATGAGTTCAAGTGACCAATAAACCCATGTTAGCTGCATCTTAACACACAGATCATGTTTTTGCTTCAATAAAACATTATACAAACATTAACAAGTTTAGTTTGATTTAATCATCATATGGTACTTCAACATGTAAAACCGTAAACGTTTGCAAGATATAGAAACAACCTGGACAGAGGGTTCGAATCCAGGGGTAGATTCTGGCTAATGGTCAATACAAAAACTTGAAAACAGAAACAATTTGCATGGAAGTCATAAGATGAAAATGAGTAAAAGAGAACTGGGAAAGAAGAAATTTTACTGATCTTATTAAGACCAAACCCCCCCCCCACCAATTATTACAGATTTTCACCTTCATTGGATTATACCGAGATAGTTCAAGCCCCCAAATATATAGTTTTCAAAGAAGGCTCAGAAGGTGACAATATTTTTGGATCTATTTCAAGCCAATTAAGGAACAAATGTATTTCTAAAACCATAATGTTGGTACTGCGTTTCTTTCTTGCTGGTTCAATGAAGGCCTGTTGATCATGGGTCTTCTCTCATTACCCTGGGCTTATACAGCTTCAAAATGGACTAAAACATTCTGCCACTTCATGATTGAATTCCTGATATGTTTTTATGTGATATGATTTTATACGTTTTGTCTTAAGTGTAACCTGATGTGAATAGGCGTTACTTGTAATTTACAATATTACAGAAAGCAATTTAAATGAAAGCCCTTCGGTCTCACTGCATCACGTAGCGCTTGCCCTAATTATAACAACAAGGCAGGGCATCCTGTTTAAATTTGTTAATAGTAACGAATTGTGAGTCCGTAATAACAGAACGTGAATCCGTAATAAAGAACTTGAATCCGTAATAACAGATTCAAAATTGATTTTGTTAACAAGTGTGATTTAGTTGTAAAAAGTAGCCCTTGTATTTGAAATGTGTCATTTTTGGAAGAGTATATTCATTCAAATTGTGTAGGTGTTAAGAAGCACTACAATTTGGGCTCATTTTATGGGCTCAGGTTAGGCAAAAACTATTCACGCTTCTATCACATCTTTACAGGAGTGAAAGCACAAGTATGTAGTCCATGTGATTGGTTACATTTCTCAAATGTTTGTTTCTTACATAAACTCATTCAAGCAGTAATTGTTATATTCTACAGACAACACAACTTGATGTATTTAGTTTGAACCGTCAGTAACCTGCAAGCAGACCTTACAACTCCAATCACCTTTACAGCTCATTGGACCTCTGTGTAGCTTGTTCATGTGTTAGCTGGATAGTGGTCATCATCAGTTCTACAGGGAGTAAAAAATGAACACTTCTTTTGAGAGTGAAATAAACAGAGGCAAGGCTCAAGACAGGTAAATTACATATAAGTTATTAAGATCTTGATGTTGGATAAAGAATGAGATGTTCTCATTTCATGAGGAGGTGTAACATACAAACAAACATAAAAAATCACAATATGTTCACCAATTACTGAAACTGTTGAGTAGAAGAAAGCATAATATTGAAGTACATTCAGCTTAATTTCTTTGAGTTTGTTGAAGTGATACTTATCATCAAATTAAAATTACAAAAGACTTTCATGTTTGTAACACAATTCTTGCCCAAAGTATGGAATGAAAAAAGAGCTGGAAAATGCTATTGTCCATGTTATTGTCTATGTTGTACAAAGTGAAATCAAAAGAAATTTGTGCAAAAAGACAACAACATATTACTCACTCGCGTTGTTTGGGTTTGGGGCATATTCTTTATTTGTTGTGCTTTGCAAGGCAAGTTGAGAAGAATGGATTCAAACATAGTGTTTTGGAAGCTTCACTACATTTCAAACAGACTTTAGATTTAAAATTCACCAGTATGTTGCTCCCGAATATCATTAAGAGTTTGACCATTATGTACAAGCAATCAAATATTGGCTTTAAAAATTAACTGATACAAGAATGAATTTCTATATTTCTAACAGACAATTGCAAAAACTGTTTCAACCTGCAGCATAAATGTCATCTCTACAGAAGGGACTGAAAAACTCATCTAACATCTAACTCATCTGACATATGCTTGATATAAGACAAAACGTGTTTAATGTGAAGATAAACAATCCCTGTTTCAAACTGATAATTAAGCAGTTTTTGCCTAATCTAATAAGACATCAATGTAGTGCAACATTTTCTTTTAAAGAGTTTATTTGAGCCAAGAAAAACAACCTCAAACCTAAACCTTACTGAAAGTTGCTTATTGCTTTTGAACAAAATCCGTGCATTGTTAAATTTGGAGACAAAACATAAACAAGAACAAATTCGAACATGATTTGTGGGAAGCATGAGTGCATGTAAGATTAGCAACAATTCTCATGTGCAATTTTAAACATCATCAAACCAGTGTTTAGATCAAAACAATTCGTTTTCTGAGCTACTCACTCTTCTGTCAAAAAGGCATTTTAAAGAAATGAATGTCTGTAATCCATGCAATCGATTTAATTTCACCAGCTTTTTGTGATTACAATAAACTTATACAAGCAACAATTTGTTTATTTTACAGACCATGCAAGTTGATGTGAAGTTGAATCGTCAGTCTGCAAGCTGACATCACGTCATGAAATCTTGCACAGCTTGCTCAGTCTTACTAGCTGGAAAGTTCTCAAGTCATCATTAGTTCTACCGGGAGCACAAAATGAACACTCTCTGGGAGAGTAAAACAAAAAATACAAGGATCAGGAAAGGTAAATTGAGTTTCTTGTTAAGATCTCTTTTTGAATAATGAAGAATGGAATGATCTCATTTTGACTGAGGTTTATGTTTACCAAGCCCTCAAACTGATGTCTTTGAGTGGAGAAGATCAAATTAGAGTATTGAAGCAAATAGATTCACCTGTGATTCCAGTGTCTCAGGGTGAACAACATAGTTTCTGAATTGGTCTTTTGTCCATTAAATTAGACCACACACTAGAATTATTGGCAAGGTTTTACACTCAACGGTGTTGGACTAAAGCTTACTGATTTTATAATCGAGCAAGAGCTTAAATACAAAACTTGCGATACCTTGCTTGACTTCACCAAACTGATGTTTTCAAGGGTACCTTACACCCTAGACTGTGATTTAAACAACTCTTCAGTGTCTCAGGGTGAACCTTACATATCTTGGGCCTAATTTCATGGCTCTACAGCTCATAGAAGTTCACACTTTACAGGGTGCTGTATACGCAGAACTCTTTGATAAGCAGGGCCGCGAAGTTGGACCCTGGTTAAAACATTTCATTGGTCTGGACGGGTCTGTTTTGGTTTCAAACTTAGAAAGCTAGATCTTGAAATTATTTTTGGACTTCTACATCTCAAGTAAAATACTTGAGATATAGTACTGCACATTTCAGACTGAGTAAACTCTCATGATGATTGGATGAGACTAGTTGTCATTCTTTATTCTGTTCATCGACATTAATGCTTAAAATAAAAACCAAAACCAAAACAAGACTGTTACAAGAAATGATTGTTTTTGTGGGTGTTTTTTTAAATACAGACTCTTTTTTTATTTGATTTACAGATTGGACCTCTGGTATCCTTCAAGCTTACATTACAACTACATCACCCAAGGATCCATGTCTACCACTTGTCTGATCGGTGTTATTTGTGAGGCAGTGAGAGCCACATGAACATACCCAAGGAGACTACAACTACTGGCTGGAAGGCTCTTGTGTATTGACTGAAAAGAGGTAATAGATTATGTTTATTTACAAACACCATTGTAAGAGGCAACAGTACATAAATGTTATTTTACCAAACAAGTTGGACTAATAACAAATCTTTTGTATGAGATGTATGGGATCTTTCCTACTATTGTAATGCAAAGAAATCTGCTTTGCTCTTGCAATTTGCTTCATAAAACATGACACAGACTTTTCTTAAAGATTTCAGTGTCTCAGGGTGAACAACATAGTTTCTGAATTGGTCTTTTGTCCATTAAATTAGACCACACACTAGAACTATTGGCGAGGTTTTACACTCAACGGTGTTGGACTAAAGCTTACTGATTTTATAATCGAGCAAGAGCTTGAATACAAAACTTGCGATACCTTGCTTGACTTCACCAAACTGATGTTTTCAAGGGTACCTTACACCCTAGACTGTGATTTAAACAACTCTTCAGTGTCTCAGGGTGAACCTTACATATCTTGGGCCTAATTTCATGGCTCTACAGCTCATAGAAGTTCACACTTTACAGGGTGCTGTATACGCAGAACTCTTTGATAAGCAGGGCCGCGAAGTTGGACCCTGGTTAAAACATTTCATTGGTCTGGACGGGTCTGTTTTGGTTTCAAACTTAGAAAGCTAGATCTTGAAATTATTTTTGGACTTCTACATCTCAAGTAAAATACTTGAGATATAGTACTGCACATTTCAGACTGAGTAAACTCTCATGATGATTGGATGAGACTAGTTGTCATTCTTTATTCTGTTCATCGACATTAATGCTTAAAATAAAAACCAAAACCAAAACAAGACTGTTACAAGAAATGATTGTTTTTGTGGGTGTTTTTTTAAATACAGACTCTTTTTTATTTGATTTACAGATTGGACCTCTGGTATCCTTCAAGCTTACATTACAACTACATCACCCAAGGATCCATGTCTACCACTTGTCTGATCGGTGTTATTTGTGAGGCAGTGAGAGCCACATGAACATACCCAAGGAGACTACAACTACTGGCTGGAAGGCTCTTGTGTATTGACTGAAAAGAGGTAATAGATTATGTTTATTTACAAACACCATTGTAAGAGGCAACAGTACATAAATGTTATTTTACCAAACAAGTTGGACTAATAACAAATCTTTTGTATGAGATGTATGGGATCTTTCCTACTATTGTAATGCAAAGAAATCTGCTTTGCTCTTGCAATTTGCTTCATAAAACATGACACAGACTTTTCTTAAAGATTTCAATAGAGCATGGGAAAAAGTTGGTTTCATTCAATTCTGGAAACCTAAACCATTTCAAACAGTTGTTTTTAATTACAACTAACTTACAAATGCATTAAAGAAAGGTTGCTTATACTGTTGAGAAGAAAAGTTCTGTGAATTGTTACATTTATGCTTGATACAAGACAACACTTTTTTAATGTGAAGATAAACAATCCCTGTTTCAAACTGATAATTTAGCAGTTTTTGCCTAATCTAATAAGACATCAATGTAGTGCAACATTTTCTTTTAAAGAGTTTATTTGAGCCAAGAAAAACAACCTCAAACCTAAACCTTACTGAAAGTTGCTTATTGCTATTCAACAAAATCCGTGCATTGTTAAATTTGGAGACAAAACATAAATAAGAACAAATTCGGACATGATTTGTGCATGAAAGATTAGCAACAATTCTCATGTGCAATTTTAAACATCATCAAACCAGTGTTTAGATCAAAACAATTTGTTTTCTGAGCTACTCACTCTTCTGTCAAAAAGGCATTTAAACAAAATGAATGTCTGTAATCCATGCAATCGAATCAATCTCACCAGCTTTAATGGTTATAATAAACTTATACAAGCAACAATTTTTTTATTTTACAGACCATGCAAGTTGATGTGAAGTTGAATCATTAGTCTGCAAGCTGACATCACGTCATGAAATCTTGCACAGCTTGCTCAGTCTTACTAGCTGGAAAGTTCTCAAGTCATCATTAGTTCTACCAAGAGCTCAACATGAACACTTTATGGGAGAGTAAAACAAAGAGATACAAGGATCAGAAAAGGTAAATTGAGTTTCTTCTTAAGATCTCTATTTGAATAATGAAGAATGGAATGATCTCATTTTGACTGAGGTTTATGTTTACCAAGCCCTCAAACTGATGTCTTTGAGTGGAGTAGATCAAAACAGAGTATTGAAGCGAATAGATTCACCTGTGATTTCATTGATTTCAATGAAGTTTAATTCATATATCAAAGACATTCATGTTTATAGTGCAGTTTTTGCCCTCAATAAGAATCAAAAAAGGAGCTGACAAATCCTGAAATAGGCACACATTTTCTTATTAACCCAAATGAAAGGGTGTTAGATATTCATATTAATGTTCATGTTGTGTACAATGAAATCAAAAGAAACCTTTGCTCGTGTTTAAAATACAACAGTGCACTACCTACTTTTGTTGTTTTGAGTTTGGGTTTGATGCATACAGAATCTTAGTTATTGTGACTTATGTGACATTTGAACTAATTCAAGAAATTGTTTATATTCTAAAGAAACACAACTCAAAGAAAGTGTCATCCTCCAAATAGTTGCTAGCAGCCACATGATAACCCATTAATGTCTGCTGGGTGATGTCTTCCATCTGTTGTGCCATCTCTGCAGTGAAAGCAACAGAACAAGATCTAAGGTACATTCAGTTTCTTTGAGAAGACCTCTGTAATATTCAACTTTCTACAGTTATCATTTCACTCCACAAAATGGTCAGAATAAAACACTTTTCATAAGTTTGAAAGTGTTTACAAAAGTAAACATATATCTCCAAGAATGGAAAAGATGGTGCATTGGTCAAACAACATAGTTTCTGAATTGGTCTTTTGACCACACACTAGAATTATTGGCGAGGTTTTACACTCAACGGTGTTGGACTAAAGCTTACTGATTTTATAATCGAGCAAGAGCTTAAGTACAAAACTTGCAATACCTTGCTTGACTTCACCAAACTGATGTTTTCAAGGGTACCTTACACCCTAGACTGTGATTTAAACAACTCTTCAGTGTCTCAGGGTGAACCTTACATATCTTGGGCCTAATTTCATGGCTCTACAGCTCATAGAAGTTCACACTTTACAGGGTGCTGTATACGCAGAACTCTTTGATAAGCAGGGCCGCGAAGTTGGACCCTGGTTAAAACATTTCATTGGTCTGGACGGGTCTGTTTAGGTTTCAAACTTTGAAAGCTAGATCTTGAAATGATTTTGGACTACATCTCAAGTAAAATACTTGAGAAATCCATTAGTGTCTTTGGATTCAATTTTATTCTTTATAACCATGCCTGTATCTTATATCTTTACAGCTGCTGCTGGATGGAATCTTAAGCCTGAAACCTGAATGGGAAGATACCGAGCATCATGAAAAGAAGTCATCTTGGAGAGAAGCTGCTAGTGGATTTAATAACGGTCAAAAGACTTTCATGACTGGCTCTATCTAGGGTCCAACGCTTAACTAATTGAATGTTTTTGAATTAAAGCTTAACATCTGTTCATGTATTGTTGGTAAAACTACTGCCATGCAAACTCCAATTGCTGTTCCAATTTTTGAAATCAATTAAGATACCTTAAAATGTCAGCAAAAGTACTCCGACAGTTACGTCTCTTTGATCAAAATAAGGTACATTGTTACTACTTACTGCCAAAGCTAATGCTATGTTTAGTCTTATTGAATCAATTTAAATTTTAAAATTTTTAAATTTTGTTTATTCAAAAACCATAACTGCGATTTTAACATAACTACTGCTATGTAAACTCTAAATCAAGACAAGTCTAGTACTCTTCTTGTAAATGAAAAGTTTCAACATTTTTTAAAGAAGTATTTATTGTATTTTGTTAAATGCTAAGTGCTCTTTTTAAAACTGCTTTGCCCCTTCACATTTTCCTACGTCTTCTTTTCTCCTCCACTCTTAACACTGAGTTAATACCCATCACAATCTTGTTCCCCTCCTTCCGTAACTTATAATGTCCATCCATGCTTTTAATGATCACTTCCATCCTTGCACTTATTCAAAACTTCCATCCTTGCGTTCATTTAACTTCCCTCCCTGCGTTTGAATACCTCTTCCATTTTTGCATTTAATTACTTCTCTCTGTGCATTTATTTACCACTTCCCTCCTTGTGTTTAATAGGCATGATCCATCCATGCATTTATTTACCACTTCCCTCCCTGCGTTTGTTTACCACTTCCATTCTTGCATTTAATTACCACTTCCCTCCTTGTATTTAATAGGCATGATCCATCCATGCATTTATTTACCACTTCCCTTCCTGCGTTTGTTTACCACTTCCATCCTCCACTTCCCTCCTAGCATTTATTTACCAATTCTCTCCTTGAATTTAATAATCCTTTCCATCCTTGCGTTTATTCACTACTTCTCTCCTTGTGTTTAATCGTCACGATCCATCCTTGTGTTTATTTACCACTTCCCTCAATGTTTTTTATCACGATTCATCCTTGCAAGCCTTGCATTTATTTATCACTTCCATCCTTGCATTTATTTACCACTTCAAGCCTTTTCCTTGTTAACTCTCTCCCTCTTTAACATTCAAACCGCTCATTTTTTAATGTTTGAACTTGTATGTAAAGTTTGCGTAAAAAATTAAGGTCATTTGAAAGTTAATAATGTATTTAAACAGTAAGCAGTTTACGTAAAAACTAAAGTAATTTTGAAGGTTAAACTTGAAACTAAACAGTTAGAATTTGTGGTTAAATATTGATGTTAACCTGAATGTTAACAGTTGTAATAAAGTACATTTGTGTTGCTTAAAAAGAGTCATAGAAATAAAGAAAAAGAAATAAATGACCAGTGGTAAAAAAGAGTCCTTTTTTTGAGTCCATAATTTAAAAAGAATATGACCCTATGCAAACTGTACTATAAACGTTTTAAAGGGTCAAAGGTCAAAGTTCACGGGTCAGGTCAAAGGTCAAAGGTCAGGGGTCAAAGGTCAGGTCGAAGATACCTATGAGAGTTTCCAAACTAGTAGTTTCCAAAAAAGTAGTTTCCAAAATAGTAGAGATAGTAGGGAAAGGCCGTTGCACGTTGCACGTTGCACGTTGCACGTTGCACGTTGCACGTTGCACGTTGCACGTTGCACGTTGCACGTTGCACGTTGCACGTTGCACGTTGCACGTTGCACGTTGCACGTTGCACGTTGCACGTTGCACGTTGCACGTTTGCACGTTGCACGTTGCACGTTGCACGTTGCACGTTGCACGTTGCACGTTGCACGTTGCACGTTGCACGTTGCACGTTGCACGTTGCACGTTGCACGTTGCACGTTGCACGTTGCACGTTGCACGTTGCACGTTGCACGTTGCACGTTGCACGTTGCACGTTGCACGTTGCACGTTGCACGTTGCACGTTGCACGTTGCACGTTGCACGTTGCACGTTGCACGTTGCACGTTGCACGTTGCCACGTTGCACGTTGCACGTTGCACGTTCGTTGCACGTTGCACGTTGCACGTTGCACGTTGCACGTTGCACGTTGCACGTTGCACGTTGCACGTTGCACGTTGCACGTTGCACGTTGCACGTTGCCACGTTGCACGTTGCACGTTGCACGTTGCACGTTGCACGTTGCACGTTGCACGTTGCACGTTGCACGTTGCACGTTGCACGTTGCACGTTGCACGTTGCACGTTGCACGTTGCACCGTTGCACGTTGCACGTTGCACGTTGCACGTTGCACGTTGCACGTTGCACGTTGCACGTAGCCACGTTGCACGTTGCACGTTGCACGTTGCACGTTGCACGTTGCACGACGTTGCACGTTGCACGTTGCCACGTTGCACGTTGCAACGTTGCACGTTGCACGTTGCACGTTGCACGTTGCACGTTGCACGTTGCACGTTGCACGTTGCACGTTGCACGTTGCACGTTGCACGTTGCACGTTGCACGTTGCACGTTGCACGTTGCACGTTGCACGTTGCACGTTGCACGTGCACGTTGCACGTTGCACGTTGCACGTTGCACGTTCACGTTGCACGTGCGTTGCACGTTGCACGTTGCACGTTGCACGTTGCACGTTGCACGTTGCACGTTGCACGTTGCACGTTGCACGTTGCACGTTGCACGTTGCACGTTGCACGTTGCACGTTGCACGTTGCACGTTGCACGTTGCACGTTGCACGTTGCACGTTGCACGTTGCACGTTGCACGTTGCACGTTGCACGTTGCACGTTGCACGTTGCACGTTGCACGTTGCACGTTGCACGTTGCACGTTGCACGTTGCACGTTGCACGTTGCACGTTGCACGTTGCACGTTGCACGTTGCACGTTGCACGTTGCACGTTGCACGTTGCACGTTGCACGTTGCACGTTGCACGTTGCACTTTTGCACTTTGCACGTTGCACGTTGCACGTTGCACGTTGCACGTTGCACTTTGCACTTTGCACGGCTCTTTGCCACTTTGCACTTTGCACTTTGCACTTTGCACTTTGCACTTTGCACTTTGCACTTTGCACTTTGCACTTTGCACTTTGCACTTTGCACTTTGCACTTTGCACTTTGCACTTTGCACTTTGCACTTTGCATCTTTGCTCTTTGCACTTTGCACTTTGCACTTTGCACTTTGCACTTTGCACTTTGCACTTTGCCACTTTGCACTTTGCACTGTGCACTTTGCACTTTGCACTTTGCACTTTGCACTTTGCATCTCTTTGCACTTTGCACTTTTGCACTTTGCACTTTGCACTTTGCACTTTGCACTTTGGCACTTTGCACTTTGCACTTGTGCACTTTGCTCTTTGCACTTTGCACTTTGCACTTTGCACTTTTGCACTTTGCACTTTGCACTTGCACTTTGCACTTTGCACTTTTGCACTTTGCACTTTGCACTTTGCACTTTGCACTTTGCACTTTGCACTTTGCACTTTGCACTTTGCACTTTGCACTTTGCACTTTGCACTTTGCACTTTGCACTTTGCACTTTGCACTTTGCACTTTGCACTTTGCACTTTGCACTTTGCACTTTGCACTTTGCACTTTGCACTTTGCACTTTGCACTTTGCACTTTGCACTTTGCACTTTGCACTTTGCACTTTGCACTTTGCACTTTGCACTTTGCACTTTGCACTTTGCACTTTGCACTTTGCACTTTGCACTTTGCACTTTGCACTTTGCACTTTTGCACTTTGCACTTTGCACTTTGCACTTTGCACTTTGCACTTTGCACTTTGCACTTTGCACTTTGCACTTTGCACTTTGCACTTTGCACTTTGCACTTTGCACTTTGCACTTTGCACTTTGCACTTTGCACTTTGCACTTTGCACTTTGCACTTTGCACTTTGCACTTTGCACTTTGCACTTTGCACTTTGCACTTTGCACTTTGCACTTTGCACTTTGCACTTTGCACTTTGCACTTTGCACTTTGCACTTTGCACTTTGCACTTTGCACTTTGCACTTTGCACTTTGCACTTTGCACTTTGCACTTTGCACTTTGCACTTTGCACTTTGCACTTTGCACTTTGCACTTTGCACTTTGCACTTTGCACTTTGCACTTTGCACTTTGCACTTTGCACTTTGCACTTTGCACTTTGCACTTTGCACTTTGCACTTTGCACTTTGCACTTTGCACTTTGCACTTTGCACTTTGCACTTTGCACTTTGCACTTTGCACTTTGCACTTTGCACTTTGCACTTTGCACTTTGCACTTTGCACTTTGCACTTTGCACTTTGCACTTTGCACTTTGCACTTTGCACTTTGCACTTTGCACTTTGCACTTTGCACTTTGCACTTTGCACTTTGCACTTTGCACTTTGCACTTTGCACTTTGCACTTTGCACTTTGCACTTTGCACTTTGCACTTTGCACTTTGCACTTTGCACTTTGCACTTTGCACTTTGCACTTTGCACTTTGCACTTTGCACTTTGCACTTTGCACTTTGCACTTTGCACTTTGCACTTTGCACTTGTGCACTTTGCACTTTGCACTTTGCACTTTGCACTTTGCACTTTGCACTTTGCACTTTGCACTTTGCACTTTGCACTTTGCACTTTGCACTTTGCACTTTGCACTTTGCACTTTGCACTTTGCACTTTGCACTTTGCACTTTGCACTTTGCACTTTGCACTTTGCACTTTGCACTTTGCACTTTGCACTTTGCACTTTGCACTTTGCACTTTGCACTTTGCACTTTGCACTTTGCACTTTGCACTTTGCACTTTGCACTTTGCACTTTGCACTTTGCACTTTGCACTTTGCACTTTGCACTTTGCACTTTGCACTTTGCACTTTGCACTTTGCACTTTGCACTTTGCACTTTGCACTTTGCACTTTGCACTTTGCACTTTGCACTTTGCACTTTGCACTTTGCACTTTGCACTTTGCACTTTGCACTTTGCACTTTGCACTTTGCACTTTGCACTTTGCACTTTGCACTTTGCACTTTGCACTTTGCACTTTGCACTTTGCACTTTGCACTTTGCACTTTGCACTTTGCACTTTGCACTTTGCACTTTGCACTTTGCACTTTGCACTTTGCACTTTGCACTTTGCACTTTGCACTTTGCACTTTGCACTTTGCACTTTGCACTTTGCACTTTGCACTTTGCACTTTGCACTTTGCACTTTGCACTTTGCACTTTGCACTTTGCACTTTGCACTTTGCACTTTGCACTTTGCACTTTGCACTTTGCACTTTGCACTTTGCACTTTGCACTTTGCACTTTGCACTTTGCACTTTGCACTTTGCACTTTGCACTTTGCACTTTGCACTTTGCACTTTGCACTTTGCACTTTGCACTTTGCACTTTGCACTTTGCACTTTGCACTTTGCACTTTGCACTTTGCACTTTGCACTTTGCACTTTGCACTTTGCACTTTGCACTTTGCACTTTGCACTTTGCACTTTGCACTTTGCACTTTGCACTTTGCACTTTGCACTTTGCACTTTGCACTTTGCACTTTGCACTTTGCACTTTGCACTTTGCACTTTGCACTTTGCACTTTGCACTTTGCACTTTGCACTTTGCACTTTGCACTTTGCACTTTGCACTTTGCACTTTGCACTTTGCACTTTGCACTTTGCACTTTGCACTTTGCACTTTGCACTTTGCACTTTGCACTTTGCACTTTGCACTTTGCACTTTGCACTTTGCACTTTGCACTTTGCACTTTGCACTTTGCACTTTGCACTTTGCACTTTGCACTTTGCACTTTGCACTTTGCACTTTGCACTTTGCACTTTGCACTTTGCACTTTGCACTTTGCACTTTGCACTTTGCACTTTGCACTTTGCACTTTGCACTTTGCACTTTGCACTTTGCACTTTGCACTTTGCACTTTGCACTTTGCACTTTGCACTTTGCACTTTGCACTTTGCACTTTGCACTTTGCACTTTGCACTTTGCACTTTGCACTTTGCACTTTGCACTTTGCACTTTGCACTTTGCACTTTGCACTTTGCACTTTGCACTTTGCACTTTGCACTTTGCACTTTGCACTTTGCACTTTGCACTTTGCACTTTGCACTTTGCACTTTGCACTTTGCACTTTGCACTTTGCACTTTGCACTTTGCACTTTGCACTTTGCACTTTGCACTTTGCACTTTGCACTTTGCACTTTGCACTTTGCACTTTGCACTTTGCACTTTGCACTTTGCACTTTGCACTTTGCACTTTGCACTTTGCACTTTGCACTTTGCACTTTGCACTTTGCACTTTGCACTTTGCACTTTGCACTTTGCACTTTGCACTTTGCACTTTGCACTTTGCACTTTGCACTTTGCACTTTGCACTTTGCACTTTGCACTTTGCACTTTGCACTTTGCACTTTGCACTTTGCACTTTGCACTTTGCACTTTGCACTTTGCACTTTGCACTTTGCACTTTGCACTTTGCACTTTGCACTTTGCACTTTGCACTTTGCACTTTGCACTTTGCACTTTGCACTTTGCACTTTGCACTTTGCACTTTGCACTTTGCACTTTGCACTTTGCACTTTGCACTTTGCACTTTGCACTTTGCACTTTGCACTTTGCACTTTGCACTTTGCACTTTGCACTTTGCACTTTGCACTTTGCACTTTGCACTTTGCACTTTGCACTTTGCACTTTGCACTTTGCACTTTGCACTTTGCACTTTGCACTTTGCACTTTGCACTTTGCACTTTGCACTTTGCACTTTGCACTTTGCACTTTGCACTTTGCACTTTGCACTTTGCACTTTGCACTTTGCACTTTGCACTTTGCACTTTCGCACTTTGCACTTCGCACTTCGCACTTCGCACTTCGCACTTCGCACTTCGCACTTCGCACTTCGCACTTCGCACTTCGCACTTCGCACTTCGCACTTCGCACTTCGCACTTCGCACTTTGCACTTCGCACTTCGCACTTCGCACTTCGCACTTCGCACTTCGCACTTCGCACTTCGCACTTCGCACTTCGCACTTCGCACTTCGCACTTCGCACTTCGCACTTCGCACTTCGCACTTCGCACTTCGCACTTCGCACTTCGCACTTCGCACTTCGCACTTCGCACTTCGCACTTCGCACTTCGCACTTCGCACTTCGCACTTCGCACTTCGCACTTCGCACTTCGCACTTCGCACTTCGCACTTCGCACTTCGCACTTCGCACTTCGCACTTCGCACTTCGCACTTCGCACTTCGCACTTCGCACTTCGCACTTCGCACTTCGCACTTCGCACTTCGCACTTCGCACTTCGCACTTCGCACTTCGCACTTCGCACTTCGCACTTCGCACTTCGCACTTCGCACTTCGCACTTCGCACTTCGCACTTCGCACTTCGCACTTCGCACTTCGCACTTCGCACTTCGCACTTCGCACTTCGCACTTCGCACTTCGCACTTCGCACTTCGCACTTCGCACTTCGCACTTCGCACTTCGCACTTCGCACTTCGCACTTCGCACTTCGCACTTCGCACTTCGCACTTCGCACTTCATTAACAAATTTGCATAACAATAGGACAAAGGCATCTCGCAGTTTTTGATTATGATGGAAATTTAGATTACAATAGGACAAAGGACAAAGCTTTGTTTTTGAAAACAATAGGACAAAGGCATCTCGCAGTTTTTGATTATGATGGAAATTTAGATTACAATAGGACAAAGGACAAAGCTTTGTTTTTAAAAACAGTAGGACAAAGGCATCTCGCAGTTTTTGATTATGATGGAAATTTAGATTACAATAGGACAAAGGACAAAGGCCTGTTGGGTAGTTTTGGAATACAATGGAAATTAACATCACAATAGGACATAGGACAAAGGACATCGACTTTTACATAGTGTACATTCAGTTGTTTCTTGTTTCACATCATCAACAGTGTATTGATTATTTATTTGAACCTTTAAACTTACCGGTACTTTATATACAAAGATTGGTTTGATGACATCAGTCGGAAACAGGGTGGACCACGTGAAGGTTGTCATCTCCCACCCCACAACAGATACTTGTAAATAATTTCAACTAGAATCAATGATCTTAGTATGCCACATCCACCACCAGATACGTGTCATAATCATTTGTATTAAAACAAAATTGTTTAATGAGTACTCTCAACTACTACATAAAACAGTTGCATGTTTGTTATAAAACCTTGTAAAAGACTTACTGAACCCAATATAATAAAAACTAATTCAAAACCAGGTTCGTGTCATGAAAAAACTCACTGAACCTTCAGACTTACTGTACATACTAGTTAATGAGCATTGATAGAATGAAATACATATAGTATAAAAGTAACGAGTTGTGCATTGCTAAAGAAAATACTCCAAATTACAAATTAGTAAAGAGATTCATACTAAAAAGATAATACTTAGAAAAACAGACCACTATGAAAGCAGTGTGTTGCTACATACATCAGTTTGACAACAAATTTTACCCATCATATTTGAGTCATAATTCAACATGCTACTTTATTAGTTATAACCAGCGCTCAAACACAATCCCTAACAAGCTTGTTGTATTCATACTTGTAATGAGTTAACTTCATTACAAATAACCTTACATTGTTTCATATTTTGTAATGAGCCAATGCATTACAAAGTAACTTAACATGTTTCATGTTTGTAATGAGGTACTTCATTACACGCATGAAACTTTAACATACTTGCATTGAGGTACTTCATTGCAAGCATGTTAATATTGCACGATTGTAATGCAGTACCTCATTACAAACATGCAATCTTTCATGTGAATACATGTACTTGTAAGGAAGTACCTCGTTACAAGCTGTACATGTATTCTGTCTACATACTTGTAATGAAGTACCTCATTACAAGTAAGTTGACAATTGTGAATGAGTTACGACTTCATTCCGAGTTGAAAGTTTCCGCCATGGGGACAAACATAGTTCCCAGTTTTACGAGGGTAGTCGTCATGAAGAAACAGTCCTTCAGAAAAACGTTGGTAAAGCAATAGTTGCCCTGGCACTGCATAAGGTAACTCAGAATCTTGACGTAACCAACTGCAAATTGTATGAGTGTGTTCATCCTATATGATCCAGAAAAAAACAAAAAACACTATCGTTAAATTAAAGATGTTACAGTTTTAGATTTAAGCAGGCTAGAGACAACATGACTTTTAGGTGTGTACATATTTGACTTAGTGTAATTCCATCAACCTCGACAAAATTATTTGTTATTTGATGCCAACAATTACCAGAGCCTCATCTAAATGTACGTCTTCAAGTTAAGGTAAATAGACATTGTACTCAAGTATCAAAGAATATACTGTTAAGTTTCATACCTTGAAACACTTACGCTGATGTTTTTATAGTCTAGGTTTACAAGAGTGCTGAAATAGTGTGGTTCCATCTTCATAGTACATGTTGACTGGTAACAGTAAAATAAATCCCAGTGACTCATCATAACCTGCAAATTGAGCAATAGTTGAAAGAAAAAATTGAAGAAAATAATGATACCGAACATCAGTGGAGTGATCATTCTGCAAGTTTAATATCACTTGATGAAATCCTCTTCCGAATACAACAAATCTCACTTTATTTTGAACCTTCCAGCATCAATGAGGTTGAACATTTATTTATGTAAAACTTCACTGAAAACA